>VZSE01002612.1:53870-684188 GCA_013398275.1 Promerops cafer | reverse complement strand
GCCCGCGCTGCCGCGCGCTCCCTCCCCTCAGCGAACAAAGGGCGAGGGCGGGCGGCGTGCGGGGCGATCGCGGCCGCCCCACCGGCCCTGCAGCCGAAAACAAGTCTGAAAGAGCCGGATGGGAACAAAAAGGCACGAAACTGAGTCCACAAATGGTGCTTAAGCTCGGGGCTGGGAGAGGCAGAGCCTCCACACCACGTTAAATGGGAGTGCTCCGGGCTGCCGAGCGGGAAAGGGCGGGAGAGGCCACAGGCCTTAAAATGCTGCTCACAAGAGGCTGGCAAGCAATAAATACTTTCATATCGTCTTGTGAGAAGAGACTGTGGGAGCTGGCCTGGTTAGCCTGGGAAAGGAAGGCTGAGGAGGGATCTCATTAATGAATAAAAATATCTCCAAGGGGTGTCAGAGGATGGTGCCAGACTCCTGAGCGGTGCCCAGCGACAGGACGAGGAGCAGTAACTGTAAACTAAACCAGAAGTTCCGCCTCAACATGAGGAAGAGCTTCTTTTTCTTTCCATGAGGGTGGCAGGGAGCAGCTGCTCAGGGAGGGCATGGAGTCTCCCTTTCTGGAGCCATCCCAAACCCACCCCAACACTATTCCTATTTCATCTGCTCCAGCTGACTCTGCCTTGCCCAGGGTGATCTCCAGAGGGCCCTTCCAACCCTAATAAATCTGTGATTCTGTGATCTTTCCCTCAGGAACTTGACAAGTAGCAATTCTGTGGCTTAGAAATTCTTTTTTCCAGCTTTGATTATAAAGCTACTCACACAGCCAAAGTTTCCAGAGCATTCTTTTCATATTCTCCTCACAGCATCCATCACTGCTCTGGAAGGGTTTGCATGAAAGAGAAAGTAGAAAAAAAAAAAAGCATAAAAATTGCAATTTCTGTCTTGCAGACGGGACTTCACGTAAACCAGGCAGGAGAGATGTTACCAAAATGGAATCATTTCCCAGCAGAACTCATACTGAAACCTGAATTAATATTGAAAAGTAAGTGGAGATACAGTTTTACATCACTTTTCTTCCTATCGCAAGTCTAAATCTGGGGTTTTTTCCCAATATTTGTTTATACCTTGCTAAAAGGTGAGATTACTTGGCAACTGAAATAGGTTTATAGTAAAAGTAAAACAACCCACAGCGTTATAGCCAATTTTCAATTAAAACCTATCCAGCCCAAATACACTGTGATAAAAACACATCAAAAAACAGCCAAGAAAAAAGACTAGAGAGGCCAATATTTTTTTCTGCAAACTCTTCCCCTAGTAGATTCTTGCTTCCCTAAAACTTAAACCAAAGTATTTCTTCTGTCATGCTTTCTGAAAGGAGGTGTGGTTACGTTTAATTAGTAAAAGAAAGAGCAGGTTTGCCACTTACACTGTAGGAAAGTGGATTGGCTATTATTCAAGTTGTCTGTTATGAAAAACTATTAGAACCTGGTGTGGTTAAGCCTTTGATTTATAATGATCAAATGTTTGTTTTGAAATAACTTTTATGATGCACTAAAGCTTTAATTCATCACCTTGAGATTTACAAATAAAATAAGAAATTTACTGAAATTAAAATAAATTATTCTTGAATTACTGTCCCAAATTCCTAATATTCTTTCCAGTAACCATGGGGAAATTTCTGTTCCACCCCTGAAATGTGGACAGGAATTATCCTATTAAAATCTGTGGAACCACACTGTATGCAGATGGGGATGTCAATGTTTTTGAGGCTGGAGATTCATCCAGCATCCCCATCTGGAAAATACTGATTAAATCTAAGTGCTTAAGAAACACCACAAGTTTATTAGATATTTGCAAAGTTGCCTACAGATTTCAAAAGCAGTTACACACAATATTTTAGTCATTAAATCTAAGTGAGATTTATAGTGGGCAAGTTGCATGTTGTTGTTTTTTTTTTTTAATTTTTAAATTTTTTTTAGTTAGAGATTGCTTTTAGGCTTAGCAGAGATTAAAATATCCTTTTGGGAATACACCATTTATGTGGAAAAGAATGACCTCTTAATACATTAGGCAAAAAAAAAGGTACCATACATAAAGGATTAAAAAAAAAAAAGAAGAAAAATCCTTGTTTTACAAAGGAAAAATTCTCAGTCTTACGAGATTTTGTGGAAAATTTCAGCTAGCACTGGATCATACAGAAAAAATCTGTAATGAACAAAAATAACGTTCTGAGATTGATAGCAAATAGTGAATCACATTTTGCTTCTTTGAGAAAATAGCTGCGTTGAGATTTTGTTATTGGACTAGAACAGTTGCAGTGTGAATTAATTATATCATAAATTACATAATTATAAATAATATCATTATAAACCAATGCATGCTTTTCTCCCATTGCACATTCTTATCATACAGATACTGCTTTTCCTCCTTAGATTTTTCTTACATGCTTTTACCAGCAGTGCAATTCTAATAACTAAACATGGTTTGGATTTTTAAGAAAATACACATTCAGATCTTATCCTTTCCTAGGAATCTCTAATTTTTTTCCTTGCATTCTAATTTTTATGCATTCTCTGTTTCATGAGAGCTAAAGGGAATTTCTGTCCACAGATCTGTGCTCTGCCATGTCTTCAAATCCATGGAATTTGGGTAAGGAAACTGGATCAGACAGAAGTGTTTATAGCACATTTACACACAGCCAATGCTGTCACCACACCTATTCTTTTGTAAAAATACAACTGTTGCAATAGTTCCTGTTTCTGATCCAGTGACTTAATTATATCTTATTTTCCAGTGAGAAGTTTGATTGATGTACAGTTACACTGCTATTATGGGGAGGGATCCTGAGGATTGGAAATGGTTGTTGACAGAGGGGAGGTTGTTCCAGGTGGGGTGAGTGGGCTTTGGTTTGGTAAATCTCACTGGACAAATCAGTTTTGCTGCATTTTAAAACCTGGCAGAAGAATCCCACATTGCTGTGTGCAACAAGGTGCTTTATTCTGCTGTCCTCATATAATCCTGTGCTGGAAGCTGCTGCACAGGCATTATCTTTATTTTTTAAATTTCTTTTTAATTTTTAATCTTAATTTTTCACACAGATCCATGAACTGCCATAGTTTTTACTGTTCAGTGGATGAATATGCAAATCACCAGAATTAAGTGGACTTACCAGTTATAAGTTTATCTGTTTCTATACACTGCAAAAATATTGTTTATAACTAAAACTTTTTAGCTGAAAATACCTGCGAATACTTGAAACTCTGGTATAGATAATTAACAAAACCAATTTTAATGTTTTTTTTGTTAGTCCTCTTTGAAGTTATAGTTTTGGTCCTGGGTTAGAGCTACAGAAAACCTCTCTGTGGAAAGGTTGCTCCATAGTTCCCCATTGCAAAATTTCTTGCACCTTTTTCTCAATCAGCTGACATTAACCCCTTTGGAGGGAGCATCCTGAGTTAGGTGAATCTTTGGGCACTTTCACTTCTTAAAGGGATTAATTTTTGCATACAAATACCATTGTTATAATCAAAATTTACATGTTGTTACCTGAGTGAAAATATTGCATGATTCTTATGGTAAATCAAGATGCTCCTAGTCTCTGAAAGAATAACTGTCACCAAACAGGTATAAATTATGCTTTTTACAAAAGGGTGAAAAATCAGCACTTCTCAAAATTGCAAAGCTCCTCAGATGGTATAAGAATACTGCTGAAGTAATAAATAATTGTTTAGCCTCCTTTCTTTGTAACTTCAAATAAGTGCTTTTAATAGACTGACTCAAAACTCCACCTCATATTCCAGAATCACACCATTTCCCATCCCAAGGCATTTTGTCTGCCTTTTTATTCTTTGATGGCTGCAGAGTGTGTTCTGTGAACCCTGGAGAGAGCCAAGGAGACACTCACGTGATTTTGAATCAGTTTGAAGTTCTCCATTTGGTCCCTAAAGCAAAGCAGAACTCTCATTTCTCCTGACATTGCACCAAAATTAAAGGAAGCTTATACAATGTCTAAACTTCAGCTGTGCTTCAATCCTGAGTCTATTCAGATCTCTTTTTTTTTACTATTGTTTTATTTTTTAAAACCTTATTCAGAGCTCTTCCAACCTGCTGTTATTTGCCACTTCTTTAACAATTGGATGACAATCATCACTGCTACCTTCTGAGGAAGGACCCAGGTAGCAGAATATCAAGATCATTCATTAGAGAAAATAAATAAGTAAAAGCAAACTGAATAGAAATCCTCAGTGGGGCCAGGCAGAGCAAAAAGTAGGAGTAGCTCAGTCTCCTTAGTTACATTCTGCATTCTCACAGTTTCTTTCAGTTTCCCTATTATTATGGAACAAAAGAGTTATTTTAAACACTTCTGAGAACATGGCATAAAATTAGCAAAACTGTTAGTCTGCAGAGAATATAATTGACAAGGTTTTAAGGTAAGGGGAACTGGTTCTGAGAGTCTTCGTGTCAATTAGGAAGGTCCATACACCTGAGTTTGTAACTGATACAGTCGTGGAAGATGTTCCTGGCTTCCTTTCTTATGGTGAGGATCAGGATGGGCTATGTGTGAAATGGGTTCAAGGACAGTTAATTCAGAATCGTTGAGAGACTTTGGAAGTCACTTCAAAATCCTTTGGAAGAATCCATTGCAGTGTAAGCGAGTTAGCAGAGTTGTGAAGGCCTAGAGCATTCCTAGGTGTGTTTCTGGGAATGTTACAATCATGTCTGTTATATGATTGTCTTGGAATATTTCGTCCTCAACAGGGGCAGAATTGAACAGGACACACTGGGCTCCATGTCCTTAAAAAGGCATTATCTCTAATCCTGTTTCTCACAAATTCTAGTCTTGTTTTCTCACAAATTATGGCTGGAGGTGCTTTCATTTCCAGGGAAAAACCTTGCTTCTATTCCCTTGTGACCCATTTAAAAAAATCAACGCCACAGGTATCTCTGACTTCTCTAACAATACTACAAATTTATTCCTAGTTCCTATGTTTGGCAGAACTTGAAGCATTTTCCAAAGGCAAAAAAATTCAGATACTGTTGTCTTAGACATAGGAGGGTAATGCAGAATGATGTGAAATTATTTAGCCACCATCACCCAGAACTTTATGGAAAGAAGGGAGATGAAATGTTGGGGTTGCTTGAACCTGGATCTACTGTTGCTCACAGTCAACACCTGATTAAAATCAGGTGATACTGTGATACAATCCTACAGTGTGACACAAATACAGAATTTTGTAATCTGTGTGGATACTTGTTCAAAAAACCACAAAACAAAGCTGGGAGAGCTTTGTTCTGAACTTTTCTGTTTTTTCATCTTCCAACCTTGAAACATAAGCAGGTGTCTCAAGGTTGGTCTGAGCATGCTTATGCACTTAACAAACACCAGTTCTCTTTTTTTTTTCATTCTATTTATACAAATCCATCTTGAGAGAGCCAGAAGAATAGCTTTGAGTACTTTTTCCCTACAATCAGAATTGTATCAGAGCTCTTTTCCATGTGCTGGTTTTCATTTGTACTCAGGTATTTGTTCTGAGTTTACCTTTTTGCTGTACCTTTAAACTTGTGAGCTGTATCTCAGCTTTTAAACGTCCTTTGTTGCTCTTGGAAAATAATGTAATAGCAACAAAGGGAATTGTTATAATCATCTTAGAAATCAGATTCTGCACTGTGTGTTTACACACATCTGTGAACATACCCAGCCAATTGCACACATGCAGGTCTTCCTTGAAGTAAGGTAACATTTGGGTTGCATGAATGCTGATCAAGCAGTTTGAGTAAAAGCTTAAAGCCTCATATTTCCCCATTTAAAGCCTCATATTTCCCCATTTAAAGGGACTTTCCTCGAGGGGTTTGTTGAGCAATGAACAGAAAAACAGCTGGGACCCAAGAGATGCTGGGAGGTTAGAATCCTCATTAAGAATTGAGCCTAGCTACTAAACTTTCCATGATGCCAGACCCACCAGACCTGTGGTGACGTTTGAAATACCTTCAAAGACAAGAAGGAATTTGCTCACCTTGCTGTGTGTCAGATTCCCATGGAGCTTCCATCCCGTTCTTCCATCCTTGACAGAGCAGTCTGGAAAAGTGGGCGCAGGTGTGTGTCCTAGGGAAGCTGCTACCAACTATTTCTGTTCTCTCAAAGAGCCTGACCTGCAGCTGAAGGAGAACTTCAGTGCTGCTGCAAGGTTCCAGAATCCAGAAAACAAAAATGCAGTTATAAAACAAAAATATTCACGGTCAGGGGACTTGTACCACTGTCCTTGGAGAATCTGTGTGAAGTCAAACAAAGCCTAATTGCCACAGAGAAGAGGGATAAGGTGTGCTTGGAAAGTTCAGTAGGCATTAATTGAATTGCAGTAGGTAATAAAATGAGTAGGTTCAGTGATGGTTACATCCTGTACTCCAAAAATAAGTATTTATTTGGGAGAATGTACTGGGACCAAGCAAAACAGTTCAGCTGCTGCTCAGAATGAAAGAACTTGCAGCCCAGCTCTACTCTTCTATCTCTGAAAGTTCATGTCCTTCAAACGAGGGGCTGGGCTGGATTCTAAATTTACAAAAAAGAGAACTTTCTTGTGACCTCTGGGATCTGTTACAGTAAATATCCCAAATCTCAAATCATTTGTCAGCAATTCTGTGAAACCCTTCCTTGGGAGGACCTGTCACAAAGAACATGCTTATAAAATTCACATTTCCAAGCAGCAAAATGAAACTTACATAAAACTGTAACATCTCTCAAGCCACTGCTTAAGAGAACTGGCAAAGTACAAACAGCCAACACAGTCGGATTTTCAGAGGCTGAATGAATATTTTAGTAAATAAACAGCATGTGAAATTTAGTTTTTATACAAAGACAATACAAAGACTACATATAGTGGAAAAAAAATAAGCCCCTCTGCATGTATATTTTTGCTTAGTCAAGCCAAAATATTTATTGAAGAAATAATTTTGATGGGAAATATTTTCATAAACCTTAAAACACAAACAAGTTTGGACTAAGAAGTTCCAAAGAGTCAAGAAATACATTAAAAAATAGATACTCTAACATAAACCACCCTGTTTTCCCAATGATAACATTGTCATGAACAAACACAAAATTAGGAAGAAAACCCATAAAAACCCAGTGTTCTCTAAAGATCTTTAACTTTTCACTCACTGAACAATCCAGTTTCAGACCTGAGAATAAAACCTACTTGTAGGTGATTATTGCGTGTTGAGATGTGATGCTTGATTAAAGACATTTTTACTCAAGAACTGTCACAGCTGGAAATCAGCTTTTATATTGCACCAGGAGCAACATGAAATGCCCATTTCTCACCTCCAAAAGCTCAGCACCAGAGCCCCAGTGTTGCCAACATGTGTTGGGGTGGAGTTGTGCTCTTCAGTTTCTGGTGTTTTTGTGCCAATCCCATAAAACAGAAAGGCCACTGGGCTTCTGTGATTTCTGCCACAGTGGTGCCAGTAGGGATTTGCATCAGAAATATTTTTTTCATTTTGCAAATTTTGCATTTGCAGCAGAAAAATCTGGATTTCAGGTGAGGAGTTTTAGACTGCAAGTAACTTAAATTCCCCACTAACTTCAGCTTGGGAACATCCTAGAAAAGATCCGGCATTATCAATGTACTATTCACTTAACTAAAATAGACAAAAAGACAATTTTGAATAAATGGACTTACAGCAGGATTTTGAACCTCTTAGATTACTGGGTAGTACTTCAAAGAATAGTTTTGTTTCCTTTGAATTTAATATTAAAAATAATAATTGAATGGTTTCAATTCTTCACATTTCCACCTTTTGTTTATTTTTCCTCTATGGATTATGGCATCATAGCAAACCTACAAATAATTGAGTTTGTAAGGGGTTCAAAAAGAACACCTTAGAGAAAAAACAAACCATGGAAACCAGTTCATATCAGTACCACCTTCCAGTATTAGAAATATAATACCCAAATGTACTTCTTACTATTTAAAACATGTTTAGAGTTCCATTTATTTTTATGATCAGATGAGTCAATTTCAATTTTTTCATCTCCCCATAGTTCCATATTGGGGTTTAAATCCTTGTAACAAATGTAATACAAATAAAGATGAATGACATTTTCAGTACTTTTAATAAACCTCTTTCTGCTGCCAAAATTAATGTTGGAGTCAAAGCTAAAAGCACTCTGTGGTTTCCTAATATGCACCAGTCAGCAGAAATGCATCCAGAGACATCATCCCCCTTTGGCATTTGTAATTGATGCTACTCCTATTTATTATTTATTAATCTCTCACTTTGAGCATCTGGATGTGACTGAAACTGAACTCTTTTCTGTTTTCTTGTATGAAGTAGCAGGTGACTCGTGGATTTTAACCCCTTCCTGCTGCCAGCCCAGCCCGGGGGGATGGCACTGGGGTGGCTCCCCGGTCTGTGCTTTCCGATGGGGGCGTTTGCCCGGCCCCGCGGGAGGCTGGCCGGTGGAGCACGTGTCTCCTGGAGAGCTGGCGGAGAGGAGCCAGGGGCAGTGTTCTGCTCTGTCTGCATGGGCTGCCTGAGGTTATTTCTGCACCGCTGAAGCCAGGTCTGTGTATTTCTGTCTGGCAGTGAGAGGTGAGGGGTGTCTTGGGAACAGAGACTCCATCCAGGGGGGTGGCAGAGCTCCCTGCCTGTCCTGTTCCCAGTCCCACTGCCCAGAACAGGCCGTGCTGGGGCTGTGCTGGAGGGGCTGAGCCGTGCAGGTGCTCTCCCCTGTCACTGCACGCTGTGGGTGGCTGCTCCAGCTGTGCTGTGAAACGTACTGGAGCAGGTGCTGCCTCTGTTCCTTCCCCAGTATAGCACGTTCTGTTCAGGAGAGGGGCTGGGGATGGAATAACCTCTGCCTGGTGGAGCTTAGTCATGCTCTGCAAGCACAGCCTGCTGGGTTGGTTACACCTGGAGAGAATTCCTGTAGGGAATACATGCACTGTGCCCTGGCAGCAGAGCCACACATCCCAGAGAGTGCCCCACAGGCAGATTCCAGTACTGGAGGCATCATGAGCTGTATCAGTGCCTTGCCATGCTTCAGTTTAGCCCTGGTGAGTGCCCCACTCCATGGCATTTTGCTTCTGGGATGCTGATGAGGATCTCTGCCCACAGACCCACAGATCCTGTTCCTACAGATGTAGCTCAGAGGTCTCTAACATTGTGCCATGCTCAGACATTGCCATTCTTCCAGCAAACTTCACATCAACTTCCAGCTGTAATGCTGTTCACATTTTTACTGTTTTAGTTTGAGGCTCAAACTAGGCAATTGAACTGCCTGACCCTTGGCCTGAAGTCTAGCAGGCTGTTTTTAAAGGACACCAAAGCCTAGATAAAAATCTAGAAAGTGAAATTAGCCTGTTATAATTAGTGACAGTTTAGGCATTGACAGGATCCAAACCTGCTTTTCCACAGTTTTTCTTACTTTGTAATTGTAGCAAAGTTACATGACGGCCGAATCTTCTGCCTTTGATTGATGCTCCCTGTCATCAGTAAGAGTTTGACTGTGGAAATGGTTTGAATGTCACTGAGAGTGTCACTCTTGTTGATCATGTTTGCTGAGGGACTGGGTGCAGCTTCACGTGCAGGTACCAAACAGCTCAGCAGTTGAGGATATTTTGGGATTAAGTGTTGTCACCAGGAACCCCTGGTCTGTGCTGCCTCTCTTGAACACTTGAGCTGAAGGTGTTGGCCATAAACTCAAACTCCTCTGCAGTCCTGAGAGTTTTCACTTGCACTGGCAAGGCCAAAGTGAGTTCCCTGCTGTTCTGCATATAAGGAGGTGGAGGAAGGAAATCTGGAGAGGAAGCTGAACTTCCTGTGCCAGAGATTTTATACTGGAGCCTTCCCTGAATTCAAGACAATGCAGCCAACAGCTTTAGGTGTGAATCACTAGAACTCAGACATGCAGATTTGAAGAAAGACCCTTCTACATCCACACTTGTGGTTCGGGGCTCCTGTCATAAAGAACAATCTGACTGATTATTGGACCTAGCAGTTGCCTGTTCCATCCCCCACCCCATCTCCAGATGGATGAGAAACTCCCTTTATTTTAGTTTCATTTCTCTGAATGTTGTTTCAGACTCAAAGGAGCCAGTTTGGGCATCAGGATTAACCACAGGTCCGTGGGTAAGTGACTGCACAGAGTTACAAAGGGAAGAGGCAGCAAGGAGCCTGAAATGAGCAGGCCTGATCCCAAAAATGGGAGGGACAGGAAGAAGGGCTGTGTGTGACAGCCATCAGTTGATTAGACACGTGTACACACTTGCACTTTTATGATTTATAATTATAAATGGATGAAGAAGTTACCAAACTAATTCCATAGATGCTCAAATTATCCTTATCCTGATTTTATCCTGATTAACGTGTGTTACCTGGCATCTTGCACATTGATTGAAGCTTGGAGATTTTGGGGTGTAAAATAGTGGGATATGTTAGGAAATCATGAGGTAGGAATCAATGAGAAACTTTGAATTTTCATTACTATTATTCTGGCATGGCACTGAGCAGTGGGTTTGCAGTGTCTCTAGCTACATTTCACTTAAGATTTTTCATCAATAACCATTTTGATTGAAACCTGGGGGAGCAAGGCCAAGCTCTGATGAAATACAGTTTTCTTGTTGGTGACAACGTGATAAACTACAGAAAGGAAGGGAAATGTCTCTTCCTTCTCTGGCCTGGAAAAGCATTATTCCTTGTGTTCTTTTTTTAATCCAGGCAATTTCCTGTGCTTCTAAAGCATGGTCTCCCAAAGGAGGGGTATTTCTGTAGCACCTTCCACCCCAAAGCCCCGTGCAAAGAAGGAGGAAGGCTGCATTTATTTTTCCTGCTTTCCAGCAGCTTATCCATTTCTGATTAAATAGTTCATGTAGAGCAGAGGAGAGAGGGGAGATTCATCTTGCTCTGATTTCACCTTGGCACTCCCCTTCCCGTGGGGCCACGCCGAGGTGGCCACGCTGAGGTGGCCACGCCGAGGTGGCCACGCTGAGGTGGCCGCTGTCACACGCTCGTGGTGCTCCCTGGCTGTGTGGGGTGATGCAATGGCAGTGCCAGCCCTGCAATCACCCTGTGCCCAGGTGGCACCGCCGCCAGCCAGGGCAGAGCACAGGGACAGGCATCCACGGGGGACTTCACGCTCTGCTTTCTGCAGCTCTTTATTCTGCAGGCAGGAGAAATCCATTAAACAGCACACTGGCATTCAGGGGGAATTCCTGGATGATTGAGACAAGTTGGAGAAAAGATGGAGTTAAATATTTGGATGATTAAGGCATCGAAGCATCTGACGTATGAGGGAAGGATGAGCAAGCTGGGAGTCTTTGGCCTCAGGATGAGGTGGTACAGGAGGGATCTATAAATGTGTATAAATACCTAGGGGGAAAGTATAAAGAAGACAGAGGCAGACTTTTCCCACTGGGCACCAGCTTGCACGGTAAGAAGCAGTAGGGGGGTCAGACAGTAGAACAGGTTGCCCAGAGGGGCAGTGAGATCTGCATCCTAGGAGAATTCAGAGCCACAGTGGGCAGGGCAAGCTGCTCTGGCTGGCCCCAGTGAGCAGCAGGAGCTGGATTAGGGGATGTCCAAAGGTCCCTTCCAACCTGTGGATCCTAGAATTGTTCACCATTGGAAAATAGAGGCAGAGACATTGAAACCTATCTAGATGCCCAGGCTATCTGTGGTAGAGCTGGAGTCTGTCACACTCCAGGATGTTTCTTGATTGAGAGATAACCCTACTCATTATCACCGATCTTTCCCTCATTATTACAGTGGAAAATAACTGAACATACGCTTTTTTATTTCCCAGATGGCCCAAGTCATTTGAATTTCAGTATTTTACAGCAGGTACTGTGAGCCTTTATCAAGAGGGAAAAGTCTATATGCGAAATAAGTAAGGAATAAAAGCATACCACAGTTTTTTTCTCCAAATAATCGCACTAAATGTAATTGCCGCTGTGTGTGTTGGCCTTGCAGTCTGCCCAGCCGACCTTCACCGGGGCCACTCCGGCTCACTTCCCCCATCTGCTGGGAGCAGGCAGCTCAGCCAAGGGCGGAGGAAACGTTCTCCAAACACACACGACGTGTTTATTTTTATGGCCGTCTGCTTTGCTGGCTAATCACAGCTCGATTGCCTTCAAAGCCAGCTGGAGTGACCTTATGTGCGGGGCAGAGCAGCTTCTCCCTTGAGCCCAGCGGCACGGGCTCTCTGACAGCTGCCAGGCAGGGGTTTTGGGGAAAGAAACACTTCCAGCCCCATGGAGCTGAACAAACCTTGCCTCTCTCCCCTCAGCGTCTTCCCTTAGTTAGGAATGCTGTGATGAGGCACCTGAAGTCCAGGGGCTGTTTCTAAATCACACACTTTGCCCAAGTTTCTTCTCCAGATTTGCCCCTTAAGAGGGGGAGGGAGTGGGGAGGTTTTTTCCTGCACTTCATGTCCCACACAAAGTTCATCATGCTCTGACTGTACCTGTATTTCAATGTGACAGCACAGCCCACGCTCAATGCATTCATCCTCCAAATTCTGTGCAAGAGAAGGCAGTGCTACAGTCCCTGCTCTACAGACCAGTGTCGTGGGAAGTCTGTAGCAGAAAAGTCACCAGACTGGGTTTCCCAGGTCAGTACTTGGACCTTGGGACTGCACTTCCTCACCTGTGGAAAGAAGGAGTTTATGCCATAAACTCCTAGCATGGAAAGAGAGAAAAAACAATGCACAAAGAAGAGCTCGACATCAGGCTCTTCTCTTTCGTTTCCTTTTTGAACTACTTGGGAAAGCAGGGTAAAAAAAATGAGTAAAAATTAAGCACTTTAATGCAGATTCAGGTTTGCAGATTCATTTCTAGGTTTGAAATAGAAATTGATTTTCTCCTTTCTCTGAGTGCCCAAGGTGAGCTTTGTTATTTTTTAAAAAAATTGAAATATCTTTGAAAGTCTGCATTCTTTTCTACAGGCCCCTTTTTCCTTCCAGTAAGATAAAAAGAGAGCAGCTCTGGCATTTTATATTCTAAATTTTGACTGACCAGAACAAAATGTTTTCCCAGCTATGTGGGTTTGCACCTAAGTGTTTTTTTTGTGCATTGAGTTTGACCTTAGGATGTAGAATTTCATAAAACATTTATTGTCTTCTCCAGTTTTTAGAGCACAATTCCCCTGTGATACTTTGTTTTCATTGTCTGCTCTGAAAAGGATTCCAAGGCTTCTCTCACAGTTTGAATTTTAATTGTGGGTGAAGGAAAGGACCTCTGCTACTTGCAGCAAAATTAGTCAGTGTCTTCCTAAGCAAAAAGAGTTCTAACAGGTAAAGAGGATTAGGATCAGAACCAGGAGACAGCTGAGAGTATGAAGAGTGGTTGTGGCAGAGATATTTTGTCCCATAAATGAGCAGGTTTTGCACGTGTCCAAGTGCCCCACTCATCCATACTGGCAGCAGCAGTGATCCTTTTCCCTCAAAAACTGCAGCTGATAAAGACAAAATGCAGTCAGAAAACAAAGCCACCAAACCTGAGCTATTTGAGGCCAGTGAGGTAGACAAAGGCAACTGTGAGGCAAACAAAGAAATGTTTTTTTCCCTGACTTTTCCTGTATCCAGACCCCACTGATGCCTCAGTCTGGATGCTGCAGGTTTACCACTAAATACTCTCCAAAGATTATAATGCATCAATTATCAAAGCCATTCTAGAGGTACTGCTTTACTTATATTGTTAACGAGTTTGGCTATAAAGGGATTTGCAGCCTGAATTTCATGACAGAGCCAAGGTATAATTTGCTCTGGGCTATAAAGCCCATGAATTATTGAGGAAATTTACTTCCATGGCTGCATTTTCTTTCTGAGCACAAGTGCTCGTGCTGAGTGCATGTGTGTGAGAGGAGAGACAGTGATGGAGGCTCCAACCTCGGCAGTCCATCTCCCCAGCACAGGCTCTTTCACACAGCCAGCAAAGAACAGCAGAAAATAACTGACAAAATGATCATTTTGAACAAATAAGAGAAGAAAAATTGCATGCTGAACAGTGCCAAACTGAGGACCAAATATAAATCACAATTAAAAATGCACTTTGGGTAATTACAGAGAGGGGCTTTTCCCTTAGAGATGTCACAAAGATTGTGTGGATATAATCAGACTTGAATAGATCTAGTGATGATGAAAACCAGCCTGACAAATCAGAATTCTCAGATCCTGCATCAGGCCAAGCCTATAACCTGCTGTGGGACCAGCCTCCTCCCTGGTGTTCTTTCTAAACCTGGTTTCTTCTGGAAGCAAGGCTTTGGAATCACAAATTCCAAATCCATGTCCTGCTTCCCCTCCTTCCACTCTGCACACCCAACTAATAACTTCTGAATCCACTGACCAATTTCAAGCAAAGGATAGAGAGCTGTAGGTTTCAAAAATGTGAAGTTCTAACTGTTCCATGAAACAGGAGCTGTGTAGAGATGAGGGATCTCTTCAACCCTCCATTGCAAGAAGGATTCCAGCATGGGGTCACCCTTAGCAGGCTCTGGAGAAGGCTGGTCACAAGAAAAACCTTAATAATTTCCTAACCATGAAGGTTACACAGCAAACTGAGCTGCTTTTGCTGTGCAGAGGGAAGTCTGTGCTCCTGAGGGCTGATTGGGGCACTAGTTGCCGTTAACAAATTCTGAATTAATGAACTGCGTTACAAGGCAAGAGCCTGGGCAAAGCACAAGGACTTTTCCTTAGGTGCTAGAAAGGAAACACCAGATTATGCCCTTATTCCAAGGAAGTCAGGCATTTGGGGTTTTCTTGGGGTTTTGCATCTCCTGTGACCAAACCGAACAGATCTAGCAGTCTGGCAGGTCCCGTGCCAGGCGCTGCCGGGGCACCAGGGGCAGGGCAGGGAATTCCAAGCGTGGCCATCGTTCCCCACGCTCCTGCAGGCAGCTCGGTCCCTTCCCGAGCCGATGCCGGTGAGGATCCTCTGCACTCAGCGAGAAGTGAGGGACTGCCCTCTTGTGTCAGTCACGATTCTTTCATTCGCCTGGCTTTGAATTCCCGTCTCTGTTTGCGAGTGAGCGCTCAGCCATTTCCCTCCAACACAAATTCCTTCTTCGGAAGGGTAGAGGCTTCCTTCTGAGTACTATGGAAAAGTTCAATAAATAAAAATACATCTGCTGTATTTATGACTTGGAGACATCCAGGACTGGGCATATATTGCCCTTCCAGCCAGAGACATCCAAATAGTTACCCTGGCTTATGCCCAGCCTCCATCTTGACACAGATAAGGAAAGCAGAGGAAAGACTAAAACAGGAGAAATATAATGAAGGATGACAGAGAGGAGACACAAGAGAAGCAGATTTGTTGCAGCAGTCAACCCTCAGAGTAAGTTACATGCAAGTTAAATATAGAAGCAACCCTTCCCTGAGGAGCCAGACTCATGGACAGCTCACACACGACTCTGCAGCAGCTTCTCGGGCCTGTGGCTGGCAGAGATCTTCATTTTTAAATCATTAGTGCTCATTTCCAGGGCAGTTCTTGCAGTAATGGTTGTCAGAGAATAACAGTCTTCTAAAAGCTGTGCAGGCTTTTGTGCCCACCACTTCTACTGCCTGTTAATGACAGACACCTAAATTTATGCTACATTCACTAATAGCACCGAGTGCTCAGGCTTTGGTTGCTGCTCTTACCCAGAGCAATGGGCCACCGTGGCAATTGCTCGTGTTCTTAAAGCAGCCAGATTAGCACCTGGCTAAAGTGGATTCAAAGAAAATCACTGCTCAGGAGTGGACAAAATTTGGACCATTTGGAATATGGAGGGGCAAGGGAAAGAGCTGGCATTAAAACCCTGCCTCTGGAGCCCATATTTTTGTCTGGGCTGCGACTGCTGTAATCAGCTCCAAGCTCCCAGTTCTAAAATGATGCTCAGCAGTTATCCCTCTATCAGTACTTCACGAAGAACCATCCCTAAGAGTATTTTCTTTGAACTTTTGCCCAGCCTGTACTGTGGTATTTGTATCTCTAACTTATTCTGGATGGCTCAGCACGAGCATGTTTTGTGTCACCCTGCTCATTCCTGAGCTTGTCCATATTCTGAACTGGTAAAAGCTGCCAGGAACCTGTGATTTTTCTTTCCTGTGCTGCCTGAGACCCTGACACCTGAGCAGATAGCAAAATATAAAGGCATCTTTGAAATATTTGATGAATATTTGAAACACATCAATAACACCGAACCATGTGTGCAGGTGTCTCTTTGGAATTAATATGTACTTTATCTGGAAAAAATAAATAGCAAAGGGAACCCACCCACAAGGCAACACATCTTGAAAATAGAAATTGAAAGGTTTACAGAACCTCCAAAACAATCCCTTGGGGTCTCATGACCACCACCACCACAGAAGTGTCGTGTCTCATCTGTCTCATTCCCTGTGTGCAGCTGTGAAACAACACAAAACATTTCCCTCCACGCTCTCCTGTCCTGGCATCCTCCTGCTCCTTGGGGAACATGGGCCACTGTGCAGCACTTTGTCCTCAGCAGTTTTCTGGCCAGTTGATGTTCTCAAAAGAAGAGAAACTACAGAGGCTGTTCAGTGTCGCTTGCTGGGATTCCCCCTTCAAATCCAGCTTGGGAAACTTCTGTTCTAGTACAACAACTTCCTGTTTGTACTGTTCTGAGTGTGTATTCCCAAGGTGGCAAAATTCTCCTGACCTTTTTTATTGCTGGACACAAGGAACAATTTTTTTATCGGAAGGTGAACACGCATTCATGTCCCACTTTTACAGGCATTTTTAAACTGCTGCCCTTTTACCTCATTTCATATCCTTGAAGAAGCTTTACCAGGGGATTACAGCAGTCACAGAAAACATTTCTTCTGACAGATCATTACAAGGGCACGAGAAGAAACATCTTTCCATCATAACCTACTTATAAACCCAAACTCTTCACGTCTTCTTTAACTCTTACAGTCCTTCCCTTACTTTACTCCCCATCTGAACTGAGTCAGACCTGTGGCTGTTCTTTCGTGGCATCTTCTGCATCTTCTGAATTTGGCTGTGTTGCTGGATCTCTGTTGATTGTGTCAGGTGGGGACTGGCTGGGATTCAGCCCACCTGGTGTCACCTGCTCAGGGATGTCATTAAGTTTCTGGTTTGTCCGTGCCACTTGCTTTCCCATTTGAACAGCTTCATCATAGGAAGGTGGCAGGTCCATGGCATAGAGGCTGTAAGCTGGAGGGGACACAGTGTTCTTATCCATATCCACAAATACCAAGGGAATCTGGACACTTGGAGGGTACTGCCATGAGCTGTATGCTGTGAAGAAAAAGAATTAAAAATAAAAATTAAACACCTGCATGGGACACTGATATATAAAGGGCTAATCCTGCTTTTTCCCAGGAAATTACAGACTTTTGTGTTTTCAGAACAAATGCACTGCATACTAAAGCTGTCCATATAGATTCACTCCTGGTCTTCAGTGTCACTCACTGTCACCCTGATTCCTCCCTTCACCTCTCGTGCCCACCCTGTGGGGCTGGAAGTTGTTCTGGGAGCTCACTGGGAATTCCTGTTCCTGCAGGGGCTGGACACAGAATTCCAGGCACAGGTTCAGGAGCAGTGCTCCATGGAGCAGGTGACTCCCAGGATACTCACAGGTCACTGTGCTGTGGGCAGTGCTGTCACTGTCAATGCCAATCACTGTCATGTCACAAGGGTGCCGAGGGAAGGTCTCTGCTGGAAGCCTCTTCTTCCGGCAGCAGAATTTGATGCAGCTCACTGAGACCCCACAGAGCAGGAGCAGGAACACTGTCAGCAAGATCAGCCTGAAATGGGGGGGAAACACCATCATTCCACTGCTTCTGTTTTACTACTTCTAAACTAGAATATAATTTCATTCTAAAGGGTTGGAAGACAGGCCAAGCCTCCTTGATTTAGTTCTGAATGGGTGCTGGATCATGGATTAGAAAGGTGGATCACAAACACTCAATCACAAGTTGAAGAACTACTACCCATCAGTACAACCCGTTCTGGCTCACAGGTGCTGTAACATTTCACTATTTTGGGTTATTTTCAACTTCTGTGCAGAGAGAATGGCTCTGCTTTCCACAACAAGAGAGGATTTGTACTTGGAGGGAAATACAAGCTCGAACTTCCACAAGTCTAGAGCCCCTCTTTATAAATGAGCATGGAAATGATATTATACTTAGTTATATTTATGCCTTGAAAACACAGTTCTATCTCTAGCTATTGCTTAAGGAAGTTTATAATTTAACAGTTTACAATGTAGCTAGACTGATATACCTGTGTTTCAGGTTCTCCTCTCCACTGAAACTGCACCTTCCCGCCCCTCAGTTTCTCAATCCAACTCCCTCTTCTCCTCCAGGCTTTTAGAAGCCTTCTCAATCTATTTTTGGTAACTGTGTCTTTTTAAACAGCTCTGTGTATCAACCAAAATTGCTCCAGACTGAAGGAGGTAAAAGTAATCAACTCCCTCTGTGTGCTGCCACCAAAGTCAATATATGCACAGAATGCAAACTATGAAAACAATGTCAGGGCACCTGTAACAGGTGTGAGGTAGGAGATGAGTCCTGTTGTGAATCCTCTCTCTCGTGCCAGTTTCCCCCTCTCAGCAGGCCGTGCTCAGCTCTGTGCTCGCTGGAGGGGGAAGCTCAGCAGAGGGTGACAGTCCCTGTCAGCAGAGGGTGACAGTCCCTGTCCCGTGGAAGGGAATGAGCCCAGGATGGGGCAGGACCAAGTCTCAGCAAATCCCTGCTGGAAGCTGCCCTGTGTGAGCAGCCAGTGGCCAGCAACGCTCTGGCTATTTAGGAAGAACAAACAAGCCCCTGAGTTCAAGTCCAGTGCACTCAGAAGGGAAAGATGACACAGCCCTCGGTGAATGCTGGTCCCCACCTGACACCCAATCTCCCCTGGCCTCATCCAGTCCATTCCTCTGGCAGCTCTCAGAAAAGGGAGAAACCTTTCCCTGATCCTGCCTGAGATAAGCATTTCCACTGCCTTGCTCCAAGTACAGCTCATAAAAGCTTCCAAATGGTTCTGGGTTAGGAAGATGAAAAGCCAACTTACCAGACATACCACAGACTTGTCCAATCAGACATGTTCTGAGGGCATCTGTGAAGGAAGGCAGATGATTCACTGATTTAAGTAGCACATGTATGACAGGGAATTCACTTCCCTGGGGTGGAAAAGGGAAAGCACTCAGTAAGAGTGTGGAGCAAAACCACTTTAGATTGTTCTTCATGGTTGTACCATTACTCCAGATGAGAACATGCAAATAATCCCACTGTAAAAGTTGCTTCTGAATCAGTGTTTTTATTGAGTAGTGCTTTACTATTGCTTGGGAGACTTGTGCAGGATTCCCAAAAATCCAAATCAGTGTTATTTAAAGGTAACTGGATGAGGTGCCTCATACCAGAGGCCGGTCTGAAAATGCCAGTCTAGACAACTGCCTGTGTCCCCCAGATATTTTATTTTTCCATAGCTCCAGTGCAGCCAGAAATGGCTTTTCTCAGCTCTAGTGCAGTACAAGAGGAGGAGAACAGCTCTTGTGACATTTCAGGCTGCCACAGCAGGCTTGTGTGTACTGAACCTCCTGCAATGGATTTCCTGTACCAGAACAATGGTTCTGACCACAGGAGAGCATCTGCAAACTGTTCAGAAGTGACACCTCGGAGTCGTCCTGGGCGAGAACCGTTCACCTCAGTCCACAGAGCAAGGGCAGCCAAGAGAAGTTTAAAAGTTGCTGACTGTCTTAGAGATCAAAAAAGAAGTTGTAAGGGATGGCCATCAGCAAGTCACCGTTCTGGTGTGGGAATGTCACTTGGTCACGGTGGGAAAGGTTTGGGAACAGGCAGTGGTTACTCACCGGGCAGAGTTCTCACAGTTGTTCCCAGAACAGAGCGATGCCTAGGAAAGGGGGGAGCCCGGGACTGGATCAGCAGGTGGCCAGAGAAGTGCCTCGTCTCCCTGCTGCATGTGCTCGGGAGGCTGCAGGTGCGGGCGAGTGTCCGTGAGCGCCGCGGCTGCCGGAGACCACGCGGAGCCGCCGCCGCCGCTTCAAGGACACGCGGCCGGCGCTGAAAGGGGACACCGAGCCCTGGGGACAGCCCGTGCGGGGCAGCGCAATAAATAACCGGCATCATCCCCGGGGGGGCAGAGCCTCGGCGGGGCAGGGCACGGCAGGACCGGGCGGGACAGCCCCGCCCGGGCCCCGCGGCCCCGGTTCCTCCGCCCGCGGGAGGGGTCGGGCCGGGCGGGGCAGAGCTGCCCGGCTCCCCCCGGAGTGCCCCAGCCCCTGCCTGCCGTGACCGGGACGCCAGGGAGGGGATCCAGGGCAGAGAGCTCGGCTGGCAGAGATTTCCCTGGAGCGATTCGGGACCGCGCGCGATGCTCTTACCGGAACAGAAGCCATCAGGTGTGCAGCAGCTGGACACACCCTCTGAGCCTCTGCCGTGTCAGAGGGACTTGAAGGAGAAATAAAGAAATGAGCAACCTGGTATGAAATACATGAGTCAGAAACAAATATTTAGAAGAGCAGGTAATTTCCCTTTCTAAAAACAGCCACGACTGAAAAGGTATTGACGGCTCTTTAGGATCGATGTGCTCCAGGCTATTTAACTGTGTCAAACATTTCAAATGTAGAAATTCCTTATCTCCACCCATGAGCCTTTTGTTGTAGTCTCCTCCATGTCCAGCTGAGGAGGGCAGTGATGGAGTGGCTTTGGTGGCACCTGGTGTCCTTTCAGGGCCAGCCCAGCACAACCCCGGGGGCAGCCACTCCATGGGGAGCACCAGTGGACACAAAGCCTGGGAAGCACCAGGTGATATTCCCTACTTTTGATTCCTAGAACTGAAACCCAGCGTTTCCAGGCTCAGCAATGGCATGTGACAAAGTGACTGCAGTGTTGTCCTCCAGCACTGCTCAGGGTCATGGGGCCATTGCTCATTTAGGGAAACCTGTGCTCATACATGTGAAGCAATCACTGAAGTCACTTCTGGAGAAGCAGAACACGAATTAATAAATGTGTATGACACTAGTGCTTACTCTCTCACTTTCTGCTTTACAAATGAGCTGGGTTTGCTTTTAAGGATTATTAAGATCATACATGAGCATGAATTGCTCATTAAACCAGAACTGCATCAGTGCCATGAAGTTCATGTTTGCTTTTAGATCCCAATCTGAGAGCACGAGTTTGTATCCAGGGACCCAAGAGTGATCACAGTTGCAAAACTCAGTTTGAAAGCAAAATAGTCACAAGTGCAGTTAGAGGAGCAGAAAACTTCAACTTCTAGGAAATGAAGAAATATTTCTGAGGTCACATTTTCCATATTGTCCTCAAAATAACAGTTCCATTCCTACTGGAGTCCTGTACTATGGAAACAGAAACACCAGGTTCCATGTTTAGAGTCACCTGGCAGTTTTAATGCCCAGTGCTACGACTGTGGATAACCCACTCTGGAAGCACAGAATTGAATGGGGTTTGTGCCTTTCCAAGAGATGAACTTGCAGGAGCTGTGCTGAGCTTCTGCTGGGCCCTGGGACTTGGCACTGATCCATGCCAGGAGAACACACCAGCACTCAGCTCTCTGTGCTCAAGGAATTGCCTACAAACCCACTACTTCCCAAACCCACTACTTCCAGATCAGCTCTGTGTCTGAGTTACCAGGAAATTGTTTCTGTCTTCAGTTGTCCCAGTCAGTTTTCTGTTCATTGGAGAAATATCAAGAAGCTGTTGCACATAACACACATTGTACATGAGAATTGTGTGGGTAGGAGCATCCTCACAGAATTCCTGTATTTTCAGTAAACTGAAGGTGTGCATCTCTGATCATTGCAGGTTTGCATCAAGACAATTCTGATTATGGTAACTTGCAATGGAATGGCAGTGAAACATCCAGGGTTACATTTTGCAGACACAGTAACTGTGCTTTTACTTTTGAAACTGTAGTAGTGTCCCAGGTGAAGCAGCACAGTCTGCACACTTTCCCAATGGGTCTGCTTTTCCACATCAGACAATTTGTTTTCCCTTCCACATCAGCCTGGGTCTCTCATTGCCTGAGTGCTGCCCCATGTGAGAGCTGGCACTTCACACTCTGTGTCCCCAAAGAACAAAGCAATCCAAGAGAGGGAAACCCAATCCTGCCTGAGCAGCCACTGTGCCCCCAAGAAGTCAAGTATGATCACTTTTGAGGCCCCAGCTAAAATACCAGGCTTTTCTCTTATGAAAGGGACTAAAGCCTGTTCAGATTTCCATAAGTGCTTTACAGAACGTCAGCTGGAGTTTTACAGGGAGACTTTACTTTATTTTCAGTCCTCCAGAAATAACCACCTGTTCCTGTTATCCTGGTCCAACCCTCCCCTGAGAGAACAAACACATACTGAGTTTTAAACATAGAGACTTTGACCAGAGAAACCCAGAACCTTATGTTCACTTCAATCCTGTGAAAATATTGATCCAAGTTCTCCAGCTCCAGGAATGCAAGTACAGTGGGTGACACCTCTGCTCACCTTGAGCTGCTGGGTACCAGTGGTGCCTTCAGCTGGTCAGTGGCAGCTGCTCCTTACCCAGCCTAACCCTGTGAGGGCACCAATGTCACTGTCTTTACATCATTCTATAATTTTTTACTTCTTTTCCTCCTCTGGATGCTTTTTCTCAGTACCTGACTTCTGTGAAGTGGAAGATTCCTGAGACAGGGGTGTTGTTTTCTGATAGATAATGTTACACTTATTTTCAGCACTCTGTATGGTTATCATAACCAGAGTCTGGAGCCTGATCTGTTGTCAGCCATCACTTTTTGTTTTCCAGGAGTGAAATCTGAAGGATCCTCACACAATGGATGCCCACACATTCAGTGTCTGAAGTAGCTCCTCCACTCCCACATGCTGTGCCCTTCCTTGCTTACTGACAAGTCCCCTACCATGAGGTCACTGTTGAGTGAGCAGTGGTTTTAGTTGATGCAGTGGTACTTACTCACCCTCTTGGGGCTGCAGGGCAGCCAGCACACAAAGCCCATTGTGCCCAGCTCCGGGCGCCTGCCCAGCTGTGCCAGCAGCAACACCCAGGGCCTCCAAGGAAGGCAGAGCTGTCCCTGGCTGGCACTGCCACCCCCAGCTCCTCCCCATCCCAGGACACTGGGGTTGCTTCAGCATCTGCAGTCTTTAGACTGAAGAGTTAAGTGACTCCACAGGCACTTGATCCATTATTAAATGAGAACACATCTCAATGGATCAAACACTGGCTGGAAAAACAACAAAAACCCCCTCTTCACTCCTACAAACCTCCTCTGTCAAAGGGGGAGCCTGGTTAAAATGTTCCTTGTGACAATTGCTTCCCTGCTTGTTCCTGCAGTTCCCAGCTTGTTACCACAGGGATATTTACATTTCTATTTTCTGATTGCATCATTTGAATCAGGGATTAACAGCTACAGGGGCCAAAGGGCAACACGCCCTCAGAGTGGTGGGGAGGGAACTTTGCCACAGACTGGCTGTGACTCAGGAAAGAGTGATATGAGATGTACAGGATTATCCTGTGTCTAATGGCTGCTGCCTTCCTGCTCCCTCTGTTCTCCAGCTCTGCACTCGCCCTGAACCAGCTGCTGCTTCCTGGCAGAAGTTCCACCTGCAGGGCATTCTGGCTTCCCCAGAACAGCAGGATTCTGCTCTCACCCAGAATTCAGCAGAAGGCAAATATAGAAACACAAAGTTCCTGGACAGCCAGGATCTCTGGCAAGTGTCTGACCATATCCAGGGAACAGCACAGGAATATTCCCCCTTGACCACATGTTACCAGGCAGATTTGACTGTACATTGTAAAAGTGACTGCCCAAATTATTTGGAGGAGGCTTGAATAAGAAACTTTATTCTGGTCTTAAAAGAGAAAAAGTCAATGTTTTTCCAAATCCTACAAAAAGCATCTGAAACTGGAAAAAGATAGAAACTCACCTATGTGGATGTAAACTAGATACTCCTCCTGATGGAATGCCCACCTTTGGGAGACATGGGATTAACAGCAGGTGTAGCTGCTTGGGGCCCTCAGTAATTCTTTCTTCTAACACGAAATTGTTGTCACAGAGTCAGCTGGAAAGTGAAGCTACTGGCACCAGAGTTTACAGAGAACTTCGGGTGAAACAGAGCAGAAATGTTACATGGTTCTTCCTTCCCACATCCCTGCTGCCCTCACTTATTTGCACCAATCTCAGAATCCTTCCATGTTCCACCAGAGGTCCAGGGATCTCCTGGTAATGTACCCTCCATCTTCCCTTCCATTTGGCCTGGATCCCTCAGTCAGCAGGAGCAGGTGCAGACACAACTCTTGCCATGAGCAGGACTCGGTAGGACTCTGTAATGTCACCTTTCACTGTCAGGAGGGCTGACACAAGCGGGGGGTCACTGGTCTGCAGAAAGAACCACACAGAAAACCAACCTGGTGTTTTGGACATGAGCTGCTCACCTTCTAAACCCTGTGTTTCACATCTCGGTGTTCAAGGTATCAGTTATAGCTACAGGTGACAGGTTACAGCCACTGTGCTGGCTCCTCTTTGTCCCCAGGTGATGCTCACGCCGCAGCCAGTGAGGTATGACAGTGACTCAGCATTCTGTCCCCAGAGTGCCACAGAGACTGTCCCCACGTCACAGCCATGGCAGCTGGGCACAGCAGCAACCTCAGAGCTACCAGAGGGCTGGAAGGAAACGGATCCTGTCAGCCCCCAGTGAGTGCTCAGTGTTGTGCAAGAACCAGGGTTACCAAGAGGCACCATGCGGACTGGACACATCCTGCCAGGAACTCTGCTGCCTCTTTCTGCATGTCGTGGCAGAAATCTTTTAATTTTGGAACCAGCTACTCATTCTGCCATCCCACACACGGGGAGTCAATGCCTCCAGTCTCCATGAATGGCCAAGGAGGTGAATCAGGAAGGGCAGTCACAGCCTCATGGAGTTGTTGGGACATCATATCCAAGCTCTACGATACAAGGCAGAAGTAGCCAGGGAAATGGGGCACCTAAAGTGGATCCAAAGGCCCCACTGACTTCCAGGAATGTGCCAAAGGAAAGGCAGCCCATGGCAAAGCAGTGTGTTGCAGTGATCCGTGTACAGTCAGGTCTGTGCTGGCAGGGCTGCAGCAGCTCTGTCCCAGGGCCCTACAGAGCTCACTCAGGGCACCAGAGCCTGTGAACAGCGGCAGCAGCACTTTGGCCTTTGGGCTCTGAAACAGTGACCTGCAGGAAGGGACCCCTTTGGGGTACAAGGGCCGTGTCCGAGCCCCCCGTGCTGCCCACACCCAACAGGAGCTGTGGGTCACAGGAACTTTGTGTGACAATCAACAGGAGCTCTGGGTGACATCCCAGCTGTGGGTGACGCCCCAATAGGAGCTGTGTGTCACATCCCAATGGGACCTTTGTGTCACACCCCCAGCAGGACCTTTGGGTCACACCCTGACAGGAGCCCTGGGTGATACTCCAACAGGACCTTGGTATCACACCCTGACAGGAGCTTTGGGTGACACCCCTCCAGGAGCTTTGTGTCACACCCCATCAGGAGCCCTGTGCCACACCCCTCCAGGAGCCCTGGGTGACAGCCGCCAGGAGCCCTGGGTGACAGCCGGTGCCGCGCCGGGCCGTGCCTCACCTGCAGGTCGGCAGGTGGCACCCACGAGACGCCGATGCGCTTGAGCTGCCCGCGATCCAGGGCTCCCTTCGGGCCGTCCAGCTCGAACCCCGCCCGCTGCAGCTCCGGGTCGCTGTCCAGGCTGAACTCCACGGCCTGGCACGGACACGCGGCACAGTCACCGCTGCGCTGCCCCTGCCCGAACTGCCCCTCGAAACTCCAGCTATCCACCGTGACATTCATTGTGTCACCTTGTCACTAGATACTCCATTAAAATAACAGGATCAGAACTGTAATTCAGTTCTGGGCTCAAAATTCTGTATTCCAGGATTGAGGAAGCAAGCTGCTAAATTAAGTTTGTTGCTGACTTAGTATGATAATACTAATTCCTTATATTAGCCCCTGAAAAATAATCTTTTCAAACACTGATGCTTTTATAATGTAAAATTTATCAGAAACTCTGAAAGCTGCTTTTTTAAATTTACAAATTTGTGAATTTTGGACAGAAGGAATGAGCAGCCCTTTGCACACTGTCAGGATCCCATACAGCACCTGGCACAAACCTGCAGGTTTTATTTCCCTCACCTTCTTGGCTGCCAGCAGAGGACTTTGAATGGCCCCGACGGTGATCTCTGCCCTGGCTGGCTCTGCTGAGCCCTCCACGTACTCCAGGAGCAGGAGAAGGGACCTCACTGCTTCTTGTGCAAAACAAACAGCAACCAGGTCAACTTGGAGACACTCAAACCCGAGCCTTTGGCAGTTTGGAACCAACACAAATTGCACCAGGATGGTTCAAAACAAAGTGATGTGGCAAACCCAGGAGTTGGCACAGATCAAAAGATCCTTTTACAGAGTTAGTGAGGAATTAAGGAAAAGGAAGGTTTGGATAATTTGCAATTGCAAACTGCAATTGTTACTTGTTTATCAAGTTCCAGGCTCGTTTTCTAGCCCATGGCACAGGCTTCTGTGTACTTTATTCCTATTTATGTGTGTGTGCTTGGACTTACAGCTCAGGAGTCAGGAGCTGTTTGCATCCTGTCTCTGAACACAGATCCTGTCCCAAGAAATTAAGGAAGAGTAACTTCAAACCCCTGGAAGTTTCATAACAGGACAAACAGGAGAATCCAGGATGTGTGATTATATATGAAATAATTTCTTTAACATCTAATACACCTCAGAGAAGTGGCAGAAAGAAAATGCATCTTAGTTCTTCGTAGTAGTATTACATGACAATCATTTTTTCAAAGAAGCTGCAGAGGTGGAAGATATTGAGATAAAACTGCATTCAAATGAAGAGAAAAACTCCTTAAGAGAAAGTTTCGTGGGTTTTTTGTGTATCATGAATATATGCTGTAACATAATGCTTATTTTTTCTGATTCTGGAAAAAAAGTCTTTCATTTCCTTTTTTCTTAAAGGAAGAGGAACATTCCCATGTCTGATCCCTCCCTGTTCCATAACAAACAGTGGTGGCACTTTACCTCCTTCCAGTGCTTTCTGTGGTGCCACAGGTGAGGTCACAGCCAAGGACTCCACGGGCACGTCCAGGGGCACTCCCCCCTCCACAAACATGGGGTGATTCCGTGCTGCACCCTTCAGGTGGATCTCGTGGGCTATTTGCTGGGTGAGACAGAAAGTCCTGGATGCAGGTGACAGCTCAGGTCACCTGAATGTCGCTGGCACCTGACCCAGCAGCACCAGGAAATGGTGGCATCACCTCCCACGTGAACGATCCCAATGACCCTGGGCTCTAATGCAGCAGTTCTGCCCCTGGGCTTGCCCACTCTGGCACTTCTGTTTTAAACAACCTGGGAAATGTTCCTCAGGAGGGCACTGGACAGACCACTTACATAAAAGCCACTAGAAGAGGCAAAACTTTTCTGTTGCCAAACTTGGGTCAAGCGCCCGTTCCTCCTCAGCTTATCCCGCCGTGCATTCCTAACTGCAGTCCCAAAGCTTGCAAGGGCAGCAGCAGCTCTGGCTCAGCCCCAGGCTGTTTGCAGTGCTGCTGCTGGGCATTAGTGGCCACTCTGCACCAACTTTTGGTGTCCTGGCAGGAGCCCAGGGCTGCCCGCGGCGTGGCCACCTGCGCATCCGGCCGGAGCATCCCAGGGCAGCTCCACAGATGGAGCCTGGCACTGAGCGGCTGCAAGAGCAGCCCCCCGGTGCTCCTGCTCCTGCCGGGCCGTGCTGGGCAGGTGGAGCTCCCCTCTCCCCTCTGCTCTGCCATTAAATGCTGCCTGCAGGAGCCCCTTGGAGCTGTGCTCAGCTCCCGTCCCCTCCTGACCGTGCCATGGGAGAGGACAGGGATGGACCCCACGTCACTGTTTTCATCAATTAATAACTAAATATCTAAACCTGAAAAATGTTAGAGGGCCCCAAACGTGCCCTTTCCTGCCTACACCAGTTCATTCAATATTTAGACTCTTTTCATAATCCTGATTGTCTCACCCTGCCAAAGAGCAGAACCTTGAGATGGTCGGAGTAGTAGCGACTTTCATGATCAGGACTGAAAGTAACAACAAAATCCTGGCTCGTCCCAGCCTCAATTTTTCCTTCTGTTGGAGAGACACTGAACACACTGAAGCCATTATAGTTCTGTGTTCCTGGTAAATAAAAATGAGGATACAGATAAGAGAGGAGGACAGCTCCGTTTAACTTCTTCATAAATTTTAAACCCATTTAATTTTTGTTGGAACAGCAAATAAATAAGAGCTGGTACATGGCTTTGCAGCAAAACAGGGTGTTAGGAACACCAGATAAATCCATCCATCAGTTTGATGCATTCATCTCCAGAGGAACTGAAGCAGCATCACCAACCCTTCCTATATTCTGACGTGTTTTTACAGAGATGGACATCTTTAAATGTAATCTTTAATATGCAATTACTGTGTGGGTTTACTTAGATTTAAACACTAATATCTCCTTACTTGTGGGTATTTGCTCAGGCTGCATAAATTTACAGCTCCCCATATTGAAAGAATTACTACAGCTCCTACTGGGGAGCAAAATGAGGTCTTTAATTTCAGGGCTGTGATGCCCCAGGTCTGACAGCTGTGTGAATCTAAGAGGACACAGCGATGCTGTTTTACACCTCCAGAGTCTTTAGCAGAGGAAAAAGAGGAAAAAATAAAAGAAAATTTACCTACAATCTCTGTTCTCTGCAGAGAGGATGTAAGAAAGGATGGAATTTTCTGCCGGTCTCTGTCCCGCGTTGGTGAGAGCGACTCCAGTTGTACAGAGAACGGCAGGGTCAGGCTGGAAGTGTTCCTTATCTGGGGACATTCATTCACACAACAGCATTTGCATTAAGGAAATTGATTCCCAGGCCTGTCAGATCCATAGTTTGCAAAGTGGCTGCATTTATTTTGCTGCATTAGTGCAGCTCTGTGTCCCCAGATGCCACCAGAGGCACAATCAGTGCTGCCCATAACGTGTCACACCAACCCCCACTCCACATCAAATACTGGACTTTGCTTAATGACACACTTGGACAAAACCTGTGAGGAGACAGTTTGTGTTGTCTTCCTCCTCACGAGAAGTCCTGCTGAGCTCTGCAGCTCAGCACAGAGGCCTTACCTTGACTGTGGCAGTCACTGTGTCCCCGGCCATGACGTATCCCAGGTCCAGCAGCTCTCCCACGGAGCACTCGGTGCTCGGCACCACCCCGTGCCCGGAGAGCTGGAGGCTGAGGTTGGTCTTTGCCACCTGGATGTCCAGAGTTTCCAAGAACTGCCCAGAGGGTGCCTGGGTTAGTCCATGTGCTGAGGGAACCCCCAGCCCTCCATCTGACCCCTCCCCAAGGACCATCCCAGAACTGAGACAAGATCCAAATGTTGGGACAGGGAACAAGGGTTTTTCCTGTTGGTAACACGTGTGTTACACACCTCCCATCTCTCCTCCTTTCCCCCACTGCTGTTGTATCTTTTACTCACCCATTTATCCTCACTTGGACAAAAAGAGATGATGAGGGGTTTATTTTCACCTGGCTCAAGTGTTCCAACTGCTCTGACCAACAGGAAGGGGCCATTGGGATTCAGAACTGAGAACCTCAGCTAAAACAGTGCAACTCAAGGAAAAAAGTTCATAAAGATTGAGAAAAAAGATATTAGAACAGATTTTACATATTGTTTACATGTCTTTGGTCTGAACTAAGCATCTATAGGCTTTTGAGAGATCAGTAAGTCAAGAGAGAAAATGAGGTGGTGCTTTAGTGTCCAGCAGTTCTTCCTGCAGAGACAGAGTCTGACTAAGCAGAGGCTGCAGGCTGAGCTCACATGCCCCAGACAAGGATACTTCCAGCTTCCTTGGGGAGATGTTTTCTATTGTAATTCTCTTCATCATTCTGTGGCCTGCAAGGAATGAAAACACTTTGCAAAGTGAGGATGCTCATCCCTGCCCTCCCATTCCTCCCCCTTACTCGTGCTCCTGCCTGAGCCAGACACTCATCCCAGGCCCATGGCTAAGGCACTACACAAAGCTCACCAAAATGCTTTCAGATTGGGCCAGTCACTTCTGGAGCTTCCAAGTCCTTGTTTGGGGATCAGGTCTGCTCTTTCATGGCCCTCAGCTGGCCAGAGGCTCCTTGTTTTTCACCTAAATACCCACTAAGGGCTAATTTCTATCCTGACTTTTGAAAATGTAAAACTGCTGGGAAGAACTCACTGTCACAGAGAAACAACTCCAAACCAGAATTCCAATTCCATACCTACAGAAACGTCCCCAAAATTGGCTGCATTGATCCCAGAGTCAGAAGTGATCAGAACAGGTGGGGCTACAGCAGGGCAGTGCAGCTCCAGGTACAAAGTGTTGTGAGGGCTGGAGAGAGAGCAGAGGGATGTGGGGAATAAAAGGGCAGAGCTCTGGGGTCATACAGACACAACAGCAATTGCCAGGGATCTGCTCCTGTCACAGTGCTCTGGGGTGACAGCACAGCACAGGGCTTGGTGACCCACTGCCTGTGCCTGAGCAGAGATGAGCTACAGCTGCCTCGAAGTTTTCACACAATTATTCCTTCAGCTGCTTTGATATTCATGTGTTTGATTCTTATCCAACTGGTGGGCTGGGAGCATGAGTTTCTACCACTGAGCTATGAAGTAATTAAGATCAGAAAACAAATTTCTCCCCCAAATGAATAAATCAGCAAGCCCACCATTTCCCCCTCACATCTCTGGGTTATCCAACTGCACCCACCTGCAGGTTAAGTTCCCAGAGCTCTCCTCTCCAGTGGCGTGGCCACTTGCAACAGAGCATGGGATGATGTATTTGTTAAAACTCCCTCTGAAACTCCTCATCAGGGAAGCCTGGGCTGCCCTATAAGCATCAGAGCTAGAGAATCCAGGAATAGGAATTATCTCAGTGAGTGAGAGAGCAAAAAAACATCAAATAAATATCTGCTGAGCTATTTGTGATTATTGTTTCTTAGTCACACATTCAAAATTGCATGTAGCAGTGAAACTAAATGACTGTCAGTAATGGACCCATCCTACAAAGTGGTTGGCTTTTGTTGCCAAAAGAGAATAAGAATTAAGAATCCAGGTAACAGATGTTACACTAAAGATTGCAAAAACCTCGATACAATTTCCTTTGGTTGAATACATCAAGCATTTCAGTGTCTTCCAGTACCTGTACATCATTTCAATGACATGTAAACACAGGATCACATTCCTCTAATGCAATATGTAGGCAATACTTCTAAAATGGGGATTTTATTTTTAAGATCTCTGCTGAAAGTGTTTAAAAATTATAATTAACGGATTGCAATGAACATAAGATTTTACTAAAAGATATCAAAACATCCAGTACAGCCAAATGCCTGTTGCTTCAGTATGTATTTACTTCCAAATACTTCCAAATTCCTGAGACTGGGCAGAAGTGTGGCTCTGAGAAGTTGAATTACCTGCTCTACAAGGGCCCTCAAGTGATGCTGTTGATGTAGAATCTCCCTGAGGTGCTCCCACTGCACAGGGACTGCTTCACATGCACATTTCCCAGCAGCATTTCACTGCCAGCACTGATGCTGACCATGACTAATGTGCTGGACTGTGTAAGCCCTCAAATTAAAAATAGAAATTACTCCCTGCCGTGGATTTGGGCCATCAGCTGGTTCTGCTAGATCTGTTCAGAAGAGGTTTATTTGAGTAGTTTCTGTTGGTCCCCAAGTGGAGCTTTGCAGTTGCCCTTTCCATAAACCCCGTGTTGGCTCAGCCCCATCCCCCTCACAGCCCCAGCTCCTGCTCCCTGACAGATTCTTTGAAGTCTTCAATCCTTCTGATGCATAAAGGGATTCTTTGCCTCACATGAGAGGGTACAGCTGTGTGGCTCACAAGCAGCACTAATTTTGGAAACAGCCTCTGCAACACAGCTGAAGCTGTTCCCTCTCCAGTTTGCTTTCTTGTCTACCTACAGCTTTAGTAGATTTATTAAACTACTTCTAAAGAGAATGTTGTCTGTGTAGTACAAGATGCTTCTGTTGACTTACTCAGGCTTTAACTCTTCGGGTTTTGGTTCTTTAGAGCTATTTACAGAAGCCAGGCTTTTCCTGCTTCCAGTCCTTCCCCTGGGAATGGAAACGCTCGATTTCTTTCGCTCTTTCCTTGAATCTTTCTTCTTTTTGCCTATTGGAGACTGAGGGCAAATCTGGAAATTGGAAATCTGGAAATCTGACCAAGACAGGAGTGAGCAAAGACACAGCCCTGGCCCAAAGACACAGAGCAAGGAGGTGACACAGAGTAGGGAACAAGGGACAGCAGGATGATGGTGACAGCCCATAGACACAGTAGCTACTACAGACAAATGTCCAATAGTGTAGAATTTTAAAAGTAGGTTGAATTGAACATATTTTACTCCCTCTTAGAATAAGAGGTCTCCTCTTGGAGCAGATGAGTAAAAGTCTCTATCTGATGGGAATTTTACCTTTTTATCTCATAATCAAAGACAACCACAGGTGCTCACATAAATTAACTGACCTAAGGGTTGCATATAAAGTCCATGGATGCTGTAAATCTTCAGGAAGTGTACAATCTTTTAATTTTTTTAAGAGTATTTCAGTTGGCATTTGCAATAAAACCCTCTAGAAATACTTTGGAAATTGTGAGCATGAAATGAAATTATTGCTCAGTGAACACACTCCCGTCCTTTATAGGCAGGTCCTGCACGGACCACGAGCTTGGGCTTCATTAATATGCAAATAATTTTATGATAAAAATACCACCCAGAGAAACAAATATCTGGAAGTGACAGACCAGCAGCATGTGCTGTTCTTAGCATTCCTTACTTGTGCTCCTGCCTCTGGCACAGCTGCTGTGCTGAGCCTCCGCGCTGCCTCCTCCCCGATTTGCTGAGCCGACAGCGCCGGGCTGAAGGACACTCGGATGGAGCTTTTCTGGGAATGTGAGAGCACACACAGGAGTGAGGGCAGAGCTCAGCCCCAGACACGTGTGACACTGACAGAGCTCAGCAGGAGCACACACAGAGCAGCACAATTCACCCACCCAGTGCACTTCTGCTCTGAGGGAATCACAGCATCCTCAGGACAAGGGCACTTGCAGCTTTTTTGGAAGTGCAGGATGTTACAGTGGGCTGGGTTTACATGGCCAATACTTCTGATATTTAAACATTCTTCACATAAATCTCAGTGACAACACTGGGGACAGAACACTCCCGTAAGGCATTAGCAAGATTTGGTGCTTAACGCTCCTGATTTAAAACATTCTTTCAAACAAATCAAAAGATTCCAGCTATTCTAACAACAATTGCTGTTTTGAGCTTTGTTTACAAGTGACAGCCTTTGTAAGGATGCAGATGATCAAAGATTTGGCAGAACACCTGACATTTAAAGTGAATTTACCTGCCCAGGCAGCACAGTTCCCACAGAAGGTGTAATGGCCACAGGACAGTCTTGGGGCACGTGGAATTCAAAGGAAGTGGGGCCAACTGGGACAGGGTCCCCAGTGCCAATCCGTGGGACAGGGTGAGTGAGGGGGTTCCCATCCACGTGGGAATTGAGCACATCCAGAGTGGCTGAAGACACGGAGTTCAGGGCTGTAGCAGCAAACTGAACCAAGGAATGAGACAATTCAAGAGGTGGGTGGACTCCAACTGCTTTGCATGACAGCTTGAATTGTCTAAAAATAAACACATGATAAATTGTCTCAGCATAAAATAGTGTCTTAATCAGCCCGGAAAATAGGGAGCTAATCCTGTAGTCCCTATTTAAGCAGAATTTCAAGCTTGCAATGGGAATTTTGCCTAAAGATGAACAATAATACTATCTATTTTTAATGCACAATTGGCCAGAGTCCCTGCTTGAATTCTTCCTCTGTGAACTTCTGGAAATACATCCAGTCAAATCAAAGTTTATGCCACCATTATTGCAGTAGCACTGGCTCAAAGCACAGAGCATTTTTATGAAAAAGAATTCCTTCAGTAATTGTGCTGAAAAAGCAGCAGAGCACTGCAGGTTGAGGGCCTGGAGCTTCAGTGTGGGACAAGGATAAACTTGGGGAGGGGTGGGAAAAGTTACCTCAGTGAAGACAGATGTGATCACTAAGGATGGAACCAACAGGCACTGAGCAACTCTTGCAGCTGGAGAATTCCCACCTGCCTCAGGTGCTTATCCCAGCCTCACCTCCCCAAGGCAGGCAGGGATTCAGTTTCTGAACTGGGTTAACAGTGGGAGCCCAGAGACATTCAGATTTTAGCTTCCCTGCTGCCCATCCATCAACACACCTGTTGATCTCTGTCCTGCAGGTGAGCTCAAAGCTGTACTCTTTTGCCTTGGTGGCTTTAAAGATTATATCCAGTGTCAGGTTTTCCAGGGGAAGAATAATTCCAAATCCATCGTTGGGTTGAACTTCAGCAAACTTCAAAATGGCAGGATAAGAAATTATTAGTTAATTATCAGTTTACTGATAAATTAAGACACTCCTGACAAAATTAAAAAAAAAAAAAGTTATTAAATGTGGAACTATCAGGAAAAGAGAAACCTCCCAGGGAGAAGTTTTTGTCTGAGTCAGTGCCCAGAGTCTGAGGGGCAGATTTCGCATCTCAAAGTAACTCAAAAGGCATTAAATCCATTAACTCAGATTTCAGGAGAATCCCTTCCCCAGCTTCGTCCCATCTGTGGAAATCACCTTGCTCTAATGTTTATTTACTCTTCATAGAAAACTAAATGAAATGTGTCATAAATATGGTAAAAATCTCAGCCATTGCCCCAAGCCCTTGAGAGCTGATTCGTGTCTGAGGCAGGGACACCACAGGGACAGGAGCAGTTCCACATCCACAGCTGTGCAGTGGGCTGTGCTTGAGTGAAGATGATTCAAGAAAGTCTCCCCATCACACTTCAAGCTCCTCAGGAAACACATGCTGGGAAGTAAAGCTTTCATGAAGCTGAAGTTAACAATTTCTTTTAGCTGCTCCTTGATTTTAATCCCTAAGCCAGCAGAGAACAGGACAGTGCCTAATTAACTGTCAGGTTCCTCCAGCTCTGATGCCAACATGCCCAACCATTTCACACTGTGATCACCCTGCTATTATGGAGCTTGAAGAACCAACTTCATCCAAAAAATTATTCAGGAGACCCAGCCCACATGAACCCAGCAGCTCCTGTGATTAAATCTCTGCTTCCATATCCACTTCCAGTCACTCAGAAAGTGCCCAGGCATGGCTTGGGATGGTTCCCAAGGAGCACTTTAAAGGCAAAGCCTTTGGGCATTTGGTGCAAAGTGGGCACATTCCTCAGCCTGAGGCCACAGCCACAGCCCCAAGCCTATTTTATTTAGTGGTAAAAGTGTCCCAGGTGTTCTCTTAGGAGATCTCTTGGTGTAAGAACCCAGGAATTCTGATAGGAAAAGGAGAGGAACAGGAAAATCTCCTCCCAGGGGTTTGCACTGCTTGGCAAATGCAGAGGGTGTCACCCAGGGAGATTCACAGACTCCAGGATGAACTCCACAGGAGCAGGATTCCCATGGGGCTGCAAGAACCAGTCATGATTTATTTACACTCACACTGAACACGTTCCCATGACACTGAAATCTATTCTGACAGCAGAGGAGGTGTGTGTGGGATAAGTCCATACCTCTGGCAGTCCCACAAATCCAAACTCCTGTGGCAAGATGGATTTGTTTGTTAGGATGACATTTGCCTGCACAGCTTCATAGATCGTGCAGTATCCAAAGTTGATCTGTGCTGGGCTGATTTCCAAATCAGAAGTAGTAACAATGGCATGGACAGTAAAATTAACTTTTTTGCCCTGAAACAAATGTAAGATCACAGGATAAAAACTTCCATCTGTGGGTTGTAAGGACAGGATTTAAATGAAATGTCATCCAAAAGGAAAAGTGCAAGAAAAAATTACTCTGTTCCTTGACAGTAACATGAGATCAGCACTGAGGAGAAAGGATTTAACTTCCTGTATTGCAAACATGAGAGAAGAAAAAACAATCAAATCTGTATTAGCACTTTAAGCATATTTTACTATTATCACAGAGTCTCAATTAGTAAAGAACTAATCTAAAATTAGGTACCATTAAGTGAACATTCACTGTAATAATTTACATAAACTGTCAGTCTGATAATCAGCATCACAAAAATCCCTGACCTTGTCCACGATCAGGATTGTCACTGGGACCTCCAGGATTCCTGTCTCTGCACTGAAATAGCTCCCTGCATCTTCAGGAAGGGACTGCCTGAAAACCCAAAAGCACAAATCCAAAGTACAGTCAGTGCCATTAAAACATTCTGACTATTTTCTCACTAAGGGGAATAATGAACTTTTGATGGATTATTGCCAAACAGAAAGAAAAACAAATGGAATCCTGTTACTTAAGGCCTGAAAGTTTTATTATTCACAGCTTTTAATCTTCATTTAATTGTCCTCAAATTGGAGGATTCACCTGGTTTCACTGAAGGGAATTCTCATTAAAATTCTGCTTGCAAGGTAAATTCAAATATTAGAGAAAATGGAAAAAAATGGTGGAAGAAAGTGCCAGTCAAAAATGAGTGACCTGTGAAGTCCCACCTCCTGACCAAGGGAAAGAAGATGCAGTCAGGTCAAGAATATTCTGGACTTGTCCCAGATTTCCTTCAGCCTGGCACTCCCAGGCAATGCTCTGAGCAGGAGGGCATGGGCTGCAAGGCAGTGATGTCAGAATGATTGACCTTACAGTTATACTGGATTTTTTTTTGTTTTTAAAGACAGGATTTTGGACATACACAGGATTTTAAGGGCAGCCGCAGAGGTCAGCATCCATTTATCCTTTTTTTAAAAAATGCCATCCAGTCATTTAAAATTCTGAAAAATTAAAAGCTTACTCTCTAATCAGAATATAAACCCTGTGCATCGTTGCAACCCAGCCAAGGCAGTGGCTCCCTCTGGCCACTGAGGTTCATGATCAGCCTGAGGGAAAATCACTTTGTATCCCAAAGCAGAGAAAAAGTGAACAAACCTGGAGCCCAGCAGTGCCTCATTACCAACCAGCCTAAGAATTTATAAGGAATATGCAGGTTTGCTGTAGGTGAAGCATCTTGCTGTCACAAGCCCCATTCCAGAGCTTCAAGCCAAGACAATACAAACCTGGAGCATTTTTAGCTCTGCTGCTCTATTTGTAGCTCAGAGCACAAGAGTGAGTTGCTTCCTGTTCTTGGGTCTCCACAGTGCTCGTGTTCTACTACTACTCATGGAATTGCATGCAACTCTTTAATGTATTGTTAAAGAACAAAAATAACACCCACTCAGTCACCATGGTGATCCAAAATCTTGCTGTTAGTTTGCAATGAGGGTGACGTTCAAAGATGTTGGGAAGTTCTTTACACATAGAACTGAGGTTAAGTGCAAGGGAGGAGTAGAGCATCAGCTTTCACTTTGTCACAGGACATCTGAATAGTAGAAGAAATTAATCTATTTCATAATAATCCAGAGGGGGAAGAAAATACTTGTGACTGTATGGACACAGGGATGGACTCTAAATTAGCTGCTGTACCTTGGGGAAAAGGTCCTGGAATCCCACAGAAAGTTCTCTGAAAATGGCACAATTAAAGAGAAGCACAAAACACAAATCAGATTTAGACTGCCAGTACCTGCAGGACTAGTTCCAAATGCAGGAAACTACAGGACGTGGTGTTTGGGAATTCTGAAAGGCAGCAGAGAAGAGAACTTGCCTTCAACTAAAGAGGAAATGTTGGCTGCAAACTCCCAGAAGCTGGGTTCTGGAACACCTGCCCGAGCACATCTGTGTGCACAGAACACTCAGGAGAACTTCCCAAGCCTTCAGGCAGCTCCCTGCTCCTTCAGCACTGCTGAGTGGGGGGTTCTTTTCCCTTTGGTGTCACTTGTAACACAGCTGCTCTATTAATAGAGCTCCTAATGCCAGCTCACTGAGAGGCCCTCCCGGAAATGTGTCACTGGCTCAGTGCTTCCCCTCAGCTCCCAGCACTCCCCCCTGCATCAGGTCTTTAAAACTGATCCGTACCCTCAAACAGCCAGATACTTATTTTGTGTGTCAGAAATGCCTTAATCTCCCCAAATCCCCTTTCTGAAGCTTCCCTGGTTTTTTAAAGGAAGATTAAGGTTCTAAATCCAAGCTCTGCTTCCATCCCCTCGGAGAGGGTGGCGGTGCTTCGCAGCAGCTGAAGTTCAGGAACTGGAATATGTCATCGTGTCACTGTTGTTGTAATCTGATGGGATTTGAGATGCTGCAAGAACTGGAAATACTTCTAGTTCTTTGAATACCAATCTGGTGAAAATTTTGCAATCAGGGTAGAATCCAGAGGTGCTGAGCACATCTGTGAAAATCCAACCACACATCTATGGGACTAAGAACCCACATCAAAGAAGCAGCAGGTTTGCAGCAGCAATCAAAGCCAAAGACACTGAAGTATTTGGCTGTACACCAAAATTAATTCCATATGTCATTCATTATTTTTTGAAAAGAAATGTCCTGCTAAATTCTTTAGGATGGCAATGATGAGGTAAATAAAATGAACAGTGGCCAACGGGAGCTCTGGTATTTAAATTTTTAGAAACTGGAATAGTTTCCTATCACTGACCTATGTTTGTATTTGTAGACGTTTTGTAAAATGTAGAAGCAAAACTTGCTGGGATAAAGCTTTTAGCATCAGGAAATGTTACATAAAACACCACGTGAAATTCATTATCAATACCTTCATCATTTGGAGAAAAATGTACCTGGGGAAGAGAGATATGGACAGGAAGCCCAAGCACTCTCACCTTAATTAGCAAGCACAGGAGTTCTTGTCCAGAAATTATTCAATCAGTGATCCATGAAGCAGCCACCTGCCTCAATAACCTCCCTCCTGGACAAGAATAGCTTCCCACAGAACAGGAGCAGCCTACCAGGAATGGAGAGCTCGGACTGTCACAGTGCTGCTGTCACCACAGGGAGGCCATTGCCTCACAGCCCTGGCAGCCAAGCTCATTTCCTCCTGGAGCATCTGGCAGCTTCCGGGGGGACGGGGGGGAGACCAGACCTGCACTGCAGCAGCACTGTGAGGTCCAGCCTGAACAGCAGGAGGGAACAACAACCCTGCTCAGCTTTTCCCCTGACACTGTCAGAAATCCTGAAAGATTAGAGTTGGATTAATGTTGGTTACCTGGGCAGGAACTTGAGCTGTGCACTGAAGGATGACTGAGCCTGGATGTAGCCTGTTTTTGGAAGCAGCTCCATGTGCTTGCTCAGTTCTCTGCACACCTCAAACTTCAAACGCAGCGTGGTTGTTGCTCTGCAAACACATCAGACATGCTCAGGTGGCTTTGAGGCCACTTCTGGAGTCTGAGCCCTCCTGCCCCCACCCCTGCATTGTAATCAGAACAATTCCAAGATTCCTTTGAAAATGATGGGCATGGAAAACTGCTACAGCGAGTTCACACAGTTGTGTTCTCTTTTAAGTACAGAAAACAAGACTTGGAAGTTCTGTAACAAACCCAGCTGTAGCAAACAGTGCACAAAGTGATCCAAAGAGAACTGTCAGAGCTCAGCACAGTGCTGAGCTAGCTCAGGGGCAGTCAAAGCCAAGCTATTGTGAAATATCAGCTGATTATTTGCTCCCAACATACACTGGCTCTATCTGGATCATTAGGATGACTGAACCCTGGTGATTTCTTTAAACAGAGGTAACCTGTCCTCCACCAGCAGAGATTCTGCAGGGCTGGAAGTCACAGCATGGCTGAGCTGGTCCTGCCAGCTCCTCTGCTAAACCTTGGGATCAATTTGCCCTGGGAATGGCACATTGGAAGCCAGGAATCCTCTCCCTGCCTACTGAATTCTGGCCCTATCATAGCACAGCAATAGCCATGGATCATCCCCTGCTTTGGAATTTTATGCCTAAGTGCAAAATTGCCGAGCAATTTACAAATATTTCAGCTTGTCATTCTCCTTCCCCTGGACTGGTTTCCAAGCTGTCAGGCCAGATGGTCTCCTCTAAATCAACAGCTACAGCAAGTGGAGCTGGGAGCCTGCAATGATTTCTGACTGTTGACAATCTAAGAGAATTATATACTACTTCATTAAATCAGTGCAGATTATAACCTGCCAAAGAAATTACTTTTCAAAATTATTTACATTGAACACGATTCTGATAAGACACTTTCACCCTTTATGCTGCTTATTTATGCTACCAGGGTCTTCATGACCAGAAAAAACAAAAAACCAACTAAAACCCAGAATAAAACCAGTTTTAGCAATATTTTACAATTCACCAGAGCTTGCTGGGACATTCCAGTTCCAGAGGTATCTGACTCACTTGGAAACTTTATCTTCCCCTTGTGCTACAGCCTACAAGTCACAGCCAGTGGGATACAGGCAGGCTCCAGGAGGAATCCTCCTCCTGACACACCAAGGGAAGTGTCAGGAGCTCCTGGAAGGAGAAACTGCTCAGGCCACAAGAGAATGATGAAATCAATCCACTTTTGCAGGATAAAAGGTTGATAAGACACATGGTATTCCTGCACATGAAATACACTGAATTTCAGCCCACCTGACTGTATAACAGGCAATTTTTTCCTAATTATGGAAATTGGGTGATAAATCAAAGCCTTGACTTGCCAAGGTGCTAAGGACAGGCTACTACATATTAAATGCTCTTAATTTAGTGAAACTTGGCAAAGGATCAGCAGGATTTTTCCCTCAGTTAAGAAGTTTTGCCCTAAGCAATTTGACAGCTTCTATCTTTGGGATCCCCTTGAACTCTTAAGTTTTATTAGGAGAGTTATTCTGCTTCTATACTTATAAAGTTTTATCCCTGGGTTATCTAGACCAAGTAAAATCACTTACATAACAACTTGTGCTTGTCATATCTGTAAGCTGAATTTCTGAGATAACAGCTTTACTCATTTCTTTCCAACTGTGAAGAATCTCTGCAGTCTGTAATTCTGGTAAGAGGTTTAGAATGGATGCCTTCCATAGAACCAATCTCTCCCCCACCCTCCCACAAACCCACCCCAATCCTATTGAAATAGACTCTAAGAAATGCAAATTGTTAAAATAAGAATTCCATAGTGACTGCATTAGGTGGAGGGAAGACACCCAGCACCTGAAGACAATGAAATGTTCCCATAACTACTTTTAATAGCAGGAAATCTCCAGAAGCCAAGGAGCTGGAATATTCCCTTTCCATCACAGTGCAAACAGAACCAGTCCTCAGACTGGCTGACTTGGACTCTGAAACACTCAGATATTTTCCCCTGTCAATCACTGTTGGGTCACTCTCTGTGTAATCAGAGGGATCTGTCCTTCCAGTGGAGACCCCAATGCCTCCATGGGTCAGGAAAAGCTGCACCTTTCTCACTGTAGAGTGAATGTAAAAGGACTGTCATGATTTAGCTAGCATCTAATCCCAGGTCTGGAAAGACTCTCATGAAACTGGCTTCCAGATTCCAAGTGGCCCAGGACTTTAACTGAATGCAAAATAGCTGAGAAACAACAAAATATCCTTACATAAAATTTCCTGGCTGAATCAACCCAATGTGCACTTAGTTTTAGACACATTTATCTCCCTAGATGTGTTCAGTGTGCAAATTCCACATGAGGAAACTGTGGGTTTGCTCTTCCCTAGGGGCTTCACAGCTCTCCCAAAGAACAGGAACAACACTGGGAATCTGGCAGGACTGGGGAGGTGTGTGGATACCTCATAGCTCGGGCTGGTGTTGGGAGTCTGGGTTAGCAGGATGCCCAAGTTTTCCAGAGCTCAGAGAGCTTTCAGGATGTGCCCCTGCAGGGCCAAGGCCAGGGGCAGCCCCAGGGCAGCTCACCTGCAGGGCCAAGGCCAGGGGCAGCCCCAGGGCAGCCCCAGGGCAGCTCACCTGCAGGGCCAAGGCCAGGGCAGCCCCAGGGCAGCCCCAGGGCAGCTCACCTGCTGCACACCTCCACGCTGTCCTGGTACAGCCGCTCGTACAGGCAGATCCTGAGGTCCACGCTGGGCTGGGGCACCCAGATGGGCACATCCACAGAAACTCCAATGGCACTGAAGCTCAGCTGGCAGGGCAGCAATGGCAGGGGATTAGTTCTGTCAGTCTCAGATTCTTACTGACTTACAGCAAGAATTTCTGCTATAAATTCAGCTGAGTAAAATATTTTATTATTCGTAGTGCAACAGGTTCTTTAATGAGGCAGACCTAGGAAAATAATTTGCAAAGTAAACCCAAGATGTTACAGTGCCCCAGCAGAAAAACACAGTTATACTTTGGGTTGGATTCTTTGACAGGGAACATGAAAGAAGAGCATCTGCCCATGATATTGAAAAGAAGTATTTAAAGTGCCTTTAGCTGAAGTGAATGGGCCCCAATCCAGGCTCCCCTGGGGCTGCAGCTCATTCAGGCAGCACAGAAATGCAGGAAAGGCAGCACAGGGCTGTGCTCCCTGCAGTGACCCGGGTCTGGCACCAGGGCCCACAGAGCTCAGCCCTGCAAAGCTGATCCTGGAGGAGAAGGTGCCCACGGGAGCCTCAGCAGGCGTCTGCAGCTCCTTCTGCAGCCCGAGGGACAGCCAAGACTGGCTGCTGAGCTTCTGGGAAGTTTGTCTTTATTTTTTGGCAAGCTTCTGTGAACTGTTCCAAGCAGAATTTGGCTTCCAATAAAATTTAGAATCACAATATGCTGAAGTGGTAACTAAAGTTGTCATCTCTTCCAACTTTCACACATCAGCTTCACTACTGCCTGCTAAATAATTCCAATTCTGATAGATCAGAAAGAAAATAAACTATGTGGGTTGGGAATAAGGGAGAATACTTCCACATTTGTTTCCAGGATATGAGATGTTTTCCAATATGATGTTTGATAAAATGGAAATATCAGGATTATTTGCATAGAAATCAAGAGAATTAGTAGGTTTAATAAACATCCTGCATCAAAAATAAGAGCTATAACTTACAAAGTTACCTCACATAAAACTACCTAATACATATTTCTTGAGAAAAGCACACATGAGAAGATTTTAAACTATTTTACACATGTTTTGAAGCAGGTCACTCACTGGTTTGCAGTCTGGGTTGTCAAACACGATCACAAACTCTGCCCTCACGTCCCCAGGGACAGCTGGGACAAACAGGACTGGGATTTTCACTGAGCTGAAGGGTCCAATCTCACCCTCAGTCACCTGAGCAACAACAATGAAACTCTAGAAATTGCACTGAAATAAAGAGGCTGTACATACTCACTATACACACACTCTACTACACCTGGTTTGTAACTAAACTGAACTCACTATGCACAGGAAAAATCAGAATCAGAACATTAATATGGCTCAAATCTGACATTTCCCAGACATTCTTCCTGCCCCTCCCTCTGTGTTGTCACCAGACTTTGTTTAACCACAGAGCCACATAACAGAAAAAGAGAGTTAATTGTGGAAAATGTGAATGTAAATAGAACCTTTTGTCTCTACAGATCAAGAGGAAGGGGAAAAATGTGCTGTGATTTCATTTTAAGAATTAACTGTGATACAGTGATGTCCAGTGGGCTTGGAATGACCATGTACTTGAGCATTTCTCACCAGAGCATTTCATTTGATGTAGGCTCAGCCTAGTGAAATCTTGTCTGGATCTCAGGACATTCATTACCTTTCCAAGCATAATTTCAATTGGTATTTCTTCAGGAGGAAGTTCCACTAAATTATCTGCATTGTCTGTGTCCAGATCTGATCTGGTATTTAATTCTCCTTGACCAAGTTGTTCTGGGGAAAGAAACAAACACAAAATAAAACAAAATGCTGGATGTGTCCATCAAAAACAATATCCAACAAAGCACAAGTACATTAATTTGAGTCAATATTGCAAATCCAGGCATGTATAGCAGTGATGGGAAAATCAGAATGTCTGGATGGAAATATATGTTTGGCCATCCAGCTTTAGTCTAGTTTGGAATTCTACCTGAGGCACCTGAGCCTTCCACTGCTGAGTAACAACATGAATGGTTCAAAAATACAGACTCAGCTGGAAGTGGGGATGGCCTCCAAGAGCAATTTCAGTGGGATAAAGGAATGCAGCCAGGAGGACCACCCACAACCTTTTCACAGAACTTCCAGCTTCCTGAAATTGGAATGATCAGTATTGGGTAGAAATGTTAAAGAACATAGATAAGAAACAAATTTAAAAAGTCTTTCTTCTACAAGACTGGATTTTATTAAGCACATAGTAAACATTAGGAATGAGATGGAGAATGTCTGAGGAGGTTCATCTTTCTGCTTCCTTGTTCCTAGAATTACAGACTATAAAAATAAACCTGTCATGTGGATTTCTATTCTGAGAAGTGGGGATTCAGTTGCTGAGACGAGGATGATGTTAACAATTTTGCAATTTCTGAAGCTGGTTGGGTTCTGTGTTCTTCTGAGACTGAATTGTTGATCACTAATGAGCAGTGAGGTTCTCTGCTGCTTTTGATATAATGGTGTCAAGACATTATTTTTAGTCATTTTCCATGAGGCAGCATACAAAGAAATATAACATTACTCCTGGAGAGATGAGCTACTTAATTTACTGAGTAACTTTGCAAACTGAATTGCTCAGCTCTTTACAGGAGACTACAGCTGGATAAAGCTTGGCCTGGGGAAGTGCAGGGCCATGTTCCAAAGCATCACCTCACCTGTGGCACTGCTGCTCTTGGGCTCCTGGGCTGCACAGGGGGGCATCCCCTCCCTGGGCTCAGCACAAATCTGCTCCTTGTTTGGATCCCCAGCTGCCACAGGACTCGTGCTGCCCTCCTCTTCAGGGTCACAGGCACTGGAATGTTCAGTGACCTATTAGGAAACACAGAGAGGGATTTTCTCCCATGGCTGTTCCTCTGCCTTGCACCAGCTCCAGTTCTACCCAGCAAAAGTTTTATCCAGCAAATCAGACCTGTGTTTTCTTGCAACAGTTTCACATTATAAATGGAGAAATGTGTTGCACCTTCCAAGAACTGCACATTCTACAAGACCTTTATCAATAAGAGATTGAATTTTTTGCTGGCTGCCCCAAACAGGTAAATAATGTAACAGGAGCAATGCAGTGTAGTGCCAGTTACTTTACAATTAACAGAACCAACATTTTTCTAGTGGAAACCCAGGCAGTTCTATGTCAAAACCAAGTCTGGTGAAACCAGCCCTCTCTTTATCACACCCCTCACTTGATTGCTAGTTTTGCAGCAGTTCACATGTTCTGCCTTCCATGAGTTGAGATTTTTAATTACTGTCAGAATCTCCTCTTTTAACTGAAGTATTTTCTCCTAATTGTCATGAATGTGGAGAAAATAGGAATCAGACATAAATTACTAAAATACTTTAAAAAATCAGCATTGTTGGTTTCCCCATGCCTCACAAAAGAATGGCTTTTATCTTCCAATATTTGGGTCTAACAGATGATATTTATACTGACCCAATTGAACTAAAGATTGAACCAGATCATCTTCCCAAGTCCTTTCTGACCTGAGCTGCTTTGTGACTCTGCACAACTCCACCACACTTCCCAAAGCAGAACATTTCTATTGCTTTAGGGAAGTGCTTTTGAACCCACCACTCTTGCAGGAGCAGCTTTTACTGTTGCTCTGAGGGTACTTGTGGCACCTGCTGACGTCTGAACTTTGAATGTGGCTCCCAAAGCCCCGCTGTTTGTCAGGCTGATGGTCTGTGAAATTGTCTCTCCCACCACAAGGCTGCCAAAGTCAATGAGCTCTTTATCCAGAGCCAGCTGTGAGAAGATAAACCATTAATTACCACTGGCCTACATAGCACTAATGTCAATTAAAGGAGCATCCGCTTTTTATAACAATAATTATATTATCAACATGCTTAAAAGAAGTCCCTTACCATGCAGGTCTTGACTGTACATTTCAGTGGAACAGAAAAAGAACCTGTCTGGGCCATAAACATGATTGCTCCTTCCAGCCCTTCATTTATCTAGAAAACAAACCAGAAAAAAAACCCCTAAGTCATTTCAGAAGATTTAGCCTATGTAGTCTGATGAAAAATATTTTCACTCATTCTTTGAGTACTATTTAAAATGTATCTTTACTGATTCTATGTTTCCACTTTAAAACAGTCTTTGTGACAGCCTGGTTAACTTTAGCTGGGCAAGATTATAAATATTTGGAAACTTGCTCTCATTTGGAGGCATTCTTCCAAACGTGCCCTCAGAATTTGCCTTATGACAATTTATCAGAGCTTGAACATGCACACAGCTGTCCATGAGCAACAGTAGCTCTTCCAAAAATGTAGTTTTTTTCCTTGTTAACAGTTAAGAAATTTAATTAATGATGGTTTTAATCAGACTACTGGCCTATACTAGGATTCTCCTCACTGTGCACTTACCATTGGCTTAAATGTTACCAGGAATTCACAGGACATCCCAGAAGACATTTTGCCAGGTGGGTCAAAACTATGGAGATAATTAACATAAAACTCCAAATTAAAGCTGTGGATGGAACACCCAGCTCCTGCTCTGGTAACAATGGCAGATTGCTTTTTTTCCCCCCTCACTTGGACTAATTATCAGAAAAGTCAGAATGAGTGACAGATTAATGAAAGGCTACAAAACCCCGCTGCAACTGGGAAACAACAAAGGCTGATTCTTTATTAAAGTTTTATTCAGAAAGACTCAAAGTGCTTTTAAAAGGCAAGACAGGGACTGTAGCCAAGGAGGTGAAGCTGAGGCTCAAAATCAGCAAGGACAGGTGGAACTGCCCAGTTAGACAATTAGGAAGCAACTTCTCCCATTATCCATTTTAATGTTGCTCTGTAACATCTCCCCTGTCCAAACACAGCATGAAGAGGAAAAACCCAAGGAAGGAGCTGCAAATGATTAGAGAATGTGCTGCTTGTTGCCAGCTGTATCAAAATTATCTCCAATAGAATCTGCCACTCATTTCATGGTCTGTGTGAGGCAGGGAAAATGCCCATCAGAAGACAAGGCATCTCACAGCTGCACTGTAAATGAAATTATTGAGGCACTCCTGGAGCCCTGCTCTGCCTGGCAGAGGAGCCAGAAGAGATAAGGAAGTGTTGTCAGCCATGGGAGCCCCTCAGCCAAGTGAGACATGGAACACACTTGTCCTTCACAGCTTTATCAAAACAAAATTCAACTCAAACCAAAGCAAAATGAAACTTTTTCAGAAAGGGAAACACTTCAGAATTCAGGAGCTTAAAGTGTGGACAGGGAATAAGCAACTACATCCTGACCTTCTGAACAGATCCCTGGCAGTTTCTCCTGAGAAAGACTTTAAGGAATGGTTTTTATTTCCAATGTTACCTCGATAAAATAGTTCTGATTTAGAGCACAAACTGCCAAACACACAAACCCACACAGAACCACTCTGCTAAGGAGAGGCTCCATTGCATGGGGTGTAATCCTGCTCATTTTAACCACTAGAATAAAGCTTTTTATCAGCAAATACAGTGCCTGTCACTGATAACAGCTCTCAAGTGTTATGTCTGTAAATACCTGTGCACTGATTTCAAGGACAGTGACACCATGACAGGGCAGATGTGCTGGGTATTTTCAAAATACTTGGCAAAACTATTTTGTGACAAAAATTTGCTGGTTCTACCTGAGATAAGCTTTATACAGTGTAGGATCAGTGTCCACAGGTCTGTGCTCTGCTGGTCAAATTATTAATAACATGACAATGGAGAATAAAATTTTAGATTCTTTTTGCTAGCTATCCAGCTGGCAAATGTATGGGTAAGCAATTTAATTTTAAAAAGCTAATTAATTTATCAAACATTGAAAAATCATTCACAACTCTTCATGTTCCATTTGTATTTGGAGAGTACTTTGAATGGCAATTACAGCAAGGAAAGACTTAGGCCTTTCAAAAAGCACTGTTTAATTTTTGGTCACAAACCAGAGGTGCTGATTTATCATATGCAATTGTCCAACATACTAAATGAGAAAAAAAAATCAATCTTTGAGAGTAGAAAACCCTCATTTTGTCGGATTAGTAGCTTCAGGCTTTGTCACAGAAATTAAACACGTGTAAGTGGGTCAAAATTAAATCCACACACGTGATTTTGAACCAACCACGAGCTACACATGGAGTCAAGCACCAGAGCAGGTTTAGGAGCTGAAGGGCTCTGCTGTGTCCTGCTCAATTATCCACCTCCAGCAGGCTGGGAAGGAAGTGCTCCACACCTTTCCCAATCCACCCTCAGCAGCTGGATCCAGACTTTAAAGCTCTCCAGGGATGTTGTTCAGTCAAAAACTCTCTGTTCACATTCCTGGGGACTCTTGTGGGGACAAAGTGGGCAAGGAATGGCTTCACCTTGGACCATCCTGTCCTTATCAGATGGTCCAGGAATTCCATGTGCAGTTTATCCCCACAAGGACAGTGGGCAGTGAGCTGGGAAAGGAGCTCAGGAGTATAAAATCACTTACAGTGGTGAAACAACTTGTTTATTCACTGGGCTCTCATTAAACTGTCCCACAGGTGGCTTCTCCAGGTCAGCATAAGGGTTGAAACCTGAACTTTCTCAGTTAAGCCAGAGGAATTCACCTCCATGTCTATTATTTGTCCATAAGCCTCACACACAGGAGCTTTAGCATTTTTTCACTTTTAGGCTAGACTACAATAATTTTTTTTGTTTGTTTACCAGATTTCCAGGTAAATAAATTATTTTTATCACTTCATTTTTTAGAGAAATACTACTTTTCACAACTTGTCTTTTATATATTTAAAGGCTCAGTCCAGCTCCAGAGTTGGTGTCTGAATTCTTAAAAAGAAACATTTTGTGTTTCAAAACCTCCTTTTGTTTATTTATAAACAGTGAGATAAAACTATCAATATAGTTAAACTGAGATTAATTTGCAATCTTCCAACTAGTCAAAGTGCTTCATTACATAACCTGGCAGCAGGATTACAGGAATAGATTGATGGGAAAGACCACAGGATTGCAATTTAAGTGCTCTTTGCTCTGAGATTGATTTCCTTTATTTCATCTGGCTTTTTCCCTTCCTTTTCTGTTGAATTAAACTGTGTTTATCTCAAGCCACAAGTTTGACTTTTATTTCCCCCCAGTTCTCTCCCCCATCCCACTGAGGAGGGAGTGAGGAGCTGCTCTGTGGAGTTTCTCTGCCTGCAGGGTTGACACACAACAAGCAGAAATTTCAGTTGCTGCAGAATTGGTTCCAGCTCTTGTTTTGGTACAAAGGTAAAACAAGTCTGCAATGAATTTACTTACTGAACACTGATGAAGTCCTTGAGCCATTCACTGATTCCCACCAGCCTGCAGTAATTAACACTGTAGGATGCATTTGTCAAAATTATCTTCTTTTTGTAGATTTGACCAACATCAAAATCCTTGGAATGCCAAACATACCAGGTGAATGTCAGAGACATGATGTCATGTTCATGGTCTAAGTGAGTTATTAACAGTTTTGTTAACTGAAATTTACCTGCATGGGAGTCACCATTTCTTTAAGGACATTATTTTACAGTAATAATGTATTTACAAACAATATACAAGTACCAGTCATGCTGCCCTTCAAAAAACACACAACACAGTCCAACAGGAGGTTTCATCATCTGCTCACCTTTCTGACAGTATTTAAATTCCCCTAAGTAAAGGAAGTATTTTATAATTTCGATAGTAAAACTAACTAGTTTATTTAATCCCTCACTTAACTAAGAGATTGTTAGAGAAAAAGGCAAGAGCTGTTTCAAATTTCACTACAGACCTATTAAAAGCTGCAACAGATTTTTGATCAAGACATTGGGATATACCTCCAGCAGATACCTCTACAATTCCATGCAGAATGGCCACTGACCTTGAAATGAATGCAGCTGGGTTTGCTGTGGAAAGCACAGCCTTTATGTTCCTGACCAGGCACAGTTTGCTTGTGAAGAATTCCAGTTTGCAGTTCCTCCATTTTTTTCTCAGCCATTTGTTTCCTCATTGCCCTTATAGCCAAACGTGTTGGATCTTCTGCTTTGGGCACCTAAAAAGGAACGTGCAGGAAAACCACCAGATCTGTGTGAGATCACAGAATCTGCAGCTCCAGTAGAAAAATCTGCAAAAGGAATCTTCCAGCACCTGGCCAGCCTTTCTCTGGCTCTCTCCAGTCAAACTCAGCATCCCAACCTCAACATGAAGAATTTCATGGATTCTGAGCTGTCTGTTCTGCAGTTTATCATCACCCAACACTACAACATCATGTTTTTCATGGCAGAATTAGCTTTTCTGCACTTCAAGGGATTTTTTTCCCCCCTCAACTTATTAAACATCGAGAAAAAAAATTAGCTGACTTCACTGGAATGTTTCAGTCATGGTCCAGTGCTTCTCCATGCAAGTCTAGGAATATGTACTGACATGATTTCTTTTTGATCAATTCTGAAGTTTTTTTTAAACTCAAACAATTAAACATAATGTGATTTATGTCTTCACAGATTTCTGAACTAAACCTGAAGTGCTGTTTTCTCTTTGAGAGAACAAACTCCTCCAGAACAGTGTCAAACAGCAATGACTGATGATATTCTCACATCTGAATTTCTGCATCTATGTAATAACATAATGTCTGCATTTTAACTGCAAAATACACAATTATTGGTTTCAAGCAAGGTTTTTTTCTTTTTCTAACAAGAGATATCACAACATTTACCTTGTGCAAGTCATATTCCCAACTCCAAAGTCCTGGGAACTCTGGTACCAGGAGGGTCTTGTCCCTCTCTGTGTCCTCATCACCACTTTCCCAGAGCACATCCTGGGGTCTGTTCTCAGAACTGTCTCCTTGGGGAACAGTTCCCTCCCCAGCCAAGGAACAAACTGATGGAGAGCGCCACGACTTTGGTGAAAGAACACAAGTTTTGAAGATACAGCTAAAAATGACTAGAGAACAGTTACTTCAACAGTTATCAGTTTCTGAGGAGATATTTTAACACAAAAATGACAGGTCTTTGGCTTTTCTGCCTCTTGGTCTTTGGCTCAGAGGCTAAAGATGCCAACTTAGGCCAATCCCCTCTTAAAACATTGAATACAGACAAAATCTTACATTGAAAGTCACTACATACCCTTCAAGAAAAAGGAAACTAACAGATATTAAGACATCTGATGGGGAATTATTCTCCACTTGTTCTCTACTGTCTCATGTTTGGTTGTAGCCTGTGCTATTTTTAAACAGAATTCAATGACCTGCACATTTAACAAAACAAAGAGAGTTAATTACTAGGCCTTTGATTACCTGTGATGTTTCTCCATCTGCATGTTTGCAGGTCTCCTCACTTTGCCAGGCTTTCCCACTCTGCAGTAAAGGATCCTTAAGTTTACCACGAGCCTTAATTGCCTTAGAAGGGGACTGACTTTTTCTCTGCTTCTGAATAGAAGCTCTTTCTTGCAAAATTCGAGACACAATCTCCATCTTTCTTGACTTCTGCAGTTCTCTAAAAGCTCTGTAATCCAAAGTTGTAAGAAATATTAACCTAACCATGGTTGTTTACCAGTAATATTAACTACAACCTCTGGGAGCCTTTTAGCTAAATAGCAAGTCTTTAAGTTGGGTTCGGTGGTAATTTGTGCCAAGACACCAAGTGATTCAGAGGCTGTTTATACATTTTTGCAGACTAAATTTTGCAGTTACAGTGTTTTAGAAGGCTGATACAGACTTTCACAGTGTTCAGGGGAGGAAGAAGGACAGTTACTTCAGGTTTCCAGTTTAGGTTCACTGAACTCCCCTCCTGGACGAGTCGATCACAGAACACCCACGGAGCTCTGGTGCTCGGAGCACCCCTAAGGCAGCAGTTCAGGGCACCAAGAACAGACTGTGCAAGTGTCACACACAGAGTGGGAGAGGGAGTTCACTCCCTCCAGGCACCATCAGAGATGTTCTGCCTTCAGGATCTGACTGAGCTCCAGGGAGCAGGCAGAGTTTGAGATGGATATGATACTCACACTTTCTTTTTTTCGTGTTCTTGCTGTCGTTTATGGAGAAAAATTTCCCTGATAACATTGCCTCCTTCTGCTAGGATGGCCTCTCTCATTTTCATCTCCTCCTTCTTTGCCTCCAAGGCCTTTGCTTTGTTCAAAATCTGGAGAGTTTGGAGCTTTTCCTATGAAAGTCACACAAACCAGTTACATATTTGATTCACATATTAAAGAATATAAAACAGAGAATCTAATGCTGGTCCCCTTATCCAAGTATCCATTTATGGTGGATGTCTCTGAAGCAGAAGGTATTGTCTGTAATATTCTCTGTAGTCATGGGGTGCTGAGATACAGAAAGCTCTGACTAGATCCAGGCTACCTCTCTACCCTTCCAGCCTGCCCCTGGAATGCTGCTCAGTGAAGGAATGTGAAAAGATAACAGTTCTAAACAAATCAAGATTAAATTAAGATCATTCTCTCAGATTCTACAGAACATAAATAGAAAAGCAAAGCAGCATAGCTCAGAAATTCCTAATTTATACTATTTAAATTCTCAAATAACTGTTTTTCTTCCATATGTTTTCTCCATGTGGAATATTTCTGCATTGGGATCCAAATAACTGGAAATCCTTCTGGCTGAACTTCCAGACAACTTTTTTTAGTATGCATTATTTCCCAGAGAGTTCCCCTCCCAGAAGAACTAGACTGTTGACAGAATAAACTGCATCAGCAGAAGTGTCAAAACCTGCCCACACAGATCTCATGCCATCCCTCCAATGGTTAAAATCTCCCCAGTTTCAAGGGGTTTGCTCAGTGATCTGATCAAAAATCACCACACAGCTCTGCAAGGAAAGCTGAACTGACTTGCATGAGAACCCAGCAGCCTCCCAAGTCAGTGACTTCATTCCCATCCCAGCCCAGCAGCAGTACCCTGTTGGAAGTGATGCTGGTTTTCAGGGAAAGCACAGCTTGTATCCTTCTCTCCATATGCTCCTGAGCTTTCACTTCTTCCTTTGCATTTTTCTCATGAATTCTGTAAGCAAAGTAAAATCTTTCAGGCTCTCATCCTGGAAAGCTCTTGGTAATAGAATGTATGAGCTGACAAGGAGTGATTGCCACTGTCCCCAGGCATTGCTGCTGCAAACCCCTGTTTGGTGGGCACTGGCTGTGGGCACAGGGGAACAGGTGGAGACTCCTCCAAACATGGCACCACTCGAGCTCCAAGTGCCAACAGGTTTTCAAATATTTTGCTCAACAACTTTAATTTTTTTAAATTTTGGATATGAAGAATGTGTTTTATGTTATGACATATGACTGGCTGCTAAAATAAAGAATTCAGGTGTTGCTCATATAAGCAGTATCTAAACCTTATGTAGCAAACTTTTACAAGCCAAGCACATGTACCCACACTAAAAATAAACCCTAAAAACTCTACAAGTTGGAAATATGTAGGCAGGAATCAAACCTGGGAATATTTCAGCTAATATAATAGGAAACCAGGAAAAAAATTAAGATTGCTATGTTTGATATATTTGTCATGAAAAACATCTATTTAATTTTGTTTTTCTTAATTATGATTAGTTTGTACACACCATCTAATAAAAATAAACCAGCACAGAAACAGTACAATTATTTCAATCATTTTATAATTAAGTCCTAATATTTATATATTAGGATATATTTACATATATGTAAAAATAAGTAACAAATGTTCTGTTTCTTCAGCAGCAAAATAATTCAACACCAGAGTAAAAACATAAACATCAACCTACGAAAGAACATTTACTTTAAAATCAACCAGAGCAGCAGCACAAAGAAATGGCCCATCAATCCATTGATGCATTTTTACCACATTTCTGAGGGGACATAGAATGGCACAGGGCAGGTTTCAAACCTGGATTTTTGTTATACTACTTCAGTTAATGACACACACATATACATAAAATGCTTCAAATCATTATCAATGCTTCTAAGTGGTCAGAGCCCTCATTTATTCAAAGACTCCAGGGAATCTGGAAGCCATGCTAGGACACTGAGTGGATTTTCTTCTTTCCACGTCCTTTTATGCTCTGTAAGATCTCAAGGCCTCACCCCACTGTACCTGGCACAAGATTTCCAGGTGCAACAGAAGGCACACTTTACAGGAAAATCATGATTTTTCAAAGACTGGAGGATAAAGTCTTGCCCAGCAGAGAATGTACAACAGGAAAGGAGTGAAGGCCCACCTTGCCATGCTTTGCCTCAGGAAGCAGACTGCTTTCTCATGGTTCCTTTTGGCATCCTCGAGGAGTTTTTTATTTCTTTCTTCACATTCTCTCCGGGCTTCCTCCTCTCTTCTGCAAAACACAGACAAAGCAACAGTTGCAGCAGGACTAAGGAAAATTTGATTCCAACACAATGAGATCTCAGGGTAGGGTTGGGGAGTTTATTATGTGCTGAAATCAGGACATTTGTCCGCTCCCCACATCTCCCATATTATAGACAAAGTGATAAACTTCACAGAAGCCACAGACTGACACACTTTTGCTCTGCTTTTGGAGAGCACTTTTGTGCTTTTTGGTGTCTGCTTCTGCTCCAGAAAATCTCAATGGACTTCACCATAAGTCCAGAAGGTCCTGGAGGCCAGCAGCACTGCAGACACAAGCAGTTACTCTGACCCAATAAACCTCATTTCCTATGATAAAAACCCCTGCATCTGTAGTTTTTTCATTAACAAGTTTATTCCCATAGATCAGAAATCTTTACCTGCATAACTGCAAGACCATGGCCAATTCTTATTTTAATTCCATTTCCTCATCAAATATTCCTGAAGCACACCCAGCTAAGACACACAGTAGCACCAGTATTTGAACTAGCTAATCTCAGCACCTGCAGCAGAGAGTTGGCTGAAAATAAAACAAGAAAGGCAGCAGGCTCTGACTTTGAGGCTCTTACTTCTCTCGAGTCCGACGCGTTCCTTCTGCTTGCAGGGCTGTTATTTTTTCCTTCCAAATCCTCACTTCTCTCTCCTCCTGGTATTGCATCTGTAGCTCTTCCTCATCTTTTTGAAGTTGTTCACGGAGGATGTCGTATTTTCCTTGCTCAGTTTCTATCTGCCACAGCTCAACCCTTTAAAAAGAAGTGTGAATTGTTTCACTGGAATACTGATATTCTTTCACTTTAAGGTGATAGATTGAGTAGGGAAGGCTCTATGGAGAAATAAACATGCAACTGTGTTTTCTTTTTTTATTTTAAATCATATTTTGAATCAAACCCATTTACTGACACAGGTGTTCCAGAATAAGGTTCATATCTAATAGCATATCCCTTTCAAAGACATCAAAAATATTGGTCAAAAAAAGGTAAAAAACATAAACCTCAAGTTTGTGTTTCTCCCATTTACCTAGAAGAAAATATGAAAGCCAAGAAAAATTCTAAAAATAGCTTTTCCTTCAACAATAAATAACTTCAGGGACAGGCCACAGCTTTTATTCTTCTGTGCTTTGCTGAAGGAACCAGATATGATAGAGCTGAGTACATTAATCTGTTCTGTGTATTGCTAATCACACAATAAACAAGTCAAGCATTTTAAAGCTATTACACAACACTGCAGCAGAACAACACACTGTATCCTGGCTAACCACTTGGTTAATCACAGCTAGAAGCTCGTGCCTGTGTTCCTCCTTTGATGTACCTGTGGTACCAAAATATAAACACACTCACCTGTTGCCTCCTGCAAAAGACAGTTTTACTCTGTCTGATATAAAGAAGTAATACATTATGTGTGAACAATCAATTACAAGCAGCAATATTAGCTTGGCATAAAAATACACAGTACTGCTACAATGTCTCTATCGTGCTCATTTTCTATCCTTTCCTTTATGCCCTATAAAAACACTTAGAGGCATAAATTGCAAGTATTTATGCTCATGCACAGACAGATTTACTTCAGTCCATCTTATTTTACATTTCAAATGAGACCTGTTTAGGTCACAATTTATGCACCTCTCATAATAAAATCAAAACTTTATTTACATGTGCAAAACTAACTTGGGGACTGAGCCAGAGCACCCAACTTTGTAAGGAATGAACCATGCAGGCAAAAAAAGTTGCTCTAGAATGATGTAATTCAGTATTTACAAGCAATTTCTCTATTGACTAACTTTTGAATCTATCCAACAGCATATAAAGAATGTCATAAAGATTGATTCCCTTCCCACTTCCTTCATTGCCTCACTTACAAGTTTTGTTTTAGTGTCAGAGCAAGTCTGAGCTCCAGCTCCTTCTCTGTCTCCAGTTCAGTGCACAATCGGCTGCTCATGGCCTGCAGGCGGGACACGGCTGCACTGGACACGTTAGAGAGAACCCATCAGAAAGAAACGTGAACAGAGCCCCCCCTGCAAGATCAGCAAGAATAAAGCACAGCTCTAAGGCTCAGATTTATTCATCAGAATCCCAGCAATTTATGCAGCCTCTTGTTTAATCTTCTAAGTGTCCATTCTCGAGGCAGAGCTCGCTTTAAACTCTTACACACCAGTTGAAAGAAACAGATGAGAATTTAAAAAGCACTGACCAGTAGCTTAATGCAACTATTCACTTCTCAAACCTATAAAAGTAGTATTATTCATGAAGATAAGCGTAGGTGAACCTAGAGAACCTAGACCGATTTTGCTTTTAAAATGGTACTACAATATTCCATACACTTAGCCTACAACTGCATCATTCCCACACAGTTATTTTTCTTCTCTCCCCAGGAAAACTAGCAGACAGTGTACTACAGGATCCACAGACAGTGGCCTGACTACACTCAACATAAACTCCTATCCTCTAAATGAAAATTGGATCTTCTATCTGCAGCTACTCCTCTAAATTCAACATCTCTGTATTGGCATTGGTAGTGCTAATGGAAGCCAGGATTTGCATTATTGCTAAAACACAAAGACTTTGAACTTCATAAGCCAGAAATCTATCAAGCCTTCTCACTCCACTAGTCACTTGCTAAATGTAAAAGATTAGGAGAACTGCTATTTTTTCCATATCTAGTCCTCTCCACGTGACCCATCATAAGGATAAACACTTCACTGCTTTTCTGTCTTTGCTGGGATTTGTTACTGTCTCTGAGATCCCACTTGCATCACCTCAGGAGGCTCATTTGCATCAACTCATCAGTTTTGTTTAAGCAGCTCTCCCATTCTGGCAGTTAACCTGCCTTCCTTTCTCTCATTCATCGCTGCTCTAACCTGGAGATTAACACAGGTTAGAAATGCAGCTGCGAAGTTTGTTCACAAGCCTCTGGCTCCTGGTACACAAACCACCCACTGCTTTCTATTTAAACCAAATGTGAAGAGTACAGTAAATTGCCTCCCACTTGATAGCACAAGTGTTTCAGAGCAGCTCCTGTATGCAGAGCTACTCCTGAAAGGCATTCCTGCATTCCAGAACAACACAAGAAAGGAATGGTGCATGTATGCGTGTATTTATAAAAAAATATACACACACATATTTAGAAATCCTGACTGAATGGTCACCAGAAGCAAAGCCATGACCTCCAGGAGTGCCACAGCACCTTGATTCATCAGACTGAATAAAAGATTGAGACCCTGACAGACATAATTGACAGCAGTGGGCTAGGCTGATTTAATACCTGTTGTTACATTTTAAAATATATGCCTCTTTCCTACCCATTCCCAAGTTTCCACCTCTTTCTGCTCTTATCTCATTAATTACACACAGATGAATATAGTGGATGCCTGTAATCCTTGGTATCCAGAAATACTCTCTACCTACACATTGCCAGCCTCCTCCTCTCTCTCTATTTCCATGTCTACATGATCCAGCTGCTTTGCCAGCATCTTGCTCCGCAGCCGACAGGCACTCAGCGTGTCACTGCAAGAAACAAATGCATCATTTATGTTTTGTAGGTTCTTTTCTCTTCCCAGTGAAACTCTTCTCTTTGGGGGCAAGATTCACAGCCAGGATTCCTGTTGGATACATAGTTCTATAAATGTTAGTATTTATGATGGATACAGTATCTCAGTATTTGCTGGTGATTTCTGCTGATGGGTTATGTTTGCTTAAACACTAACCTGGTGTTTTGGACTGCCAGTTCCTTTTCCCTGACCATGTCATCGAGCAATTGGAGGTTTCTCTGTGAGGCTGATATGAGAATTTTGTCTGCAGACTTCAGAGGCTGAATGTTACCAATGTTGCCCAAAGAGTGTTCTGAGCTTTGCCTTTGAATTGGAACACACGACCAACAAAGAAATATAATGTGAAACTGTAATTATGTGAAGTTTGTCTGACATCCTTACATCCCTGCTTTCTGTTTTATTCTGGCAGAACTGTTACAAATAAGACCATTATAAATAAGGAAGAACATGAACACAAACAGCACAGGAAGTTTGCATGCATGTATTTAAACCAGGATTTTCAGTATTGGATATCTAATGTTGAACATTTATAGCCTCATTTAAAACACTAATGATGTGTCTTCATTTTAAAATGCCTGTGGCTCCTCTTGATCCCACCTCGGCTTTGCAATTTTAGTGTTCCTGAACAATAGTTTACAATTTTAACAGGAACTTTCAAAACTAGTTTAAGACATGTCATACACATCTGGTCACTCAGCACTACTGAGGAAATTCTGTTTGATCTGGAACAAGGTATTTACGTGCTAGAATCAGACTGGTCTCCAACATCTTCAGAAGTGTCCTTGTTTTCCATCTTGCCACCACCATCCAGCTCTTCTTCCAGCTCATATTCTAGCAGATATTGAAACAACAGCTTAATAAAGAGACTTTAAATTTTAAAATGCAAAGCTTTCTATATTTGCTGTCAAGTCACAGCGTGGAGAATCAGACATGACATTTTATAGCATTACTGCAGCGTACATTAAAAAATTCATATGGCAAAACACACAGGACTATTATACACCTGCAAATGAACAGGAGAATGTTCTCTGCCTTCATGTGGAAGTGCCACCAAGAATCCCATTTATGTGGGAAAATCCCAGACAATAACAGGGAGGGGTACAAGGGAGGATAATGTATTGTCAGGTTATGGCCAATGATCTAACATGTTTATCTTACATTAAGTTTACATTAATGTCAGGTTTTTGTGAGTTATCAAAACAATTCATTTTCACCTTCCCAGTGTTCTTTCACATCAGGGAGCTGACCAGCTGCATCCTCTTCTTCTTCCTCTTCTTGTCTTTCTTCCTCTTCTTCTCTTTCTTCTTCCTCTTCTTCTCTTTCTTCTTCCTCTTCTTGTCTTTCTTCCTCTTCTTCTCTTTCTTCTTCCTCTTCTTGTCTTTCTTCCTCTTCTTCTCTTTCTTCTTTTTCCTCTTCTTTTTCTTCATCTCCCTCTTGTCTTTCTTCTTCCTCCTCCAGAAACACTAGAGGAGATATTTGCTGTTCTCCCTCCTCACTAAAACTGACCTCATGATTTTCCATGCTGACAGTTTTTTCCAAATGGCCAGGCTGAATAAAAAGAACATGTTTTACACATCAAATGTCCAATAACTTGCAACAGTGGTGACTATCTCTGGAGGTGAATTCATAGCATTCAGACCATACTTAATGCATGTGAAATAACTGGATACAACCACATACCTCTGTGCTAGTTACACATTTTGAGTACCAACTATAACAAATCTCTTAGTGAAAAGCAAGGACTCTTTTTTATTTTTTTTAACAATCAGCTCAGTAATAAAACAAACCTTCTGAATGTATTTTATCTGCTTACACCATGATTTTACCCCAAATTATTTGGGCACAACTCCAACAAACACTATGTGCTCTTGAGTCTTGTGGAGTTCTCCAGTGCAAAGCAAACTGTTCCCAAATGTTGTTACAATTTATTAGAATTCAGTAAATTCTGCATGTCATCTAGAATGAGTTATTACCACATGGTTTGAGCATTTCACATCTTACTCACAGAGGGACTTGGACATATGATTAATTTTAATGAAGGTGGCTCAGCTTTGAGTGCATTTATGTAAATCCTTCTGCAGAACTCAAGAAGAATCAACAAGAAGAGAGCATCTATTTTATCCAGTTAAGGAGCAGAGAACACACGCCAGGACTTGAAGTATGGAGGAATGAGTAAATGATAGGACCACCTTAAAGCCAAGTAGGATTCCTACGCTGGGCTACTGATTTAGGGATGTTGGTGGCACTAAGAAGTGGCACAAACATCAAATGAGCTGCCAATGCAGCAGTGGCCCCAACGCCTTCAGCCAAACCACTGAGGTTGTGTGGCTCCAACTCCCAAATAACAAAGTTTGGGGTAAATTAGGCCGAGATGCACAGCACGGCAGAAGGCCCGAGCCCTCCCACAGGACCCCCCGGGGCAGACTCGGTGTTTCCGGCGCTGTCCCCTCACGGCTCACCGCGCTCAGGCCCCGGCCCGGCTCCTCNCCGGTGTCCGAAGGCCATGGGCCGAGGGCTGGTGTCCGGTGTCCGAGGGCCGGGGTCCGGTGTCCGAAGGCCATGGGCCGAGGGCTGGTGTCCGGTGTCCGAGGGCCGGCGTCCCTGGGTCTGGGTCCGGAGTCCGAAAGCCATGGGCCGAAGGCTGGTGTCCGGTGTCCGAGGGCCGGCGTCCCTGGGTCTGGGTCCGGAGTCCGAAAGCCATGGGCCGAAGGCTGGTGTCCGGTGTCCGAGGGCCGGGGTCCCTGGGTCTGGGTCTGGTGTCCCTGGGGTGCTCGCGGTCGTTCAGGTCATTGAGTTCTTGAGGTTTGAGGCATCTTGAGCATCTCACTGGGGTGTTTTCCTACTCGACAATTGTTTACATTATTTATTCTCAGAGGTAGATTAGAATATGAAACACTGACGCGGCTCCTGCCTGGTTGTGGTGGCAAGTGAGCTTTTGACACGTTCTTTAAAACAATGATTTACACCTTGGAATCACAGCGGCATTAGCAATTCCATCGTATTAGTGTCAGGAATTACCCTGGTGGGAGCACCTCTACCTGTGCTGCCTGTCTGGGACATCTGGTTCAGGTGGTTTCAGGTAACCAAAGCCAGAGACATTCTCAGTGAACCTTCAGCTTGGTGTTTATTCACATACATTTATAAATTTTTAGCAAGCTGGTGGCATTATGATTAAACCCCTTTTTGTGAATTCAGATGACTTGCTGCAATGTGAAGTCCTGTGGATTTGGGATTGGAGCACACATGTTAAAATACTGAAGGTTTCCAAGTTTCAATCCAAAAGGAATCTGTCTTAAATGTCTTTTCAGAAGCAAGCCTGTACTATCCTGACAAAAGGATTTTACCACTAGTTACTAATAAAAGGTTATTACAGCAGAAATCATGTACTGCTCATGCTGCTCATTTATTATGTCACTTTCTGAACAGTTCCTCTGGCTTCAGCAGCAACTGCAGCTCTAGAGATTCTGCATGAACTTCTGTAATTGTTATAAATATGCACAAAATCACTACATGAAAAGTCTTTAGATGATATTTCAGTGATTTACATAGTGAATGTCTGTGTTCATAAAGTGAATCAGTTTGAATATTCTGTTCTGCCACGGAATCTCCTGAGCCTGTGTTTGATATCAGGTGTTCAGGTACCAGATTTAGGGTGCCCAGAGAAGCTGGGGCTGCCCCTGTATCCCTGGAAATGTGCAAGGCTGGGTTGGACAGAGCTTGGAGCACCCTGGGACAGTGGGAGGTGTCCCTGCCCATGGCAGGGGGTGGCACTGGGTGAGCTTTGAGTTCCCTTCCAACCCAGGCCATTCTATCATTCTATGGTTTTAGCTCTAAATTGGTAATTAACTGGGTTTCCTTTCTGTTCTGTTCCTTGTGTTACCTTGACAAAGTCAAGGACCAGTGCAGCTGCATCCACAGCAAAGCAGATCCCTGTTCCCTCACTCTTGGCACTAGGCCTCAATGACGTGCTAGAGAAACCCAGCCATTCAAAGACTCACAGGGATTCAGTTATTAAAATACTGAGACATCATCTGCACCAAAATACACCCTGATCTGTACACAGAGACAGATGCATTCTCAGATTTATTTAGTTGAAAACGTTCCTTAATTGTAAGCAATATTTCTGTAATTGTTATCGTTGCCATGAGAGTAAGGTCTAGGTTTTGATCCCAGGCACACAAGCACATGCTGCTAATCTGAGCACTTATTTCCACTGGCACACACAGTATGGAGTATAAATTACTCACAGTGACCAGTTCATTGTCCCACATTTATGCTATATGTCCTCAATCTTGAGAAATACATAGACATTCTTAGCTTTATAAATGGTGGAATCTTGATTTTATGGCATCTATTCATATTACATAAAACAAATTACATACAGACATTTGCAGGATTAAAGCTACAAGATGTAGGCTAAAAATATGCAGTGATTAACTGTATAGCTCTCTCTGCAGATCTGGAATAGTTATAACTGTGTTAACTCTGAACCTGCCAGTTCCCACACTCCTCAAGTCGGGATGAAAAAGATCCAAGCATGGATTTTCCCCTCAAGAAAACTCTCAGAAGAACACCTGGAAATATGACTGATTGCCAATTTCTTGTGATATTTTTATTTAGGGTATTTTTTCAGTCACAATTTACAACTGTTTGAATTATTTTCGTAACAACAACATCAACAAGGGTCGTGATTTTGTGTCAGGTGAATAATGTGTTTTTAGGGAAAGACAATGTAGATTTTTCTCTCTCATAGAGATTGGAGAAGGGAGAAGATATCTACAGTTCCTCTGAAGGAAATTACAGCTCCCCAGCCAAGTTCTGATATCCCAGTCTACAACTTACATCTATCAACTTAAAGCCAGTGAATCTTTAAGATTTAAGCTCCAGGAAATGTACAAAAAAGGCTTTGGTTGATGCAGCCTTCCAGATTTTGTGGGCTCAGGACCCCAGTGATCCATCTTGGAGAAACTGAGAAACAGAGTGAGCAGATCCAAATTAAACCCCTGCTGTTTTGCTCCCACGAGGTTAAATTCAGAGGCATTTCTGTGAAGTTCCTGCAGTACCACCTCAGGATCAGCTGGAAACGCAGCAGAGCTGGCCAGTTCCCTCTGCTATATGGCTGCATTCTGTGCTTCCACAGGCAGTTGGCATTTCCCTTCCGAACGTTTCCAAGGTGACAGGAGCTCATATATGGAGCTTTCTGGCGTTTAGGCAGGAAGACATGCCAATAATGGAATCTGCATTTTGGCAGGGTGGTTCATATCAATTACATAACACGACTTGTCTGCCCCTGTTGTTTGATAGGGATCGATGTTGGCCTGTAAACAATGGCAAACACTGATTTGTCGGACCGTAAATAATGGCAAACATTGATGAGCATCTTCCCAATGACTCATCCTTACAGATGTATGGACAAAAAATGAGGGGCATTTGCTATCAGAGCACTTCATGGAGGAATGGCCTGGGGTGGCACCAGCTGGGAGTGCACCCCTGAGGCAGCATATCTGGGGTAAAACTGTCATCCTGGTCCTGGAATTAGCCCCAGCTTGGGGGCAAAGTGGGGAATTTCATCCCAAATCTGTTGCATAAAGAGATGAAAAGGAGGGCAAAGTGTCTGCCTGCAGTGTGCTTCATGATTATAAAAAAAATTTATGCAGACTGAGGGAAGAACTAGATGTTCTACAGAACATTTAGAAACAGATAAAAACTATATTCCTAGCACTTAAGGTGAAAGGGAAATTAATATTGTGGTTATCCAGATACTGATTAAATACAGACACATTTGTGTTGGGGCTGGGGGATGTTCATACAGTGCAAGTACAGTACAACCTCTGAAAAGAGCTAAATATTCCCACCATGCAATTGCTACTGATATTCCCAAATCTCATTTACAAAAATAGGCATATGTGTGTAATTTATATATCTAGAGACATTTGGCGATGTTGCCACAACAGTCTTTCACGAGCTGCTTAGGTGGAATCATGGGAGGGTGAGACTAATTATCCCTGTGGTACATTTTTTTGCCTCTTAAAATTATATGTGACAATATGATATCTTTATTTTGCTGGCAGTAAAACCACCTGTTCTATTTAGAAAATGATCTATTAAGAATACCAGGTAATGCAGTGCAACTGTAAAATAAAGTGAAATAATGTCCTTTTGATACAGTCTCAAAATTCTGAGTAATAAATGACTGAAAACTTGTTTTTTTGGCCCAAATCACTGAGCATGCTTCTCCTCAATCCCATCAAATTACACTATCCAATAAATGATTGTATGGTAGCAGTTACAGATGACTGTGATCAGGGAGAATTCACACCTGTTACACGTTCCAGAAGAAAAATTCTTGACAGATACGGAAATGTGGGTTTCTGGCTTCAATGTAGTAAAATATACTTCAAAATTGTGACGTTTATTACTGCTTGAGTAGGGTAAATACTTCAAGAATGAGTATTTGTTGATATAGTAGTAATAACAACTATGGATTTAATAAATAGTAATGATTAAATGTCATTTTAAAATTGTCCAGATGTGGGTGGAGCCCACTAGCATTTGACCTGACATGGACAAATACTACAGAAACACTGATTTAAGGATCTGTGTTGCTTTCACAGATCTACTACAGCTTTACTACAGCAAAGACCAAAGTTTGCCCCAAGCTGTGTAACTCTGACCTGACATCCTGGTCCTGCTGGAGCTGCAGTGACCCCATGCAGTCCCCGAGGATCCTGCTGAGCCCCCCATGCAAGGCAGATCATGGGATGGACATTTCCATGAGAGCTGGTGCCTGCAGCCATAGGGACTGAGGAGAAGCAGCAGTTTGTTAGAGTGAAAAAAGGCTTAGGAAACATTGAGTATCATGAGCCATCTTTTTAAGACTATTTGATTCCTCCCAGCCGGTAGCTAAAGCTAAAGGAAAGCTTTAATTATTTTCAAGAGGATTAGATGAGAAAGATTTGGAGAGCTTATTTATTTTGTTTTGTTTTGATGTTTTAATGGCAATTTTAATAGTTTCTTAATCTATGTCTTAGCAATTTTAATCTGTCATTGACTGTAATGAGTTTGGTATATTTAGCTAGAACTGTAGGAAATTAAATATATTGTTGATCTTTATTATTTTATCTCCTCTCTTCCCTTTGGCAATAGCAGTTATTTATTTTGAGTGGACTGTGCATATATATGTATATATATATACCAGTCTATTTTAAATATATATTGTGTGTAAAACCAACTAAATCCAAGGCTGAATGACCAAACATTTGTCCTTCTTCTTTATAATATGAAGATATAATCAAGGCCCTTGTAGATAAAATGTAATTTATCTTAGAGAACATTTACATGTCTTTTAGGATTGCCATTGTATCTTTACTTTTGTCAGTGGTCACTTTTGTGGCAAGGTCTGTCCTTCCAGAACGTGTGTTACCATGGTGTGCTTATATCAACACACAAATGCACACATCACACACTTACATGTGTCATCCACACATAAAATCCACTCGGACACAATCCAAATGTACAAAGTGTCTCTGTGGATTTTTTGGCTATTTTTACAGATATATGCTGAAGACATAGAAAACTGTTTTTTTTACTAGTAAATTAGGTGACAGCTGTCCAGACAGAGAAGAACAACACTGAGGAATTCTCAGCATAGGTACGTAGCCCACTGGACCATCAGCCTTAAGAGTAGGAAAAATATGAAGAAATCTCAACTGAAAATATTGAAAGGTGTGAATGTGTTCTGTTATATGGAGGGACAAAATAATTCTGTTCTGTGTGTCACCGGGTAAATTCCATTAAAAATCTTTTCGTTTACCTCCTAAAAAAAAAAAAAAAAAATCATGCAATAATCTGACTCCTTGAGTTAAAATTTGTGTCTTTTCCTCCTTTTTGGATGTTAGCTGCCGGACTGCTATTGAAGTGGGCAGAGGGAGGAAAAGATCAGAAAGATCTTGTAATAACCTCTTACATTATTCTCACAGCTTTATGACATGCTTGTATTTGTTGCATTACATTTGTGTGTGTATTGTGTACATCTGTTCTCCTGGATCTCATGGGGCTGTTATTCCCCTCACCCACCACCCCTCAGTAGCCATTTGAAATGTTGGTACTAAATAACAATACAGAACTAAGAAGACAAAAAGATGAATCCAACACTTTACCCCAGGTGCCTCCGTTCATTAGCTTATGGTACCTGCACAATCATTTTTGTTTTATGATATAATTTCTTGAAAATGTCTCCTTCACACTGTTTCCTTTGTGGGTTGGTTTTAAAATTGTCATTCGAGATTGAACAGCACCAAAAAGCCGAGGAGGCGGAGGAGGAGAGAAGGAAAGAGCGAATATGGAGGAGAAAACCGAGTTTGACCTGCAAGTCAAGATGAGCCCGAGGTCCCGAGGAGCCCCGTGGCCGGGTCCCCGCTGGCCCCGTGCCGGGAGCCGCAGTGCCCGGGAGCCGGCGGAGGTCCCGGGAGTTCGCGAGGCACAAGAGATGGAAGCCGGACGATGGCAGCCCGAGCAGCCCGGGATGGAGCAGTGATCTGCTCCGAGCGTTTCACTGTAGAGAAGCCCCTCAGGAGCCCCAGAGCGGCGAGGCAGAAGTTTGTGTTGCGGGCTCTGCCCCTCTCGGTGGTACCGCCGGGCCGGGACAGCGCAGACAGCGGAGAGGCGGCATCTCCCTCGGCACGGTCCCCGGCTCCATGGCCGGTGCGCTCGGAGCGATGCTGGGAGCCGGGCTGCAGCTGCGGTGCCCGGGTGCCGCCGGGATTTGCCGGGAGCTCGGGGGGGCGGCGGGGGGCGGCGGCAGCGGCGGTGCCTGCGGTTCACATGGCCCGTGCGGAGCGGGCACAGCGGCTCCGCGCCCCCGAGCGCCCCGGGACCGGCCGCCCCTGCCCTCGGCTCGGGCTGCGGCTCCTCCTGCTCCTCCCCGGCACGATGCGCGCAGGACATTAGTGGCTCCGGAGCACTTTGAGTTGCTCCCACCCCGCTCCGTGGGATTAATCTATCCTTTTGGAGGTTATTTTCGGCAAGCAGCCTCGCAGGCGGGCAGAGCGGCCGGAGGAAGAGCCCGCGGCAGGGGAGGGATGCGGGAGCAGGGCAGCGGAGCCGGGCGGGACTGAGCCACCCGCAGAGGAGAGGAGGAGAGGGAAGGAGAAGCGAGGAGAGGAGAGGAGAGCTGCCCTGCTCCCTGCTCCCGTGCCGGGCTGCCTGCATGGCTCCCGGGCACTGTGGAGATTGTGGGGGCTGCTGCTGCTGAGCAACCATCCATCGCTTTAAACTCAGCCTCAACTTAGCGCAGCAGGCAAGAATGGCAAAGCCACTGGAGCTTTGGAGCTGCCAGGAGAGCCAGGGAACCTGGGTTTTGGTCGCTGCTGTCTAATAAATGGGAGTAAAATGGAATTTCTTACCTGGGTTTTTCCTGCCTTGATTCTACTGTGCACCCAACAGCACAGGTGTATCAGGTAAGAAAACATCTTATCATTCTTTCTTAGACTGGCCTCAGGCAGCCATTCTCTCGGTGTGGCTGGAGTGAGTGATGCCAGCTCTGGCTGGGGCTCCCACTTTTGCCCAGGGATGCTTTCTGCACTTACGGGCCACGACTGCTTTCGTGTGTGTTCAGGAGAAAAAGGGCCCTTGACTGAAGAGTTTCCTTAATGTGCCTCATCTGTTTCAGTTTTTCCTTTCTTCATTCCCTAGCTGGGAATGCATTTCTGCCAGTTGAGCAGCAGTTTCTTGGCTTAGTCAAGGGCTGTGTTTTTAACAGGATGCTCCTGGAAGCCTGTTCCTGAGGGCACTTACTCTAAATTGGGGGCAATCACTTTTTGTAAGGCACTGCAATATCCCAGCTCAGCCTCAGCCCCTCCAGCAGCTCTGTAGGGGCCTGCTTGAACATGGAACTCTTCCACAGACCCCAGCACAACCAGTGGGGTACGAGCTGATAGCTTTGCTTAGGGCCTCCCAAGGTGCCATTAAAACCCCAAAATACAACCATCCCTTTCTAATGAGTTCATTAAGTCTCCTGAACTTGAGTTAGCAGGAAGAGACTGCCAGAGATCTTAGGGGAAAAAACATTTGGAGAATGCAAACCATTTTTTAAAATAATAAATTTTAAAGAAAGATACTTATTTGCAGCTCTCAGTCACATTCCCTCTGAAGGTGTTAGCTAGGCAACCAGCGACGGTCTCGGTATATTCTTATTCTCTCCAGATCTGGAGGCTGGATGTGGAGAAAGCTTGCCATGATTATGCAATGAAAATAGAGGGGGGAGTAAAAAAGAACTTGCTGCATGTAAAAACATGCCTACACCCCCCAGAGCAGGGGTGGTTGTGGCATTAAAGGGGTCTTACATTGTCTGCTTCATAGACATCCTTAATAGCTTCAGAGGAGTGGAAGAGGCAAAGTGGGAACTGTAGTAAAACATAGCATTGTTGTTACACCTTTTGGAATTAATCATGGAGATCTGATTTTTTTAACTGGGAAGGAAAACAATCTTGCTCAGAGAAAGTGTCAAGTCAACTGCTCTTAGTCAGGATTGACAGAATGATTTATCCTGTGACCTTGAATCTGTTATCCAGGGTCAGATCCTGACATCCTCAGACTCTGAAGCAATCCAGTGTTACAGTGAAGGCAGAGGAAATACTGCTTATTACCTAAGGGCACCCAGATCTTGCCCATCATTTCAATGATCCTGTTTCTCCCTCTGCAACTGGGCTACCATTGAAGGTCTGAGTTGAAAAGTGATGTTTGAGTACATAAGACCAAGAAAAGAGAGAATTTTAAGGACGAGTCAGTCTTCTCAGCCTCTGTCTCCAAGGTCTGCTCCTAGGCACAGCAACTGCCAGGATATGTGTTTGTTGGATACATTATTTATTTTATTATTAATTCCCTAATTGACTTTCTTTCTCCAGTTACACAATGGTGATGAATTTTTTGGTAGGAATACATCTACTCGTGGCAGACTCAGGCAAGGCAAATTCTAACTTCTGAAATTCCAACTGTTCAGGCTGTAGTTTTCCAAATATTCCAAAGTGTGAGCTATTCCATGGTCAAGAAAAGCTGCTCTATTTGGATTCAGGATTTAGGGTGGCTATGGTAGGACACTGGTTAATCTTGTAAAAAGGGAGTAGCCTTGCTTGATGTGTACTTTGGATCAGTTAAACAGAACTAAAGTGCAATTTTATCCTTGCATTAGTAAAAATATTTTTGGTACAAGATGCTTTTGTGAATAGCAGCATATTAATGGGTAAAACTGCCAATGGCTTCATTTTAAAGCTCTGATTTTGTTTTCTAAATGCAGTGTGATTCAGAATTTTGATTATAGAGGCCATCCAACACCCCTAAATTCTCTGCTCCTGAGTTCTGTGCACTAGATATTGAAAACCCCATATTCCAAAAAGGAAGAACATTTTGGTGATTTTGAAATTCACCAGTAAGACAAAAGAGACAAAAGGCTTCCCAAAAGCAAAACTACCAGTGAAAATAATGTTATGGTTTGGCAGAGGGGGATATATGCAGGCTGCTTCCTCAGAGCATTTCTGAACACCCTTCCAGGGTGCTTTAGCTTTGTGTCAAACAATTTCCCTGTCATGTGTGTTATTTGACTGAAGTGAATGAGCCAAATTCAACCTAAGTCAGCACATTTTTGTCAGGTAAACATTTTTAAAAAATAGTGGGTTTTGGTCTGCTCAAGACAGTGATTAGTGGCAAGGAATTTGGCATTTAAATGATTGACAGGTCTTCAGGACAAAGGCTGTGGCTTCCACTATTTTATCAGGGTTTGAGATGCTGTGGATGCTGCAATAATAAATGTGCCACAGTGAATGAGATCATCTGCAGAAATATGTTTGGGGAAATATTTCTTCATTTGCGTGGGGAAAGAGCACTTCTGAAAGGAGTTTTGAAGTGTGTGTCTGTACTTTGCAATTCCTCACTGAAAGAGATTTTAATTCTCTAATTAAAATAGGTGTATATTTTACATTTAAGTTTCCACTCTGTTAAGTGACTTTTATACTCCTGCATTTAATTGTCATTCTGCTGTGTGTCTCCCTAAGCCTTTGACTTCTATTCGTGGAAACAGAGCAGCTTTAACATGTGAATGTATGCAAAGGGTGGTCCATTTTCTGTAGCTTAAAACTGCCAGAGAGGCTTTGATGTTCTAAAGGTTGCCATGAATTAATCCTAATGCTTTTTCAATTACATTTCAAAATACAAAACATATTTACAGTGAGCTTCCCTTAGAGTCAGGAATGGCAGATGGGAAGGATATACATACTGCTCTGGATAATCCTGGAGTTTGGCAGAGGTCAGATTGTTCCCTGACCTTGAAGGATATTCCTTGTTTTTTTCCCAAGGAAAAGTTTTCTTCAGTGGCGATGACATCAGGGACATCTGTCCCAAATGAAATCAAAATGAAATGTACTGATCCCAGTCCTCCAGCCAAACTGTTTTTTCCATCTACCAGGTTAAAAGATTCATGTAACAACAATGTTACAATCCTCAAGAGAATCAGGTTAGCAGATCTAAAGAAGAAACAGAAGATGCAAAAAGTGATTTTCTACATCTTACTGCTCTGTAAGTTTTTCAGAAGATCAGTGCACCCTCCTGACCAGTGTGGACTCAAATCAGTGTCCCACTGGCCACTGACTTAAAGATTCTGAGCTTTTTTGCACTGATGCCAGAGATTTTGGCACTGCTGGGCAAAAATGAAATTGCTAATACTATCCCTTGCTCAGTTGCTGCTGTGCTCTTATTCACATGGAACATACAGATTGCCTCTTGCTTTGGTGTGATTTAAATACCAGATATTTTCTAGTAATATTGATAAACTTCTAGCAAGTGTTTTCAAGCAGTGTTCTGGAAGAGAGCAAAGACAGGCTAATGCCTCACTTGTGTGACAAGCCCTTTAAAGGTGTGCTGTCCAAGTCGATTGATGTTTCTCCCCCAGATCACTCCACATCAGTAGGATGCCCTGGGCCTCCAGCAGCTGGGAGGGAGGTGTCAGCTTGGATAGGAAGAATTTTGGGATATGTGTACTTTTTATTCTAGAACTGCTAGTACTTAGCTCTGAAAGAGATATTTCTTTGCTCTGTCATGTGACATTCATTGCTTGGAGTTGCTTCCCCTAACCTGTGTCAATATTAGGGAAAGAGGAACTCCACAGCTTTGTGCAGTTTACCAATGGGGATTTCCTTTCCCTTTGTCTATGCAGGAGAACTCACTCTTGCTTTCATGGTTTAGACAGCAGTAATCTATTTCCAATGAGCCCAGCTGAAGTTCTCCCAATGCTCCAGATATGCACAGATACAAATATATTCTAAAAAATATCTGCTTGAAATGAGATGTGTACAGAGTCAGAGTGTGGGTCATCTTCTTCAGTTTTAGATTTGGGAATGACTTTCAGAGGGATAGAAGTCCCCAGGGCTGCTGCCATTCAGCCAGTGAGGCCCTCCACACTGGCCTGGTGCAAACAGAAGAGAAGCTTTTCAGGAGCTCTTTTACCCCTTGGATTTGACAAATCAATACTTTGATTTTACAAAGTCCTTTTTCTTACTGAAACAAGCTTTACAGCAGCTTACATTGGGAAGTGAAGTTGCTGAATCAACTAATAATAGTTGCCTTTCTTTTCATCCTTACTGCTTACACTATGAAAAGTTAATCCCTTCCAATGCATCTTTTCTATGCTGGTCTTCCTGTTTCAGGTACAATAATGAATAATATTTTAGGCCATACATAATCCCAGCTGCTTATCAAGGATGAAGGAAATTCTCCCACCATTCTTCTTGTAACTTTAAAGCACTGAATATGATGTGCAGAAGTCTAGAGGAATGACTCGAAGGAGTTATCACCACATGGTAAATCGAGCCATAAAATTATTTCAGCTGTAATATTTTAATAACCCCCCTGGTATTAAGTGCATATAGCTCCACTAACTTCAGCACATTTGTTACACTGATGATCTGACCCTAAGGCTTTTTTAATAATAGAAACAAGATTTATTTTAATTGTGTCATGGATATTTAAGTAAAACTCCCTCTAGATTGTAATCTGCTTAAAACACATGGCAGGCTATAGCCCTCAGTCTTTAACCCAACTCTCATCATTTTAACTTCCTTTGAGCTCTATGGCTTTCCTTAATGCCATTAAAATAGAATCCTGGCACAGGAGAACAGCTGCACTCCAAGTGCTTTGTCAAAACATGATCAGGCACATGAGATACATCGCTCCAGTGCTGTCACTTTCTGACTTCAATTCTGTTTTCAAAACACTTTACTGAACTTGGTTGCTGTTTAGTGACAGAAGCTGAAAAGCATCACCTTCTATTGAGAAGGCAAAGAGACTTTCAGCAGATATATTCATTCAAGTGTATTGTAGTTATTTAATTTGGAAAAGACATAGAGTACCATTCTTTATATATAAAAGGATCTCTGACATTTTACTGATTAGAAACACCTTTCCATGTCTATGGCTAGGACTTGTGAATTACAAATAAGTATGTTTTTAAACAAACTTATTATAAAGCTGTGATTTCATTAAAGTAAATAATGATGGTTGGATGATTGAAAGACCAGCAGTCTGATAGAAAGAAGTGTTGATATAGCTGATGAGACCCAATGAAGAAGGAAAAAACCTCTGTTGACATCTGTTATAAATCTTCAAAGCCCTTGTCTAAATCAATTACGTTATTCCAATTTACGTAGCTGAAAACACATCTTGGAGTGTTCCAAGATCCTTCCTCAGAAGAGATAGAGGACTTGAGAAATAGCTGGGATAGTAATTTGAGATGAACATTCTCATGTTCATGTGTGCTCATGGCAAGGAAGTCTTATCAATGCAGTTTAAGATAACATTTTGCTGGGAACTAATGAAGTTGCACTTGGAGCAGTGTCCCTGTGCTGGGAGGTCACAGAAGCTTTGACAGCTCTGCTAATGCAAGACTTCAGTGTCTCTGCTGCTCAAAACTTACATTTGCACATTGTAATCCCAGAACTCCTTCCTTATAAAATTGAGTCCAGACAAGAGTTTTAAGACCAGGGCAATCAAAGGTTTTTTCTTTCAGTCTCCTGTGAGAAGAGTTGGTTATTGTAGGATACTCTGTTCCTGTGCTGGCAATAACTGCTCGTGCTGAACTGAATGCCCAGGCTGGCATATTTTGGAGAGAAAAACCATGTGCTTCATGTGGGTCAATGTCACATGAACATTCTAAGAAAGTTATGTAAGTACCAAGGCAGAATGTGTTTGTGGTGTATTACTCTGCAGCCTTCCATGGATATTTAATAATTTCTCTTCTGTTACAAGTCATAGGTACCTCTCAAATGCCACATTTATAGCTGGGCTCTGGAAGATGCTAAATCAGTGCTCAGGCAGCTTCAATGCAGTACTTGCATTCAGTCACAGGCCCTCTCAAACCACTGGCAATTCTTCCTTTTGCAAATGGTGGTGGCAGATGTTGTCCCAGCCCCTCATTTATCTCCTCCTGCCCTGTCAATCACAGTGCAGCGAAAGGAACGATGTGAGCAGGCCCAGATCTTCAACTGGAGCCTGCCAGGTTTAACAGATAATGAAGACAACACAGCCTTGCCTTTGTTTGTAAGAGATGGTGAGATATCCACATCACTGCTTGTGCCAGGGCTGAGGGGCTGGCAGCTGCCAGGGGCTGGCAAATGGCAACCAGACCCTGGGCTAAAGACTTCAAGGAGCATCACTGGCCTGGCAAGAAGAGGCGTCTGAGAGAGGGAGCCTGATTGCTGGGAGGGGCTGTGCCATGAGCACAAATCCCACAGCAACACATCTCCCAGCCAAAACCTGCTGCCTGCTATCCAAATTCCAGATGTGCAGTTTTGCCTGTTTTCCCATCACATTTGACAGTGCACCAGCCTTCTTGATCTCAGCTGTTCTATAGTAAGAAGCTGTCACAGCTGCATTTCAGAGTTCACAGATGTATTTTAGGCAGTATACAAAGTATCTTTGTTTCCCTCATGCTTTTTCTAAGTTTCTAAATCTATTTTTCCTACTTTTTTTCAGAAAGAAAGAAACTTTAAAAAGTATGTGCTTGCACTTAAAGATGCCACAGTCTTGCCTGAAATTTGTTTTGATTTAAACAGATATATCTGAAATGGTTTTCCTACCTACAAAAATCTCCAGTATAGCTAATTCTACTGTAGGTGGTCTCTGGTGTAAAATAAGTAAATAACTTCCATTTTCTGTCATTCTTCTGTTTGTAAACATGGGAAGTTTTAATATACTTATTCTCTTTACCCAGAGCTATGAGTGACATTGGAGATTACATAGGTTCCAACATTGAAATCTCCTGGTTGCCCAACCTGGATGATTTGATGAAAGGGTACGCACGAAATTTCAGGCCTGGGATTGGAGGTGAGACTTGGAGAATAAATAATATCTCTTTGGTTCTTACAACCCTTCTGATGTTTATGTGAAATTCATACCTTAAATAATTAAAAAGTTGTGATTATCTTTTACTTGTATGCTGGGAAAAATAACAATTAACAATTTGCTTGATTTTGACAAGAGACAGACTGTTCAACAGCAACACAGGCTTCTGATGCAGTTCTTATATTGTTGACATCTAAGTTGAAGGAATTTTGTATTTCATTAAATGGTGATAATTTCTGCATCTGTTTGAAGTCATGCTGTCTTAAACTAGATAATGTGATTTTGAGAAAGGATTCTATGATTTTCAGTAGTTGTGATTTTATCTTGTGTCTCTTATCACTCAAGTGAGGTGTGCTGTTGGAAATTGAGGGCACAATCGGTAAAAGATTTAAAACTCTTGCTTTAAGAATGTACTTTATAATGGAAAACACTTCAGTGAACTGATGAAAGAATTAACAGTCTGGGGTCATTGATATTTTTATGGGCACTATGATGGATATAAATCACCCCATTCAAACGTTTTTTCTCAGGTCCTCCCGTTAATGTTGCTCTGGCAATTGAAGTAGCCAGCATTGACCACATCTCAGAAGTGAACATGGTACAGTATCAGATTTTTTAGTTTTGCTTTAAAAAAAGCAAAGGTTCAAAACCAGGAGTTGTATTTGTTGAGCTATATAAACTGATTTTCTTCATCAAGACCTATGCAACTCTTGCAATGTGTTATGTATAACACTGATATTGAATCACTTTTTTATGTCTTGTGCTTATCCATAGTAGGAGCATATGAACCAAATACAAATGCTTGGGCAGCTCCCTGGTTGACTAAGTATAAAAATATGTATTTGCACTGAAAGCAAATAATACATTTCTAGGCTAAGACATTGATTTTTGGCTAAATTTCAAGACATTATCATTGTCAGCATCACTTCTTAATTAGGATTTCTCTTGTCACAGGAATACACCATGACAGTATTTTTGCACCAGAGCTGGCGAGACGATCGTCTGTCTTACAACCACACCAACGAAACTCTGGGCTTGGACAGCAGATTTGTGGACAAGCTCTGGTTGCCAGATACTTTCATAGTCAATGCCAAGTCTGCCTGGTTCCATGATGTGACTGTGGAAAACAAACTTATCAGGCTCCAGCCAGATGGAGTCATTTTATACAGCATTAGGTGAGTGACAAACAGTACAAGTGTACTCTGTTGTGTGTTAACTTTTTGAACATTCTATAAACACTCAGCTTTCCTAGGAGGATTTCCTAAAATAATTATTAGTTAAAATTTAAGAAAAGCTCCTAGCCCCCATCCTTTTCTTTATAAGAAGTCAGGAAGGTCTCTCTGGCAGCACTAACACATTTTGCACTGCACAGTCATGGATCATGTCCAGAATGCCCTCAGTGGGAGAGAAGCCTCTCATGGATTTGGTCACTAGGCAAGGAGGTGCTGCATACAGAGCAAAGATTCTGTTCTCCACTCTCTCACTATTTTCCAAGGGAACTGTGAGCCTGCTTTAGGCTCAGCTTCCCCATCTTTCACACAGACAAAGTAGCATTTCTCACTTTGGAAGAGGGCTGTGGCTGGAACTCAGTAACTATATTGACAGTTAATTGTGTAATGTTCTAAAAAATAATGAATGTGCACCTTTGAAGCTGTAAGTCCAAAGTCCCCCTTAAGGTATTGGCAGTGATCTTGGGGACAGTGAAAGGGAGGAGATTGAATCAGAAAATTCCTTTTTATCATCATCTGTAGCTGCAGAATCCTCTGACGTTAGCCAAGTCATTTGACCTTTTTTTCAATTCCCTCTGCCTCTGGGTTTCCCACAGACTCAGGCAGCAGCCAGCAGGACTTTGAAAACAGTTCTCTTTGTTAGTATTAAGGTTTCAAAGTTTTCCACTCAGTCTTTTGAGTTCTGAGGAAAAGGCTCTGTCTGAATGTGACTAACTGGTGTCCACGTTGCTCCAAACAGGATTACCTCAACAGTGGCCTGTGACATGGACCTTTCCAAGTATCCAATGGATGAGCAGGAATGCATGTTGGATTTGGAGAGCTGTAAGGGCTGAGTACCTCTGTGTTTTGTGAAAAGTCTGCATACATGGTACTGAGATAGCTGGACTTGGCTGGGATGATTCTGCTTTAGTCAGTGGAATGTAAGGGGTGCCTTGGGGTTTAGAGTGAACAGAAGTCTCTTCATTCCCTGTGTTGGGCATTAGACTGTGGACTTTTCAATACCAGTTCAACCCTGGTCCAATCCAAATCTCTAGGATTTGATTTAGGGATGATGAACAATGTACAGTCATGCTGACAAATGTCTGGAACTTTGTGCTTCATGTGAAACCTTGTGCAGTTGTGACAGTCACTCAGCATTACTGAGGTTTGTATCAAATCCAGTGAGAACAAGTAGAAAAGCCCACAGGCAAAATGTGATGTGCTATTTTTAATTTATGAGCAAATAGGAAAAAGGAAGAATTCCCTGCTTTTAATGAATGCCATTGTGATTAACCTTCACACAGCTCTTTAACTTGCCTTGGCATTCGTGTATCTGTTACTCAGAAATCCATCAGAATACTGCATGGATGGGCTTAATTCATTTGTACTCACAAAGGAGGGTGAAGAATTGGATTTATATTTTATCCAACTTGTATTTAATCTATGATCAGCATGTAATTCCCATGAGCATTAATACTTCTGAATGAAAATCACCACTGACACAAGCAGGGACCACCCAGTCAGGGAAAATGAATCTGGTTTTTAGATCAAGGAGCCTACAGGTCCTGAGGGTTCCAGAGATCTAGGAATAACAGATCCTGAGCAGATCCCTTGGTCTGTTGATGCAAGTTTCTCATATTCTTTTTTGTCACTGACTTTGTTTTCTAGGCTGTTAACCACAATACCATTTTATCCTGTCAAAAATAGCAATCTACAGTTTTACTTACATAATCACCAAATGCAGAGGCAGCAGACAGTGCCCCAGCAATTCATTCCCTCTCCCAGAGAGTTCTGCAGGGAGTTTTGGTGGGGGTTGAAGGTTTTAATTGAGTTTGAAGGTTTTCATTTCAGTGAAACAAACAGAAATAAAGTCTCTTTAAACAAATGGATGCTTTAGTAGCAAGTTGTCAATGAACAGCAAAACTAGGAAAGATTGATTTCCTGTGGATTTGCAGATTACATAAATCCTCTCATTGATATCCCCCCTTTCTGTCATGGCCCTGGTGCCCTGCAACTCTCCAAAGCAGAGAGAATTATCTAGACTGAATCTCAGCACGTTTGCACCGTGTCTGGTGGAAATCAGCACAGCAGAGGAATTCGAGAACTTCTACTATGAATTCTCTAAGCTCTGAATTTCTCCCTTGAACTTTGTGTTTATTCAGCTTTCTTTTGACAGATGGCTACTCCTCAGAGGACATTGTCTACCACTGGTCAGAAAACCAGGAGGAGATCCATGGGCTGGATAAGCTGCAGCTTGCTCAATTCACAATTACCAATTACCAGTTCACAACAGAAATTATGAACTTCAAATCTGGTAACAGAATCTTTCTTCAATTCAGGGACAGTATTTGGCTTTTTTCTGCAGAGAGAAACCTCCACTATCTATAATAGAAAATCCTTCTTCTTAAGTAACTCATTTAAGAACCTGTCAGGTTTCTGATAAGAGTTTCCTTCATCTTCCACTTGTAAGAAGTGCCATTCTTTGCTGAGCCTCTAGGTAGCCACTGTAGCATGTTCTGTCCTTTAGCTCTCTCTGCTCAACAAAATACTGTGTGGAGTAGCCAGACAGCACTTGGTAAAAAGCACTTGAGGTACAGCTCACATTTTCTTGACCTAATTTGCAACTTCAGATCAAGAAAAATTTCCATTAGCCCTGATGTTATGAAGCTTATGACGTACAGTCAGATCAGTCTAATTCTACCCCGTAGAAGTCAGTGGTGTGTATGTCTATCACTGGGTTTATTGCAATGTTTGTACAAGATTGGAGTCATTTCTTTCCTGCTGATTTTTCATCCTCTTTCATGTATTCAGATTCTCATTTATGCTGCACATCTCCTCTAAGCTCTTTTTTGAGTTTGAAATTAACTTGGCCTTTTAAAAAATCTAAATTTAGTATCTGGAGGACTTTCTACAGCAGATGATAAGACAGTACACATTTTGAAGCAATACTGTTATTTGAGAAGACTCATGATTTTATTTTCAGATCTGGCATTGATATGACCTGAGACAAATCATTTGACCTATTCTTAGCTGATGAAAGCTGCAGTACCTCGTGCAGGGTTTATGAAGCATCAATCGAACAGCATTCAAAAAAGCTTTTTGTGACCCTTGTCCAGAAGATGCTAAAGAATGTAGCTCTGTGTCATTATAGGAAATGTTATTTTTGATATCAATCTAGCTGTAATTCACGCAGCCAGAATCTCTTCTGCCTGCTCTCTTTTCCAGCAGGTCAGTTTCCCAGGCTCAGTCTCCACTTCCACCTTCGGCGAAATCGAGGAGTTTACATCATCCAGTCTTATGTCCCTTCCATCCTACTGGTGGCCATGTCGTGGGTGTCCTTCTGGATCAGCCAGTCAGCTGTGCCTGCCAGGGTGTCACTAGGTAAAACAGATGGCCTGGGGGCTCACGGGGAAGGGAGTGCTCAAGTGGTAATTGTGCTCTCTGATAATCCTCATTAAGGTGCCTTTATGACCACTGTGTTTACATTTGCAGAAGGGAAGGTTCTTTGAAAGATTTCCCTCCTGGTTTAATTTCTGTTGTGTTATCAGAGCAGCTGCCTCAGTACAGAACAGGAAATAACCACCTAGGGAGGGTTAAAAGCAGTAATGACTGTGAAATAAATGAAATAATTGATTTGAAGGAACTGGGACAGTGACAAAAAACTGTTCCTGGAGCTTGTAGGTCTGTTTGTCTGACTAAGGGCTGCCAGTCCAGATGTAAAAGTGTTTGAGGGTTAATTCTTTGGGTTTTGTTTCTCCTGATATAGGACAAAACCAAGGGTAACTTGTTCAAAGCTGCCTTAGACAGTTTCCTAAAAGTTCCCCTGTTTTGAAAATCAGAACCCACAGTATTAAAGGGCTTTTACTGTGAAAATAATCCTCAACCTCATATTAATAAATATATTTATGTATATTAGTGCATATATTTCTCTCTCATGCTACCCTGCAGGTATCACCACTGTTCTTACAATGACCACGCTGATGGTCAGTGCCCGATCCTCACTCCCACGAGCCTCTGCCATCAAGGCTCTGGATGTTTACTTCTGGATCTGCTACGTGTTTGTCTTTGCTGCACTGGTGGAATACGCCTTTGCACATTTCAATGCTGACTACATGAAAAAACAGAAGAACAAGATAAAGGCGAGAAGGCAGAGTGCAGAGGTCAGTAAGTGTGATACTGGGAATAACTTTGCCAAAGCAATCGCCCTGCTTTATGACCTTTTTCTACAAATTCTTCCCAAGAAGAAAGGCTCTGAGAATGTTCTCGATGGTGCCTCAGTAATTCAGAGCATGTAGAGCCATAACCAGAATTATATGTGGTAGTACAGAGCCTTCCATCAGTTCTGCCAAAGCAGGGGCTAATTCCCATTCACCACATGTGGATCCCATGGGTGTTTCATCATGCTGGTGCCATGGATAGCTTGGATGAATGACACTGTCCTTGCCCTATAAATTGCCATTATTCTCCTCTTTCCTTTGCAGATCAACGTGAAGAATGCCATTGTTCTGTTTTCCCTCTCCATAGCTGGTGTGAACCAGGAACTGGCCATTTCCAACAGGCAGCACCGAATTCCCAGAAGCCTGCCTGGATCATATGGCACAATAGAAATAGAAACTGGAGAGACAAAACAGCAGCAGGGAATGAAACTGGACAAAAAGACTGGCCTGAAGTCCCTCTTTAAGCCCATTGATGCTGACACCATTGACATTTATGCCAGAGCCGTGTTCCCAGCAGCCTTTGCAGCAGTCAATGTTATATACTGGGTTGCATACACAATGTAAAGACAACAAAAAAAAGGAAAATTCTTCCCAAGACCTACAAACTGAACAATACCTACAGGCTAAAAAGCCCTCCCTGAAACTGAATTGAGGCACCTCTTCCCAAAATATTTTCCAACGAGCTCAAGACACTTCCAAAGTCAAGAAGGTCCTGCTGTGAATTCCTACTTAAAGCAGCAATTTATTGCTGACCTGATTTGATACAGTAAGACTGCACTCTGCCAAAAAATTCCAGCTCTTTCTTTCCTGTAATACCATGAGACAACTTTTCATATGTACATATTTGTAGCAAAAGTTTAAATCTTAAATGGCCATGGTTTTCCTCCACTTCAAGGGTTGATCAGTAATGAAGATTTGGCTTTTCACACTCAGATAATTTCCTTTTTATTTGTAATGAAAGAGGTCATTCCTCAATTCTGCACGAGTGGTTTTCTGCATCTACGGGCTGGTCTAGGTTTAACAGTAGTGCTGAAGTTGGAGTTTTTAATCAGAAAAATCTCATGAACAAAGTAAAAGGGAATAGAGGGGAGTGGAGGTTTTTTCTTAAAATATTATTTGTCTTGGATAAAGTATTGAAAAATTTCAATGCTCTTAGTCACAGCATGAAATAAAATATACTACATAAAATTCTACTGAATTGTTAATAATGACTGTATTACATTTCAGATCTAAGCTAATGAAAGTTTAAACACTTAAACACAGAAATGTTTATTTGTTTAATAGGCCCCAAAATAGATAAAAGTGGTTTAGAGCAACAGGGAAAGCTCAGGCTCCCTGTATTGGATTGGGAAAAATTTGAAAGGTGCTTGATAATGAAGGAAGTTGGACTCCATTTGCAGGAAGGACTTTAGAATTTGTTCTGTTAATTTTCACTGAGAATCTACCATGTGTGCCTCTGAAAATATCCTTTTTGAATCTGTCCCTAAATAGCTGAGGGAAGTAAAAAAAATTTCATAACTGTCTTTAAGTTATTCCATTGCTTTGGATATTTTTTGCTGTTTTTATTCAGAGGCTGACCTAATCTCTTAGGCCTCTTCACTTCCATTATTCAACAGTGAAATTTATGGGTCCTCATACACACTGCTTAATTCAGGACTAGATCTCTCACCCAACTCATGCAAAATAACACTTTGTTCTGTAAATAATCTCAGTGAGCTCAGCAAGTGAACAGTACTTACAACAAACTAGTTTCACAATTATTCTCTAAAATCTCCACAGTAAATATACTGGAAAATTGATCAAAACAATTGAAATATTGCTAGTGTAGGAAGCCAATGTAAGACACTACAAAAGGGAAATTTATTTTCAGGATATTGTTGCCTTGAAAGTGAGAGGTTGTTTTAAAAATAGAGACTGACACAAAAGAAAAGGGGAATTAAAAAAGGGGGAAGAAGGAAGCAAAGCAAGAGGCTGAAAGCTGCAATGGAAAGGAGTATGGGGAGAGACTAAGCCAGAAGCTGTGGGTGAGAGAAGAGCTCTGCTGGCATTTAAGATGGGGCTCTTGAACGTGTGGCTGACAATTAATAGTTGCAATAAGGATGAAAGGAGGATTTGATCCTGGTGGAGCACGTGCACATTCCTCCTGCCTTAACACAGCTGTGATTTATGGTTTGATTTCATATGACCAGCACTGAAAGATAAAATATTTTAGCACTGATTTATAACTTTGAGTAAGATTTGTTCAGTATCAGTGAAGCAAGAGAATGCTTTGAAGAAAAAATAATGATCTTGAACTTGGCTGTAATAGAAAATATGCTCCACTGTAGGTCTTAGGTTCATGTCAATCTTTAGTTTCTGTTGTTATGGAAAAGCTATCAGCCAACAGAGTGCTGGAAAACCCCAGCTGACATCAAGCTGTGATTGTTCTACAAAGTCCTCTCCAACCTGACTCTGGACTGAGACACCTGGATTCTGCTCCCACATCTCACCACTGACCTGCTGGGGAATCTCAGTCAAGACTTCCACTGCATCGTCTGAAAAATTGCTATAATGATTTCTTTCCTATATCTTTGAGTTTTACAGAAGAAAAGCCCTTCAGGAGAGGCAGAAACTCTTATCCTCCAGCTAGGTAAGTGCATCCAACCAGTACTTTCATGGTACTGTTTACTATAGTTCCTGAGGTTCACATACTGAATTAAGGCAAAGTATCACTCAAATTTCACCTTACCCAGAAAGCTAATAAAAATCTGCATCTCTTTCAATATATCTAGGCAATCAATCTTCTTTTCTTTTCCTCCTGCTTCTCCTCTTTCTAATTTGTTCTTCTTATTGTTTGCTCCTGATGCTGATGGAATGCTACGTTTCAGAAATACACTATATTTTTTTCTAAGTGTGTTTTTGGTCATAATCACTTTCTCTCCAAGGAAACTCAACCTTTTCTGCCTTCTTCTGAATCAATCCTCTGTATAATGATTTAATGCAGAGTGGAATAAAAGCAGCAGAAGCATGACTTTACAATGCCTTTTCCTTACTAAGCTGTTGCTTTTTCCATGATCTATCACCACAAAATACTACATCCTTTAGAAGGACCACAGTGCCGCCACCTTCTCTGTTACACTTGCGAAAATCAGAAATAATATTTAGTTTAAAATCAGATTAACTTCTGCTGGGAAAGCAGAATCCAGCCTTTTTGTATCTCACTGTTTTCTCCAGCTATTAGTTTATTATGTAGCCTGTTAATGTCAATAACTTCTGCTAAGAGTGAAATTATTGACTAAATCCAGCTGAAGGAATGTTCACAGCAAGTTCCTGAGGAGTGCAAATCATAAGAAAATAATCCATGATTTTGGAATTAAAGTTATTAAAGAGCAGAGAAGGAAGCACAGCCCTAGTCCCTCTAGTGTGCAGTGGCTGGTTATTGAGAGTAATTAGCAAGAAGGTGGCTGCAGATATTATAAAGGCAATGTCTAATCTAATTACTTCAGCAGTAATAGTTTGTAACTGTGCACCTGACAGAACTCCTTACACTGCAGCCAACTGACTGATCACATGGGGTTATTGGACAAAATTAGTTGCTTCTCCATCTGGGAGACAGTCACAGGCTGCATGTCCTGCTGACTGCTCCAGAAGATTTATTCAGTGAATTTTTTCTCTAGTTTGACTGCAGATCTTCAAGGTGCACAGCTCAGCGTGACTGATCAAAGTAAAAGGAGGGAGCAATCTCCTCAAAAAACCCCAAAGCCAGAATGCCAGACTACCTACAGTGATGTAGACAGAAGCATAAATAAAAGGCAAAAAATATCTCAGAAGGTTGCAGGGAGTCAGAAAAGTGCCCTGTGTGCACACATATGGCAATGTGTCCATCCCAGAAACAAGGGGATCTGAGGGGAGAACAGGAGTTTAAGCTGCTCTTGCTGCACTTGCATGAGTAGCACGAGACAAAACATCTCCATCAACAAGAGGGAGGTTTTCTTAAATTGGTTTCCAGAGCCAGAAACCAAAAATTCAGATGCCATTCAAACTTTCGAGGAGACATTTCAGTACAGGAGTATGGTGAATTGATTGGAGTTTTGCATAAATTTGAATCTTCTATACTTTGTGTGTGCTTCACTTTTTTTTTTCATTTGAAATCATTGTATTTAAAAATCCCCAGACACTACTGCTTTCGACGTATTAACATCTAAAGACAATTCCCTATTCAATTCTAATTTCATGATGCCCTTAATAAAGTGAAATAAGCCAGATTTGATGTCAGTTGAATGCTGACTTTGGATGGGTTGTACTAGTGCCATAAAAAAGTATGTGACAGATGAGAAGGCACTTTTTCTGTGCTGCACCTGAAAGCATTTGTGTTCCTTTCAGCAATTTATAGTACTGCTCTATGGACTGGCGTGTCTGTGAGAAAAAGAGTGGGATATGTGTTAATGTAATCATTCTAAATGTGAAGTGTTAATAAAATGTAGATATACAGAAATTGGAGCTTCTATAAACGGACAAAATAGGCATTCCAACTATTGAACTGGAAGATAAAATGCATTAGAAGGAAAATCAGAATGACCTTAGGGGTTTCAGCCCATAATGACATCCTGCCTTTTCAGTGCCCAAGGGTTTGCAGAACTCTCCTTTGGCCTTCACAACAGAAGAGGAAGTACCATTGTGTGTTCATGAGAGCTTTCTGAGGGGCACTTATGCACGCTGCTGTACTGATGTGAAAAAATAGCTATTGCTGCCTCACGAGGTTGAAGAGAATCAGAAAGCACAAGATGAAAGATGAAGAAGAGCAAGATACTGCATTTGTTTGAAAGTAATGCTGGCACTAATAGTGACAGCACTATGAAGAGGTTAAAAACCAGAAATGTCTGTCTTGTTTCTGGGTAAAAATGAAAGCATTTATCCCAGTTAAAGTAAGAGCTCTCACATCAGTTTTTAACTGGTTTGCTAATCCAATAGATAATGTAGCAAAACCAATTTAGCTCAATGAGGCTTCTGCTGTTGGGACAACAAAACACTTAATACGATTGCTCTGATTTTAAATGCTCCCAGTCATTACCCTGGAAAAGCACTTCTCGTTAGGAGGAAAACAGCACCCTGTGTATCTGTCTCTGAAGCAGAACAGATAACAAAAAGCTTATTGAAAGTTTCTGAGAATATTTTTGTTTAAGAAAAAAATCTGAAGCAACTCCCTCCTGCCCTGTTTATTACAGCAGCTTAAACCACTTGCCATGGTTGAAAGCCTGTTTGATATGAAAATAACATTGTGTGCAATATATGTTACAAACATAAAGAGCTGATTCTTCCTAATGAAAACTGAATACAAATTTGGCAATGAATATGTGTTTTTGGATGGATTTGATAGAGAGATGAGAAAGGCACTGTGTCTTAAATAGAATTAATTTGAGGATCTAAGCCCCTCATTACATAATGCATCAGGGATCTGCTCTCTCCTTATACCAGCTTTGTGCCACAGCTATTTCTTTTACTGAGTCCTGCACAGTAAAAACAAATCTGAGAAGACAGTCAGGCCCAGACTGTCAGAAAATATAGCACGAACAGAACTAATCAGATGTTATTGGGAGTTCACTGTTCCATGAAAAGATTGGTCAAAAAAAAAAAATCCAAATATCCTGCATTTCTGAGACAGTGGAAACCTCTGGAAACATCCTTTTCTTTAACTCTTGCAATACCTATATTTCACTTGATCCTCAGTTCTCTTTCCCTTTTTTTTTCCGTTTGGAAAGGGGAAAAGAAGAGAAAATTTTCTTTCTCTTTGGCAAAAGAACATATTAGGTAAAACTAATATAATCTTATTGCCCAAGTAAGAAAAACAGGGAGACTGAAAGTCTCAACTGACAACCTTTGTACCTTCCAGTGAAAGGTAAGAAACTCAACCCTGTGATAATTAAGCAGCACACTCCCACACAAACACACACTTTCTCCCTCTTTCACTCTCACACTGCACACTACTAACCCCATACATGCAATAGAGAGAAAAAGTTTAAGTCACACCTCAAATTCTCCACACTCTTAAAGAAACTCTTCTTCCTAATTTTGGCCCAAACATCTTTAACATAGTTACTGGGTAATGTAAGTTACTAGCAAATCCAGGTTGCATTAGTTGTTTGTTGGATAAGTAATCTCAATGAGAGCAGCACAAATATCACAAAACTCAATTTTCATTCATGGGGCTACCAAGTGGAGTAGGGAGAACATTTTTCTTTCCACAGTAATAAATAATTGGCCGGGTTTGGCCAATTGGAACTGGCAGACCTGGAAGCAGCAAAACAATATATAGGCCATTGAGCTATTCCAGTATTACAATTACTACAGCCTTAAGATTAAACAAAGACTGAGTGATGAAATACAGAGTAATCTGTAAAACATCTGGTATAATGCTCCATCCAGGCTGTTCTTCCTTCATTGCTGCATTTCTTCCAGCTTTAAACAAATACAAAATAACTATTTCTGTACATCTTTAACTACATTTTTTTACAGATATATTTAAGACTATCCTACCCTCATCTTTGTGGGTGAAACTTTTACATATACAAGCTTGTATGTGCATATATATAAAGGACAGGTTCTACATTTTCTTTATCAATTACAGTGCACATAGTATTGGAAAATCAAACGGGTTGTTTAAATATCCTGAAAAAGTAAATACAGAAGAACAAAGGTTTGGGTTTAGTTGCTTTTAAAGATGTGTAGTTTGGGCTACTCATAGAATTCTTTCTCCTCCTGGCTAATGAGGTGTCAACAAGAGAGCTTCTGGTTGCTTCTGTCTTATATAAGACAGACAAGTAAGGGAGGTGTTGGCTTAAAATAGTCTTGAAACATTATTCATTTTGTCTATTTTAACACAGGCTAGAAAAACACTAATATTCAAGCCAGCAAGAAAATCTACAAAGAATTGCCATGGTGATTTCTGATATTATGTAGAATATCTGCTTTACTCCAGTTTATGTTGAAATATATTAATGCTTTGCCTTATTATTTTTATCCAAACTTTGTGGCATCTGGCCCAAATTCATTCCCACTGCACCCAAGGATTTCACTGCCAGTTATTTCAATGGAAACAATATCTAGTATCTTCCTTGGCAAAAGAAGAGAATAAGTAGGCTGGAGAGCAGCCTGCACATGCTGCTGGTTTGATCTGCTAAAGAGACATTCTTATGGGGAGGCATTTTTATTCTAAAGTGATACAGAACTGGTTACTCACACTTCACATGCATTTGGAGACATGAGCTGTCTCTCTCAATTTCTTTGTTGTTTAGTTCACAGTGTGAAAGCATCATTCTAATCCCTACTAAATCTTTAAAACCTTGGAAACTTGAAAGGTCTTAATATAGCTGAAGATTTTGAGTCATGAATTCAAGTACTAACAGGATACCTGTCTTCTACCGAGGTGAAATTAGTACCGATTGCCCTTTTTTTGCAACAATTGTCTTGAAGAAGTAGCTGCCATAATGATGCATTCATTGGAGCGTTTGGGAGGGAGGAGTATTTTGTGGTTTTGTATTTTGCATTTTGTAAAAAGCAGACAAGTGTCTCGTGTCTGATGGCTCAAGCTGTACTTTGGATTAATGCAATCATTAACCGGAAGATTTTGTTTTTTCCCCTTTTAAACTGATTTTTAAAGGACAGTTCTCAACACCCCGAAGCGCTAAATAAAGATGTACCACTTGTAAGCACCGTCTGCACAACCGTGATTCCCAGCGAGTTGCCTGGGAATCTTTTGCCATCTGCTGGAAACGTGCGGATGTACATCCTGAAAGGAATTTACAGGAGTGCCAGGAAAGAATGGAGACTGTTCAGAAAGCAGCACTCGGAATGCTCATAACTTTTAGTCAAAAAGACAATTCAAGAAGGAGGTAACATCAGACTCCCAGGGTGCAGAAGTTGGACTACCACCATTAGATTCTTTAATAAATTACATCTTAATGCTACAGTTAATCTGTGGCATGATTGGATGCTGAGGTTGAATGAAAGAAATGAAATATTTGAAAAAAAAACCACCTTATTTAGCTTTCTCTTTCTCAAACAGATAGCTTCAGATCACTGCTCTTAAAAGATCTGATATGAAAAGATTCTAATGGTGATTTTTAAAAGAATTAAAATTTTAGATATTTCATTTACACCTGGAATAAAATAAAATAAAATAAAATTCATTTACCTGTAGGAGTCTGTCAGCTCTTTAAATCTAGATGTAGTAGACAGAAATATTGCAACTTTTAGGTTGAGGATGGCTTGGTAGAAGACAAAAGTGCAATGCCTGCCATCTGGAAAAAGAAGGGGGGAAAAAAAGGTCAGGAATACACTCAGGATTTACAACTTGTGTTTCGAACCAGTTGAAACCTTGTCAGCTGAGCCAAGGTTCTCTCCAAAAACTGCCATCTGCCCAGAAGTGGGAAGCATCTATTGAGAAATTCAACTGTTTCAACAGTCTTGTAATAGAAGAAAATACAAACCAACCCAAAACAAGACTTCTAAAACAACAGCATGAATACTAATTGAACAACTACAAAATATCTCTGCGAGATGTAAAAATATTATGGTTGAGATTTTTTTTCATCAAGCACTGAAAATATACCTGAGCTTTTCTCCTTGGTAAGTTGTGCTAGAAGAAAAAACAGCAATAAACCACACAAAACTTCAGATCACAGTTCTGAAGAACCTTTTATCTCCCAATCCAACAGCTCAAGGAGCTGAAGCATTTAATTGACGTGACATGGAGATCAAAGTCTACCTTGACCTGAAAGAATTATGTTTGTAGACCTACCTTACATAATGTTCTCCATTTTAAGCAGAGAAATTTGGAACACGTGAAGATTTAAGGACCCACTTTGAAACCAAATTGAGAGTTCCCAATAAGATAAAATTAGCAGTGGACACACAAACAATTTAATTAAAGACTGATAAATGAAGCCATGGGGTGCCTTTCCTTGGTGTCAGAGAAAATATCTCGACTGATGGGAATACATTTTCCCATTTTACTGCTAATTAAACCAGTGCCAACTATTATTTATTTGTATTTTGGAAGATTGTAGAAACACCAAAAGAAGCCTCAGAGCTACACTGCTGCCAACTGTCCAACACACAAACCCCAAAAGCCCCACAAAGCTGCTGAGAAAGTGCTAAATGTGTCTGAAAAAACTTGATGTAGGTGTAGATCTACATGGAATAGCAGAAGACTAAGGACCGATTCTTTTTTTCCATTTGATTATACAAGTCATGACCACTCAACTCCAGGTAGCCAAAAAAAAAAAAAAAAAAAAAAAAAAAAATCTAATAGTTGTGTCTCCTTGTTTTGGTTTATTTTTCAAATGTGGTGGGTTATGCTGCCCAATGGTGGATATAAATACCTCAAGAAAAGCCCCAAAGCAACCTTTTTGCTTGGATAACTTATTTGCTTAGAAAAGTTTTAAACTACACAAGGAAACCAGCTGTTTGGGCAGGATGAGCAGCATTTCCACTAGAGGACTCTCTGAGTTCACCATCCCTGCTTTCTTTGAGGAAAACAGGAGATCCTGATTCAGTCACAGAGGATTCACAGCTTGGAAGCAAAATATCAAAACATCATTAGGGAAAAACATCCAAACCCAACTTTACAAAGCAAAGGGCATTAACCATGTCACAGACTGCCTCTTGTGGGACTCTGGTTGCTCCAGCACTAATATATTGTTTTTCTCTCTAGTCTGGCCAGTCTGATATTATTCTCTCTTTGTTATCACAGCTGTGATTTTCCTGCTTTAGCCACTTTGAACAGCCCCTCCCTGGGCTGGATGCTGGATTGACACTCACAGGACATCACTGCTGGGGCTTCCTGCTGAGATTTCCTGGGAAGCAGCTCTGGCAGCTCTGAGGGAGGCAGACAGGGCCTGTCCCTTCACACCTGTCCCTTCAGCACGTGGCCTTTATCCCCTCAGCACCTCTCCCCTCAGAACATGTCCCCTCCAACTCTGTCCCCTCACATCTGTCCCCTGTCCCCTCAAACCAGTCCCCTTGTATCAGTATCCTGTCACACTTGTCCCCTTCACATCAGTCTCCTGTCACACCAATCCCCTCAGCACTGTCCTCTATCCCTCACACCAGTCTCCTCACACCTGTCCTCCCTTACATGTCCCCTAGCCCCTCACACCTGTCCCCTCACAGCAGTCCCCTCAATGCTGTCCCCTCACACATGTCCCATCCCCTCACACCAGTCCCCTGACACCTGTCCCCTCAGGATTGTTCCCCTCACCTGTCCCCTAAGCACAGTCTCCTCACACCACGCCCCTGATACCTGTCCCCTTAGCACTATCCCCTCACACCAGTCCCCTGCCTGGTCACACCAGTCCCCTGACACCTGTCCCCTCAGCATTGTCCCCTCACACCAGTCCCCTGTCCCCTCACACCAGTCCCTTGACACCTGTCCCCTCAGCATTGTCCCCTCACACCAGTCCCTTGACACCTGTCCCCTCAGCACTGTCCCCTCTCACCTGTCCCCTCAGCACTGTCCTCTCTCACCTGTCCCCTCAGCACGGTCCCCTCAGCACGGTCCCCTCACACCTGTCCCCTCCCCTCTCCCTCAGCCGCCGCTCCCTGCAGCGCCGCGCTCCCATTGGCTGCAGGTGTTCCCCACCGCCCCGCCGCCCGCTCTGGTTGGCCGGGACGCTCCGGCTCCCCAGGTAACGGTTCCCGCGCTGCGATTGGCGGCGGGGGGGCGGGATCCGGGCGGGGATTGGCTCCCCATTGGCTGCGGCTCCCGCCCTCAGGCCGCCATGTTGCCGCGGGCGCGGGGCGCTGAGCCTGGACAGCGGCGGAGGGGCGCCGGGGCCACCTGGGGCGGGACTTTAGGGGGCACCTGAGGGACACCGCGGCTCCTCCGCCGGCCGCCGCCGCCGCTCCCCGCCGGGGCACCGCCGGCAGCGAGGCAAAGTCCGCTTCGAAACTTCCTTGCGGGACTTTGAGCAACTTGAGGCCGCGAAGGTGTAGCCGAGCACGGCACAGGGAGCGGCCCCTGCTCGCCGCGGGGCTCCGCTGTGTGGGGTGGGACCGCCGCGGTCGGAGCAGGTAGGAGTCCGGACGGTCCGGGTGGGGAGGCCGGGCAGAGCCCGTTCCGTCCGGGGAAGTTCCGGCGCCACCTCGTCCCGAGCGACGGTGCCGCGTCCCGGCCGCTCCTCGCAGGCCGGGGCGGACGGGGCACCCCGGGTGGGTGGGAAGGGCCGCGTGTCTCCGTGAGCCCCCCGGGACAGTCGGGTCGAGGGTTCGGGACTCTCCGCTCCCCCGGTACCTGTGGCCCGGCTTGCCCGGACAGCGGGGTTAGGGAGGTTCTGGATACGCACGTTCATGTGTGAGGTGGTAATTTGGAATAAACAGGATGTTTGTCAGGCTCCAGTCATAAAGGTATGCTAAATTGCCCCTCGGAGTTCCTCTGCTGCTTCTATTTGTAACTGATAGTAATTGACTACAGTGCTTTATTTACAGAAAAACTCTTTTTAGTTACTTGATTCTTTGGGAGAAAAGAGTAAGATGCTGTGTTGATGAATAAGTAAAAGCTTCTGTAGAGTATTTCAGCCAGGAGGGAGCTGTTGGATGATTTTTAAGAAAACTTCCTCAAATACTTGGGATATTTCTGTAAAGCTAAATTGTACAGGGTATTTTTAACCAATCTCATTTAATTTCTGTGCAGGTCAATGGTCTTACACATTTTTCTTTTTATTTTTTTTGCTGTTCTGTGTAAAGCTATTTGTGTTTCTAAAATTTGACACAACTCCTTTGTTTAGCAATGTGTGTATATTCATCAATATTATCTTTTTTTATCTATGCAGCTGGATTGAGAATCATCTGGAGCAGAAACACATTTCACATGTGAAGCTCTTCAGAATCTGTTATCTGTCTTGAGTCAACTTATTTCTGCATACTTATAATTTTATATAGCTGCTAAATACAGACCATGCCTAGCAGAATGGGCTCAAAAATTGATCTGAACAAAGACTTCATCAGAGTAAAAACACACTACAGTGGGTAAGTCAGTGTGTCCTTTCCTCTGTGCTGTGACCTGTCTATTTTTGAAGCATATTGAGCAGGAGTTCGTGGTCTGACCTAGTGATAAAGTAACCAGGGCTTTGGTGGATTTGTAATTAGTGTCAGATCAGGCAGGTAAACTTCTGAGCTATTAAAATAACAGTCAGACTCCTGCAGGATGCTGATCAAGAAGAAAAGTTAATTTATTCTTCTCTCAGAAGGGGAGAAAATGTGCATAACTGACAAACCCACAGTTATTGTGGGTTGATGGTTTATTGATTCCCATGGTCACAGCCAGGTCATCTCCTGCATCCAGATGTAGTTATTACATTTTATCCTGTCTATAATCAGAATGTCATGGTCCCTTATGACTTCATTCAGTTGTCAGTAGAAACAGGAAGGTTTTATTGCAGCAACATGAAATTTGAATTTTCAGGTATGTTTAACTGGTTTACTGCCACTCTGAGGACCTTGTAAAATAATGTTGCTTTAGTCTCTCCTGTCTTCCTTCAACACCTGAGTTTAAGGCATTTGAGGAGTTAAATATTTGGCCCAAGTAGATCCTTAAACTTGATTGGAAGTATTTAAACTGAACTTGTTGGCATTTAATAAGTGACTTGAGTGATCTTTTCTGATGTTTTACTGCTAAATAAGTAAATGTAGCTACTACTGTGCATGTTCTTACACTATGGTGTAGAAATATGCTGTTTTGAATTAAATGTGGTTATGAAAGTCACTTCACAGATTTTTTTGAAATCAAAATGCTTTCTTCTTAAACTTACTTATCAATGCCATGTAGTTTGAGGTTCTGAGTTTAGGGTTCTAGAGCAATTGAATTAATGTGGTAATGTAATAGGAAAGCTGCTTCATGTAAGGGAAGGCACTACAAACACCAGTAGAACTGGGTGTAAATAATTTGGTCTGGCTTGCTGGCAGGTGGTGTTGATATAAAGTGAAAGGAGTGTGTCTGTGGAACTTGTCTGTGCAGACCTGGGGGAGGTGATAGTAATTGTGTCAATGTTAGAAGTCAAGTAATTATTATTACCATGTTTTACAATAAACTACTGTAGTTTTTCTTGCAGCACTACATTCAGTTTTTTGCATTAGCTGTGAAGTCTGTAGAAGTCAGTTTACAAACAAGAGTTCCAAGCTCTATGAATTTTGGTTTTGTTCTGCTGATCAAATTGTGTGAGGTAAAACTGACTGTTTTTTGCATTATAGCCTCTATAACTGATCCTCTGAGTATCTCCATTGCAGTACTGCACTCAGCTTTTGAACAAATTTGACAGACTGCAGGAAATCATTGATGCTGGGCAACTTCAGAATTAGGGACTAACTTGTTCAAGTAGCTGCTAAAATTAAAATAATAGTACAGATGCCAATTTGAAATCCCTGTTAGAAATCTGAGCATGAGGAAGTTTAAAACATGTGAGTGTTGAGTGTATCTCTGGAGGCTGAGTATCTCAAGTATTCCTGTTTCTGGGTGTGACAGAGTTCCTAACATAGCACAGGAGAAATCACTGCCAGCGTAGATTACAAAAGAAAAACTAAGTAACTGCAGTAATGAACCAAGAATTACACAAGTTACCTCTCTAGTTTATACCTGGTTACTTGAAATCACTGAAACAGAGCAGTGGTGCAGTCTGGCTTGCTGTTATCTTGGCTCTAAGAGGTGACATGTTTGATCTGTCACTGGAATTATTTCTCTTGCTGTAACTGCTCATACAGAACTTAATGGTCATTAGCTCTTCATATTACTGTGTAGTGTCCAGTTTCAAATATTGTTTTTTTAAAAAGTGTCCTGTGGGATTATTTAGTGTTAAACAAGGAATGATTTTCACTTCCTTGTGCCCTGATTGCCTGATGTGGCTGTAGAGATGTTAAGATTAAATACAGTAAATCTCAAAGGAACATGGACATCATGGATATGAAGTTCATTAATTTACTTGTAGAACGACATGTGTTATAATAAGTTTAACAATTCAGGGCTGATTAGTAGTTGCCAGCTTTATTTTGAGTTTATAGTGTGTGTAGTAGTGTTGTCTTACAGTGTATTTTCAGTTTTTGAATATTATGTAGATACTTGTGTGATTGTCCATGGTTACCACAGATCTACAGCTGCTTGATTCCATGAGTGGCTCGTGGTGGCAGTGCATTAAATAATGAGCTGCATTTGTTGGTGACCTTGTCTTGGGGCAAGGCATTGCACCAGCCCTCAAACATTGCTGTGAGAACCAGTTTGGTCTCTTACTTTCATAAATGCATAAAACATGACTTCTTTGACAGGGAAATGTTCTTAAACTCAACCTCACCTGACAGCTCTCAGTGCTGTGGATGATATGGATTTACAGGTTGGCAGGCAGCATATGTATTTCTTTTGCTGTTGCTGTTATGAAGAATTATTAAGTTGCTGTTCTTTGAGAGCTCTACAAAGTATAGATTAAAGATACACTTGAAAAGGTAGCAGTGCTTTAATCTGAATTTGAAACAGTACAGTTCTTTAAGATGATTGTTTTAGAGCTTTGCTTATAGTAATTTTTCTCAGTGAAAGCAAAATAGCAAGTTATTAATGCATATCATTTAAAATGTAAGTTGTGGAGTTTAAGTTTCTTATTTCAGTGTAGTACTGTTCAAGTGCTGGCTGAAAGACATAAGTAGGCAGAATATGTTGTATAACATTTTTTCTAAAATGATTTGTCACACAGTATGGAAATAGGAAAATTATCTCAGTCATGTTGGACAACTTCTAATATATTTGCTGTATTAAACTAAGAGGGGAAAGAATTACCCATGCCAGTAGCCATTAACTGCAAAACAGTTTCCTAATTGTCCTCTGGAAGGTTTTGAAGGCAGTGGAATGATTGAAGTGCATCTCCTGGTTTGTTTTGCACTCGTTTATTAGCTCATTTCCCAGAGTAATTTGAAAAATATTTTTTAAGTAGTAGGAAGTCTTATTTGTATCATCCGAATTTTTTTTGCATAATCTTTTTTCCTTTCTTCAGTATTTCACCTACTTGGACAGGACTTGGGGACTTCCATTATATCAAAAGTTATTATCACAAATTCCTGAGATAATGTATAGTTTACATAGAGAGTTCAGTACTGGGTTCATGTTCTCTAAACACTACAAAGGTTGAGTGCAAGATGCAGAATTTGAGTAGGATTTTATCTGAATTTTCCTGTAATTACATCTTCTGAGAATTCACCTAATCAAAGCTTCATCTCATACAATATAGTGGATGTGAGGTAAAGCCTACAGTTTTAAAGGATTTTCCAATAAGTGAGATTTTATTTATCTCCTGATGGAAGAAGCACCTGGATTTAAAAAAAATATTAGGAAAGCTTCTGGTTTGTTTTTTAACAACACTTCAAATGCTGATAATTATAGTAAGGGAGCTTGTCTCACCTGAGTAAACATGCATTAAAGACGGGTAATTAACACATTTATTTCCTCCATACTGAAGTATTTTTAAGTTAAGTACTGTGAGGTGTAGTCCTGCTGGCATAGTGGGAGCTTTTTACATGAGGAATGCTCATTCTGTATGATTCTGCAGCATGGTGTCCATAGGTGGAACTGTTGGAATATGCAGGTATTTTCTGATAAAAGCTGATGTTTTCATCTTCTGCAGGGACATCCTGATAACAAACTTGGATGCATCAATGAGCTATGCTGAACTCTGTGATGAAGTGCATGAGATGTGTAACTTGCAACAGGAACAGCCAATTACCCTCAAGTGGATTGATGATGAAGGTATTAGACTGAAATACTTCTCAGGGTTTGTTGTTCACTGTGCTACAGAGAAGGGGCATTGAGGAACTGGTATAAACAAATATCATACTGTGGAGTTTTGTTTCTAAATACCTAACTACAGAACCCTGTCACAGAGCAGGAAGCTTGGAGTAATGAGACTCAAGACATCAGGGTTGATTGCAGTAGCACCTGAATTCACTTCTACAGGAGCACCTTGTCAAAGCCAGGGCCTGCAGAACTAGAACTGAATACAGAAAGGTGGAAAAATGCCAAACTGGTTTGGCTAATAGTTGTAATGGTGTGTTTTGGTTTTTTTAATAGCTCTCTTAGCTGATTGTGTTGTTTGAGTGAATGGAATTTCAAAGTCCTGACCTTGGAAGGAGGTAGCTGGTAGTCAAAGACAACCCAGCCCTTTTTGAGACACCAAGGAGTAGTATTAATACTTCTAAATTTTACTCTTTATCTTTTGAATACCAAGAAGGACAGAGGCAACTGTACCAACCTCAGTTTAATGGTGGTGTAATAAAAAGTAATCTGATCAGAAGGACATGGAAGATAATTACATTGCCTGTGCTTAGCTGGTTGAACTGCATGCCTGCTAATAAAGGAAGATTATTGCAGGGAAGAAGAAAACCCCCTGAGTTTTGAGTTGGAGGATTCTGAGACACAAGTTCTGTTAAGTGTTTCTTGGTTGGGCTCTCTGTTGCATTGGCTTTTTGAAGCTTACTTAAATTAAAACAAATTTGTTTAGTCTCTGTTCTAGTATTTTCCTCTAGTCTTGGTTAAATACATACCTCTACAACCTTTTTCGGATTCCTGGGTCTGAGCTGTTGAGTTTCAGCCAATCTGCTGTGTTGGCTGTCCTTGATCCTCCTGGGTTTTGTGAGTTATCCTATTTCTGCATGCAAGTGTTTCCACTTATTGCCACATGGAATTTAAGTTCATTTGACTGATTGCACAAACAGATGTTCTCTTTGAACTAACTAAAAGCAAACAATTGCCAATGGCTTAATGAATAAACAAAACTACCGAGAGATGAAGAAAATAGATTTTCTGTTGGGCTTTTATAGTGTTTCTTTGTTTTTGACAAGATCCAAAAGGTTTGAGCTATGAACAGCTCACTCATGATAAAATCCTGTAAACATATAAGGGATATGGATTGTTGATTTGCAGTACAAATAATTCTTTTGTCTTTCATGTTGCATTATTGCTGCATTTATAGATCATCAACAGCAGTAGCCTTCAAAGAAAGGTAGCTGGGCCCTGGATTCATAATTTTACAACATAAGAACATTTTTTAAAAGTAAGAAATTGAAGTTTAAATGTGGCTTGACACTGGCATCATCACTTGGCCTGGCTGTGATAAGGTCACCTGTCACCCAGGGTGTGCTGCAGGAAGGTAGCTGTGCCACAAAGGGACAGGGGTTCAGAGTGACACCCTTGCTTCTTTGCTTGCTCTCAGTGCATTGTGACGTACTGTACTTTACATGTGTCTGGTTAAGTGGATTTATGGATTAATTATCCACTTTTAACAAAAATAACCCTCCCAAGGTAATGCTGATAATGTGACCGCAAGCAGACAATAAGAAAATGGGGGGATCTTTAGGCATATCTGTTCACTTTTATTTTCTTGCTATCCTGTAGAATAGTTCTGTCTACTCAATTTTGATAAAATTGGAGGGAATAATTGTGTTGTTTCATTTTAGCTTTGATCAAAATGCCAGCTTAATATCAAGTGATTGAAAGAAAGGCAATACCTGAAGCTGGTACATTTTTTACTAATTGAAATTCTCCACTGAATTCTTCAGTGGTAAATTTGCCTTTGTGCTGCTTTTTTTGTTAGGTGACCCCTGTACCATCTCATCTCAGATGGAGCTGGAGGAAGCCTTCCGTTTGTATTGTCAGAACAGAGACGAAGGGCTGATTATTCATGGCAAGTATTGCACAGTTCAGGAGCCCCTGTGTGTCTGATAATCCCAACAGCTGCTTAAGTGGGAGGTTGGAGTGACTCCCTTGCTTGTCAAGTATCCTTTGTGTAGCTGCTGCCCTGGAGTTTGATGCTGGGGAAGGAACTGGAGCTCAAAGCTGAAACTGTGCAGGAGGCTTTGAGTTCAGCACTGCACAGATTTGTTCGTGCTTTACTCCAGTATAAGCTCCTGCCAGTCTGGAGCCACATTTTGATTGCATCATTTCTCATGTGGAATTATTTAAAGGCTTCCAAAAACTGTCTTTTCCAAAAATTCAAGAATCTAGGAAAAAGTACTGCTGAGAATCTTTTACCTTAAAAATCTAATGTTTTTGTTTTAGTTTTCCCAAGTACTCCAGAGAAACCCGGCATGCCTTGTCCAGGAGAAGATCGTGAGTACTAAAATGTTACCAAATTCTAGCTAAATTTTTTTTTGGTCATATGGAAAAGAAATACATTAAAAGATTTTCATAATCTAGTGCTACATACGTGTGTTTGTTTTGTTTTCTGAAAAGAATGTAAAATGTTTTACATTTTGTCAACAGAGAAATTGCATAAATCAGTGTTGTAGCAGTGTTTTAATGTTTCTGAGGATTAATACTGGTTTTTGTAGTTGATACATTTGGAGGAAGAGACAACAGGATTTTAGGTGCCTATTTGAATGTAGGCCTTTGCTTTTTTTGTAGTTCTTTTGGGTTTTTAACTTTCAGGGAAAAGAAATGATGTACTGAAGAGGGAGATACAGCCATTTTAATAAAAAGGTTATTAATCTCTATAAAAATAATCCTGTGAGAGGTAGATAAACCTCCAGAGGAAGGACACATAATTGATATGGTTTACCTGTATTTCAATAGCCTGAACTGCACAGGGATAAAAGGATTAAATAGCTGTATAGTCAGCTCTCATTACAGAGGGATGGCATCAGGACTTTAGTTCATATCTTGGTAAATGTTAAGGAGAGGAATGGGAGTAATTGGGTGCCAAAGGTACCAGATGATGCTTGGCTGCTCACATGAATATAAAGAAAAGCTGACTGAAGAATTTGAAGGACCTTTGCTCTTCTCTTTGGGAAATATAAGAGGAGGTAAAATTAATTGCTGATAAGAGCAAGTAATACATACTAGGAGAAAAGTATTTGGTTGATCAGGATTTACACTGACAGACTGGCTAAAGATGAGTAGTGCAGTGGTAATAGTTGGGAATACTACTTTTAATCAGAAAAATAATGCTAATATGCTAATAATTTCTCTATTGAGAACTTACATGAAGATGGAGAGAGGTGAAACAAATACAAAAAACAGAGTTCAAATATGATTTTCTACGTTTAAACTACAGTAGATGAAAGGTTGACTGTAAAAATCAGGTAAGTTTTCATGTTGACTAGGTTATTAAAATTGTAGTTTAGAAAGGGAAAAAAAGAAAGTAAATGTACAACATTAATTTCTCTAATTTGCTGAACAAGGACAAGAGATAAAGACTCTTCTACTATGATTAGAGGAGTTAAAGAAATTATCCCTGAGACACCTAATTTAAGGAACTCATTAAAGGTGTAGATATTCTAGTAGGAAAGTTTTTTGTGTTAATTTGTTAGAAGTTTTAGTTCTCTCAAGCCACGAGATGAGCTGCAGAAAGCACAGCTGAGTGTGGCTCAGCTGACCTGGTTATTGTGTCTGTAGGGTATTTCTCCCTGTATGGTTTTACAGGTCACGTTGAATCACACTCACATTGTCTAAAAAGCCTGTTTAGTTGGATGTACTTGATAAGGGATCTCTGGTCGGGTTTCTCATGGTTTCATGAATTAATTTGATGCACATTGCATCTTTGCATCTGTGGGGCCTGCATGGAAATTGGGCCTTGTAGCCTAGGTATAACTGTTTTTTGCAACAGAGCTATTAAATTGTATTTAAATTGTGATTTAGCAGAGATTAATACATTCACTATTGTTGCTTGTTAGCCAAAGGCCCACAACAAACATCTGCATTGCACTTGGACTGTAAGGAAATGTTACTGGTGTTGGTGATACAGTTTATTTAAAGGACTGTTTATTTTGCAAGGACTGAAATATTGTCTTACTTCAGAAAATATTCATCATGTTTCAAATTCTTATTTTGTCTTTATCACTGTAGTTATGTTCATAGGAAATCCTTTCAAAAGTAAGAATATTATGTAATATATGTGTATGTTTTCTGGAGCATCACGTTTGCACTATAAAGGAGCTTAGGAGTTTGCCTCAGGTTTTTTCCAGAGACAAATAAACAGTGAAGTAGTTGGTCTATCCAAAATGAGCTTCTACTTAAATTAGCAGTTCTAAGTGTGGATTGCTGGTTTGTTACAGAACTACAGAGAGTTTGAAATGGAGTTTTTAAATAAAACTATTCAATTGTGAAACAATTGCATTTCCAATCTGTTGCTCAGATGTGTCCATGTTAGGTCATGGAGTGGCTCTCTCCAATAGTTTGTGATCTTCTGAAGTGCAAATCTGTATTTCTGTAGGATTGTAGGGTTTTTCTTTCAGCTCCTCCAGAACAGTAATACTTTGGAAGAAGAGTGCAGGAATACAGACTGCAGGGTTTGCATTTATGCTCAAATTTAATAATAGAGTTACTACCTATCCTCACCTTGGTTAAATTGATATGGTTTTGAGATTGTACCAGCCAGCAAAGCTTGAAATAAAAGCCTGTAATCCATTAATGAAATAAACCACATGACTAATATTTCAATTCCATTTGCATGACTTAAGGAAAGTTATTTCTGTGCTTGAAGAACCTTTGTTCTTACATTGATGTGGTGCTGTCTGTGAGACAGAATTTGCACAGTTTCCAGCATCTGCGCTTGTATTGTGTCTGTATTCCTTTGCTCCTGAATTTCTGAGCTTTTTGTTGGAGCCAGCCCCAGCTCCCAGCGTAAGTGTGCAGCTGTGCTTGCAAGCAGCCCCTTTCCCTGAGCTAACTGTGCTGGCAGTGCTGCTGTGAGGTGACAGCGTGGCTGAAACGTCTCCCATCCCTTCCCAGACACTGAATGTGACCTCTCCGGGGCGTTCCCAGCATCTGCTGGACTGGAGCCTGGGGTGCTTGATCAGTGTTTCCTGATAAAGATGGCAGACTTTTAGACCAGTCTTGCATTTCACTTTTACTTTTTCAGTAGGTGAGCTGTTCTTTCAGAATTGAATAAACAAGGTTGTTTCAGAGGCGTTTGGTGTGTTCTCTCCCGTGCCCGGAGGTGCCAGCGCTCCTGACAGCGCGTGCGGATCCCAGCAGCTGATTGGCAGCTTTCTAACTTAGTTATTGGATCCTCAGCTTATTTACCCTGACAGATCTTGATCTGATTTATCACTCTTGGTGCTGCAGTGCATTGTGTAACACAGCACGTCCAGCTGAACAATGCCCATCGATTTGTAGGACTTCCCTAACGGAATTGCCAGGTTTATCAGAGAAATACTTGTTTGGGTGACATCAGCTCCTTGACATCCATGCCATGTTTTAGTTGTGCCTCAGCTGCTAGCTACAGCCTCTCAAGGGAGCCAGTACCACCCGTGCCTGGATACATGAGGCAGAGATGTGAAAGGGAGAGACGGGGGTAACCAGTCTTCCATTAAATATTTGCTCTTAATGTTCGAGCTGATCCTGCCTATTGTCCTTGGTGTCTAATGGTATTCACACAGCGGCATCCGTGGAATAAAGGGAAAATGTTTCATTTCATACCTACTACATTGTAAAGAATTACATGCTGAAGAGGCTAAAGAATAAAACCCAGTGAGTAATGCATGCTTTTTCTGTAGATTTTGTGTCATCATTGTGGTTGCTGTTGTGAGCGGCGGGCACTGACGCGGGCTGTGTGTACGTGTGCTGCAGGAGAGAAGAGAACTCAGCATTTTGGTTATGGTACAGTCGCTGTGCCTGCCACCCTCCTTTGCAGCCATGGATTGTTACAAATGCAGAGATTGCTGCTGCCTCTGTGCGTAGGGATGTGGCTGAGAGACCTCCTGGATATGCTGATAAAATTGCATTGAAAGGACTCCTGGGGAATGTATTTTAGGAGGAAAGGAACAGAAGAGTGAGTGATGCTGCTGCTGCTAATACTGGAGATTATTGAAAGAAATGTATCCCAAAAACCCTGACGGTATGTGCTCGGGGCCTGTTTATTGTAGGATTGCTGATGTAAAGGCTAACCATTTAGGAGCATCATTTTCTGAGGCCTTTTTGTTGAATTCTGCTTAGTGGATTGTCATAGGTGGCTGTTTATGATTGTGAAATACTTGTTTTGAATTAAGGGTTACTTAGTTTCTAGTATTGTCAGAATGAACTGTGCTAGTTCACTTCTGCTTAACAAATAGATCTGTGTATTTAATATTAAAATTCATCTTGGCTTTGGATAGCTAGTGCCAGCAAATTTTAGGGTTGTTTTGCTGTTGGCTTCGTTAAATAGAAGAATGCAGACTAGGAAACATTTAAATTAATTAATAGAAGAGAATGAATATGTTTTTAATGTTTTAGTACTTATGACATTAGTGTGATAGTTTTTATTATCTAATATTTCTGGCTGATTTTGCTGCCTTATTTTTTTGGTAATGATTACACTGTGTTGTGCATGTCTCCTGTGCTCTTTGTTTATCTGCTCAGCATTTTAGCATTAGGTGTTTGGACTTCATTTTCCCCCCAAGCCATCTTTCATGAAAATTTCATCATAGGCTGGAGTAAAGGTAACGTAGTAACCCAATTGTTGTTGTGGCCTTTTTATTTTAGGTATAGATATTTGATTTTGCCTTATATCCTGCCTGATACTGTGAAATTGCTTTAAAAGGCTTCTTGCTGGAGTAGTGTGGCCTGTAAATATTTTTCTAGCTCATAAGGCAGGTTTTTCCCTTCATTTGTTACTGTATTGGCAGCAGTGATTAGGTTATTCAGAGCACGTGAACCAATTTAATCCCCCAATGAAGAAAAGAACTATTGCCACCATAGAGACTGTTCTGAAGACGTAGATTGGATTGCACTGGATAATTAGGCAATTTTGAAACTGCTTGTAACCCTCTCCTGGATTTTAGTAATTGAACTGGGGGGGGAGGGAGAGACTGTACTATTTTAATGTAAGATATTTTTGCTTAGGATTTGAAAATAGCTGTGTCATAGTTTCTCAATAATACCTGAAATCTCTTCCTCTGTCTTAACTGCACCACGTTTGTGTCATATGTGACATCTTTGAAAAAGAGACAGATTGTGAGGCAGCATTAAGTTACTGAGAACAGAATTGTAGTTAAAGGTCTGGTTTGCTTATAATCATTTCATGATTTTTAATTCTAAGTAATCTCAACACTTTTCTTAGCTATGAAACGTCCAATGAAGAATAAAGGGCTGGACCTCCCTTTTTATAATTCAGGCATAAAATAATAAAGCACAAGTCTGATTGTGGGATTTGAGATCTGCCCTTAATTAAAGGTACTGGCTGTCTTAGCAGATGTTTGTGTTCCAGTTTATAAACTATAGACTAAAACTACAATGGACTAAGGAATGCATGGGCTGGTTTTTAAGGTATCATAGCAAATAATCTTTGTTCTTTTTTCTTTATTCCACTTCCCCTCTCCTAGCTGTTACTCAGAATGTAGTATATTAAATGCAGAAAGGATGTCACCTGGTTTCAGAAAGCTTCTCTTTGATGTAACGTCTAGTTCCTCTCCCTGTGTTATGTCTCATATCTTCTTATAAGTTGTAAATCCACTCTTGATATTCAGGCACTTGGGTAACTAAATAGGCAAGGAGGTGATGAAGCTTTTTGATTTTGCTGGAATTAGTGAACATTTGTGGGCCTGCTAAACCCGAGTTAGGCCTGTGTTTTTCAGTAGCTTGGAAGAGCTGTTTAATATGTCACCTCCTCTTTTATACAGCCAGGGTTAATGATATATTGTTATACTTGGGTTCTGTGTAATACTTTAGAAATTAGTTGCTCTGTGCAAGTTATGGTTTTTTATGTTGAACTGAGCCACAGAATTCACAGCAGAGGCCTGCAGGGCAGGTGTATGGGCTCTTCAGCATTGATCTCCTGGATTTTGGAGTTGCTGTGAGAAACCAGATTGTGTGTGAGATTCCAGGTGCTGCTCACTTGGAGAGGAGAGCAGCAGGAGCAAACCTTGGGAGGCTCTGATAGCAGTTGTAGCCTCTGAGGGCTTGCAGTAGTACAAGTCTGGGTGGTAAATAAAGCAAAAAGCAGCAAACTTGAGGCTTGCTGACAGGGTGGCTCCCAGGAGAGGCACAGGAGAGCCCTGATCACTGTCAGGGAGAGAAGAGTGAGCAGACTGTGCAGTTCATCCTGAAACCACATGGGGAAGGAGCTGCCTAGGGGAGTGGAAGAAGGAAAAACTGATCTCACTATTGACCAGAAAGTGCCTCATTTGTAACTCGAGTTCCCTTGCTATTTCTTCTGCATTTGTTGGGGCTTGCCCTTGAATTGTTAGCTGGGCACATGTTTAAGAGGAAAGCAGAAACTATTTGAAGGCAGTACTCCAGGATTTTAGTATGGCCTTTATTTTTACAATAAATTACTACTACTACTAATGCTATTATATGCTTCTTCCAATAATTTAGCTTCTCATCCAGTGCTCTTCAGTAAAGCAGTGCAGGTGCCCTGTGACCAGCACAAGACTCCCTGTTCTTTACTTTGTCAACTCTGATAAAAAGTTACCTAGCTTTAATTTCAATTTCATTCCAAGCAAATGTTCTGGAAGCTTTTGGTAGTTCTGTGATGATCAGCTTCATGTGCAGTAGCACTTTGCAATACAAGTAGAATTGTCCAGGTAACTCTGAAATGAGGGGGAAATGGGTGTATGGGAAAGGTCACAACCAGTGGAATGTTTCAGTGCAAGGAGACAAGACTAGGACTTCAGCTTAGAAAAAGACAGTTGATCAAATGTGCTAAAATTAATCTAAAAATCATGTTTGGCATAGGATAAGATAAATTAGTTAACCATTTTCTAAAGGACAAGAAGCCAGGGAAATGGGACTCTTAGAACTAAATCTTCTAAAATGTTTTCTCAGGGATTTGTCACTAGTTAGCCTTTTGTTTTTCCTTTGACCTTTTCAATAGACATGTCATAATTTGCTTTTTAAGATGAAAAATAAGACTAGGTGAAAACTAGACCTGACCAAGTTTTAACTGATGACACTTGAGCAATGTGGATTCAGTTTTTTCTGACTGCTGTCTCACTCAGTCACAGGAACTGGACTTCTCCCCCCTTTCAGTTACCTGTAGATATGAACTGTGCTCAAGGGATGAAAATTTTCTTGAAAATGTGTGCTGTCAGGTATAGGGTAAGACTCCCAGCAAGTCTTAAATCATGCAGGCTGCTGATGAGATACAGCAGAACCAAATTCCTGCAGCAAACTTCATTAGGTTGCTCCTCACTTTTTTGGTTGCTTTCTTCATTGATTCCAGGGTGTATAAAAGACAGACTTGCTGTTATCAGGCTTTTATTTGTAACAGAAAGTATTGCTTCATGGATGTCCTAAGACATAGAGGTTTGTTTAAGAACAAAACAGTGGCCTGAAAGTGCACACAGATGCTACAGATTGCTTAAATGTTCAGAACTTCATTTTGCTGTACTTCAGTCCTAAGTTAGCTAAATTAAAGAATTAAATAATTTAAATAAGTACTGGCTCAGTACTCTTTCAGCTTGATCAAACATTTTAATGCAGCTCCTAAATGATGCTAATAGAACATTAAATTCACTTCTCATTGTAGTAAGTCTTTTAATGAAAGTGATTTTTATTTTGGGAGAATTAATGATGCAATCATCAAAAGAAGCCTTTGCACTTACTATTAACCATGCAATGCAAGTTTGGTTTTGGGGTTCATGTGACCACTGACTTTGTAACCAGAGGAGCCAACTGTACATCATGAAAGGATATGAACTGAAAATTGCTTAGAGGGCCCAGTTAGAGAAGGGAAAATATGAACCTTTTTCTCTTTCCTAAACAAAAATGTTAATCACCTTCAGAAGCATGGATCCACCACCAGTTGTCTTCTGGCCCTTTTCTTAACATTCTTTCACATTAGAGCAGCATTTTATCCTGTGTCTGGGACAGCCTTGCAAGCAGCACAAGTGTCAGCAAGAGAGGCTGAGGAGGGAAGGACATCAGCAGGTTGTGGTCACTGATGTGCCCAGAGATGCTCAGAACCAGGACATGGTCACTGCTGGGGCAGCAGCCACTGACTGGACTTAGTGACGATGTCTTGAGTAACACTTGGTATATTTGGTTATTTTCAAGTACATCTGATGAATTGCACATAAAATCACAGACTTGTGAGTCAGAGACTCGCTCCCAATGAGCTGTTAGTGCTGTTGTATTTGTGGCATTGTCTTTGGAGGTGTGACTTTGTCACCTTGCAGTGCCACGGAGCCATTTTAGCAGCAGGATTTGAAGGTGAGCATCTAGGAGCTTAGGCAGGGGGAGCACTGGGGGTGTGTGCAGTGCAGGTGGGACTCAGCTGCCCCTGTAAGGCAGTGGGGAAGGATGTTCACCCAGCTGTGCTGCAATAAATGCTGGGCAGATGCTGCTGCTCTGTGGAACATTTGTTTCCTTGTTGGTTCTCCACTGATCCTACACTTCCTTGGTCATTGTTGCTGTCTTAACTGTGCTTTTTCTTCACAGAGGTTGATCTGTCTTTGTAGCTAATTCCAGTATCTGGAAAAGAAAAGGATAGGGAGATGGTTTCCCAAGTGCTAATCAGCCTTAAATTAAATTTTAAAAAGCTATCTGCTGGTCATTTAATATTTTGCAATAACTGCAAGGGGTCAAAGCACTTAATACCTCCATATTGTTAAGGATACTCTTTTCATTTTCCAACTTCAATTGTACATAGCAGCTTATTCATAATAGAAAGAAGGGCCAGTTAACATCCAATGTATGTCTTAAAATTGCTTTCTGAAGCATGTAAATTGTAGGAAATTAAATAACAGATGTCAAGCAATGTACTATCAAAGTACTTTGGAATTTAGTGTCCCAAAAAATGTGTTCTACCTTTATATGTAATTTCTTTATCAAGTCCAGTCTATCTGAAATGCCAGTATCAATTTCCCCCTTGTAATTCATGAGTTGGTTTTGAAAGAATGCTCACTTGTGTGCTCAGCACAACATTAAAAGAACAAAACAAAAACTGGGCATTCTGGTAGTGTCCAGCTGGCAGGCTGGGTAATTGGCCTGTAAACAAGTTGTATTAATCTCTCAGAAGTGATTTGCAGCAATAGCAAATTACCTCTGTGCTCAGGATAGGAGCAGATTTCATTAGAGCAGGATCACATAAAAGCTGACTTTGGAATTGCATTTGGAAATCCAAATGAAGAGGGAATAATTTTTGTGGCCATCTTACTCCCCTTCATTGGTGTAAAACCAACTGTGTTGTCATTTGGAAAGTAATTGTGCCTCCTTCTATTTTTCCCTGCTTTTCCAAGTTACATTTTTCAGGGCAAAGTTCTCATCCTTTCTGTGAAGTTCTACAGACCTCATTCTGTAGATAAATTCATTTGGAATTAACACTGAACAGTAGACATTGCTTGTCCTTTTATATCCACAGTTACATTTTATTTGTGTGTTCATGTTTTCCCTTAGAACTTTTTTCTACAATATTTTTTAAAAGATGAGGAAAGAAGCCCAAATCCTGGAAAATGTCCTGGAAAATGTCATTGGAAAGCCAATATCAAATCTATTTGCAGGGTTTCCTGTGCATCACTGTTAGTGATGTAGTTGCACAGTTTGACAACAGAGGGAAGAATTGCACAGCAGCAGCAGCCAGTTGTTCCCCACTGCTTTTTAGGTAGAAGCAGCTGGTTAATTTTATTTTGGGTATTTTTATTTCCCTTGTACTCTTACTTTGAAAAAGCCTGTGTTTTTTTCTTTCAATTTTCCAGTCTTAGAAGTAGATAAAGTTTTGTACCTTCATTGTATTTAAAATATGTATTTGTGTTCCCCAATTAAAAATTGTTATCCCTGCTAAGAGCTTAAAATAGATTTGATTTTTTTTCTCTAAACCTTTTCACATAAAAAATGAGTGTTTGAAATTTTTTTTTGTTAGGCAATGTCTTGTGTTTAATATTAATCATCAAGAAAAGATTACTTTGTTTAATTAGGGATATATCATCTCCATCAGCCTGCAAGCAGCCAACTTGAACTCCTTAATGAGTTAACTGATGTGTACTGTGAAATAAATTAAAAAATAGCCCTTTTCATTAAGCTCAATAATTAAATAGTCAGACTTTTGTGGCGGCATTCCTCCTTCTAGGTAGCTGGGATCAATCCTGTAAAAATTTGGTTTAGTTCTTGGTTACCAGGAATCACAGAATCCATTCCTTGTTTTATTTTGAAGTGTTCTGGAAACACATCCCTGGAAATGTTGTTTGGGTTCATTTTGCCATGTGACAGGATGAGATGCAAAGTCAGATGAGAGCTTTGTTCACACAACACTGACAATAAAATGTTTCTTAACTCAAGGTATGCACTTACTGCCATTTTATGAATCTGATTATTGTTCAAGGTGGTTTCTTTGATCTGGTAGAGGTCTAGTTGGGACTTGTAGCTGATAATGCTTCAAAATAACAATGATCTTGAAAACCCAAAGTGCTTTTTATAGCCTGGCATTATCCTTGGGGGAGTTTCTGGGAAGGATGTCCCCTTTCATGAAGTTCCTGCCTGCTCAGTTTTCCAGGGGTTGAGGTCTCTGGCAGCACAACAGTGTGCATCAGCCACTTGTCCCAGTTTTGGATCCTCAGTGAACAAGAGTGTTTTATTCTGTCAGAGAAATTTAATCCTAATGTGTGGGAATAATGGAACGTGTGCTATAAAGGTGTGTCTTGCAGGGATCTCTGTTTTCTCATTTTTTACCTTGTCCCCTTTTGGAGCCAGGGAATAGGGATTGATTTGCCTCAGCCCCTGCACTGAACCATGGCAGTCCTGGGGGTAAATTATAGGGGTTCCTGCTTTTTAAAGCTGGTCTAGATTAAGCTCAGTTTTTGTTAGACTGTTTCTTCACAAGTACACGATATAAAACTCTGCCTTTGATTTAATATTTATCATTAATTAGGGAGGTGACTTGCTCCTCTATTTACCGACTTCATCAGCGCAAGCTGCTCGTTAACTTTTCAGCCACTTAATATTCCTCATGTCAGTGATAAGCTAATGTTCAGATCACAGATGTATTATGTTGCCTCCATATGGTGCTTTGTCTAATGAATTAATTAACTATTTTGGAAAAAAAAAAATCCTTGTGGAGATTTTTTCCTCTTGGTGAAAAGTCACCCTAGAAATGGTGGAAGGGTTTTCCATTGGTGTTTGAGCATATTGTAGTTAAAGACTTTGCAGTCATTTTGCTTGATTCTCATTTTAATTTTCTTTGCACTTGAGAAAAGTTTGCTTTAAAGTTGATACGTGGCAATTTTTGAAGAGTTGTTTGAGTCAAATGGCCGTATCCAGTCTACGTCTCTGTTCCAGTAGCTGTATCTTTTGGTGTGCAGTCTTTTAGCTGCTTTGAGAAGCTGGTTGGTTTTCTTTTTCCAAATTGTTAACAATTAGTTTAATAGTGCAGTATCTGTTTCAAATGCTTGCACAGTAAACATTTGCACATGCAAATAGAGTAAGGTATGAATGTTTGGGGATTTGGCACTGTAGATATGTGGAATCACAGAAACTTCAATGCTTCCTTTGGAAGGACAAAAATAGAGGATCTAAAATCAGACCCAGTATTGCAGCCAGCGTTCACACATTGCGTGTCAGTAGCCTGTGAGTTTTGGCTTGCTCAATATAATGTTAAAATAATTTCTTGACAAAGAAAGTTTTTACTACTTGCATTATCATTTGACACAAAAAATGTCTGTGTTTTTCTATTTAAAAAAAAGTCTTCATCTTTGATGAAGTGTGAATGTTTGAAACTTGAAAGTAAAATTAAAGATGAAAATGTAAGATGCTTTTGCATTAATTCCTGAGGATTATAGATGTAGAGTCTGCTTCATTCTGACAAAGTATCAATTAGAAATCAAGTCTGTCAGAGTCTTTTGGCTCCCTGTACCCCACAGTACCTGTACCAGCTGTGGGAAGCTGCTGACCCTGGTGGTGTGCAGGGCTTGGCTGTGTCACCCTTACAGCTGGGAGCAGCTCTAAAAGGGACCCCTGTGGCACAACAGTTAATATTAAATATGAAACTCTCTAATTAGCCATTCACACAGAAACTGCTCATTTGCATGTAAACAGCGACAATGAAAGTAACTTGGAGTAGATGCTGGCTTTGGCTTAAACAGATTAAATGATTTCTTGTTATGTTTAGAGTATATTAAAAATAATCATGGACCTGCACTTGACCTACCTGAACAAAAGAAATACTTTGAGTAATATTTACTGTCAAGGTAATAATAAAGTCAAATAATGTAACTCTGCAGACCTGTAACGTGTTTAATGTTGCATGTGTGAGGTGTTACCTGAACCAAACACGTCTCCTGCTGTCAGTACAGCCACCCTTTGTGCGTGTCCCTGGACGGTGACGGGGCGACAGCAGCAGCGCCATTTCCCCGAGGAGCTGTTCCTTTAACAGCTCTGTCCCTCTCACCTGAGCCCGAGCAGGCACGGAACTGTAACGGGATTATGATCATGTGAGGGAAAAGAGACAGGGCTGGAGGGAAGGGAGAGGCAGCGGGGAAAGCACATCCTGCCCCAGCTGTCACTCACGGCCGCCTTAAAAAAATCCAAATCCCCAGGGATTGTGGCTGTGCGTTGATATTTAGGAAAGCAAGATTGTTCTGAGTCACAACTTGCTTACCCTGCTGTGTGTGGTGCTGCTGGGCTGCCATGCTGCTGCTTTACACCTTTCTGGTTTCTTCCCTAGAATCCATCTACCGCCGGGGAGCCCGAAGATGGAGGAAGCTGTACCGAGTGAATGGGCATTTGTTTCAAGCCAAACGTTTTAACAGAGTGAGTACTGTTGCATGAAACGTTGGGGTTTGCTCATGTTCTGTGCTCATTGTTTGCCTCAGTCTGTGCTTTTTCTGTGTTGGAGTGTTGGAAAGAAAGGAAAAGGAGGATGCTTGTTGATGTGACATTTCAGTCTCTGCGGTGTTATTTGAGTCATAACGAGCAGGAAAAACTTGGCAGTGTTTGAATTTGAGTTAATACAGGATTGGTGGAAATAATTTATTTTTAAAGTCTCTAAAATACTGGGTTTGTGACTGTTTAAGCTGTTACATCCTTGGAGCAGCTTCTCCCCTCTCTACTCCTTCTGTGATTTTGGTTGCTTGTTAGCAAAATCTTTTACCTTCAGAACACTTTGCCATCTGTAAAAGTTACAGCTGCTGATGTGAGCTTTAACTGTTTAGAATCTGGGGTACTACACAATCTAAGAATTTAAAAAAGATTTTTTTTATTGAGCTAAAATACAGCTGCGTTTTGAGAGCCTGGTTTAATCCACATAAGCAAGTGAATGTGGCTTTAAGGCTGAGACACTTCCTTCACTTATCCCATTATGCCTAAGTATTGCAGCATATATACAAATGTACTTGGGGAAATTCCACACAAAACTGAGAGCACTCAGAAGAGTTAAGTCTTTCATTCAGCAGGGACATTTTTTCTAAAAATTGAAATAAGTTTTTTCTAAAATTTCCCACCCCAAAAATGCACTGAAAGAAGGAAAAGCCCCTTAAAACTCAGCATATTATCACTAAATATATTAAAAATATCATATATATGAATTATCACATGAATTTTTATAATGTGCTGCAGGAATTAAATATTTTCATTTATAGTATGAAAGTATACTTTTTAATGTTTATTTGCTACACAATAACAACATATTTCCTTTGAAACACTGTGAATGCATACTGCCACATTAATAATCCATAGTGTTATAGATAATGATGTTTTAATTACAATGAGGTAAATAGTGAATATACACAGAGAGATTTTGATACCTCATTAGGATGCCCACGTTAGGATGTCACAATCCTAAACAAGACTGCTTTTATACCTGCATCCAAATGACATCATACAGAGCCAGAACACAAATCACAGCCAACTGAAGTTAATAAGCAGGTTGACATAAACTATAAAATGTGACATTCAAATGGATAAATTAATGAGAAATTATGATCCTGTCTGTATTACTGAATTCAATACCAAATTTTAGTGTTGATGGAATTTTTAAGACTGGAGTATTGCCTTAAGAATTCACTCCTGTTTCAAAGAAAACTTTTGCAACTTTTCCAGATCATTCAGATAAATGAACACATGCGAAAATTTAAACTTCAGTCTTGTTGAACATAACATAAAGGTCAACTCTGATATGGCTTTGACTGCATGTGTTTTGGAGAGGTATGAAAGGGTTACCTGAATTTCTGATGGAATTTGGGACCTGCCCCTGCTTCCAGGGCCTGACAGATTTTACTTAGTCTTAATACTCCTGCTGTAAAGCCTATAAAAGGATACTGAAGGAAGTCTGGTGGGCCAGGAATTTTGGAAGAGGTGGCAATAGATGTCCCAGGCTTCCTCTCATCAGGCAGTTTTTGGGTTGTTTTTCTTTCCTCTGGGCAGTGCAGTTTGGGTTTCTCCTGATCCAGGAGGACTGGCTGCACAGATGAGGGGGATAGCATTAAGTCTTGTTTTCTACAGCTACCAAAACACAGTAAGAGCAATATAAAAACGCTTGTTTGAAGAAATGCTCTATTCTTTGATCATTAGTTTTTAACTATTCTAGCACTGCTAGCAGGATTTTCAGGAGCTGAAGAGTTTTGGACAGGAGTGTTTGTGACTCACGGGTGTGAGCATCTGGGTGACCGCAGTGTAACAGGCAGTGCCTGGGAGGAGCAGACTGGCACTGTGGCCTTGGGACAGAGCTTTGGCAGTTCTCTCTGAGCTGGGGTGGGAGCAGCAGGGCTCCTGTGCAGCTGCAGGGTGGTGGGCAATGCCTCAGCCTGCTACAGGAATTACTGGAGAGCATTGCCAGCCAGGGATAACGAGTGAGTTTTATGTTGGCAGTGAGAGGAGGGACACTGGGCCTGGGTGACTTTTTGGTGTGTAAGGATCTCAGACTGTTGTTTGGCACTTTGGGTAGAGTGGATAAAGTGACCATAGCAACATACACTGGAACAATGATTTAAAAACCTCTCCTATTAAAGTCAGCAGCAGGATGTCTGGCTTCTTCATTTACCCTCATTTTGATTTAATGTACTTACATGCTCTTTTGTTACATTTGTAAAAACACCATAGATTTTTGATGCTCAGTGCAACACAGAGGCTTGATATCTGACATGATTAATGGATTTTAATTATGCAAAATGTATAGGTGTAGATGTAGAACACTTTTTATACATTGTCTGCTTAATGTTTTGTGCCAGTGTTCTCCAACACAGTTTGGGTGCTTTTTATACATAATTGTGTAGTACAAACTTCTGGCAGTTTTGTTTGGGTGACCTCTGTCAAAACCTGAGATTTTAAATAGACTTATTCTCTAAAAATGATTTGCTAATGTCACACTGTAATGTGTTCCATATGCTTGAGGTATTTCTTCTCCTAACATTCATTTAAAAAGAACTGCATTTAGCTGAATTCTGGGTGTGAAATGTAACCTTCAGCTATTATTGTAATTCTGGATATTCTAAAACTATTACTGAACATCTGTTAGGTGACTGGGATGGGCTCTTGCTGCTAGAGAGCTGCTCACTTGCAGCAGGGATTGATCCTGGAATTGATAATGTGCATTGTGGCTTGCAGAGAGCGTACTGTGGCCAGTGCAGTGAAAGGATATGGGGGCTCGCAAGGCAAGGCTACAAGTGTATCAACTGCAAGCTGTTGGTCCATAAACGTTGTCACATCCTTGTCCCACTGACCTGCAAAAGGCATATGGTGAGTGTGTGCTCTGGCCAGGGCTGAGGGGTGCCACTCTGGCTGCTGTTGCTAGATGTGTCCTGAGTAATGGAATGTGGGCATGGCATGGATTTGTAACACTTGGGAGAATTTGGGTTTCAGTTTCTGCGGAGGACGAGCCTTTGGACGGTGAGCAGAGAGAAAGTGAGAAAGAAAGCTTGTGATGTGACTTCAGTGTGCTCAAGCTTGAATTTGACTTCTCCATTAGACTGACAACCTCAGAAGTTATTCCTTTTAGCCTATGGGAATGTTTTAAGAACTAAGGCACTGATATCATTTCTCCAGTGCTCTTTTCAGAAAGGCTTGTTGCTTTCCTGTTCCTGCCATCTCAGGTTCTCTGGTACTGTTCTCTTCCTCTCCATGACCCTCAGTCCAGTGCCAATGATGGTGCCTTGCCTAGGCTTTAAACATCAAAATATTTAAACATCTGTGTATCTGAATTTTAGCCCTTTCCTGTATTCATCCCCAGTATTTCACTGGTGGTTGTATCATGTTTTTTGTGACTTAAAGCAGTATTTTTCTTTGCTGGTGTTGTATGTGACTTGCCTTGACATTACCAATTCTTTGCCAGTTAATTTCTTCATGCTGCTGTACTTCCTGGAATAGTCCTACTTGTCTTGGGGATGAGCCCAGGGTTCAAATGCAATATAAAATATGTTATTGTCATCTTCACTAATTTTGCGTAATGAGCAACAATTCGTGTTTTTATTAAGCAGGAAAGGAATATGCCAGTGCTCTAAATGGAGTGTGTAACATCATGCTGAAGTGTTTACTTGGTTGTAGTTCCATGTGAAACACTCAGAGCTCTTTAAGTAGAATAAACTTTTGAATTTTGCTGTAAAATACACCACTCTTACTTTTAGAAGACAGCCAAGCATCTGTTGTAGCTGCAGAGAATGGCTAATGCAGCATTTAGGTTTTGCTAGGCTGGTATTACCATGCATTACAAAATGTTACTATTTGGCCATGTAGTCTCCAAAATGCAGTTTTGTTTGTGGAAGATGTGAGGATCCCCTGGAGCTGTAGTTGAGGGCAGGGCACTCAGAGGGGGCTGCCTGCCCAGTGTGGTTTGTTTGTGTGACCTGTGTGTTTGGCAGGATTCGGTCATGCCTTCCCAGGAACCTCGCTTAGATGACAAAAACGATGAGGCTGATCTCCCTTCAGAAGACACTGATGGAAGTGAGTACTTTGTTACTTTAGAATCCCTCTTGCCCTCATTTTTTCCTCTTCCTGTTTACTAAAGTGGAAAAATATGGTCAACTGTCCAGTAATATTTAAAGCAAACTGGCCATAAGCTACTAAATATCTTTCTGTTTATTGATTTTTGAAACGATTTCAATGAAGGCCTTTATAACCACCCTACTTTGATTTCTTTTCCAGTTCCCTACATTCCTTCAAACAGGAAACATGACACCATTAAAGATGACTCTGAGGTGCGTTCTTAATATTTTGCAATTTGTATTTATGTACTCCAAATCACAGAATGAACTAGGTTGGAAAAGACATTTGAGATCATCGAGTCCAACCTAATCATTCAACTTTGTATAAAATAGTTGATTGTTTGTTCTGGGCTGTCTACTGCCCTTTTCAAAAGTCTGGGGTTTTTTTTCCCCTGAAAGTTGATAATTTTTTTAAAGCATTTTTATTGGATTTTTTTCAGATTTGTTCTGTGTTCAGCTGTTGTCATTCCACTCACGATCCAGGATACCTTTTAACATTTTTGTTTTCTCACTTCCATTTGTTGGAATAACAGTGATTTAGCAGAGGGTTTGACTTTTATGGTCCTTACAACAAATGGTGGCTTTGCCATTGCCTTGTCTGCTGTCCCTAATGGATGCTCAGCCTCTGTCACCCTCAGGCTATTGCTGTGGAACTTGGTTCAGCCTGGTAATCCATTAACTACCCAGCCCTCTGAGAGGGTTCATATAAATAATACCTAAGCATTTATAGACAGCTCCTGTGGAAACACAGGTAGAATAACATACACTTAAACTCTTTTTTCAGGTCTTTTGTAGAAGATGTGACTCAATCTCTGCACATCAACAATGTTATTCCTTTAGAGCAGTCTGAAAAATCTGAATATGCTTCAATTCTAAAGGGCTTAAAGACATTTCTTTTAAGAATGCTTCTGGCATGTTTAAAATAAATAGGATGCACTCTGCAGAGCACTGGTAGTTGTTCTGATGTTCCCCTCTGAGCAAGGCTGCACTTTTTTCCTTTGCCTCCACTACAATGCTTGTCACTACCATTCCTTTCACATTTGAGTAGCTCCTGCTCCTGGGTGACTGCCTTCTTTTCAGTCAGATAGCTACAGATTTTTATCTCAAATTCAGAAATGGAAGGGTAGAAATCAAAAGCACATCAGAGAATTTTAATTGCTCACTTTGGCTGTGGTCAGTGTTCAGGCTTGTGTTGAAATTTGGTGGGTGCTGTTTGCTCAACTGTCCTGAATTATGCTGCTCTGATTGTCCCATCTTGCCTTTGAGCTGTACTGAAATAATTCAAGATATCCTATAGAAAAGAGTTGGTGTTGTGGGAGCTTTGTCTAGAATCTTGAAGCTTAGAGCAATCTCTTCTAATAGCAGTCAATCCTAGATCAAGATTCTTTATATAAACACTTTCCACAGTTCTGCAGAATGCTGATCTGTCTGCAAGTACAGTAGTGTGAGGTCAGATAAAAATAGACCACAGAAGTGTGTCAGAGCCTTGGGTATATTGGTAAAACCTGAAAGTCCAAGTACCTGCTGCATTTGTCCAGTTCAGCTGCTCCATCTTCAGTCCCATGTTTTCACATCTAATTCCATCAAACAGCCAAGATGATAAAATTTCTCTTTTTTTAAATAATGAATTTAAAAATAACATTCTTCATAGTGGAATATTTCCTGCAAATTCTCAGACTTGAGAAATTGAGATCTGCTTCTGTGTGTTCCCAGGAACCTGTTAGAAATCTTAATTTTCATTAAAATTACAGTGAGCTGAACACAGACAGTTGTTGCCTAAACTGAAACCAAGACAGGTATATTCATTAGCAAATTAGTGTTTCCTTATTAATCTTATTTTTAGATAGCCTTTATTAATTTGTGCTGTATCTGTCAGAATGTGAACAATGCTCCTCACTTTGTACGAAGGATACAATGTACATGGCTTGAGGTTCAGGAATTTGGATAAACCTCATTTCTCAAGGCACTGCCTTCTGCTTTCCAGCAGGGAATATGAAAATGATTAGTTGGATGAACTACTGCCTTGAAAAAACCAGTAACTTTTACTAAGAGCAAACCCAGTGGAAACCAAACATTTCTAAACAAATGTGTTCCAATCAGCATCCAGCCCTGGGTGCCAGTGCCAAGCAAAGTCAGCAAATTCTGTCCAGTGCTTAAAGATCTCTCTGCTTTAATAGTTACTTGCTGTGGAAATGTCTTCAGTTTCTAGCATCTGTTTCTTTTTACACAGGATCTCAAACCAGTCATTGATGGAATGGATGGAATTAAGATTTCTCAGGGGCTTGGACTCCAGGACTTTGATTTAATCCGAGTTATCGGCCGTGGAAGTTATGCCAAAGTTCTTCTAGTTCGGTTAAAAAAGAATGATCAGATTTATGCTATGAAAGTAGTGAAAAAAGAACTGGTCCATGATGATGAGGTAAAAGTCTGTGTTAACTGCATTCTTTTACATATTATAAAAACTTACTATGCTTTAACAAAAACCATTCAACTAAGCAAGAAGCTTATGTTTCAGCCAACTTCTCTGGCAGAGAAGCTTTTTTGACTTTTGAACTCGTTTGTCATCAACTCTGCATGAAGCACCAGGATGAAATCTGAGAGAAATGTCCCTTATTTTAATAACAATTAACAATTACTAATTGTTAATTAATAATAATATTCAATATTCACTTAATATTGAAAGAAAGCAAATACGTTTTCCAAGGCAAAAGCATTGTCTGTGTGTCGGAAAAGGAGCTGAAACTTAGTTCTTACACTCATGTTGGCAGAGCCTATGTGCAAGTGACTCATTATTCTGAAATATTTTTTCCATGAGTTCAAAAATTATGCTACTGCCATTTGAGATCCCTGTGTTTTTGTCTGCCACAGAAATCTGCTGCATTTCTCCATTATTTTCAAAATCCTTTAGATTTTTTTTTTTTAATACAAGATCTCAAATGCATGAGTTTGGGGGGAAAATTGAAAATTAAAAAGGGAAAGGTTCTTGGGGGTTTTTTCCCCATCTTTTTCCTATAACACACTTCTTTGAAAGTAGGATGTTTGAGCAAAAACCATCAAAACACTGTTTTAAGTGCTCTTTGTGTTGGTAGTTTCAATCAGTTGCTCTGGCTGTCATCTTTGTCATTATTCCAGAGGCTGAGCTTAGTTCTCCTAAAATCCTTTGGCTCTCTCATTTATTTGATGTTTCTTTTTATGAACCAGGATGAGGCTGTTATGTGGTTTATTTACTGTTTTCCTTTTTAACATGTGTTTTTCCAAGAAGGTGGGAGCCAAAGCCAAGTCCTGTTTAATGAGTTGTGCAGCTGTTTGAGAACCAGAGGTAGATGAGGAAAGGCTTTCTGGAATTGTGGCTCTCATAATTACATAGAAGATAGAGCTAATTGGTTTTTCTTTTCCCTAAGATAGGCTGTATAATGAAATTCTGGGGATTGATAGGCAATTCACTGAATTCTGAGAGTGCATGAGATATTGAAAGTAATGGAAATTTCACCTCAGAAGTGTTCCACAAAGAAAGAAAATCAATTACATAGCAAGTATCAGCATGTTTAAATTAGCTGGTACTTTCCAGGCTATGGCTGGTAGTGGAGAGAAGTGAGAAGGAGGGAAATCAAATCAAATACCTCAGCTTCTGTTCAGTTTTGCTAAGCTTAGTTTTAGCACTGGTATAATCCTAATGCCAAGCACACAAGTGCACTAATGCAGAGTTAATTGAAAGACTCTTAAAGAGAAGCTCATTTAGTTAAACCAAGAAGTGGACATATTTAGTGCTTTATTCAAAATTGGATTTTTTGGCTCTGGATTTTGGTCTGGACTCAGGTTTACCCTTCCAAGGTGATGTATCTTCATGAGAGTCCACACACAAAACCTAACAGGTTTATTTAATTTGATGGTGACAGTTCTTGGTTTCCTCTGAGACTTCAGTGTCAGCATCCATCCCTGTCAGGAAGGTCTGATTTTTCAGTCTCTGCATTTATTGTCTCCAGATTGGTTGGGAAGCTGGGAGTATCTGTGACAAATGGATAATTTTTAGAACAATTACAGTTCTGCTATATTGGCAGGGTCCTGAGTGTTTGCAGGGTGGCACATGATCAGTGCATTGCATGAAGGGTGAATATGTGCTGCTAAACCCAGCTGTCTGTGATGTTTAAATTGTGTGTGGTTATATGAAGTAAAGCTTAAATGCTTTGTTATCACAGCTCTGAATTTTGCAGCACTGTGCCAGTATCATGCAAACTGTGGTAGGTTTTTATGATGTGGTTTTTGCACTGGGTATTCAGGACTTCTTCCTGTTGAAGGATTAAAGGTATCTGTGATGCTTTTAATGATTTTGGCTGGACCAACTAAGCAGGTTTTGGTAGTTTCATTGAATTAAATTTGAATTTCAGATGAGGAGATGAAGTTCAGTTCACTTGAACCTTTTAAAAGCTGGAGATTCACGTTGCTTGTGTTACTGGCATGAGCTGCTTCAGCAGCTTTGGGATCATTTATCTAAGAACTGAATTTATTTCCATGCAGCAGTGTGGGCAGTTTATCAAAGATTGCAGATGTATGTTATTAACAATGGCTTAGATTTCGTGCAGGCCTTCCTTAAATGGTTAAATAACTTCTGAATATATAACTGAATTGCAATGTTTTATAATTTCCTCCAGATTTTGAGGGGTCTTTGCCTTTCTGAAGAACAATGTAACAATGACAGTGTGTGTAAGGCAGCACTGTGATGTTCACAGGTGTTTTTCTGGGAATACCCACAGTGGTTATCCAGCAGGAGTTCTGATTGTTCAATTACTCTATTTCAGGATATTGATTGGGTACAGACAGAGAAACATGTGTTTGAACAGGCATCCAGTAACCCATTCCTAGTTGGTTTACATTCATGCTTTCAAACAACAAGTCGGTAAGAAAGATCTGAAATTTTTTTTTTTTTTTTTTCCTTGAGAATCTTGATCATTGTGCTAAACTGCTTCCCCTAAAGCAAATGTAACCACTGCCATCACACAGCCAGGAATTTTTGGAAGGAAGCATTAGCATTGTCAGGGATTCACTGCTGCAACAAAGTCAGTTCTAGGGGTGTAGCTCAGGCAGGGGTGTGGAGAAAAGTGTGGTGGTCTGGGTCAGACCTGAAGAGAGAGAGGGAATGAGGAAGAGGAGGAGCTGTCCTGCCTTCCTGAGCACAGCCCTGTGAAATGGGGAACACAGAGCTTCCCAACAGTTTACAGCACCTTCTACTGAGGAGGCCAGATCAGTTCTCAGCAGTTCACTGTTCCTGAAGAGCCTGAGAGTTGGGCTGCCCACTAATAACCTTTTAATGATAATATAAACCCCTACCTGCATAGTGGCATTGTTACCTATGAGGCTTAAAAGCCTTTAGCACATATCAAAGCAGTGTGTGATTTTGAGAAAGTGCTTATTTAACTCTTAACTACTTAGAAATACTAATTCTTTGTCCCTGTGTGCACAATCCAAACTGGATTATTTGCTGCTTATTTTGCAATTGGAATATGAAGAAAACAAGAACTTTCATGTCCATGCCTGAGTATGTTACTGGGGAATTGGGATGTGGTTTGGGATATTTTTTGTTTTCACAGGCACCTGTTTGCTGTTACTCTTTTATAATGCCTCATGCCATATATGTCATAATCAGAAAATTGTCATTCTATCCAACTTACTTGCAGTGTAGAGTGCAAAGTTTTAAAAAGTTTTCATGGATTAACCAGTCACTTATCCTGAAGAATAATCACCTCTTTGTTGCAACGTGTATTGTCAAGTTTTAAAATACAAAGCCATGGACTGCACCTTTTCTTCAGTCCCTAAACTTTCACCTCCCTAATGTTTAGAGCCAGGGGAAATATTCCTAGCAGGGAAATCAGATGAAGGAGGTAAAGGAGCTGTATCAGTGTTCTGAAGGTACATGGACCAAGGAGTGTTTGGGAACAGGGAGAAAGAAATAAACAATGATCTCCAAAGGTCACTGAGTGAGGATTTGACCAAAACAAACTGTCAGAAAAAAAAAAATAAACCTTTAGATAAACTGTTGGGGAAGGCTCTTCAGTTGAACCAACATTCCCAAACACTTTCTCACCAAACACAAAGTAGAATTGTACACCTGATATAAAAGGTCAGGCAGGACAAGGGTGTTGGGAAGGAGGTTTCTTGTAACTACTGAAAACCAGAGAAAGGCTGAGTCAGCAGCAGGATCCTGTGCATTCCTCTTTGGCAGCTACACTGACAGAGCTGAGGAGCAGAAATAGGGAAAAAAACCCATGCTGAACATAATCAAAGCTTTCTGTATTCCTGATGTATCTTTATGAGTCCTGCTTTTCCAGCCCAGCTGCTTCTTGCAGTGAAACTCTAGTTTTTTGTTGGTAACTTCAGCCATTTGCCATGGATATAACCATAATGTCATGAATTCACAATTTGATTATAGCTGTAATGTTATAAAATCATAATTATGACCTCATTTACATCAAGCAGGAAAAGCACAAAACTGATTCTAAGTGAATAAATTCATCAACATCAGATTGTGTTAAGTGGCCCAAAGAAAATGAGTTGTAATAGAACAGGTTGTGACAAGGGTACTTATGGGGGAAAGTTGCAAAAAATGTTCTTTCTCTTGAATATAGTTTTAAATGAGTTTTTAACACAAATGTGTACCTAAATGTGAGGCTGATGGATGCTGTATGTAGCTGTTCATTTTTTCAGATACTGCTGATGCTTGTTTCATTATTGTAATAAAATATATGCCTTGGACTTGCCCAGAATTGCCAGATAAGTGTCTTCCAAGGAGGGCAACAACCTGAAACCTCCATCCTGCAAAACTGGTGGTGTTTCAGTAAATCCTTCTGAACCCAGCAAGGCCTGCCACTACTGACACACTGGAATATGACTTGACAAAGAATTTGAAATTGCAAGTTCTGAATGGTGATAAAACATTGGGCACTTCTAACTAGGATAGGAAAGCTGGAAGCAAAAAACATTAGGAGTGCTGTAATAAAATACTCATGGCATTGTTATGTGTTTTGTTTGCTGCTTATTTAATTTCAGTTTAGCATTTATCTTCTTGTGGGGAGGCCACACAGAGTCCTGCCAGCTGGATTTTCTCCAACAGATTTTCCTGGTTTGTTTTAACACTTTTTAAGTGTTTCAAATGAAGAATCCTTTTCCAAGGAACAAAAAAATCACCAGCTGAAGTGATCTGAGAGAATGGAGCATGTGTTCTCCAAATGGAATGTTTTCCAGTGTGTGGATGTGTGGAAAGGAGTTTTCAGCTCATGGAAAATGAAGTGTACAAGGAAATCCCTGGGCCAGCCCAGCCTTCCCCAGCAGCTCTCCCTCAGCATGTTCCTATCCCGAGCTCTCTCTGACCTTGGCAGCATTGCCTGGATCATCTTTTCCCAAGGATGAAAGCTTTCCTGCAGACTGTAACAGAAATCCTTCTATCTGCCCAATTCCACCTGGATCTCTGTCCCCTACTGACTTTTTCTTAGTTTGGAGCAGCCTGTTTCAAACACTCATTCTCCAGAGAAACAAACGAGCCCAGAGCTTCCATCTGGTGCCTGTGTTGTGTACAGTGTCACACTTGTTTAATTCATATAATTATAATGAATTAATTTATTTATACAGATAAAGTAGCATTTAAATAAAGGGAGTATTCCTACATAATATACATCAAATAAGTCCTCTCTTTTTTCCCTCTTAAGTAGCTTTGTAACTATAAGAAATCTAGAAGTCTGAATCAAAAGTGGAAGTGAAAATGGCTCAGGTGGGAAGAATAAAAAGAGCTTTTCTGGAGAGTTTCCTTGGAATGCATTAATTGTGTTCTGTAATTTCAGATTGTTCCTTGTCATAGAGTATGTGAATGGGGGAGACCTCATGTTCCATATGCAAAGGCAGAGGAAACTTCCTGAGGAACATGCAAGGTATTTCCTGACACAGGGCCCATGTTTGCTTCTGTTCTGCTGCTTTAATGGACTTGGATTCTTAAGTTTAGAATGTCCTGCCTGGGAAAAAATGTAAATTTTATTTTTTGGAGGGATATGAATATTTTTAGAGAGCAAGCAGTTCATCAGTAGTAGCAGTTATTTCAATTTACTCCTCTTTATTGCTTCATATTTAGGTGATGCCTCTTTGATCTGTTGGTAGAACATGTAATATTCTACCTAATTTGCTCTGATGTTGAAATAATACAGTGTTGGTGGGAGAAGATTAAAATCCAGTTTGCATGGCCCTGCACTACACAAAGGCTCGCTGTCACTCTGAATAAGAGGAAAATAAAGATCTTCCATCTTGCTATGTGGAATTTTCAGAAAAAAATCTGTGGAATGAAGAATAAATATTTTCTTAATTAGTAGAATGAAAAAAGATCTTATTTTTCCTTAGGGAATGGTCTTGCAAGAGGTCAGTGTCCTTATGAATAAATGTAGCTTGGGTTTTTTATGCTATTGATACAAAAAAGTTGGCTGTAAAATGATGTTTTAAGAACAGATATTTAAATTGCACCAGCTTTTGTACCATCTTAATGCTAATATGAACTTTCTCCTTAATTTCAGGTTTTATGCTGCTGAAATTTGTATTGCTCTAAACTTCCTACATGAAAGAGGCATCATCTACAGAGATTTAAAACTGGACAATGTTCTCTTAGATGCAGAGGGTCATATCAAATTAACAGATTATGGCATGTGCAAGGTAGGATTTTCCTGACCTTTCTTCTGTCACTCTTAGAGAACACTAAGAAAATTCTTCTTTATATTAACACTAGTGTTACTGAGCCCAGAATTTGCTTGTGGAATTGGAAGTTTATTCTGAAAAATCTTAAATGTTGAATAGAAACACACTTGGAACTGAATTCTAACAGAAGTTTTTTTTTTTCCCCAACATCTGTTTGAAAAGGACTTCTAAATTGTTGAACTGATTTTTTAAATGTATCTTTAATCAAAATATTGTTACCTATATGTTGTAACTCAGTTTTAATCAACTTTTCTGAAGAGGGGCTGTGAAGTCATAAGCCAGTTTTGAGCAGTATGAGTATTTGTTTTGTGAAAGGAAGCTCTTTAAACTCCCTGAGTAACTTGGGGCTTTAAGTCTAATTAAAGGAAATACCCAGAAAAGGAGGTCAGCTTTTAATTTATGAAATGATTTCTGCATGTAGGAAGGTTTGGGCCCAGGTGACACTACAAGCACTTTCTGTGGGACACCAAATTACATTGCACCAGAGATCCTGAGAGGAGAAGAATATGGTAAGTCATGACTAAACAACCTGTAGTTACAATAAATATAGCTGTAGCTTGGTTCAAATACAATTAATTTTTTGACCTACACATTTCTTTGTTAATATATAATAAAACTCGAGTGCTTGTTGTACAATTGAATATTTTCCTGAAATAAAGGTTTTTTTCTCTTCCAATCACTCATTTTAGCTTCTTTTAAATCATACTTGGCCTGAAAAATGTTTATTAAAGATATTAAAGGAAAACATTTTACCTGCAGACACCTCTGAGTTCCCTTACATTTGTCAGCCCAGTTGAGGAAACTCAGACTCACGCAGCGATGGTGTAAATCATGTCAGTGCTTTCAGTACTAAACCCAGGCCATCAGCCTTGATTTGTGAGAGGGGAGGAAGTCCAGGGAGCGCTGGCTGAGCGAGCTCCGCGTGCCGTTCGCAGGGTTCAGCGTGGACTGGTGGGCGCTGGGGGTGCTGATGTTCGAGATGATGGCGGGGAGGTCCCCGTTCGACATCATCACCGACAATCCCGACATGAACACTGAAGATTACCTCTTCCAAGGTACAGCTTTGGGCCTTGGGTTGGATGTTCTGGGGGGGATACAGTCCAAATGGGCAGCTTGCATAGCAGAGCTGGGGTTTCCTTTCGCAGTGTTACCCCTGCTGGAGTTGGGAGTTGCCAACTCTGTAACAGTCAAAGCTTCTTTAAAGCAGTTCCTGCAGTGCTGTAACAGAATCTGTCATGCTCTTCTGGAAGGGCCTGATATAAAATGAATTTCTGTTTAAAATCACACTTTGCCATGTACTGAGGACTGAAAGTTTTCTTTCCTGTTTACACAACAAATAATAGCAAAAGGTAATGAAGGTAACATGTCCCTTATGAAATCTTGCAATGTCATTAGAACAATGCCTTGAATTCCTGTAGCTCCTTTTGTTTGCGTGATTTTAAGTAATTACTTTATCTTCCATTTTCTAACTGGTACCATACTGAATTAATAAGTATTTGTATTGAAATCATGGTCAATGTCAGAAACCAAAACCCAATATTGCTGTTTTTAAACCTGTCACAGTTATTCTGGAGAAGCCAATCCGGATTCCAAGGTTTCTTTCTGTCAAGGCTTCCCATGTGTTAAAAGGATTTTTAAACAAGGTAAATAACATTCTCTTATTTTTAGCATCTGAAAGCTGGAAGTCAGAGCTTCCTGTTGAAAGTGATACAGTTAAGAAGTTAATCTGCTTACTATTAAGAAAATCTATAAAACCTTGGTATCCTCTATGTTAAAAAAACCCCACTTAGTTTCAAAATTACTGAGGGAATTCCACAGCATAGGCCTGATTTTCAGATAGGGTGCAGGCTTTTAAAAAATAACTATAGCTTTGTTTATAAATTCTATTCTGTAATACTACTCATTTAATAAAGCTGATTGAAATCTGAAGAACCATTATCATGAATGGAAAAAAGAAGGATATGAATTATACATTGCTAAATAAATCCCTTATTTTAAAAAGTTGTAAAAGATGATTTAAAAATTAAGTTTCAAACAAATTTTATTAGGAAAAAAAAAAGATTAAACATCCCTTGCTAGCCACGGCGTGTTTATCCCAGCAGAGTTTGCACAGTCATGGGAATGCTGGAGTCATCTCTGTGGGCTTTTGGCAAACGTGGGCTGTAAGTGGCTTGGAGTGTGTAATTCCAGTGTCTGTGTTTTCCACAGGATCCCAAAGAAAGGCTTGGCTGCCAGCCCCAGACAGGATTTGCTGATATCAAGTCTCACACGTTTTTCCGCAGCATAGACTGGGATCTGGTAAAAATCAGAGCTTGTGTTTCTGGGTGTTCAAAAGGAATCATTCATTCATTCATTAGTTGTCTGCATATGAACAGCCCTGTTACAAACAGGGAAGATGAATTCTAGAAATGTAGAAGTAGTGGTCATAGTGCATCAGAACCCAGCTGAATTTACCAATTCTATGACTCCTAAAATCAGTAGGATTGTTCAGCTGGGTGTCAGGGTTTAGTGACCTGAGGAGGAGTGAGCAGGATCAGTCCCTTTTGTTAAGGATGTGGCAGGAGAGCAGTGGGGTTATTTATAAAGGGGCTTTGATTACAGTTTGCAGATTTTCTTTAGTGCTGCTGGGGTGGGGGAGGTTTTTGGTTCATGGTGTAGAAGATGACTTGCATTTCAGTGGGTTTGCAAGCCTAAAATTGTATCAAAATTGGGTTTAAAAATCTTCTACTTTGTTACTGTGTTACCTCCTGTCTTCAGTGCAGAAACTATCCCAGAAATGCCATAGTAACATTTGTTGACACTTGAGCAATAAAGCTGTAAAGTCTGGAGCACCTCCCTATCAGCATTACATTTTTAATAGGTAGTTAACAATTGAAAAGTGTGTCTGTAGTATTTCCATCATCTGGGAAGGCTGCAGGAAGTGTAGGAAGAGGCAGCACTAACATGAAAGGGTTCAAATGAGAGAAAGCTGCAGTTTCATTTTCCCTTTGAAGCTGCTGCTGCTCTGAATTTCATTGTAACATTCTTCAGAGAACACAGTGGAGAAGGAGCTGGTGCTTTAAAAGTCTTGGTGTTTACAAAATTATTCAAGTTATGAGGGCTGTCTTTAATTTTGTGAGGCATTCCTTGCTTGGAGTTCTCCCTTCAACCTTAGTGGGGTTTTTTTGGTGGGGTTTTTTTTCCTTTTTCTTTTTTTTTTTTTCCTTTTTTTTTTTGCTATCTTGTGGTGCCCCAGTGCAGCTCACCTGGGGGTGTGGAGCAGAACATCATGTCCTGCAGTTTGTTCTGCTTTGCAGTTTTTTGAGAGAGAGGAAAAAAGACAACTGGATTTGTATTTTGTTTATTTGTAGAAAAAACTCTTCATCAAAATTGGTACTTCTTGGTCAACATTTATGCTGATTGAATTTTTACCTTTTCTAACATTTTTATGGCTGAAAGCTTTAATATTAAATCCCTATTTTTTAAAAAAATGGGAAGATTTAGGTGATCTGGTTTGTGATATGATTAGGACAGTGCTGCTTAGGAGGACCAACGTCAGACAAATTTCAAGTTAAATTTCTAATAAGTTTTGGCAAATGTACTCAGGAAAAAATGAGAAAATGCTTGGAAAGCTTTTTTTAGTTATTAGAATCTTCTACTCACCACCTTCATTTCAAAGAAAACATTTGGACTTAAAAGCTTTTCCAAATCTTTTCAAGTTGTAACCTAAGGAAATGAGTCGAACTTAAAACTTGTTCTGTGTGAAGCTTGAGCTAAATGGAAAAATAAATACAGGGAAAGTGAGCACACAGCCCAGGAACATTTTTCCTGGTGTTAGTCATCCAAAGTGTGTGGCACAGCCCAGAACACTTCAGATTGCTCACTCTGGTGTAGGATGGCTCAGCAGCATCCAGGGCAGTTCTTTTTTGTGTTGTTTTGGGGTATTCAGTCTATTCTTATCTCAGTGCCTGTTTTATGGTGTTTAACCATTATATGCTGGATAAGAACTACAAAGCTCCTGTTTGCAGTGAGGTACTTTCTAGAGCTGCACCACCTGTTTTTTCACTCATTTTCTCAAGTAAAGGCTGCAGGTTCTCTCTGTGGCTGGTTTAAGGCTTTTATGCTTTACTGAGTATAACAAAGGAGGACATCTGATGTTTAACCCCTTGTGGAATAATGCCTGGCTGTTGGATGTGAGTGTGTGGCAACAACTCACAGGGACTGTCCTGCCACCCTATTTCAGTTTTTAAATATTCATTTTGCTGATTCCTTCACATTGCTGTTCTTGTTTGGGAGGAGCTGATTATTTCTTCCTCACAACTTTGATTTCATGGTGCTTTCTCAGACCTGATCATCGATGGGATGTTGATGTGTTAATGCACCACCCTGTGACAGTTTCAAAATTTCCTCCTATCTCCATCTGTACTTCCTGTGCTCGTCTGAAACCTGAAATCCAAGACTTTTCTGGGATTTATTCCCTGTTTTGTTTGCTCTGTACCAAGCATCATGAGAGATCCTGGCCTTAAAATCAGGTTTTTATCTGATGCTGGTAATACAAGTGATCATTTTGGTCAGTGGTAACTACTACTCACTCTCATCACACTTACCTGTCCTAAGTTAGATTATGGGGATTTGTAGGCTAGACAGTTTTTAAACTGAATATAAATGTTAGAATTAGAACGTTGGTGTCTGTCTATGAATTGGACTATGTGACAGATTGCACACAAATGCAGGAAGAAAAGTAGGTCGATTTCTCAGGAACAAAAGTAAATATATTGTGCTAACTGCTGTATTGCAGCACTGTGGGAATTTATCAGTCTTGAGTCTAATCTACCAATTTAGAGAAAACTTAAAAGGCTGAATTGTTTGTGTATTTTTATTTTAAAATGCAGAACAGTAACTGTATTGTTGTCTGTTGACTGCCTTGTAGGGTGTACTACTCGGTATTTTGATGTTCCTTTCCAACAGCACTTTCAGCAGTTGGAATTGGGTTTCCTGAGGGATGCTGTAGCTCTTCCACACTGTAATTTTCCCTTTCCCCCCCATTTTTGGGTAGCTGGAGAAGAAGCAGATGACGCCCCCGTTCCAGCCGCAGATCACGGACGATTACGGGTTGGATAACTTCGACACGCAGTTCACCAGCGAGCCCGTGCAGCTCACCCCAGATGATGAGTACGTGCTGCTTTGCCCCAGCCCAGCTGCTTATCTAGAAATTAATTCATAAATTATCTGAAAATCACTAAGAGACTATGTGCTTGCCATTAGAACATAGTCACGTTACAGTAAATTTGAAATTCTTTGTATCTCGCATAACTTACTGTATGATAAAGACTGCCCAGTGTTCTGATAAGCTAAACACTGCTCTCATTTGTTTTTCAGAGATATAATAAAGCGAATAGATCAGTCAGAATTTGAAGGATTTGAATATATCAATCCATTGTTGCTGTCAACAGAAGAAACAGTATGAAGGAATGACCTCGTTGGGGACAGTGTGAATGACATTAATTTATCCTTAACTACAGTATATGCATGCGAGGCTGGGGACTGGTCACTTTGGATGGAGACCAATGATCTAAAAACAAATTTGCTGCTGAAAATCAAAGAAGAGAATAATGATTTTGGTGGGTGTCCTCTGCCACTTAGTGATTCTTAAGTTCTGGGCACTGACACAACTGGCTTCATTAATGAAGGAATTTGCATTTTGTGCCTGTTTCATGAAGGATTGAAACGTTCATTGCATCCCTGCAAAAGGAGATCATGAGAAACTTTGAGATCCACACCCTTTCTACAAACATTTGATGCAGTGAGCTCCCAGTTGAAGAGTATTAGTGTAACATCCTGAAGAATAAAATATATTACGGTGGTGTTGAAGCTTATTTTTGATGCCTTTTTTCACAAGTGGTACCTGTCTAAACATCTCAGATATATTTAAAAGGAGTTGTGTTTTATTAGCAATCAAAACATAAATTTGGGTACAAGATTTAAGTGCCTAAATGGATAAACTGCATTGAAGGATTATTGCGTATTTGGGACGTTCTTACACCTGGTAAGTTCTGCTTGTTAATATTAAGTAGCATTTCCATCTGAAACATACAGTTCACAGCTGCAGCCTGATGTTTAGTTGCATTTTTACAGAATTTGGAATGCAGAGTGACTCAGTGAGATTAATTCCAAATTAGAATTTATGGTATCAATTTCAGAATCTGTTGTCTTAAACTCCAAATTTACCAAAATGTAGAGATTGAAGAAAACTAAATTTGCACACAAAGGATTTCTAAACATACTTTAGCAGTGCCTACACCTACAATGATATTGTGTTGTATATTAGATTTTTGAAAAGTATTTTTATCAACAATACAAATATTCAGATGTAGAGCAAAAGCATAGTAAAGCATAGCCTTAAAGTTTAAGTAGTAAATCTAGAATAACCATAAGATAAAATCCACTTTCCTGATAAAGCACACCTCCTGCTTATGATAAACTGTCTGCTTACAGTTGCTCAGTGTACATTAATAACTAATCATTCTGCAGCAGAGAATGGGATCTTTCAGCAAAATGATTTGCATCAAAGTAGTACAATTCTTTTAATGGAAGAAAAACAAATACCTAAGAAATTGGAAGAAGCAAAAGACAACTGTGGAATCCCTTCTGGTGGGAACTGGGGTGCCAGGGCAGGGGAGGTCTGAGGAGCTGGCGGAGCCGTGCTGGAGCCCCGGGTTCAGCCCTGGCTCTGCTGCCTCGGGCTGGGCTCCAGGGCTGCTGTGGGAAGGGAAAACAAACCCTGTGCTGTGGCATCTCACCTGATTGGGTGTAAAACACAGGATAAATTGTGACACTTTCACTTTCTTTACATTAACCTATGGTTTTCTCAGGGTACAGCATTGCATTAGGTGCTGAACATGACATCTTTGGGATTCACATCCAAGTCATGAGGTGCTAGGACCAGACTGCCAAAACATTGTTTGAAATATTCAATTAATCATTGATTAACAATCTAGGTTTTGTATCCCCTCCTTAGCCACAATTATGCAGACCTGTGGTTGTTTAGTTCTATGAATCCCATTCAGGTTTCAGTTGTGGGTTTCTCTGTTGGACTGTAGCTTTTCATATTCAGCAAAATGTGTTTTAATCAGCACTAAATAATTTAACTAGTAAAAAGTACTTGCCTCAAATGCCTGGACTTTAGATACTTTATTATCTACTAAAGGCAACATTACCTTTTAAATGTAATCTGACATTTTTTTAATTGCTCCTTTTTCCCCTCTTCCCTCTTATTTTATTTCCCCTGAATAACTTCCCGTTCAGTGTTTTCAACTCCCCTGGTACTAAAGCTAATCAGCAGTGATCAGAGTGACTGCAGGCAGCTCATGAATGGAACTGTGACAGGTTAAGCTGTCCTTTGACATGCCAGGGCATGGAACTTTAAACTGGAAATATTAGAAATGTGGGTTGGGGTTTTTTTTAACCTTTTTTCTAGGTTTCAGAACATTTGGGAGGGAGGGAAGGAAGAATAGAAAGACACATTTTGCTAATCAAACATTGTAAAGACTATTTGATTTTTATTTAAGAATTTACAGGCATTTACAATGTTGCTGTGTTGCCAAATAGTTTGCTGGGTACAAGTTTGGTTGCTCACGTGCAAGTGTTTGAATAATGTTCTGTTCATGATGAAGGGGAAATTTTTTATATAAAGTACTTGTTTTATAAATAAAAGAAAATGAAGGATGTAATTAAATGTGTGGTTTGGAAAAAAATCCTAATATATTACAAATGGATCTGGTAATGATATATAGTTGTCTTATTTGAAATAGTAAATGAAAATTCTAGCTAATTTAATGATTGTAAAACAGTAAATATGTTCTTGTAGTTTTGTATAATTAATTAGTTGGGATCTTTGCTGACCAGTTTTAATTGTGCAGAAGATGGTATACTAATCCATAACAGCTGAGATCATTTATATTCTTGCACATCTATTAAAGACTTTAATGAAAAAGTTAATAGACTGTTATTATTTATCAGTGAAGTGGGCTGTGTCCAACCTCTGAAGCAGACCCACTGTAAATTACATCTGTAGGAGCCTCCCTGTATTTTTATACTGTACTCTGTGTTTATTCTGTATCTGAGCCCCAGCTCAGCTGCAGGTTTTGAGGCCCAGGGAAATCAACCGCAGCAGGTTGGTGATCTCACCCCTTGGTTCGTGGTTACTGAGCTGTCACTAAATGTCGTTTATTGTCATTCCCAGGCTTAGCAAGTGTTCCCCTGCTCCTCTTGAGAAGTGACCAGAAGAGCACTGGAGCCTCCTGAGCCCCTCCCAGCCCGACCAGGCTCTGGGCTGTTCCCTGCTCTCAGCCCTTGATGCTGGCTGGGGGCGCTGTGTGGAACCGGTACAAAAACCGGCGCTTTTGGCTCACTGTGTTAAATCTCTCTCTGCAGCTCAGCGTTGTGACACTGGCAGAAGTGTTCCTTCTGCAGCCTGGTTAGCCCAGTCGTATTAATCACCTGGTTAACACTGACACTGACTTAGAAACCTGCACTGTAAGGTTTTGAATTCAGCTGGGCTCCTTCAGAAACATAAAAACCCCACACCCTTTATTTAGTCTGGGCTCTGTTTTCTCTTAAATAGCTACACTCCCAGGACCAATTGTGCAATTATACTTTCTTACTTAGGTATTAAAACAACAAAAAATGCCAAATTCAAATTACTTTTTAACTGAGTTTATTGTCATAGATTCTGTTTAGAAGAAAAAAGCAGTAAACTTCTGGATTAGAGTAAGTAACAGTTGTCTTTTGCTCAGCTGCTTTCTTCTGTCCTGAGAGATTCAGAACTGTGGTGCATCAGACAAAGCTCGAGGGATTTCCAGTAGTGCATTTTTTCAGGAGTACCAAGCCTCATTTCCCTGGGGGTCTCTGGGACATCCCAGAGCACCGTTTCCAGAACCAGAACTACTTTATGTGCATTTGAGAGGCTTTAAAATAATTTTAAAAAACCAAATAGGCAGTTGGCACTTATCCTTCTATTGAGTTAAGTCAGAGGCAAGGATGTGCTTCCTTGACACATTTTTCCTTTTCCTTTGAGAAAGCTTCATCCTTGGCCTTGTTCCTGTGCCCTCCACTCTTCTGGATTTACCACATGACATCATCTGCACTTTCAGACAAGCACCTGGCAAGGTGGCCATCGATGTCCAGCTGGGAGAGTCTGCAAACACAGGAACAGTCACATCCTTCTGTTGACTTTCTGTTCTTTACTCCCTCCCAGAAGTGTTCTGGTTAGAACACTTAGTGGGGGTCACTGCTGTGCCCAAAACCTCCCACCCTTGCTGTTACTGCTGCTCAAACTGGAGCTGAGTAGCACAGACCTGAATATGGAAACCTGATGCATTTTAAGCCTTTCTAAGTCTCTTGACAGAAGGACCAAAATTGTCTAAATATTAATGTAGCCACTCCTTTGTCTCCCTGTTCAGCCTCCCAGCAACAGGGAAAGTGGCACCCAACAGAGCTTGCAGGTTAGAGGACCTGTGAAAAAGCACATTTTCAGCAAGTCTGACAGCCTAAGTACTGTGAATTTGTGTTAACAGTTCTTACTGTAGAGCAGATACTCAACTTGTAAATGGGATTAAAGTATGTAATTCTGACAGCTAAAAAGGACCTTACAGTAGAAGTTTTGTCTGCTTTTGTTATTCTGTATATAGAGGATGCATCTAGAACCTGCTGGGGTTCATTTATAGGAAAGTTATGAAAAAAAACCAAAACACAAACTTACCTTCCACTAAACTGCATCAGACACATTGGACAACTGTCAAGAGTTGATGCTGCTTCATTCTGGTTTTCCATCTTCTCCTTGCAGTTCTCAGCCCCAGGAGCGCTCCCGAGCCGAGGCTTCTCTGCAGGCACCCCCGTGGCCTCCCCCACTGGAAGATTCCCCTGATGTGTTTGGATTTGAGGCTTTTCCTCACCCTTTTCTTTCCTGTCTGCCCTGCTGCTCTGTACAGTCCCTGTGCAGTGCTCCTGAGGGCTCAAAGCTTCTGCAGGGCTTTGTACCAACGCTGAGGGCTGTGCTGAGCTGCTGTGCTCAGGGAGTTTACATGACTTAGGACTCACATCCACCTCTGAAACACCTTTTGTGTCTGCCCCAGATGCAGTTTGGGCTTGATCTGTACTGGTTCCCCTGCAGGTTTTCTCAGCTGTGGATGATAAACTTTTCTGTTTATCTGCTTGGCCCTGTCCTTTATGTAATTCATTGCTCTGGCTCTGTGTTGGCTGCTGGGAGTTCAGATCTTTGGGGTTCAGACATTTTTCTTTGTGAAAAGATGGGAACGATACCCACTGAAAGTCTTTTATTCCGACTGTAAAGACTTCCTGGTGTTCTGGACTCTTTTCCTGTTGTTTCTACAACACACACACACAGAGAATGGCTTAAGCAAATGTAGCTCAATCAATACCTAAACCCAGGTTTTGAGAACACACTGCAAATACTGAGAAAGCTGAACTACAGGAAAGGAAAGAACATTTTATTTATGTCCCTCCTCCAGGAGCTTCCTGGAGCTGATGGAATATGGGTCTTCCCTTAGCATTTCTAAATGGATACAATGGGTACTCATGTTCCAGACTGACTAAGGATGAAAACAACAACCTGCTGCTGTTCAAGGGGGGGAAAAAGTACTTTATAAGGACTGATTTTTATGTTGTGATCTTGCCTATTGCCACTGAAGTGATGTCAGGGTGGGTTCTGTGTAATTAACCCCTCCATTACAGCTTGCCTTTTCCAGTTTCACTCCTTAGGGAGATGCTGGTGTTTATGGCAGTCAGCATCCTTACACAGGCTCCCTCTTCCCAGCAAAATATTGGAAAGGATTTGCTGTACTGCAAAAAAAGCCTCTTGTAGCTGTCCTTATATTCCCTGCCACACCATTCCCAGCCCCACCACTGCACACAGAGATTAAAGAGCTGAAACCCCACATCTCCAAAAGCTATTTCAGGTTGTTTCCCATTAGCCAGGCTGTCGCTATTGGAAGCAGGACACAAAGTGCAAAAACAAGGATACAGCACGCTACCTTTTCCAAGAACTCCGGAAAGCTGGGCACTGTGTCCCAGTTTGGGCACTGTGATTCTTGACTGATGTCTTTCAGTAGCAAAAGCCAGGTTTTTTCACACTCATTTAATTCTTCCTTTTCAAACCAGGAACATCTGTCAGTCGATGCCCTGTAAAGACACAGTCCAATAGTTTGAAGGTGGGAGAGAAGAAAGAAAATACTCTGGTACTAGTTTGCCTCTTTTTTCTTGAACACAAAGACATTATTGAGCCTGCAAACTATTTTTTGCAGCTTTATATGACTTATGTAATTTGTACAGCTAGCAAAAAAATAATGTCTAAATGCTTTCCTTTCTGCTAGTAACAAATAAGCAGTAGGTATCTATCACTATCTCCACTTCCAAGTGAAACAGTTAAGTGCAGCCACTGTCTTATCTTCTCAAATACCAAACTTAACACCTGCTGAGCACAGAAATCATGGAAGTGTTTGCACCGAGGGTGGCAATTGCATCGGTATGTCTGGACATTCCCACACTGCCATTTGAAATTACTGATTATCTTCCCAAACAACTTGACTTAATTGATCCTAGGAACTATAAGCACTAAAAAGTAATGCTGTATAAAGACAATTCCAAGGGAAGAATGCATTCTTTATGTCACAATGGTATTTCCAGCATTCTTCCTGATGCGTTTTCTTGGGTCTCTGTCCAAGAATGAAGCTGCACAGGAAAGAAATTAGAAACAACACGCCCTCAAAGAGCAGAGTGATCAACCTCTCACAGCCCATGGTGGAAAGGACACGGCTGAGCCCCCCGGGCTCGAACACAAACCGAGCCACTCACTGCCTTCAGTCCTCCCGAACTCCAGGGCCGGGAAAAACAGGAAATATTTCTGCGCTCCTGTGAGCCGTATTCTGGAAGAAAGAAAACTGAGTTTTCATACATTAACGTTTCTCAGGCCCTGTCCTCGCCAGTGTTGTTATGTGCCGAGGAACGTGCGGAAGGCGAGGGGCCCGCTATGCTTTATCCTGCAGTTTTATCTCTGTTTTTTAAAGGCGCTACGGGTAGTGTTTTATGAAATAACCTTTAACAGACACAGATCTGACCGCGAAACGCCGCGAGTCGCCGGGGCGGCGCAGCCTGGCCTCCGGAGCGGATCCGATCCCCCCCGGGGACGATTCGGTCCCCTAGGACCGAGCCGATCCCCCCGGTCCCGACTCACTGGGGCCGCGGCGGGGGCTCGGGGCCGGGGCTGCGCTCCCGGCCGCGGGCGGACGGCGCCGTCCGGGGCTTCAGGCGCAGCTTGGCGGCTCCTTCCTCACACATGGCCGAAGCTCCCTGCGCCTCGCCGGGGGACGGCGCTGGCGGCCGCGGGAGGGCGGGGAGAGAGAGAGGCTGGGGCTTCCTCCTCCTCCTCTTCCTCCTCGTCCTCGTGCCGCGGGCGCGCTGCCGGGGCTGTGACTCTCCGCCCTCAGAGCCGCCCTCACGGCGCGGGGCGGCGGGAACGGGCGAGCCGCCGTGAGGGCGCTCTGAGGGGAGCCCGCCGTCCCCCGTCCCTGCGCCCCTCAGCCGCCGGGGGTTGGTCTGCCTCGAAAACAGCCCTTTTTTTTTTTTGCTTTTACTCCTCAAACTTTATGTTTTTATAGGGTTTTGGTGTCTTGGGAAGGGCAGGGTCGGGGGCTGTGCTGGGTGGTCCCGGTGGCTGAGGGGGACAAGATGGCGGCGGGTCGGGCCTGGCAGGCCCAGGCCTGGGTTTGGAGCTGCTGCGGGGAGCTAAACCCAAACGCTGTTCTTCAAAAAAAAATAAAAAGGATTGGGAGCGCACCTCTGACCTAATATCGCTTTAAGAGAAGAATTTGAAATGGTGCTGTTTGACATTTTTGGCGGGAACGTCGCCGTGCTAGAGAGGGTTTATATAGTCCCCAGCCTGCAGCCGTCTCAAAAACAGACCCCAGAGGAGCGGTGGCAGACACTTCGTCCTTCAACAGTACATAAAAGGATCAGAAAGTAACTCTGCTGTTTAAACTCTTAATAATTGATGCAAAAAATAACTGTATGAGGAAATAAATCCAGTTTGGTAGCAGGTGTTCATGAGGGAGCACCAGCACAGAGGACTCTTTGCATAAAACCAGTTTATTATTGGTAAAACATGAGTCCAGGTTCTTCTGTGACTGCACTTATGTGTTTCTGGATGTCTGTGGCCTGCACCATCCTTGGATTTTTCAGAGTAGAAAGAAGGCAGCGGTATTGACTGATTGTTAGAGGTTACACCTGTGAGTTACTGTGTTGGTCACACAGCCCAGCAAAAATGTATTAAGTAACAGTTGACATGACTTAATATGTGCTTTGAGTGGATCTGAACCTTGAAAATGGGTGTCAGAGTTCAGAGATTCACATTTCACATAAATTTAAACCTGAGGAGGTCCGGGCAGCCCCATGCAGAGGTATTTCAGCTGAGGATGATTCTGTCTGTGCAGAGATCTGGGAGGATCTGCCCAGCCTTCACCTTACCCTGTGTTAATTCAGGTACTTTGTGTTTCTGTGAGTCCGTAATGCCTTTAACTCTATGTAATAATTAATTTCTTAACTTTAAAGCAGCATTAATAAGTTTCATTTTGTGGATAAAAATCTTGGAAGTGTTTGGTTGCTCCTGGGATCTGTGTGAGTTTATAAAATAGACAGCCCAGCTGAAAAACAAAAATAATTAAAAATTTGTCACACTAGAGAGCCAGCATTTCAGCTGTGTGATGAGCAGGATAAAATGAGAATGAAATTCAGGAAAAAAGAAACGACAGTGGAAAAGTCAGCCCCTGTCACACAGACTAACCTTTTCCCACATTAATATCTGTTACAGCTACTGCAGTGCCCAGGAAACAGCCAAGGGACAGTCACAGGGTTCTGCCTGTCATTTTTGTTGCCATTATAAGCTGCTTCCCAGTGTGGTGAAAGGAGATCCCAGGCAATCGGCCCTCCTTTCCTTCTTTGTCGGGAAAGGCGTTCCCCCAAAAGCTGCAGGTGGAGCAAGGTAAGTGGAATAGAGGCAAAGGGGGAATCTGGATCCGAAGGTTTTAGGCTGCTGTGGAGAGGAGGGTGGTGGTGGCAGCAGAGACAGAGCCAGGAGCAGCAGGAGAAAGGGGGTGTAAATAAAGCAAAAGTGTGAATTGAAGAGGGGTTTGGCCGTGGAAGTGGTGGGAAATGAGATGACAGAGGAGGGGTAGAAATCTGTTTTCACAACCAGCTGAAGAAGTGTTCTTGGGGGATTTTACTCAGGATCACTGGGAATTGTGGCCCAGCGCTGACTGTCACCACATGGAGGCAGCAAACTATGCAAAAACAGGGATTTAACAAAATTCGGGGGGCTGTGAAAGCACTCCGAACATACTCCTGGGTGTATCTGTGCTAACGATCAGTAATGCCACAGGGTTTCTTTTATTCCTGTGATGTTTGAGTTAGTGTTTTATGTTTTATGACCCCTTGTATACTCCCTGGACAATCCTTTGCTGCTAAATTGTGTGTTGTACCCATGGATTTCTGTTGTTAGATACGACTTCTCCCAGAACAGCCATCAGGAGTGCAGCCTGTTCTTCATGCTGGAGGTGTTGCTATGTGGTGCTGTGAGCACTTACAGCATTTGCAAAAGCTTTATTATGGGGGAACATAAAAATTGGTTACTGTGCAGTAAGGGCCACAAATGAAAGAATATAATAAAAAGAATAGGGAAAATTATTATTGCAGCTTCTGCTTGTAAAAAGCAAAAGGAGAAAACCTTGCTTCTGTAGCAACTGTAGATTGTAGGTGGGTTTGGATTTTGTAGATTTAACTGAAAATTCTAAGGTTTTTTTGAGTGTTATCTGTTTAATGATACCAACTCTAACCATGTCATGAATGTTTTCATCTTTGCTCTATCTGCTTCTGTAACTACCTGCAGATTTCAATCTTTGTCCATTAAGGGCATTTAGTATTTTTCATCTGCATCTTTCCAGAATTAATAACATGCTAAGAATAGGAAGGCAAAGTGTAGAATAGGACCTGTTCTTGGGCTTGCTCCTTTGCACAATATCATATCTTCTGTTTCCTTCACTGCATGGAAATCCTATTACTTCTTACTTGATTTTGGGTCTTGCTAATTTAATAATTAGAATGTTTAGTGGCCTTAGAAAAAAAGTTCTCCTGGAAATGCAGAAAGTAGTCTTTATCATAATCAGCCTTGACTGGATTTGAGCCAGTGGTCAAGGGATTTGAGCTTGTGGAAGCCAGAATGCTCCTACAGATTATCTGCAGGGATTTCCTTGTAAATGGAGTGCCAGCATGTGTAGTTATCTCTTCCCTGTTGAGTCTCATCAAGCTGCACACGCTTAATCTTTACTTACATGGTCCCTGATTCTTGCTGTAAAGTGGGCCTCAGTTTTAACTTTTGCTCTCAGGAAGAAGGGGCTATTATAACAAATTCTAATCCTTTTGCAGTTCCACAATCACTAAAGCCTATAAATTGCCTGCCAAACAAACCAAGTGATCTTTTCCTGGGCTGAGGGAAAGAGGAGAGTGTAAAACGCAGGTGCCAGCATTTGCTGGGGAAGAACTGGTACATTATCAACTAATCCGCCTTCTGCTATTTCTGATTTCCTCCCCAACAGCTGCAGCATTGAATGAGAGCTTCTGCATTTGGGAAGAATTAGAAAGCCTGGTAATGCAGGGTCTCTATTACACATACAACAGCTCACAGACAGGGAGGAGATTTTTGCTGCCGGTGTAGAATTTGGAGTGCTAGGCATTTTATAGCCTGGAAAAATTGCAATTTTCAGCTGTTGTTATGGAGTAATCAATGAAGAAGAGATGCCACAGTTTCTGCTGGGTTTCTCTCAGAGCCTGATGTCATTGCATGCAGAGCTATTATTTTTTTTTAATGTGCCACTTTGAGGCTGAAGCACATGGAGTTTTTATTAAAACTTTTTTTTATGACGACTGATGCTCACTGATAGTTTCAGACCTTCTGAAATATCTTTGCTTCTTTAGTGATAGCTCCTGTTATCAGATAAAAATGTTCAGAAGAAATTGTTCCTTGCTAGACCATTGAAATATTATTATATTTTATTTATTTTATCTAATCAGTGCTTTGCTTGGGAGTACATGTTGATAATTTTTTTGTCCTTGTCAAATAGTCTGTGACTTCACTCAAGGGTGAGTGTGGCCTTTCTGCTAAATGTAATAAAGGACAATGTCCCCAAAGAGACTACAGTGTGCAGAGCAGAGCAGCGTGGAAAGCTGCTGCAGCAAACATCCCGCAGCTGAAATGCTCCACTCTAATGTCACAATGTGTCCCCTGAAGAGCCCAGTGGCAGCAAGTGCAGCCCTGGAAAGAGTAACTCAGCCAGACTGACCCACTCAGTCCAGTGCTAATCACTGGCTGCGGTGAAATGGGAAAGTCTGACCCTTTTCATTAATGTGATGTGTTAGAATTAAACCACAAAATGAGGAGAACTGGGTAAGACTGGCTTAGTCAGGAGAATAAAGATGACATGCATTTCAGTTTGAGAAGTGCAGGCTCATTGCTGCTTCCAGAGAAAGTCAGTTGAGTGGAGACAGTTTTGTGGGCTCTTCTTAATTTTAGTTGCAGGAGACATTTTTTCCCACAAAAAGTCACTGCCTTTGAAACCTGCTCCCTCTGGTAGCACACCAAAGCTGAATTTGCCAACGTGCAGCACCCAGTGCACGACTCATCTCTTCAATTCAGCCTTTCCAAATGCAAGATCAGCACCTGTGTGGCTGGAGATGGAAAACCCAGCCTTGTGACATTTATATGCCAAGATGGGAAGACCTAAAAAGAGGACTAGGGAGACTAGCATGGCATTTGCGGGTACCAGGTTGCCAAGGAGGCATATTGTATTGAAACAGTTGCCTGGGAAACATTTAAAAATACATTGAATGGAAAAGCATATGTGATGTGCCCACAAGTGTTCTGTGTGAATGAAATGCCATGGCTGATGATGGCACCAAGAGACTGTTACTATTACATGTAAAAATGCTGCAAGTGATGTGTGGTTTTTTCCCTTTTGTGGTGTTTTCCTACCCTGTTTCCAGGAGGTGCACCTAGGGAAGGTTGTTTTGCTCTTGGCTGATGGATTAAAGTGAATGTGGGGAAGGTGGAGCACAGAGGCAGCAGCAGCAGCTGGGGATGGCAAGAGCAATTTGGCTTCATTTAGGCAACCTAAACCAGTTGACAAGGAGCCTGCACAATTCCCCCTCAAAAGTAATAACAGCACTGTTCAAACTCCTACAGTATAAAGATAAATGGTTCTCTGAGCATTGCCACTTTAATTGGTGCTAAAGTGGGTATTGGGAAGCTCTGATGTCATTGCAGTGGGAGTTACATGTAAACATCATGGAAAATGCAAGGGGTTTTGATCAAAGGTTGGACAACATATATGAAAAAGTCTCTCACTGATCTTGTTTTTTGTTTAGGGCACTGAAATAGAGGGAGATGATGGGATAGAGTTTCAGAAGACAGTTAACTGCTCTAGTCCTTCCTCAGATCAGAGTCAATTACTGAGAGATGGTGCTGACAAAAAAGAATGATGTCGCCAGAACAAAAACAAACAATCACATTCATTCTTTGTCTCACAGAAAAAAACCTTATTTTCCTATGCAGCCAAGAAACAAGGGAGCTAAGAACTGTAATCTTTGATATCCTACCTTGGACAAAGAGGTTCATCTGCTAGCAACTTCCAGATACTAAAGTGCATCTCTCCCTCTCTAAGAATGAGTGGCAGGTGTGAGGCTGGTTAAGATTATAGTCACCCTGCCTAATCCTCCTCTGGAGATTTAGAAACAAATATCCTACTCTTGATTTGTTAGAGGCTTAAGAAGCCTGTTTGGGAGCCAGGAGATTTAGCTTGGTCCAGGCTTTATGCAGGACAGTAAATTTTTTGGATGAGAGATGCAGTGGAGAGGAGTTCAGTAGAGTAAGAAGGAAGGTCCGGAGGCCTTTTTGTTGCTGGTAGCTCTGCAAAGAGTTCCTTACAGGGGAGGGCACCAGGGCCTTGGCTCCTGGAAGATGTTGCCTGTTTGGGGCTGGGAGGTTGCTGCCTGTCTGGTGAGTGCAGTTCCCCAGGGAGGAGGAGACTCTGCTGACTTTGCTGTCAGTTTGGCCAGTGAGGAGATGCTTTTCAGCATTCTGGTTATCTCCTCATTTCAGCACAATCTGCTCAGGGGTCTGAGGTGATGCAATGAGCACGTTGGAAAACCATGAATCAGATGAAGTCTCCTTGGTGTCAGTCAAGTCCCAGTATCACTCATCATTTTTCTGGCCCAGTGTGTGTTTGGTTAAATCAAGTCCTGCTGTTTCTAGGCCCTGGGGTTAGTGTAAGAGAGGAGGAGAATCTGCCTTTCATCCTCTCAGAATTTTGCAATGTGACTGAAAACTTGGAGAGAATGTGTCAGATCTCAAACAAAGATTAGGTTTGATGGCACAGAGCCGTGGGTTCTGTGGCCCAGCCCAGAATTCTGCTGAGGGAGTTGTATCATCTCCCCATACTTTAAAGGATTTAGGCTCTGAGTTTAGGATGAAATATGGCTTGAGGTTTTCATATTTATTTCTTGCTTGCTTTCTTGGTTTTTGGGTTGGGTGTTTTTTTTGGTTTTTATTTAATTCTAAATGTATCTCACAAATTATAGCAAAGAGAACTCTGAGTTCCTCTTCTTTGCTGTGTATCATTCCTTCATTTGAAATCAACATACTAAGGAGCTCCAAAAAAAAAAAAAAAAATCCATAAATCACTTGTTTATGGGCATGAAACCACAAAACAGTGGCACAAAATTACCCTACTAGTTAATGTGGTGTGATTTTATACATGACTACAATGGTGTATAAAATCAACATAAAGTAGAATGTAATTCAACAGATGAATATGTATTTATTGCTTCAATAAATGTGGGTAGCAGGTTTTGTTACTTTTGCAAATTTTTTAAGGCCTGACTAGTGTTTTAGAAAGAAAATAGGGTAAGTCTGAAGGAATAATCAGCTATGGAGGCAAATACAAATCTTTTCACTGAGGATGGTGTGTTTTCATATTCATCCTCCCTTTGTCATTAATGCTTTGATTAAAGAAATATAAAATGGGATTAATTTAGAATCCTGACAGTAAAATATAGGAGAGCTCTAGTTTCTTTTTTTCCAGGTGTCATTTATTTCATTGTATCGGACATGGGCTGAATTTGGTTTTTTTTACATTGTTTTAATACCCACTGCACTGAAACTCCATTGAGACATTGCCAGTGAGAGGTCGCTCTGCCTGGATCGTCCCTTGTTGTGACAGCACCCAGTCAGAGGTGCTGAACAGGGCTGTGCCTGCCTCTGCTGTCACTGCAGCTCCCAGCAGCTGTCAGTCAAAGCCATTCTGTCAACTTCAGCAAAAGAAAGCTGATGCCTTCCTGCCACATCCCAAAACTGCTGGTAACAAAGGGTAACTTCATGCTGCTGTTCCTCTCACGAGTGAGTTTGGAATTGGACTGATTTTGGAGGATTTTCCCCAACAGAACCTCTCCTGCTCCCCAAATCCATTTTGCTGTTCCTTCAATCTAACTGTCCTGCTCTCATAGAAATTTTTGGTTGTTCCCTTTTGATCAGTGGGAAGTGCTCTGAGGGAGATGTGTGGTAGCTAAACCAAGATGTTGTGGTGCTGGCTGAGGACAGGAAACATGTTCAGTTAGCTGAAGTGCTTGCTCTGGTTTGTACCACAGTCTGGTTCCATCATTAGCCTGTTTTTATGAGTCTGTCCTCCCATACTGGAATCAGATGTTTTATCAGAGCACTCTGAGGAAAAGCAGCAGCCTCACAGCTCTCCGTGACTGTGCTGTACCCTGCAGAAAATGAGTTGTTTAACTTAAAGCCACATCCCACCAGGGAAGAGGCAACGTCACAAAGAGCTGCAAAAATATTGGCACCATCAAACCTCAGTATCAAAGGAAGAGATGAATCTGGGTCCTTCCAAGAAGCTGTTTGGGCCTAATTGGGTTGGCTGGGCATGATGAGATGCAATCTGTGACCAGTGCAGCTTTGTAGGCAGAAATGTCAAATGTAGATGCATTTAAGTGAGAGCTGCCTCCTATTCCCTCTCCAGCCAAATGAGATTTGGAGGAGCCTGCTCGCTGCAGGGTTCAAAGGACAGCAGGGATCAGCAGGGAATTGTTGTCAGTGTTTCTGGGAGTGGGGTTTGGGTTTTGCAATTACAGAGAAACTAGAATTGACATCCTCATTTGCTGGTCCCACTATTTAGTAAGGGATGGTTGTTTTTCTGAAATGTTTACCTGTTCAGTGATGATTTAATTTAGGAATTGATTCAGGGAATTTCCACTCCCTGTAGTGTGGTGCAGTAAGTCAGAATACTTAATTATGATGTGCCCTCTGCCTTAAAGTAGCCCTTTCTTACCTAATTTCATACTGATACCTTTTTATGAGATGGAACACGGGTGCACAAAAATTAGGGATATTGCCTGTGATAACACAAGACCTGGGACCTGAACTCTGGCCTCTTCACTGGGTCTTTGCATAGGCATAAGACTGATCTTCCTTTCAATCCCTGTTTTACTCCCAAGTGCATCCAACACGGTGCCTTTCATCAGCTTTGATTTCACTAGAAAGAAAGAAAAAGCTGGGACATCTTTCTGAAAGTCTCTGCCTAATGGCTTGTGTTTTCCAGAGTATTGATAAACCCCAGTGCAAATCCTGAGCCTCCCCTGCCCCAGAGACGTGCTCTGGCTTCAGTACCACACTTAATGACAAACAGTCACCTAGTTTACCATATGCATTCTTTTATCTTAGCTGCTCTCCGTGCATGCTAGGAGATTTATTTCTCCTCATAATGCATTTCATGTGTGTTAGTTGTAAATATTGTGCTCATAAATCAGCCTGGAGCATCCAGCCCCAAGGATGGAGACAGCTCACAATAGGTCTGTCTGCTTCACATTGTGAGGCTGAGCTCGCTCTCTGCTTTTTCCATTGCTGGGCTCTGCGAGTGGCGTGTTGCCAGTCTCCTGCCTCACATTAACAGGAATACTATATATTACTAAATTCAAAGTGTTTTTCCTTCAGGACTAGAAGAATGTAATGGAGCATGCATCTGGCAGCAGGGCACCCTGGCTGTGGTGTGCAGGGAATCACCCCCAGGGCTCCCAGCTCTAGTCACCAGGGCTGGGGACACCTTATGGCAGGGACTCCAGGCAGATAGAAACAATGTGTCATGAAAAAGTGATTCTTCTCCCTTTACTTCGCCAGATTCTCTAAATTCAATACCACAAAATTAGCAAGTCTGGTGTGTAATCCCTAGAAATCCAATCTTTTTCATGCCACTTCTAGAGCCAGCTCCATCTGTATTTACACCTACTGACCTCACGTTTTTCATCTGGGAGATGGAAACTTTTTTTACTTGTCGTATAAGAAGTCTTTTTGAGAATGAATTAGTTTGTTATGTATATGCATGAGGACATGTCAGTGCTACAGAGGTGCATACCAAACTGGCCCAAAACTGAGGTTGTTAATCCCTGTTTTTGGGTAGTATCATTTGGCTTCCTCTCCATCTGTCCTTTTGTTGGGAAGTTTGTCTGCCTGGTGGAACTGAAAGTACTTTGTGCAGTGCTCCTGATAAATTACTTCCCTTTTACTGATTTGAAGGATGTTGTGCTCTCAAAATTCCTGTGTTTACATGAAGGCCGTATTAAATTGCATGGTCTAAAGCAATCAATATTCAATAAGCTGTTAGTGTTTTACTTGGCTTGTATTTGGAAGTCTGAAATGGGCTGAGCTGCAGGACTAAAACTAAACAGAGTCTGTCACACCAAAAATACTCTGAAAGAGTGTATTTCTTCATGGTAGTGCAGCTGAAAACACCCCGTTTGCTGTAATTAGTTCATCTCACTCTTGTGACTAGGCTTCCCACCTAATTTATACATATTCAAATATGTTTCTAGGTATCTGATTCTTGGAGACCATGTTAAACCAGTGCCTTCTGTTGGTTATCCTGGTCTAGGAAGATTTTGATTTGCCTCACGCAGTACATCCCAAAACTAAAACCCTTGATTTGCTTCACACAAATACATCCCAAAACTCTGGCCCTACATGAAGAAACTGTTCCCCAGAACAGTCTGTAACCATGATGCTCACGATGCATTTCAGGAGAGCTGGAGAGGAGAATGGTGTCATCACCTGAGGGGAAACACAAAGCAGAAAGAAGTGAGGAGGGGAAATTTCGGTTCTTATTTTTAGACTCCGTGGGTGAGTATTATTTTCAGCCTTATCTCTATTAATTTCTGCAGAACACAGTGTTAACGTGTGATTAGGCTACCTACGAAGAAAGTATTGTAGTTTCAGGCTAAAGTAATCTCTCCCTGGCAATCCCTGGAGAGTCAACACACCCCTTTGTACCAGGGTAAGCACATGCATTTATGCTTATTGAGTTCACAAAAATTGTCCCTGACACTGGGTCAGTCCTCCCTGTAGCTGAACACACTCTGTTAGTGAGAGTTGGTTTAAAGCTAAATTTCAATATGTTGACGGGGAGCTGTTCTCACACTCATCATCACATACCTTCAGCATCTTCTGTATTTAGCACAAGACTACACACTCATACATTTCATTGAAGAACATGCTGCCTGTTAATCAGCACTTTATTGTCTCAGTATGCTTAAAATAAGCATTTTGTCACTTTCAAGAAGAAGGAACTTTATTGGTTTGCATTCTGGCACTGTGCTCCATGTTGTCAAGTGCTGTCAGTTGGCTTCTTTCTGTAACTTATGAGATTGAAACATTCTGGTAACAATTTTCATCAGATACATATTGGATGTGTTAGAGAAGTATCTCTAATGTTCCAGAGAAAAGAGATTTAGTGGGTAACAGTTTGATCTGGAGTGCCAGAGGTCCCCTTTAGAGCCTCAGATTGCTGTATGGGACAGGGAACACAAAACTGAAATCCCCCTGTTGAACAGAGAATGCAGTGAGAGGAAGGAAAGAAGATAACATCTTATCAAGGGATCTTCTTGTTTCCTTTATGAACAGCTAAGAAGCAGCGGTTAGCCCTTCCCTCACCCAGTATTAAGCAGAGAACCTTTGAGGAACAGTGGCTGCCAGGCTACCAAATTCAGCTTGACTGTCTGCAACTGTGTCTGGAGTTGGAGGAGCAGTAAAAGCTCATACTGCCTTCAAGCCAGATGTTTTGAGTTAGGCTGCAGTGCTGTCTTCTAATTGGGTGTGGAGGCAGAAAAGTACAATGGAGTCTGATCTTTGCTTTGAGAGACCTGTCAGTAGCCCTGAGCCTTTCAGCCAGCTCTGAGCCATTTCAGCTCTGCAGCACTCCCAGTTCAGCACCAGCACAAGGAGCAGGCTTGTTCTTGACACAAGGAATGCCTGATCTTGTTTGACAAGATTAGCTATCACAGTCATTAAATTTAATAATTTGCAGAATTGTCCATTGCTAATTTATATTAAGTGGAGCATCAGAAAAGGCAGCAGAGGAGACTGAATGGAGAAAGGGAGAGCCAAACTCTACAGTGATAAACTCATAATGCCCAAACCAGTCTGTGGAACCATAAAGCATGTTATTTCCTAAATTCCAATAATCTGTGAAAACTTTGGAGTTTGCTTGACTGTGGCAAAATAGCCCAGAAGTTTGGGAAGAATTGAGTTGAGCAATGTCCTCTGCAGAAGGCCACAAGTAGCTTTAGAAAAAGACTTGTGTAAGCCTATTAAATCTGCTTAGGTTCTTGGATATTTCCTGTTGTAAATAGATATGCTTGGGGCCCTTATTCAAGGCTATATGTAAGAGAGTTTAATTATGGTTATATCTTTTAGCCTGTTACAAAACTTTGCAGCTCTTTTTGAGAAAAAAAGACCAAAATCAAAGCAAAACAAAGTTTCCTAGGCCAGGTGAACACAAAAGAAATGCATGAGATTTTTGTCTTGGAAAATGCAGCAGATTGCAGCTAACCTTGAACTCTCTTATTAGGAAGAAAAGCTGTGAGAACTTAACAAAATGCTATAATTATCCATGTTTCTAATGTTTTTGGTTTTTTTTTTGGTTATTAATTGGGTTTTATTGTGCAGCAGCTTTTCCAGAAATCATGGGGACCAGGAGCATACCATTAAGTCTTGTTTTGAATCACCTGCGAAAAAAAATCTAGAAAAAATAAGTTTTTTGGTTTACAAAATGTAAGAAGCATATTGATATAATTATCCTTAAAAGGAGATACTGTAGGAAATAGGATGGATTGAGTTATTACAAACATTCATGGAGCAAAAACATTATTAAAGCATTACAAGATTCAAACAACCAGTGAACCAAAAGTGTAAAAACAATGCTTTGGAAATGAATATTTTCCCAAGAAATGTTTCCAGTAAGGACCTGGGAAACTGCACTTTTTCTTGAGGGTGAAAAAACGTTACATTCCGACTTTAAAGGGACAGTGCTTCTGGAGAGTTTAGACATTTAGGATGTTCTCTATCTCCATAATAACTGTGAAAAAAGAAGTTTAAGGGCATGCACTGGGTTTTTTTCCCAGTGCATGCCCGTCAGTCTTTTTGTGTGTTTTTCCATGTGGATGGTAAAAGTAGACAGGACAATTTCACAACTGCTTCCATTTCTTTTTCTGACTCCTGGGTACTTGTGGCATTGCTGCTAGTGGAAAATACTAATAAAATCCCTCTGGGGAGCAGAGTGCCCAGCATATTTTGGTGACATTTATGGTGCCCTGGGTAACCCTTTCCCTCCCCCAGCTCTGTGAGCCTGCTCTCAGGGAAGGCTGCTGTGCTTTGCTCACAGACTCTCTGCTAAGGAAACCAGAAACTTTGATTGCATTTCAAATCCAGTTTGTGCCAGTAGCAGCTCCCTGGTTGTTTTCCATAGGGCTATTTTCAAGTGGCCCATAAATAAACAGGGACATGGTCCCCGATGTGTTCCGGCCTAAATGATGAACGCGATTGATCTTAATTGGTTTCCTTGGTAGTTCTCAGAAAGAGAGAACCTTGACTGGTTATTTAGCCTCAGTATTGCTCATTCCTGACTTTTTCCTGGAAGTTTCTCAAGGCATTGTTGGTAGAAATACACTGCTGAAACAGTGTCCAAGTGAAGTCCCAGCCTCCTGCAGTCAGAACTGGACCTTTTGTGGAGACAAAGGACTGCAGACTCCAGGGCTGTCGTGTCTGATATCCTTCACTGGGAACAAATGCACAGGGAAAGGGAGAGAGCAGAGGCAGACCCTGCTTCAGCTCCTTTCTGTGTGGAGGCACAGACTTGAGCTTGTAACATGTACCGTGAGGCATAAATACATATATTTATATCTATATTTTTAACTGTGTACTGCTGGCTGTGCAGCTGAGTGTGTGGAAGGATTCAGGAATGATGGGATATTTGTATGGTGCAAAACCCCCCAGATTTGTTACAGTAATGATCTCTAAAACAAAATACAGCAGACAGGGAACAAGAGAACCCTTTTAACTCTTGCTGGTGAAGGACAGACTTCTTTTTTTTGGATTGGTACCTCTTGAAGTGTCTTAAAGTTTTGTGTGAAGCAGCTTTTCATGGCCAGTGTCAGGGAGAGGATAGTGGGCACTGCATGGGATCCATTGCAGCAATTCCAGCTCTGAAAATAACACCAACAGCATTTGGTGTCAGGAAACAAAGGCTTGGTCCCAAAATTATTATGGATCAGAGGAGTAAGCTTATGAGAATGGAATGAAAAAGGAAAAAAAAAAAAGGAAAATAAGGCCTGCTTAAAGACTTTAAAAAATGCTTCTTCCTGTGGGATTTTTGACAGTGTCATTCTATCAGCATAAATTAATTCTAATCCAGCAGTGGCCATCCTCCTCGCCGCCTCTTTTCTTTTTTTTTTTGTTATTTTGGCTTAGCTAACTGTACAAATTACTCAGTTTTCCTGTGTAGAAATTCAAACACAGAAAAAATAATCCAATCCCTGGATTTCTAAATTCAAGCAGCTTTCAAATCAGAAATACTTTTGAGGCAAGAACAATAATCTTTCTGGTAGTGGGTGGCATAAAAAGACTGTTTTTTTCCATTCAAGGCTTTTTCTTTTAAATGTATTTGATTTAGATTGATTTAGCCTGGTGTGGGAATTGAAAGTCTGACTGAAACTTCCTGTTCTGAGTTGTGGCTTGAGTGAGGTGCTGGGTGAAGGCGTCGGAGCAGCCCTGTATCCTCTCTCTTGCATAATGATCCTTGGTTCTGATGAGCTTCTATCACCTGCGTGGGCTTGATGAGGCAGAGCCCTTATGACTGGTTAAAAGCACAGGAAATCTGTGCTTCTCTCCAGACCTCCTCTGTTTTTCGAGAGAATTGCTTCATTCCTTTCTCTTGCCTCAGTTTGTCAGTACAGTATAACTTTTCTAAGTGCTCTGAAACCCTGTGGAGGACTTGTTGAAGTCCTTGGGTGGAGGTTACACATGATATTCCACAGGTACTTCTTTACTGAGGTGCTAAATAACCTCAGCACTGTCAGTGGAAATAGTCCAACCTGCCTTTCCTTCTTAGAACCCACTTCCCTGTTCTTTCAGTGAATTGGTACTTTTCCTGTTTCCAATACTTCTGTAATGATTTTGTGGAATGTTGTAGGATGTTTGTGGCAGCTCAGACCTTGTCCTCCACTGATAGCTGAGCAGGTTGGCACCAGAGGTTTCCGCTGAGTTAAGGCACATGGGAAGCAGTTCTGTCTTTCCAGGCTGTGCAGGGAAAGCCTTTAAGTTACAGCAACACCTACAGATGTTTCCCCCCTGCTGACTACTCCTGTCAACAGGATATGGCCAATAAGCAGAGTGGCTTCCAAACTGCAAAACTCCTGCAAGAGGCACAGACAGAGGTGGGAGTGCTGGTACTCTTGCTCAGGGAGAGGTTCCTGGGCTCTGGAGCTTCGGGGTGCATGGACACACCACTGACCTTGTGCAGGGTTTTGGTGTTGTGAGCCACAGCCCATTCCCACAGGGCATTTTGTGCTCAGCCATCCTGATCTAGAGGTGGATCACCCAATGCTGTGCTCATGTATTGGGGCCACGTGGCATGAAACACTCCCCCAGAACAGCTCAGACCTTTTGGGCTGGTAGCACAGACCTATGCTCAGGATCTGGAATATAGGGGTACATAGGTAGTTTGTGTTGATTGTATGATCCCATTCACAACAGGCTGTATATTGAAGCCCATGTCCTAAACACTTCTAGGTTTTTTTAAAAGCTCAACTGATTCCTTACTTACACTAAACAGTTACTACTTTATTATGTTTTTTGGAAATTTTCCCCTTCTTTCCCTGCATCAATTAATATAAACTAGAGGTCAGAGCAGCTCTTCATTATGAAAATGTGCTAGTTTTTTTCTGTTCTGTGACTCATTTTTCGTGAAGAAAATCAAGAAGGAAAGAGTCTTTGAATTTTTTAGTGTGATGAAAAGTACATAAAAACGATTCCTTTATGTGCTTGAATGTATGATGTTTTCAAGGTTCTGTTTTTGAAGAAAATTTTCAGAATCTTACTGATCATATTGACCTGCTGGATTTCTTTCTGCACTTCACATTTCTAGTGAGTGATATGTGGGAGCACTAAGTTGAAATCATCTGAAGCAAATCTTTATGCTTTTCAAAGAGTATAACTTGCTATCCAAATCCAGTGTCTGCGAAACACCATCTTAAAAATTCAAATGTCGGTGAACACAATTAGCATGGGTTTAGTGAGTACAAAATTGAACTTTGGAAGATAAAGGAGGTAACCTTTGGCTTACTACAGAGCATCAGCCACAGAGCCTCTGCTGAGATTTGAGTTCTTGGTGCTCAAGCACTGATGACACAAATCCTGAGGATAACTGTGTGTGGTTGGCTGTTCTGTGTCCAGTGTGGCAATCCCTTGGAGTTAGCTGAGCAGCACCCCTGTGCAGTGCCACCTTTCCAGAGACCATACATTCTCTCTGAGTATGTGGTGCCCAACCAGCCAATTGTTTTCCATGGCTGTGAAATATGTGCAGGACCTATATCAGTTACTGATTTATCTGCTGTACTGTTTATCCCACTGGGACCATGTTAGTTTTTTCAGAGCTGACCTCCCTTGCTCACAAACCACAGCTAATTTAGGTTTATTTCCCTCCCTGCCCCCTCCTCCTGGCATGCTAACAGTGATTCCAACTGGCTGTTGACTTCCACTCAGGAATTGTCACCAGATCTTTACAAGTTAAATCTTGCAAATGAAAATCACAATACGCTTGGCACTGTCTTCACTTGGAGGTGCAGTCTGCCCTTAGGAGGTGATGGCCATTACCAAATGTCAGCTTTGGGGAGATCCAACAGATGGGAATGCTCTGGTTTAGATTAACTGCCCATGTATTTTGTTGAGACACATTCAGGGGCACTTCTGATGCCTTTGGAAGCCTTTCCAACCTGGGGAAGAACCAGGGATTCAGTTCTGAACTTATACAAATCCATCATTTCACGTGTCTTTGTAATTGTAACTGATCAAAATGTCAATGATTTGTGTAGAGTAAGCAGGGAAGGAGGGCATGAAAAAAGATTAAATGTGGATAAACTGCAGGTGAACTCTAAACATACACAACTCCAGTGTGGGTAAGACTGAACATCTAAAAGAAACATTATTAATATCATTAGTCATGGAGCTCTTCTAGGTATGAGCAAAAATGAAAGGCAGCACAAATCTGTGTCACATAGCTCTTATTTGCATGTCTTCTTTAACCTCGATGTGCTCCCCATGGAGCTGTGGTAGGCTAGCCCAAAATAATCTGCATGGATCCAAACAGACTTAAATTTCTGTGTGTAAGGAGACTGAACTTGGCATTTCTGAATCTTACTAAGCTTTTCTTTTTAGGCTTAAACACAGGAAAGACTTCAAACCTCATTTCTCAGCTTATTGTGCAAATAATATTCTGAATCTTGCAGGATCATAACTTTTTGTATGAAGCTTTCCAGCTGTTTTCTGTTGATAAAAGACTTTAGCTGGGCACCAGGAGATAAGAATGTGGGACTGAGAAATTGCTGACTTAGACTTGTAATCTTGCAGCACGGCCTTCCCGTAGGGAAGTTATGGATAGGTGTAACTCTGCACAAGTTAATGTTCTAATCCTTGAATCCCACTCAATGGTTCAGCCACTGAATTTGATGGAAATTCTGGGCACCTGACACATTTCAGGATTCAGTTTTATACAGAGACTTTCAATTTCTGGCAGATTGTCAATGTGTGGAGCTCAAACTGATTCACTTGGGGCTGTTCCTCTGGATTTGAGAATGTCATGTTCTGAGAGCAAACCTGGCTGGGAACTTCAGTGACACCCTTTGGAAGGACTCTGAACTTCCAGGCTCCAGATCAGGAAAAACTGTCAGGATCAAACATGATTTATAGCATGAAGAACTTTATTTATTGCCAGCAGAAAATGGCAGTGGAGTTTGGAATAGCTTAGAGCTTATGTTCTTTGCTTCTGATAGCAAATATACTGTCCAGCCCTTTGCTGGGACAAAGGCTTGTCTTTATGTTCCAGATAACTGTAATTATATAGACAGGGAGATAAAATTAAGACAAATAAACTGAAGATGGAAAATTAGTTAGACAAATGGAAAAAATGCATGCAGATGGTTAGGAACACCTAAAATCCCACATGGTGCAGTGACTGCTAAGTCAGCCAGCAATTTTTTTATGAATGAGAAATCTAATAAGGAGAGGAAACCAGTTAAAATTTGCCCTGAAGCAATTGTAACTTCTACACCTCTTTTTTTGGTTCATAAACACCTCTGTCGCCTGCAAAAATACTTGTGAAGATGCTTTTTAATATGGTTTGCTAAGTTTTGTTGCTTGACTTCATTGTTCCTGCAAATCAGCAAATGAATTCCATTCACAGTTCGATTTTTTTCCTAAGACAAGGAATGTTCATGCCAGATTGGTGTTCCTACATTTTCCCTCCAAGCTCACACAGCACTGGAGCTCTGTGTCGTGCAGGAATACACAAGTGTAGGATCCATGTGGAAGAAGCCAGACTATGACAGGTATTTTACAGTGCTAATCCATTAAGTAACTTGAGCCATACATGGAATGGCACTTTTATCTCACATTTAATGGGTAAATACAGGCAGTGAAGTTGTTGGCTGTGTGTCACAGTGCCTTTGTCTCAGCTTTACATGGCAATCATTCTCTTCATTTCACTTGAGCTGTCCTGCAGCTGATTTATCCCCAGCCCAGCAGATAAGACACTCAGAGTGATTGGAGTCAAATGATTCCAGTTTGATACTGATGCTAGACAAAGCTGTATGTTTGAAATCAGATTTTTCCTTAGGGTAAGGAAGAAGAGAAGGTGTTCTCCTCAGCTGAGGCAGCTGGAGGGCTGCTTTGTTTGCTTGTTTATTCAGAAGTTTTTAATATTCCACTCTGTAGAGGATAGTGTTGATGCAAAGTACATAAAGAAAATAAGAAGTCTAAAGTAGAAAAAGTCTAAAAATCAGAGAAGGGTTTGGAGCTGGTGAGAAAATGAGAGGTGACATGAGAACAGGAAGGAAAGGGGAAGGTTATGTCATTAGAGGCTGGAATTCAATGTTTTGATGAAACTCCATGGATACAGGAAGGAGCAGGGCGGGTAAAAATAGCCAAATGAAAATGGTATGAGTTCCAAGAATTCAACTCTGAAAAGAAAAAAAGAAATATACGTTCTTGCTCAAAACCAGGCGGAAAAAGTTATGTATTCTTATGAAGCATTAGAAAGGATGAAGCAAAATTTGCTGTCTGCAATTCCTTTATTTTTTTTTCCAACGAAAACTTGAAATTTTGTGTTATTATACACATCTCTTCCAAATCCTCAGTGGCCTGGTTCCCAGGAGAGGGAACACTTTGTCAGAAAAGTCGTCTCATCAGAAGCCCTTGGATGCTGTTCAGATCCAAGGAGGTTTTGGGGCTGAGCACATGCAAATACTTACAGACACAAGAATTCTCTCCCTGCCTGGCTGACAGGAACACTCCTGATCACTGCAGGAGGAAATGGCCATCACTGAGAGAACAGTTTACTTTGCAGGACGTTGATTTGCGCAAAGCCAGCAAACAATTACACTGGAGTCTCTATTTTCTTGTACTGAACTTTATGTGCTCACAGTTCCCCTTGGAGATTCACTCTTATCTACACAACAGAAAGCTCTTACTACAAGAAAAAGAAAGAAAGAAAATCAACCCATTTGCTTACTTTGATTTTGTTTTTGTTAATTTCTGAACAGATGGTAACATACCACAATGGAAGTTTTATAAAAATTTCCATCTTTTAACTGAGTGCAGGCCTGAAATTTTTCCCTGGTGAAAATGTGGAGTGTGAGTCATTAAACAGGCTCTGTGCTATCTGCCTGGGATTTTCACTCTGCAGTCAGAAGAGTCAGAAAGCCCTTCCATTACAGTAACTACCTTTTTTTTCCCCCTTCACCTGGGCAAATGGCCAATTCCATCATCTCAGGCTCAGTAGGAACAAGGAAGGTACAGTCTGAGGAGGGATATAATGCACAGACAAGGGGAGAGGCATTGCTACAGGCCAAGAGCAGGAGTCCAGTTCTAGAGCTCAAACAATTGTCAAAAGGAGTGGCCTGATTTATGATTTCTGCAGTCCAGTCTGAATTCAGTAATTGAAAAGTTGTGGGCTGGGTTTACAAGGGAGATGTTCTGTTGCCTGCAGAGTGCTCGGCACCTACTGAGTCTTGGCCCCAAATTATCATTATGGAGATAGAGAGTCTAAACTTAATCTTTGTTTGGACTCCGTTTGAAATTTGGCACTGATTGCTGTGGGACAAATAAGGCCCAGAGATGCTGAGTGTTCTTTTCTGCAGGTCTTCTGATGTGACCTTGGAGAGCTGGAGGAGTCCAGGCTCTCTGGTCTCCAGTGCTGTTCATCTTAGTGAAGTTACAGAACTTTGCTGAGGGGGCTTGGAAATAAAAAGGGATTTTTACACTAAGGCTTCAGGGCATTTGTGAAATCCTTTGTGTCTCCCCAGGGCCCTGAGTGCAGGCGCTGGTGCCCAGTCCTCACACACAGCATCTCCCTGAGCAGTGCAGCCCTCACCAGTTTGTTTCTTGTCTCCTTTGTAATGCCTGTAGAGCAAAATTACCTCAGAAAAATCAAACCAGTCTGAAATCTGGGTTTTGGACTTTGTATAGCATCAAGGTGGTGCCTTCACCAGCTTTGGAGTGGAGGTGTGACAAAGTTGCTGACAATTAATGAGTGTGTTAGAAATGCAGATGGATGGATGGATGGATGGATATATCAACCTTCAAGGCCTCTGTCATTCAGGAAAAGATGAGTTAATCCTTCTCAGTCTGTGTGACACTTAATGACATGTACAAGGGAGGTGAATGGCATCTTGTTGCATAGCAAGGGTAATATAGAACACAATTTCCCCTGAAGAAATAGCTCACATACCTTATATAATGAATGAGCTCATTTCGCCTGTGTTTGCCAGAAACAATAAAAGTTAGAAAATGTCCCAGTAATTAAAATAAAGTGTTACCCAGATTTATGGTGAGAAATGTGAAATGTCAGGCAATTGAGTGCAGCTCCACACTCACAAATAAGCTTCACATTCGTTAGAACAGGTTGCATTCATTAGGAGGAACAGTGTGGGTCCAGTGCTGGCCCCAGAAGGCAAGGAATGGTTTCTCCTGCACAGGGAAAGAAAGCAGAGGGGAGGGAAAGGTGCCAGCTGGCACATTCCCTGATGGATCCTGGTCCTAGTGGTGATGCTGCAGCAGGCACGGGACAGACAGGATCATTGCTTCAAGATGGGCTTGGATTATGTGATGGATGGTAGGGGGAGAGGAGAGAGAGTCCCACTGTCAGCCTGCCACGTGCAGGAAAGAAATCTAATAAAAATTTTTGAAGGGTGGAGATGAAAAAGGGAATCTAAGCATGGCCAGTGTTTCCTGCAGTCCTTCCTCTCACAGTCACTGTTCATTATTTTAATACAAATACTGTACCCAGGAATAGTTTAGAAGTTTACTAGATATGAGCTCATCTCTTGCTTAAAATAATCTTAAACCCTAATTATTTTTTCTATGCACCATTCTTTGTCAGAGGGCCACGTAAGTGAAGTGGGTTTAATCTACATAAATACCATTCCTGTAGCCATAGGGAACCCTGAAAGTGCAGAGCTGCTGGAGACAGAAGTGGAACTCTCTGAAAGTCTGGTGGAAGCTCATTTGAGCAGGTCCTGCTGGAACATCCCCAGTGCCTCTGTGCTCTGTGCAGCTGGAGGAGGGCAGGCTGTGGAAATGTCCTGCTGGGACACAGGGACTGGGACACTGAAACCTGCTGCCCCAATGTCTCCTGTCACCAGCTTTTGTGCTCCTCTCTTCTGACACAGCTAATGAAAAATTGAAGAGACTTGAAATGAAAATGCTTTACATAAAAGCTAGTCTGACAGTTGATGCTGTCTAGAAATGAAAATGTTCAGTGCCTTTCTCCTGAAAAAGAGAATAGGGCAATGTTAAATCAGACACTTCAGTAAATATGGATCTAGTGAGGGACTCTCACTACCTGCTTCTACCAGACTGAAGTGTCTGATTCAAAACACAGCCTGTCTTGTCCACTGGAGCATGGAACAGGTCTTATGGACAAAAAAAAAAAATAAATTAAACAACCCCAGTCCACTTTGTTTTTCAGTGTTGGATTCTGTTATTGCATAGTTGTGATCTGGGAGTAGTTCTAGGAATATCGTGGAGTTTTGTTAGGAAAAAACCCAGTCATGAAGTCAAAAGCAGTTGATTTTAACTTGGTAAAAGATTTGGATTGTGATAAAGATCTGCAGGGTGGCCTTAAGCCAGTTGTATATCCTCTCTGTTCTGCAGTTCCACATCTGTAAAATGACAGAATGAATTTGTTTCGTTTTCATTACACGCTTGTAGGAAAAATCTCATTATGCTAATGAGGTGTGCATGTGCTTTAATCACAGGTTCATTCAGAAAGCCCATAAATGAAATAAATATGAGATCAACGCATAAGAATTTGTGAGAAAGGAGTAGAAATCCGGGATTTTTAGGACAGCACGTTCTGAATGAGTGAAGTGATGATGCAAGCACTGATCTCCACAGAGTGCCTGGTGCTCTCTGTGTTATTTATAGGAGGCACAGGCCTCTACAATAAATTGCAGGTTCACCTGTCAGACCAGCAGACAGGGGATCACTTTACAACAAGAGGGAAGAGGTCATAAATTTCAAGCAGACTCATTCCCTGCCATGATTTTGGATGTTGAGCTGCTGTAAAGGAGGTACCAGAGGACATGAGGAGAGACACCAGGATCAGAAGCCATGGTGATAAAAACCCAGCGAGCAGATCAGATCTGACAGAGTCTTTGTAGCAAAGGTGCATTAAGATTATCAATATTATCTGCAAAATACAGATGCCATGATGATGTAAATGATCTCAAAGATGGAAGAGAGAGGTGAATTCCCTGGAGTCTGTGGGAGGCTGTGGAGGGAGGGGATGTTTGGCCTGTGGGTTCTGGGTGAGGTGGGAGTGAGGCCGTGTCACTGCTGCTGTCACAGGTGGGTCACGCTGGTTGTGGAGCCCAGCTCTGCTGCCCTTTCCTCATCCCAGCAGCTGCAGCAGATCCAGTCAGCATTCCCAGAGCTTCTCCTCGTGGCAGAGTGTGTGTGGGAGGGCAGGTTGCCCACCTTGTTTGGTGCAGCTTGGGTTTTGCTGATCAAGAGCTCCTGTAGGGCAGGGCTGGCACTCTTGCTTTAATATGGATTGCTTTGGGATAAGCTGTGGGAGAGACTTGCTTAAATCCAGGCTTAACTTAGTCTGAAATGAGTTGATTTTTCTTCCCTAGAATGGTGATGGTGGCTCTGGGAGGAGCTGCTGAGGGTGGGCAGCAGCAGTTCAGTGCTCTATTGACAGGGACAGGGCTTTGGCTTGGTGTTCCTGTCCCTGCCTCTGCTACGTGTGGATGTCTGCCTTGTTTGCTCATTGCTGGCTGTGCTGAGAAATGAAAGATTTGCTGTTCATGTAAATGGCAAAAAGTCTGTGCAGCCCTGACTCCCTGCAGGACTATTCTGTGAGCTCCTTTGGGAATCCCAGGAGTTCCAGCTTTATTCTCTTCTCTGACTGATTTTTCCCAGTGAATTCATTATTCTATTGGTGGGAGCAAGCATGTATTTTTGATTTTTTTTTTTTTAAATGAGGTGTTTGGCAGCCTCCACCAAGACATGTAGGTGCAGAGTGTGTGAGGGAGGGAGGGGCAGCCCTGAGCAACATACCAGGCAACTTGGGATGAAAAGATTCCAAAAAATGGAGAACTCTTTCATGTGCTTTTAACAACCCCTCACCTCCCATACTTCCTAGGATGCCTGATGATTTCCTGCAAATTAAATATGAGTTTTAGGTGAGAGCAAGTAATGTTTTAAGCAGGTCTCATGTTCATTACATGTATTCATCATGGATATATGGCCAATGGGCCATGACCAAGAGGTTCTGTACTTGGAAAAGATATAGAAGATACAGGAGGCAGGCCATGGAGCTGAGCTGGACAGAGCCAAGAGTCTGGAAAAGGGTTAAGGAAATAATGATGAGTTCTGAATCCATGGAGTTCTCTGGGAGAAGCTGCTGTGAATGTGGGTAAAATAAAATCAGTGAGCTGGACCAAAGCCCTAAAACACAGCCTTGCTGCCATTGCTGAAAAGTCCCAGCCACCTCACTGAGCTCTTTGCCCTGAAAGGTGTGCTGTAAATAGTTGACTTTTCCATTAATTAAAAAAAACCAACCTGTTTTAGTTGTCATGAGTCTATTGCTGACCTTCTCAGACAGTGAAAATTTTTGTTTGTTCATCTTAACTATGATTCTTGAAAATTTTTTTGGTGACTTCTTAGATGTCTTAAATCACTTCTTCACTTATTTCAGTGCATATCTCAGAGAAATATGTACAAAAAGAAGTGGTATCTTTAAAATAAATGTTCAAACTTCCTTTTGGCCAAAAAGATAATTTAGTTCACATTTGTAAAGTAATTTTCTGTAAGCGGAATATGTGTGTTGATGAAAAATTGTAAGATTTGAATGAAGAAGACCACCTGACTCTCAGATAATCCTTTCCAACAGAGAGTTTGAAACCTTATTCTTCAGGTTCTGATAGTTTGGCATTCCCCAGTTTCACTGTAATTGATCAGTGAAAATGACGACTTTGATAAATGATAATCTCTAAAGGAAAAGAGGGAAGGAAATACCCTGGCCATGCAGAGATTGTTTTACTTCTGCCACAATTAGCAATGGATATGTACGGTACCAGCATGGAGAAAGTGGAAATTGGCTGCTCCAAGGGCTGTGCTGTCTAATGTGAGCTGCAGCAGGAATTTTGACGTGTCGCATTCGCACCCACGCTCCCCCCCTTCCTTCTTCACAATCTTCACAATAGGCCCTTCCCAAACGTTTTGTCAAATAGCTGCAATATGCAGCACAGCCCTTGCTAATCCCCAGCTCTCCCCGAGCAGGCAGGCAGTGAGAACCAGAGGGGGCTGGGGGGAGCCCTCTCGGAACACACTTCTCCTCTGTGTGTACAAACATAGGCACAAACATCCCCCCAGCTCGGGGGACGTGCAAAAGGTGGGACCCGGTGCTGGGGAGAGGCACCGAGTGAAGGCGATGGGGAGGGAAGAGAACTGCCTGTTAAATATGGAAAATGGAGTCTGCTTTTTGTTCTGGGCCTTTGGAATCTGTGGGTGGATTGGAACTGGCAAGCAGGGAGCAAACACCCACCCACCATAGGGCTGTGTGGTTCAGAAGTTTACAAGAGTGTTTGTGTTCCAGGAGCTGTTGGCCTTGAAGCCAATGGAGAGGGGGAGGAAAAGAGGGAGAGAGTGAGAAAAACACTGTGGTGTTAGGGCCCTTCCTCAGAGATATTTTTCCCCTCTCCTTTCTCCAGCTCCAGGGCTTTGGAACTGGAGCAAGACTGGCTGGGGGACAGATTAATCTGATTTTAAGATGCAGCACTCACAGTCCGTCATGGAGAGGCAGAGACTTGAGAAGCCACTGCCACCTTAATGCCACATGACGGCTCCCTTCGCTCCCCCTCCTCCTGCCCTGCTGCTGTTTAGTTCTGCAGTCTGTGGGATGTAAAGATGGAAGTTTTGCTGTGTTGTTACTGCAGGAGTTGAAGCTTGGTTTCTGTCCCGTCGTGGCTTTCTGTTTGGAAGCTGCCGCTCCAATTGGGCACTGTCTGAGTATTGCAGATACAGAAACTGAGGCACAGAGAGACTGAGCAACTTGCCCAAGGCAACAGGAAATCTGTGGGAGATCTGGGAATAGACCCCAGATGTCCTGAGTTTTCTGTCTTAACCACAAGACCATCCTTCCTGTCTCTTTGGTAGTCCCCTCTGCTTCAGGAATTCCATTTACAAATTCCACCCATAAATAATCTGTTGCACGATCCAGTGATTTACTTGCACTAAAAAGTCATTTGGAAGAGAAAATGGCACCTCTCTTAAAATGAACTGCAGCTACTGCTTGCTGTCCTTTCTTTCTAGGGGATGAAGGAGAGGGAGTGAAAAAAAAAAAAAACCCAGCTTCCAGAGCTGAGAAGCTTTTCCATTGCTATCCAAACTTCCTGCAGGCATTAGTTTGGTTCTTTTAAAGAATCAGAAACTCCATATGTGATATTTGAGTGTATCTGGCCATTTATATTTTAGTGGATTAAAAAAAGGCCTGAAACTGCACTAAATCCATCTCGGGAGTGATCCTGCTGCTGGTCCCCATTGTATCTGAGTGTCTCTGATGACAGTCTGGTCAACTGCCACAGCCCTGGGGGAATTCACTGTGTGTCTGGTGCTTCTCCCTTGTCACAGTCACAGTCAGAGCTTCTCTAAGAGGAGGCTGAATGCTGGGAGGGGTTTTCATTCTACCAAAGCACACCCTTCAGTTTGGAAATGGTGGAGTGGATGGATATCCCTCATATTATTGAAAGGTACCATACGTACCTTCTGAAGAATATAATTTAAAAATTATTCTTAATTAAATTAATAAAAATTCTTAACTAAATTCTTAACTAAATTATTCTTAACTTTAGATTATCCTGTTACCCAGTGAGGAATATTCCTAGCCCTGCTTTCTCTTAATGTGGTAACTCCTTCAGCATCAGGAATCAACAAGGACTGTATGGCCTAAATTGTTAAATCCCATCTTTTTAGACCTTGGTATTGTGGTAATATCTAAAAATCCCACTCATGGATCACCAAATCCACGTGTGATGGATTGTATAAACAGAAACTTCAAGGATCCTTCTTGCTACCAGTAGCATTCTATTAAAGCAATTTGGTGAAGATCCTCCAAGTGTCTTCTCTGAGCACATGAAGACAGGGCTGCTGACCTAGACCAATGTGTTTGATTCCTGCCTCTTCTGAAGCCATTTAGCACTTTGAGGGTTGATGTCCAAGTTGGGTATGTGAGAGTGGGTTCCTCTCTGGGGAAATGCTGACTTACAGGCAAGGTCAAAGCTCTTACACAACTCTTACACCTTTTCCCTTTGTTGTGAATGGGATTTCAGAATAGAAAAGTACAAATGAAACACAAGAGCTTGGTGTGTGTCCTGCCCCATTACAATGAGTCTGAGTAAATCACAGCGGGTATGTTTTCCAAGTTCTTTTAAGCACTGTTTGGGTATTTGTCTGTTTGCTCCTCCTCTTTTGTCCAGATGTGTTTTTTCTGCTGTTCCGCTGCCATGAACTCTTCCAGAGGAGACTGTCCAAAATTCAGTGTCTGTGTCCCTCAGTCACACTCTATGGATGAGCAGTGCTTAAAGTCCATGTTGCATTACAAACACTATTAACAATTGTGCTGGTGTGAAAGTGCTCCCCAGCCCTTTTTGGCACACAGTTGACAGAGCCCTGAGATAACAGTGGAAACCTTTTCAGCTTGTTCCTTATGGGGATGCTAAGTGGTGATTGAAATGTTTGTTAGAATTCTGGGTGTGCAGTCCATGGAAAATGGGAGAAGACACCGATTTTTTGCTTTGAAATGTGATATTAATAGAAAGTAAGAGCATCTCACTCCTGATCTGAATAATAAATCCTTAATGGAGTTGGCAGTGCTGCTGGGCAGTGGGTGTCTGTGCTGTGGTCACTTGGTGTCCAAGCACTGGGTGTCCGTGCCATGGTTACTGTGTGTCCATGCTATGGGCAGTGAATATCCACGCTATGGGGGGTAGGGGTCTGTGCCGTGGTCAGTGGGTGTCCTTGCTATGGTCAGTTGGTGTCCATGCCATGGTCAATGACTGTCCGTGCTAGGGGCAGTGGATATGTCAGTGCCGCAAGCAGTAGGTGTGTGTGCCATGGTCAGTGCCTATCCGTGCCCTGGTCAGTAGTGTCTGTGCCATGGTCAGTGCCTATCCGTGCCCTGGTCAGTGGTGTCCGTGCCATGTGCAGTGGTCATTGGGTGTCCATGCCATGGTCAGTGCCTATTCGTGCCCTGGTCAGTGGTCAGTGGTGTCCGTGCCGTGCGCAGTGTATGTCCGTGCCCTGGTCAGTGGTCAGTGGTGTCCGTGCCCTGGTCAGTGGTCAGTGGTGTCCGTGGCCCGGCCGCGGTTGTGCGGGGCGGTCGCGGTGATCTCTCATCGGTCGGTAGAGGGCGCCCGTCCCCGGCGTGCGAGGGGGCGCTCGGTGTCCCGGACACACCGGACACTCCGGACAGTCCCGGACACACCGGACAGCCCCGGCCCCGCGGGTGGGAGCCCAGGAGCCGACCCGCCTGTGTACCACCAGCGTGGCCTTAGTGCTGCCTCTGCCTTCCTGCTCCAGCGAGGGCTCGGACAGCCCCCAGCCCCTGCCCACCCGCGCTGCGCCTCTCGCTCCTTCCACGCGTTGAGCGTCGCCTGTGGGTGGAAGGAGCGTGTGACGTGTGCCGGGAGCGGGGAACTCATGTGTGTCGGAGCAAGGGAGCACACGTGTGTCGGGATGGGGAAGCACACGTGTGTCGCTCGCCAGTAGCGCTCAGTGGGTTCGGGGCTCCGGTGCCCTGTAGCGCCCCGAGGATGCGCTCCCGTCGCGCCCATCAGCCGCGCTCTCACGCCTGTGATTGCTGTGGGCGCGGGGCGTGTGCCCGCAGTTGACGCCGGGCAGGGCGCCGTGAGCGCTCACACATGCCCCGCGCCCGTGCGAGCGCGACCAGCGCCGCTCCCGCGCCTATTCCATTTCACCGCTGCCAGAAATCCAGCGGCGAGAGGGAAAAAGCCCTCGCCCTACCGCCCCTCCTTGGCGGCGCGGCGGTCCGTGAACCCAGCAGTTTATCCTCCCCCCGCTCCCTCCCTCCCTCCCTCGCCGGCGCTGCCGCCGGGGCCGCGCTGCGCGCCCGCCCGTGCAGCGGCTCGGCTCGGCTCGGTTCGGCTGAGCTCGGCACGGTTCGGCTTGGCTCGGCACGGCTCGGTTTGGCTCGGCACCACTCAGCACAGCTCGGCTCGGCTCGGTTCGGTTCTGCTGGACTCGGCACATCCCAGCTCGGTTCGGTTCGGCGCGGCTGGGCTCGGATCAGCTCGGTTGTGCTCGGCGCGGCCGGGCTTGGATCAGCTCGGTTGTGCTCGGCGCGGCCGGGCTCGGTTGGACCGGCTCGGCTCGGTTGGACCGGCTCGGCTCGGCTCGGCCCGGCTGGGCTGATCCCGGCACATCCCGGCCGGTCTGGGCGCAGCGCGAAGGGGGAGGCGGGCGCTGTTCCTGGAAGAGCCCGGCCCGGGGAGTTGGTCACATTCTTGGCCGGGATTCAATGACTGAGGCAGACACCAACAAACAGAGGGGGGGAGGCGGAGGGCGGGAGGCTGAGCTCGCCTGCATTAGCTCAGCTCTCAGGCACTCTCAGTCACTGCTGGAAAGAGGAGCTGGGAGGATGTGCGCGCTCTCACCGCGGCTCCCCACGGCACAACGAGAGCACCGGCAGAAATAAGGGAAGGAAGGCGAACCGAGAGCCGAGGAGCCCTCCCAGGCCGAGCAGAGGGACCACGAGGGGCAGCGGAGCCGCTCTTCGCCCGTGCGGAGCCCCCGCGCCGCTTTGGCAGTGCCGGAGATTTGGGCCTTTTCTCCTGCGTTGTTCCTTCCACAGACCGAGCGTTCTGCCTCCTCCTGCTTTTTACTTTCCTCCCCCGCGCCTTCCCTCGGTGGATATGGACAGAAGGGGGATCACTGCAGAGAAGCAGCAGCCGCCAGAACATATTTGAGCCCCGGGTGCTCGGAGCGTGGCACAGACTTTTTGTGTTTCTGTGGGTGGTGTGTGTGTGTGAGTGAGTGTGTGTTGGAGGTGTGGGAGGAGGGATTGGTTTGCCTGGGGGTTGGCTGAGGGGGTGAGTGCTCGGATGAAGACCTCTTTTTGCCGTGATTCTGTGCTCCATCGGGGCAGCTTGGAGACTTAGAGGGTTTGAAATTGTAACGCGAACCAAGAGAAAAGAAAGAAGAGAGAGACACGCATACAAAAGGATTTATTTCCTCTCCGTTAGTGGATTGCTGAGTGAGAAGGAGGAAAAACACAAGGGTGGGTTGTTTTATTTTGTTAATATTTTTTCCTTAAAAAAATCCCTTAAGTGGATTTGCACCAGGGTGGAAGATAACTGGGGATTTTTGCTGTTTGTTTTGGGAATAGAAACTAAAAAATGGAGACTGTAAGTAGAAGCAGCTTCCAGCCTCATCCAGGACTGCAGAAGACCTTGGAACAGTTTCATCTGAGCTCTATGAGCTCCCTGGGTGGCCCTGCTGCTTTCTCAGCACGATGGGCACAGGAGATGTACAAGAAAGACAATGGCAAAGACCCAGCGGAACCTGTACTGCATCTGCCCCCGATCCAGCCTCCTCCGGTCATGCCTGGTCCCTTCTTCATGCCCTCGGACAGATCCACGGAGAGGTGCGAGACCATCCTGGAAGGCGAAACCATCTCTTGCTTCGTGGTGGGCGGAGAGAAGCGGCTTTGCTTGCCCCAGATCCTGAACTCGGTGCTCAGGGACTTCTCCCTGCAGCAGATTAATTCGGTGTGTGATGAGCTACATATTTACTGCTCCAGATGCACTGCTGACCAGCTGGAAATCCTCAAAGTCATGGGCATCCTGCCCTTCTCCGCTCCTTCCTGCGGGCTCATCACGAAAACTGATGCTGAGAGGCTTTGTAACGCCTTGCTTTATGGTGGCACCTATCCTCCCCACTGCAAGAAGGAATTCTCTAGCACAATTGAGCTGGAGCTCACGGAGAAGAGCTTCAAGGTGTATCATGAGTGCTTTGGGAAGTGTAAGGGACTCCTGGTGCCAGAGCTTTACAGTAACCCCAGCGCAGCCTGCATCCAGTGCTTGGACTGCAGGCTCATGTACCCACCTCACAAATTTGTGGTCCACTCTCACAAATCGCTGGAAAACAGGACTTGCCACTGGGGCTTTGACTCTGCAAACTGGAGATCCTATATCCTCCTCAGCCAGGATTATACTGGGAAAGAGGAGAAAGCTAGACTGGGCCAGCTCTTAGATGAAATGAAAGAAAAATTTGACTATAACAACAAATACAAGAGGAAAGCCCCCCGGGTAAGTGGTGCCTGTAATTTTAAAGGGGGGGGGGGGGGGGGGAATTTCGGTAACATTCATCGATATACCCAAATTGTTACCAGCTGCTTTTCCTCGGAGTCATTTAGCAATTTTAATCGTGTTCTCCATTCTCCCCGCGTGTGTGTCACTGTGGAGGAGCAGTGCTCGAGATGGCACCTTTATTTTTCTGGTTGTTTTCTGACCACGGTGGTTGGAGTTTGTTTAAATTACGTGTGTGTATTTGTGTATTTTACTATGTGTGGACCTTGATCTTTGAAGCCCATCACACTGCCCCAGACTATATCTGGCAGTGCGTGATTTCGGGTCTTTAAGGGCTTCTTCACTCAGGGGCCAAGGCAAGGGAGAAGCCAGAAAAAAGGAGCAGGTACTGATGGCTCCAGACACAAGTCCATGCACTTTTCTGGTCGATTGAGTGTCGCCAGGGATGGAGGTGCGGGCTGAATGCTCTAAATGCTTGTATGGAAATAAAATGTGCCTGTTAAGAAAAAAATTGTGCCGGTAGTGCAGGTTACTGGTTTATAGACAAAGTATTCGGAACGTGACTGAAGAAGTCCCTGCTTTTAGAGTATCCCTGTGGAGCCTAAATTTCCCCAGCAGACAGGCTTTTGTATATTGGATTATGTATACATCCAGCAAATGACTCTGTCTAGGGCCAGCTGCAGCAGCTCCTTAAGGTATTGCATGCCGTGCTGTGCTGAGCCAGACAGCTAAAGCACATTTTTTTTAGGTGCCACTTGTTTTTCTTTCAGTCTGAGCTGCCTTTAGATCCCAGAATCCCTGGTGTGTGGGTGGGAGGCTGCCTCGGCATCTGGCACTGGTCCTGCTCCATGGGCAGCAGTGCCACAAGGCCTTGGGGACTCGCAGACACCGGGATGTCTGTCTGGCTCCTGGGATGGTGCAACCGGCTGGGGATGAGCAATTCTGCTTCCTGCTCCTTCCCCCCGGTGCGAGGGGAAAACAAACTCCTGCCTCCCGAGTTCTCCCCTGCAGGTTTGTTGGTTGGGCTCTGCCTCACTGTCAGAGAATTCCGAACTTTTGGTTTTTGTGTCCGGAGTGGAAGGGCAATACACAAGCCTGGAAGAGAGAAGCGATGTTTAAAGCCCACTGTGAAAATTCTGAATTAACTTATCAAATACCTGTTTAAAGGGGCAGGCACACACACTGGCCAAGGTAGAGCTTTTATTTATAAAAAAGTGCAACAAAAATACCCAAGCAAAATCCAGATTTTTAAAAAAAATATTCTGTGCAAACAGTACAGTAATTCCACAGCCAGACTAGGCGGCCTGGTGAGCCCATCTGACCGGGCTGCACACTTCTGGATTAAGGAGCAGTCTCACTCTTCCAGTTTCTCTCCTGGCCCCCGGCTCAGTCCTTGTCCTCACCCCTCCTTTTCCTCCCCGGAGTGTCAGGACGCTGTGACAAAGCTGGGCTGTAATGAGGCACATTATCCCCGTGGTTGGAGGTGGATGTGTTTTTAATGGCTTGTCTATTCTCCGTCAGTCATGTGCCGAGATGGAATGGTGGGATAGATCTACATGGATGTGAGAGGAGAATATGGCTTTTAAACTGGAGACGTCTTTCATGCTGGGAAAGGAATTTTCTAGGGCATGCTTCGTTTGGGAAGTAAAATGAAGAAATCTCCGCATACATGTTGTAGAAAGGTCCTGTTCCCCTGGCTTGGTCATTTCCAGAGTCTAATTAAAATGAATGTTAGTAGAGAAGTGCTTTCCTTTTCTTGCAAGGCTTTTTCTATGTTCTCTTCAACTGCATCATTTATCCAACAACCTAGGTGAGGCTGCAGAAGGAGAACAGGAAAAGGTTACTAAACCTTGGCTGTGCCTCAGTTTTTTGGGGGACCTTTTCATAGCTTTTCAAACATGAGAAACACCCTTCCCTCACCCTCCAAAATCTGCCTGGAGTGCAGCACTTCTTGCAGAGTGAACTGAAGATACCTAATAGTGAATGCCAAAAATTGTGCGAGGAAATGGTGGCCATCTATTTTTTGGAAAATTTTGCCAGAAATCCAACATGATGAAACGCTAAGTCTTCTGCATAAATTCATTTGGAACGTGGCAAGGAGTGAGGTGGGGAAGAATGAGAGTGGTGTGTGCTCAGAGGATGGGGTAGGGAAAACAAAATGTTTTTTCTCATATTAAGTTTCAAGCCTTCAGGACTCTTCTATTAAAGCAGTGCAGTCCTGAGGAGACCCTGACCGTGCTGGCAGAGTTTTGTACGCTTATCCTTCCTTTTCCTGAAGTCTTTTTCCATTGGGCTTAGCCAACGGATATCATATGCTAAGGTCATTTGTGTTGTAGCAGTGTGTGTGGATAATTACGGAGAGATTTAATCAGACTCTAAGATTGGTAGGCTGTGGCCAGGGGCAAGTTAACATTGGAGTAAAGTTTAGATGCCTAGTGAGGAAATGACAAGATGGTCCCATTCCATGTGAGTTAAATCCTGTGTGGGTTATGTGTGTCTGTGGGGCTCTGGCTGTCTCGGGGATGAAAGGGTGAAGCACATGTGTCTTTGTGGTGGGCTTCCTTTTTGATGTAGATCTCAGCTTTGCTTTGTTCTGTTTCATACAGAGGTGTTCTTGTGCGTGGTGTGCCATAAGGTGCTGTGTCAAATATTGGGTTTTCTGCTTTCAGGAGTGGCCTTTTATTTTCAGTTTCTCAGTGTATTTATTTCTCTGTGTGTGAACACACATGGCTTTGTGTGGTGTGTTTTCTCTGGGGCTCTGGTAGTATGTTGGTAGCATGGGATGCGTATGACCAATTCTGTGGCTGTTTAAGCAGCAGTGAGTGTTTTGACCTTTTCATGTGTCTCCATGAGGTTTCTGTGATGAGGTCTGGAGATTTCTGCCAGCACAGCTCTGCCTTTTAAGGGTCTGACTTAAATGGAGAAGCTGGCTTGGCACAAGCCCCTGGTGCAGATTCAGCATAGTGGCAGAACTGCCTTTTTTTCCTCTCTTTTTTTTTTCCCCTTTTCCTTTTTTTTTCCTTGGCGTGGTTTTAAAGCTTTGCTACGAGGCATAGCTTTTCCTAGATATTTCATTCCTAGTGCATATTTCTCTCTACATCAAGTATCTGTAGTGCACATCCATCCTTCTGTACCAGGAGATGGATGCGTAGATGCGGAGATCTCCTCTCTCTGTCAGCCGTGTTGGTTGAACAAGACTCCTGTTGCCTGGTCTTGCCACTTGCAGAAGAACCCTTTGTCCAGACCTGGGTGAAGTCAAAAAAGGGTCTTAACCAAAAGCTGGAGGGAGTTGTGACAGCTGGAGCCCCCCACTAGAGCAGGGACCATAAAGGCCTCAGTCATATTCCTTACCCTCGTCTAAAACTTTGGTTTTTATATCCTGATTGTTCATGCTTGGATGAGTTACTGACCTCCCATAAGGTCTTTCACCTTGCTGCCACTTCCCAAAGCTCTTTCTTTTCTTCATATATATAACTTCTTCCTTTTATGTATTTTGTGTCCTTCACTGGGTATTCCACCTTCCCATGCGGGGTTTGTTGTGCTTTGCTTTCTCTCTGCACCAGCATGGCTTTTACTTGTGTGGGTGTCCTGTTTCCCTACCTGTCTCATCTCATCCACCATTACTGGTGTGGAGCACAACCGTTACATTCTGGGGTATTTCTAGAAATCAGAAATGTGAATAACCTGACGGGGTTGCAAAACAGGGCTCTAGAAATCCACCATCAGTGCCAAAGCCTTTTCTTGGGCTCAGCTCCTGGTGCCTGGTGCGTGCTCCCCGGTGGGACCGATGCGGCCTCGGTGTGTCTGTGGTGCTGCTCCCCACTCCTGTGTGACAGACAGCTCCCTGCTTGCCTCACATCAGGATGCTCCACTCACACAGAATTAGTTCAGACGCAGCCCTGAAGGCTTTGTTGGTTGCTATTTCCAGAAGAGGAGGGTGGGTTCAACTGTGTCTATTTCGAACCCTTTTTCTCCGATACTGAACCGAGCAACGTTTGACAGCACTTTGAGATTCCCCACCTGTGTGCCAGACATTTGTACCCTGGGCAGGGCTGGCTGTGAGCAGGGCCCAGGAGAGCCAGAGCTGTCCTTGCACGCGTGTGAGCACACCCACACACCCAGCGCTGCCGTGTTCCCACGGTTCAAGTCCCAGCAGCACTTCTATGAAGTAGCTGGAAGCCAGAAGCAGCATTCTGGGTACTGACACACAAATGAGCACATGAGGCCTCCCACTTTATTTCACAATGCCTCCCAACCCAGCGCTGCCACAACACGCAGCTTGCCCAGCTGGAGGAAGGTTTAGCCAGGTCAAGTGTGCAGCAGAATCAAAGAACCCAAATTGCTGCGAGCGGAGCAGAGGACGTGGGCTTTTAGGTGCTGCCCAGTGGTTGCTGTGCTGTGCTTTATGGCCACCTGAAAGGCTGCAGGAGTGGAGCTGGGATTTGTGTCTTATCCTAAAGTCCTGTCTTCTGGCAGTAGTAACCTTTATTTGTTAATAGGTATATCCTGTGGTGGGTGTAACAGAGAGGTTCTGAGTTTATTCCCTGGCAGTGTTCAGGCTGCAGGACGGATTTATTCCTCTTGGTAGAAACTGACGTGAAAAATATCGTTGCAAAATTTTTGCCCAAGAACTGAGGATTCAGTTATTTTCCCATGGAATACTGAAATAATGTGTTCTACCTGATGTTCAAGAATTGCTTTAGAGATTCTTCAGTAAAAATCTCGAAGTCCCTAAAACAAAAACATTGACGTCTTGGGACAGTAGTTTAGTTCAGAAGTCTTCTACAGCTTAAAAGTTGAACTTCAAAAGTGACACCAGCTTGAACAAAATCCCGTGTACCCAGGGAGAGGACAGTGTTTAAGCAAACCTCAGCAGTTTTTCCCAAGCGTGCAAACAGTTTTACAGATGTTGTAGATCAAGAACAAGCAGCAGGTACGTGCATGTGTGTTGGACAAAGAGTTTGCTGCCAATGATCTCATGGTGTTGAGTCAACCACGGCTCTCTCTTGCTCCAGAAGGGTTCCTAAGTTCCTCAAGTCAGTTCTCTTGAATTAGGGTGGGAATTACATCCAATCTCTGCTTTTGAAAATCGCTGCCTAAAATATTTAAACCTCTGCCTCTCCCTCCATTGTCTGGGCTGTCTCGCTTGCCTCTCCATTTTTGTGGTTTCGGGCTTGGGCGTGTGTTCTGCCCAAACAGTAGCACGCTTTGAAGATGCGTGTAAACACAGCTTATTTTTTGGATGTGCTGGGAGCCCGACACCTGGTCCCTGGCAGGCTGCGAGCCCGGTTATCGCTGGCTGGGGCTGGCTGACCCGAGAGGGTGTGTTTGCACTTGCTGAGAGGCGCCTTTGGATTGGTGTTGTAAAAGCATCTGGAGGCGTCTGCGCCAGGCTGCTCCGAGCGTGTCCGGGCAGCGCAGGGCTGGAGCCTCTCCTTCCTTATCTGCACCCCCGGCACCAGCACTGCCAGAGCAGGGGGGCTCTGGGGCCACAGCCACGGCCTCTGGGTATCTACAGGGATGCAGTGTCCAGCCTCATGAAAAACTCACCTTATGTTCATCTGCTGGCAGAGTAATTTCACCGAAGCGAAGGGTTTGAATGTCCCCAGTGCAGTAAGGAGTGGGCTGGCTCTTACTGGGGATCACTGGTGATTGAACTCACATTGCTGGCTCAGCTGGCCAGACTGCTTTGCCATCACATGAGGAACTGTGTCTCCATGTGTGCAGTATTAAGACACAGGTGTTTTGTTTTTTTTTAATATTTGGCTTGGTTTGGTTGTTTTGATTTAATTTTAAAGCATACTTTGGACTTGACTCTGTAATTCTTACTTAAGAGGGAACCGTCATGGAAGAGTTACACCAAATCCAATAGGGGAATCTTGGAAAAAATCAGACAAAAATGACTTATACTGGTTTGTTAAGAATCTATTGATAGAATCCTGTCAATTACTAGGCTGTTCTATTTTAGCTGAGTGGCCGTAGTGCACTTAATTCAAATTGATCTTCACATACAGGAAGCATTACTTTAAAATGTAGGAATATAGCATGGTTTTGTTTGAAATCTGCCAATTAGAGCATGTGTGTTAATGATACATTTTATTAGATAATATCTACTTTGCATATGTTTTGTGTATCTGGGTAATGTGTATTATGAATTAATAAATCAGCACCAGTTTTTTAATGCTATTCCACGCTGTCTCTAGTACAGGCAGTGTATATTCTTGGAAAACAATTTCAGAGAAGCAAGTTTGCTCTGAAAAAATGTGCTCTGGTCCCTCCCCTCCCTCTTCACACCTTGTGCAGTCTTGTATGCCTTAAATTTCATTGTCAGCATAGAGATTCAGACTCAGGTCGTCATTGAAATCACCTGCTCTGTATCTTCTGGATCACAGAAGGTTAATCCAAAAGTTTGGGGCTTTGGGGCCGGTTCTACAGCTCCCACTCAAGCAATCAGCCCATAGTAATTGGAACCAGTTCACCCACAAACCACAGCAGGCTCGTGTGTATCAGACTCCTTCCTGTGTGTTGGCTGGCAGAGAGCAGGGACAGATCTGAACCAGAATGTCCCAGTGCTGAGGCAGAGTGGCTTCACTGAGTTTATGGCCTTAGCTGGTGTTTACAGGACTGCACTGACTCTGAGACCCTGTAGTTCTGCTGCTGCAGTATTTTCATTTTGCTCATTAACAAGGATTTAGTTTAGTAGACATTTGGTGCTCTGATCCTGGTGGATCTCCCTGAGTGGGGCAACTAGAAGTTGGCTTCAGACTGAAAAGATCTTGTCTGTTGGTCACTACATGCCAGATTTGGTTTTAAGGTTGTGGTAGACATCTACCACAGAGATCTTCTCTTCCTGTATTTAGGATTTGTCGGTTATTATTTTTTATTTCATTTTTTACTAATGAAGAAGTATGTCTAAGCTTAGAATAAGGGCCAGCCTTTTCTGCTGATGCAAATTCAAGGACCATAAGCTTGGCCTCAGAGTTAAATCGGGCGCAGTTGATTGAGTGTGCAGCTTTCCTTGGCATTGGGGAATCCTGCTGGCTGATAGATGCTGGCCTCTCTGCACAGAGATAACAATTTTGCTTTGACTTTTGGTTGGATGAGGTGACGAAAACACTGATACTAATTTGAGCTCTGGTCCTGTCAGTGTGTGATGGACAGAGCTCTTCTGGGAGCCAATGGGAATTCCCATGTGTGGAGCTCTTATCACCACCTCCATCTATGGTTTGGTTGCTATCATGTAAAATTAGGCTTCTCCAAGCAGTGGATGCATATTAACACAACCTGATAGGCTGCACAGACATATGTTCTGGGAAATAAGGCAGGTCCTGCCATCCCAACTCAGGCAGCCTTGTGCTAACAGTCTGGTTTAAAGAGTCAGGGAAAACGTGCATGAGGCTGGAGATTCTGTGTGTATGTAAAAATTGCAGCATCATTCTGTATGCTGGAGGTAAACAGCAAAGGAGCTAATCAATAACCTGGGTTCTGGCTTTGTTGTTTATTGATTTATGTACAGTTACCTTTGCACATGCTTTGTAGAAAACGGGACTTTTATGTTTGGTTTTCTGTAGTTTTTTCTTAAAAAAAAATGGAAGCTGTTTCTGTTTTGGTGTGAGAATCAGTGCCACTGGAAGCACAAGGACTGCTCAGGCTTTAAGGATTAAAAGACAGCAGCAATATCAACAAGATAAGGTAGAAGCCTGGTGCTTGTCTTTTCCTGGGGAAGATTCCAGTGATGGATTCGGGGACTGTGGTACCCTGTGCTTTGTTCCTCGCCCGCTGTTCACTCAGTGGTATCGTTTTATAGAATAAGGTCATTGACTTGGATTGCTTCTTGGTTTCTCAACCCTTTTCACCAGCCAGTTTGTGTAATGTCTGTCTGAAACATTGAGTAAGGGCATTGAAATAGCAGACAGGATATCAAGTGTTCGGAAGTCTGGGTTAAGTATAACAGACAGTTCTGGCTGGCGAAAGGGGAGCAGCCCCTGGAGCTCGCTCACAGCTCAGTCTCTGTGCAAACACCAGACTCGGGGCTCTGCATCCCTGTTCCAGCTCTTCCCCTCTGTTCCCTCCACACCCATATAATTAATCGTGTGTGGGTGCACCTCTTTTCTAGATATGTCTTCCTTGTTTCTTAGTGGCACAGAATTGTATGTAATAATGTCTCTTTCTAAGGATTACATAAGTTGAAGATGATTTCTCCACTGGGAGAATTATGCAAGTTTAAACTGAAATGTATTTAGAAAGCTTTTATGTGTGTGTTTTCTGACTCGCAATGCAGAGGGTGATTTATTTGCATCCTTAATTGAACAACATCTGTTGGGGTTGGAAGAAAAACCATTTCATATCTTTTCACTGTCATATCCTGCATTTTTATGAAGTCCTCTACCCCCTCCACTTCTCACATTACCTGTGATACAGGTGCTGATTTTTGTCCAGGTAGATCAGCCAGGCACTCATGTGGGATGTTCTGGGCTCTGTAGCATTCTTGATGCATGTCTGCTGTAGTGTTTTCTTTCACTTGTTGGATTTCACAGAATCACACAATCACTGAGGCTGGAAAAGACCTCTGAGATCCTCTCCAGCCACTGATCACCATCCTGTCTATAGACACTTGGGTGCTGTGTAATGCTGCTCTTGGTATGCTTTGACCATTTAGTAAGGAAGTTGCTGCTGCCCTTGAGCAAAATCAAGGTTTGTGTCCCAGGAGAAGAAAGCACTGCAGTCAAGAGCGTTTCCTGAACTTGAAGAGAGCGAAACACAACTTCTTGTTTCAGTGTGAATTTCTGTGTGAGGTGCTTTGTGTGACCGTGTCCTGGCACCTGTACCCATTGCAGAGGCTGCACGGGTCTGGAGAGCTGTTCTGCAGTTCCAGTGGTATTGAGAGTCACTTCCTTTCCCTCCCTGTGGAATGCTGGAGTGCTGCACTCATGGTGCTGGGAGCTGCTGTTTCCAGGATCGAGCTCACAAAATAAATTCTGCTGAGTAATAAAAAATACAAGCAGCATCCTGCTGCTTACCCAGACAGAGGTTGCAGTAGTACCAATTAGCAGCAGTGAATTACTTTAAATAATTAAAAAACTAAGTATTAAATTTTTCTGGGTTCTGTATTTTCTCACCCTACAAAATCCTCAAGATTGTTCAGGTTTACCTGTTCATAGCAGTAAAATAAGTTTTATACAGAGTATTGGGCTAAAAAAGGCAGAAAATGCACAATATTAAGGCTAAAATATGGTTTGATTTCAGTAACTTTCACTGATGTAATGGAATTTCAGACTTACACTTCTGTTATTAAGAATTATATGTTAAACAGGCTTTTCTGAAGCACCATCATTCCACAGTTGGAAAACTTATCTGAGTTGAAAGATAACAGAGTGTCACCCCAAAAAAAAATTGCCATTCTTAACTCCCCACTGGCAGTTCCAGTTTATTCAGTGAATTATCTCACCCATGCTGGTATAATTTAGAAATATTCCTTTGAAATAACTGTGTTTAGAGTGGTGCAGAGCTTCTGGGAAAAGTAAATCAACCTCACAGCAGCACAGACTACAGCATCAGGTCCATCATTGATATTTCTTTGTTCCCATTCAGTCACTAAAAAGAAACATGCCATGCAATGAGTCCTTGCACTTAAATAGCCAAAGATTTAGTTTTATTTGGCTTTTTGACCTTTTTTGCCACAGCAGTGTAGTTTTTTGTAAAACCAGTGGAGCCAAATAACCTTTGGGCCATTTTCAGTGGCAGACAGTGATAGAAGTGGAGTAAAGTGCTCTATTTTACTATCAGTGAATATGCAGAACTACTACTCAAAGGCCTTGGCCCTCACAGCCTGCAAATTAGTTGCTCCTTTTCTAAAACCTTAATTTCTAAAACCTTAATTTCTAAAAACATTTCTGTGAAAGTCTTTTTTTATAATGGATTCATTGATCTTCCTTTTGCCCTGTTGAAGACTACTGAGTTCTGAAGGAAAAGATTAAATTATGTTTTTATTACTATATAGTTTTATACTTTTATTATAGAAAATTGTGAATACAAAATAAAAGTAAACCAGTAATTTTGAGGGGAAGAAGGGGTAGAGGGAGTTGGCAGTGCCTTAACTACTATTTGCTTCTATTTGTTGTATGGCCTGTGTCATTATTTGTAGCATTAACTTATTCATGTGTCTTTTAAGTAAATTTGGTCTTTTTGCAGTTTTTGAGCAATTAACCTAGCTGTGATGAGGCTTGAAAGAATATCATCTGCACACCTGTTTAATGTTAAAGATGAGGCATTCAGTGCTTTGTGGCTTTAGCTTGAAATTCAAGTTGCTTTGAGTCATCCCTTTAGTCTTTTGTTTGGGTGGAAAAAAGGAGTGGCAGCAAAGGGCCTGCAGCTAAGAAATGAAAGAGTTGAATTAGGTTTTAGAAATGTTAGTCTTGGCATTTGGGCCATTTGCATTTGTAGAGATCGTCACGCTTGGCTTTAGTTGGGGTTGAGCAGTTTGGGGATGGAGAATGTTCCACATCTCTGTCCCAGTTACTCCTCAGGGGCACTGGGACAGCGGGGAGGAGCTGGACTGGGAGCTGTGGGCTCCCGTTTCCACCACATTCCCTCACGGGGATTTTTGCTCCACCTGTATTTCCATGCTGTGCTGCACAACTGACTCGGTTTTTTCCTGACAGCAGCTTCTCTTCCAATTCTGTGACCCAGAGGACTCTCCACTCTTAAATCACAAACTGAGTCACAAACCTGGGACAGAAAGTGCTACCAAAGAATCGCAGCGTTCGCTTTGTTTCCCTTGTTTTGGGTTATTTTGTGCAGCTTCGTCAGTTCCTGCAGCTCCAGGAGAAGCTGCAGTGGCACAGAGGGGACAGACAGTGTGTGGGGAGGCTCCCAGCAGGAGCATCTTCCCTGGAATCATTGCTGAGAATTGTGTGAAGAGCCCAAGCTGGTGTGACATCACTGCCCTGCTCAGTCCAAGCACTTGGATTGGTGTGCTCATGGTGAGCTTTAACTCCTGCCATGAGAGAAAAGAGAGAATATTCTAAATGTCCCTGTGGTCCAGACCTTGAGGGTCTCTGCTCAGTTCTCTTGGCCTGGGATGCAGCCTGGATAATCCGTGTGATATCAGTGCTGTCAGGGAAACCCTGCCAGGGACTGAAAGGGAAGAAATTGGAGCTTCCCTGCCCCAGACCCTGCCATGGAGCCCCAGCTGCCCCAGTGCCTCACTCTAGCCCCTGTGGTTTGACTCCACTAAGGTCACTGGACTTGGTCCAGATTTATCAAAATGTGGAAATCACTCCCAAATGTGGCCAGGTTTTCCTCACTGGCAATCATTTGAGGGCCACATTCTGCTGAGATGTTAAAAGTGAAACTTTAGGTGGAGGTTTTCTTTTCAGATGTCTATTTCAGCATTTGAATTCTGCTCTTACAAATTTACATGCAAATTTATAATTTAGGTTTCTAAAAAATTTTATCAAATTTGCCCTTGTTAGCTGGACTAATTTATTGGTGCAGTTTTCTCTTATTGTATCATGATTTGATTTCAGTAGTCACACACAACTCCATATATTCCTTTGTTTCTAAGAGGGATGCTCATTCATGTGCTTGTAAAAGAGCAGCTGGATCCCATTTTGGCAGATGTGAAACCCTTACGTTGAAATTGCTATATTTTTTGTATGTAGGATTTTTCCTTGAAAAAATCTCTTATCAATTAGATCCCACTCACTTTTGAACTTTCTTGCTCCCTCAGCCAAAAATCTTAATCCCCTGAGACATCAGAATTAACTGCTACAGACAATTGTGATGTCACAAAGTTTCAGGGAAGAGAAATATGGAGACACACAGATCCTGCTCAAACCAATTTCTTAACTAAGAAAAGGTTGCTTGGTTTTTGTTTTCATTTCAAAGCCAGAAACAAATTTTGCCTCAGATTATCATGGCAAAGTAACAGTTGAGTTGATCCAAATTCACCCTCAGCCATCATGTAAAGGCTTCTCCAATCTGTGATTCCTGCTCGGGCAGGGGAGAGCTGCAGCTCTGGGCTGTGTCACTGTAGGGCCAAAAGAGAATTGCAGCCCTGAAAAATTTGGTAAAGACCAGCAGGGCAGAGCCATGTCCCAAAGGAGAAGTTTGCAGAAGTAAATTCATAATTACCAGCTCTGTTGCTCCTCTTCTTGCTGGTTTGGACACACTTGGTAGCTCTTCTTTTTTTGTGGGGGGGTGTGATGGTGTTTTTGTTGTGAGGTTTGTTGGTTTGGGTTTTTTCCTCCAAGCTCCTTCTCTAGGCTCTGTGCCCGAGTGCATCTTGGGATTTCCCTTTTGCTGAATGAGCTGCTTGTTTGAGAGGGAGGAAGTAAGGTCCCTTCTGGATTAGGAGGGAATGGGGGTGGAGGGTGGGGAAATGTCCTGTTTCATATGCAAAGCACACTGAACTGAAAAAACCCCACATGAAAACCTTTTAACAAAACCATCCATGTCACAGACTGGCAGAGCAGCTGCTGGCTTTGTTAGGGAGAATATTAATGTTTCAAAGACTTACAGAACCTTTTAAAAAATGAGATAAAGAATTGATTTTATTTTTTTTCAAGATACAAGCTGAGGTAAAAAAAAAAATCTCCTTATCAATATCTGTGAATGGAATGTGCAATCAACTGATGTGACACCAACTTCCACACAATGTGGTGAGATGTTATGATCTACACTCCTCCTTTGGAGACTGGAATGCCAGAATGGCCCTGATTCTCCAGGTGCTCATGTGTACATTGTGTAAGAAAAGCAGATTATTGAAAGGAACTCCTGGAACGGTTTTTTACCATGAGGGGAAGTTGTGTTCCTGACTCTTGAGTCTTTACTCACTTTAAAAACCATCATCTGACTTCCTTGGAGCAGGGCTTCTGCCAGGCTGGGTTCATCCTGCACACTTGGGGTCGTTTGGGAATGATAGGAATGGCAGATCATTACACATTTTCCTTGATTGTGGTTGATCTTAAGAGTCAAAGTGTTTCTTTGCTGCTACAGTCTGGAAGTTTGCTCAAACCTCCCTTAAATTCACACTAAGTTTAGTGATAGAGAGAGACAGACATTAATATTTTTTTCCTATGGTTATTGAAATGAAGGTATTGGGGTTTTCCAAGTAGAAATGGATTCTCTTGAATGTAAACTCACTTTTTGTATGGATGAGCAGACAGTGATCATGGGTTAAATAGTAGGGAGATAGAACAGATATAAAACATTTGCTGTAGTTCTAAATATTACTGCTGGAGTAGTACCTGATTGCAGGGAGTTCTGTTCTAATGTTCCTCACAAAACATGTTGAAAATCTCTGCTGAAAATTTCTATTTCATTCAGAAACTGGCATTGTTTTTGTCCTATAACGTAGTTTATGTTACTGAGCTGCCTCCTGTACAAGGAAGTGCTTGTGTAATGCCCAAGCCATTCCCATTCCTCACTGAATGATATGCAAATCTAGTCAATTAAGCAGGGGGGATTTAATTAGCAGTTTAAGTTCATGTGTGAAGTGTCTTGCCTTAATTACTTAACAGTTTTGTTGCAAATTTGCTAAGGTTTTTTTTTTTTCCCACAGAACTATCAAAACTGTGATTATATTTATTTATTTATTTAATTTTTTTTGGTATCATTTTCCAATCCTGAGCATTGTCCAGTGCCTTTAACCTCCATGTGCATGTGTCTCCCTCCTTCTGCAGCTCTTTTCAAAACTGGGGGGGACAAAGCACAACTATGGTTATTGTCTCAGAGCAGAACAACACATACAGAAAAAAACTCAGGAATTTTGGAGTGAAAAGCCATTTATTTGTTGTTTTTTTGCAGCTAGGTGACACCATTATAGTAGTATCAGTAGCAGCCTCATGTGGTTGTGATGATTATGTTAAATGGTGGCTTTTATTTCATGTTCTGCCTGGCCAGGGTGCTTTTCTTCCTCTGCAGAAGCTCAGGCTGTGGCTGTGTCGGGGTTGCAGTGCTGCAGGTCACTCAGTATTGATACAAACAAGATTTTTGTGCTGATACCAAACCTGGTGGGTTTTTATTTCACATCTCCTCCTGTGGAATACCTGGGCAGGTGAGGCTGGCACCAGCAGCTGGGGGATGTGCAGTCTCTGCTGTTGTGGTTTGTGTGTCTGGAGGTGCTGGATGCTGGCCTTGTGGTTGGTGTAAGGGTGGGAAACTGCCGTGGATTGATGTGGTGTCACCTGCTCCTCTCTCAGCACTCATATCTGCATCAGAACTATAAAATCATGGGCTGCTGCAGCTTCATGCTTTGTTCCTGCTCTCTTTGACACTGAGGCCTGGTTTGTGTTGGTGACCCGAGACCCAGAGCAGGAGGAGTGTTTGAGACAGTCCCAGGAGTGTCCCAGGACAGTCCCAGTGTGCAGGAGGCCCAGGCTGTGTGTGCTCAGTGATCCCCAGGCTCCTTATGGGGCTCCACTGCTCTTTCTGCAGTTGGAGATGCCACAGGAGGAAGCCTCAGGAGGAGGGGGAAGAGGGTGTTGGATGTCAGGAGCTGGGCAGGGGTTGCCTGAGGGAGCCCTCAGGACCACGTCCGGTGCTCTGAGGCTTCACCAGAGGTCCCTTGGGGGGGTGGCTGCTGTGGCTTTCTGGCCCAAGGGTTTGATTGCAGACTGACCCAGGCTGTGGGATGCAGCCATCCTGAACTCTGATCCCTTGAGGAGCTTGTCCTTGTCCATCTGTTTGTATCTCATGGCAGTGTGCCAGCTGTGGTCCCTTTACTGTTCCTTGACTCTAGTTTTGGATCTGCCATGTGCATGCAGGGAGGAGAGGCTGGTGAGGACCAAGAACAGCACTTTGACATCCAGGGCACTGCACCAGATTCACAGCTGTGATCCAGTGATTGTTTTAAAGGGTCTCTTCTTTGGGATTGACATAACTTTTTGATTCCCCATCAGTAGCTTGTGAAATTTTGTCTTCCACAATGCACAAACTGCCTTCAACTTCTCTGTGTAGTTGGTGGTGTAGTAGTGACACCCTGGGTTTAGAACTTTTAGACTTGAAAATGGGGTTTCTACCAAGCAGGAGTTTGAGACAGTACTGCATTAGTTCTAGTGACTAATTCTCACATCTGGGCATCTTGTAGAGAACAGATTTTAAATAATTCAGCGCACAGATTGAATTGTCTGCAGTAGGAGCGTTGTTAGAATCACTTCAGTCAGCAGACATCCAGTCTGGGCAAAAGGCTGGGGTGCTCATGTTACTTTCAGGTCGTTGGGTTAAAGGATCCTGTTTAAAGATTTCCTGTAGCACCCTATGATGGGAAATTCACCCTATTAATAATTCTCTTTATGAAGACAGGAGTCCTCATTTCATGTAACTGCTCTTTGTAAATTGCTTTTGAGAAACAAAGCGATCAAAAAGAAAGAATAAAACCACTGCACTTGTTAAAAGCAGAGACTGAAATCCTGAGTTATCTCCACCACCCCAACCCCCAATATTAGTGGAAATGTCAAAGAATACTGTAATACAAAGCACTTCTCCCTCTCCACAGACTTGCAGCACATTTCATTTTGGCCTGTTCAGGTCTTACTTCCTAAGCACAGTGTAAGGGGCTCAAGAAAGCAAAAGTTACCAAAAAACATGGAGTGACCTGACCTATTTGCTTTCCAAACAGAGGTGTAAATGCTGTGATTCAGAATTTTCATTTTGCTTTGAAATTTCGTACCACTTCTAAAAATAGAATAATATAAAATACTTTTAATTGGATATGTTCATTCCTTCATATTTTTTTTTCTGTGCTTTCCCAAGCTACATTCTGGAGGCATTTTCTGCAAATTTATTATTATTACTAATCTTATTAAGATCCTGCATTGGTGCCAGGATATTTTTAAAGAGAATTTCTTTCCAGTTCAGCCAGGGCAACCCCTTTGTTGAACCTTCTTTTGGATAGTGTTCCCATGTGCTGCAAAGGCGCTGACACATGACCTCGTTACACATAGAAAATCCTAAATGTCCTGCCCCTTGCCAAACCTATCACAAAACTACCCATCACCCCCTTTTCAGGAGCCCAGATGGTAAATAGCAGCAGGAGGTGAAAGGGGAGCTTTGTCTCCATTCTGAGGCCTGTTTTAAGTATTCTGTGTCTGTCTGTATCCCTCTGCTTTTCCCACTCTGCCCATAAATTAGCAAGCCAGCTTTTCTGACGAGGGAAGACAAAATGTCCATAAGCTGCAGTAACATCACCTACTCAAGAGAACATTTTTGAACAGTTCCATTTATTTGATTGTGATCTCTCTTGGTTTTGGTAGAACCTCTGCCTGCCCTCCCCACTGCAGCACTGAGGGAAAGGTGGCTTTTCCCAAATACAGGCTGCAGTCTGTAATCTCTCTGCCACACTGGAGTTTACCTACAAACAAAAAACCCAAACCCAGAAGAGAAAAACCCTACAAAGATCTGCTTGTCTGGTTCCAGTGTTTTTATAAAGCTAAAGTGGCAGGAGGAGCAGCAGTTCCTGCTGGATGGGGAATGCTGGGAGCAGCTGGGAGCTGAGCTAGGAGGGGATTTCTCAGGCAGGCAGAGAGAGGAGCAGGGATCTGGGCAGGAGATTCAGCAGCAAATCTGGGACCATTCTGAGAAGCTGTGGGGATGCACCGAGCAGGATATTGCCTCTGCACACTTCCCATGGAGTTCCCCTCGCTGGCAACAATTTCCTGTCCTTAGTGCAGGAAAGATGATGTTGACTTTTGTGCAGCGGGGGATTGTGTTGTGTGAGCTGTGCTGGCCTCTGGAACAGCCTTGGCAGGGTCTGTGTGGAGGCAGTAGCTGGGTTTGGGCTGGCAGGGGTGAAGGACGTGTGGAGTTCACTCTTGAGCATCTCTCAAAGCCAGATACCAAACTGACCTAAAGATGCAAGAATGGGAGACTCGGTGGTTTCTGTGCCCTGCTCTGTGCAGGTTTCACACTGAGTGGCTCCAGTGGCTCCTGCTCAGTAACACTGATTTATGCTGCCTGAGTACATGGCCTTGTTTGTTGGCACAGGTAGTTTATTTTTCCTTAATTAAGATACTGCATTCTACTTGTTCTCCTTTATAATTCCCCAACCACCCTGCATTCATCCTGAACCTGGAATCTGGCAGCTTTGCCAGTCTGAGATTACTCTTTCCTCTGACCTGGGCTGTAGCTGAAGTAATGACTTTCCAGTTTCAGCTGACTGGAAATCAGAGACTGGTGAACTGAAATGCTGAAGGCTTAATGAATTCCCTGGATTCCCTGGTGGTTTTTTGGTACATCTTTATTTGAAACTGTTGAATATTAATAAGGAAAGGGGAGTGGGAGTGCAAGGCCTGTTTACTGTCTAGTACTTGAAAGGGTTATTCTCTTTTATTTGTTTGTTTCATTTTATGTTGCAAATATTGTTGTAGAAATCCTGTATGTTTGCCAAGTTCCTACCTAGTCTTTGGATGCCAAGTTGTTGTCAGCTGGGAAGCTGCTGGGAGGGATTTAAAGCAATATTACTTCTTTTGCAAATGTGGCTCTCAAACCAGGAGTGAGACCACCTTTGACCATTTTTAATGAGCCTTCATTTTTAAGTTATGAGGAGAATTATGAAGAAGAGAGAGAAGAGCTCAGGTGTCATTTGCTCCTTTTTTCTGGGTAAGATTACTCTGCTTTCCACATTGTAAGTTGATTAGCAAAGGTTTTTGTCCTCTTCTGAGATCTCCTGTGTTTCTCCCGACCTGTAATTTTATGTATAGTCATCAAGTAAACTAGATCTGATGGGCTCAGTTCTGACATGTTGTGTTTTGACAGCACATTTTGTTCATACTGACTCAATACTTTTGAAGCTGTAGTTGCTTGGTCACTTTAATTTGACATATACTTAGTTGCTGCCAAAACTCCTTTTGGCTTCTCCCCTAACACCAGCCTACTGTTCCTGTCACCTTCTTGGACTGTCACTGGTGCTTTTATGGCTGCACAATGTGCAGCAACTCACCAGGGAATCAATCTGCCTGAAAATTAGTTGTTATATAAGGGAGAGTCACAAAAATTAACTGAACAAATGTGCTGTTGAGTGCCCAGCAAAAGCACTTTGGGGTCAGCTGGTTTATTCAGTGGGGTTGTCTGTTTGCTGTTTGAGATTGCCAAAGGTGTTAGAATTTCACTTAAAAGTAGGGTGTGTTCATGTTGATGGTTTATCCTTTATCCTAAACCCAGAAAAGATAAATAACAGACGAAGAATGGTGGGAGTGTGGGTTAGAATCAAATAATACTTCTGTAAGTACATCTGCAATTTGTTGAACTTTTGTATAGTAAATATGGCTGCTAGAGCTTGGATCAATGTCTTAAACACCTTATTAGGCTCTTGCTCTAAACCAGGAGCTTCTGGAAATGCATTTTCCCATTTTTTTTAGAAAGGCTTTTGATGGGTGAAGCTGTAAAATGAATAGAAATAGTGTCTCCCTCTTCCTTTTTCCTCCTACTCAACGCTCACACACAGTCAGCCCTGGGGTCTTTTCTCTCTGTGTGGTTGGCAGAACAGAGGAAAAGAGAGAGAGCAGGAGACTGTCTGGGCCCCTGGTGCTGTCAGGAGAAGAATGGCCGTGCTGTTACCGCTAAATCCAAAGGGACAGCCTGGGAGATGTGTGCTGCAGCAGCCAGCGGGCTGAATTAGTGCCATTTAGGCACTGCTAAGAGGCTAATTGAGTCACTGGTACTTGCTGATTAAACCAGCAAATCCAATAATGTATGGATGTGCATGTTTGGGTTTGGTTCTGTGCTCCCTGGAAAATAAGCACGCTGGGTTTGCTGTACTCCCTTCCACTTTGGTCGGGTTACTCAGTAGCTTAAGGAATATCAAAATGTCAAAATGACTCTTTTGGGGAGAGCTGCCTGTATTCCATTCTTCTCCTCCTCTTTGCAGTAGGATTGGATGAGAAAGCATTAAAACAGTTCCATTACCAATGGCTGAACTCCACCAGTTTTAAAAACACTGCCTTAAGTGAGCCCTGGGTTCAATGTGGGATAATCCGAATTGGGAGGTGACAGAAGGTAAAGAACTGAAGCCACCCTCGGTGGGTGATACATCCACGCCACGTGGGGATGACAAACAAAGCCTGTGTTGGAATTTTGGTTGGCAACCATCTCCAACCACCCCACCTTCTCAGAGGTGTGTTAGTAATGCACAGGTGGTGCTGGCACTGTGTAATAATGAGGATTAGAATGTGAGTAAAGAGAATTCTTGTTTTTAGTGGGTTGTAAGGTTGTAAGTTCATCGAGAGTCTTTTAAGCTGACCTAAACTTCAATACACCCTTGCCATGTGTTTTCTAATCCATTGTCACTCCTGAAATGTGCCCACAGGCAGGCCCTGCTTCACTTCTGCTCACAGTGGTTGTTATAACGATTGTGGCTTGATTGACTTCAGCAGCATTATTCCTAATTTGCAGCACTCTGACTGGAGAGCAGAATTAGATTCTTGTGTTTTTCTTTGAAGTATGCAGAGCTCTCAGGGAGGCTGTTGTGCTGAGGGCATATTGCTTTCAGTGATTCTTTTTAATTTCGTTTTTAACATTTAAGAAGAATAAGACGCCTCTCAATCTAAACCAGAAGGACTTGTATGAAAAAATAGTGAGACTCAGAGGCGAATGGTGGGTTCAGAACCTTGTGAGTCACTGCGGGGAGATTGACAGTTTGGGAACATGAACGCGGGGGAGTGAGGATGGGATGCTCAGGGGCTGATGAGATAAGGGAGTCTATGGAGTGGCAGCACAGGGGTCAGCAGCAGCGTGCATCTCATTCCAGAGTTAAACTCAGGCATTGGGAAATGGCATTCCTTGATGGCAAACACAATCTGACAGTTCTCAGCTAGCTACAGTATTCACCTCCTCCTCCTCCCCCCAACTGCGGAGCAGTGGGTGCTTGGGAGATCGTGTCTGTTCTTGCCTTCAAAGCAGCAACAAGAAAATATTTAAAGCCACAAGCACACCTTGGAGGCTGAGCAGGGTAAGTCAGGTTAGCAAGACATTTCTGCACTTTAAAAACTGTGTCCCTGTTGAGGCAACTCCATCCTTGGGGCAGTCAGTCTGGTTTAGCTCCTGCTTGGGGATTACAACGCTTCACTTGATGTGGAGCACTTCACTTCTGTCTTTCTTCTTTGTCTTTCTTTCTTCTTTCTGTGTATGTGAAAGAATTTCCCTCTGTTCATGGGCAGGCCTGAACTGGATCAGCTGCTGGAATTAACTACATAGGAGTTCATTCATCCCTCCTCTGGAATTACTTGGTGTTTGCTAGGTATAACTTGTTCATGGGTGGTGTTATTGTTATTACCATAGGTGCAGGGAGGTAATGCTGCCTCAGTGGGTAGGGCAGAAGATTGAGGCAAGAGCAGGTTTTTATAGTCCCAGCTCCTGACACCACTTAACTGGGTGACCTTGGGCAAGTTACTTCCCTGGCAAGTCACCTCACTTCTCTGTGAACGGGACTAACAATATTTATTTACCTCCCTGCCCAACAAGGCTCTTAAGAGGAATTGTGTGAAGCATTTTACATATAGACAGGAGCATGTTAGTGCTGAGAGTTGTTGTTTCTTTATGAATATGTATGAAAGGTGCCAAGACGTTACCTCACCTTGGCCTTCACACGTTACTCATTACATGCTTGTGGTTGCTCTGAATTTAGGCAGTGGCAGAGACAGGGAGTGTTGTCCTCAGAAGCTGGTGACGTACTCAGAAGAGAAAGTGCCAAACAATTTCTCCTCTAATTAGCACTGTGTTAAAAGGAAAATGTATTTATTGTGAATGTGCACTCCTTCTGGTGACATTTTAGGGATGGGGCCTAGGAAGGCTCCTGTCAAACTAAGTCTGTACTATTTTCCTGTAGAGCTTTTTGTGAGATCCTACAATGCAACTCATACTGCTGAGGGAGGAGAAATAATGGTGAAACATTGTGCTATAGTTTTATTTTTGATTCCTGACAACTGAGCTTTGACAGGGAAATCAAGAGCACAGCCCCACAAGCTGAGGAGGTTGCACAAGCGCCGTCTCCAGGGTGTCACTCCTCTGGTGTCAAGGAAAACTTCCTCTTTTAATCAATTCTGCAGTGCAGCTGCTCTGAAAGGGTGCTCAGAGCTGGGAGGGTTTCCAGTTTGTAAAGGAGAGACGTGATCCTCATCTCATTGGAGCTTTCAGGCAGAGTGGGAAAAGGGCAGGAGCGCTGTAATGGAGACCATCACAGATCTGGGATGCGGAGGGAGAATGTTCTTAGGCAGAGTCTAAGGAACATGGCCTTGTGTGGTGGTGCTGGTGCCCATACAGCCAAACCCTGGTTATTTTATCATAAAAGTGTGTTCCCAGATGTCACATGGAGAACTTGTGAATTCACTTTTAAGATTTTATGGATGTTATTCTTGAGCTCTGCCAGTATTTCGTTCCGTTTCTGTTGTGCTGTCTATGAAAAAAAAAAAAAGGAAAGAAAATTTTTGATGGTGTTGACATAGAACTTCATGTTTGGGTTGCAGCTGTTGAAAGGCAGACTGACCTGAGTACCAAGTGCTTTGTAATAACATCCCAGCCCTGCAGTCCAGAGGTCTTCTCAGGTGATGTGACTCAGTGGTGTAATGACAGCTCTCAGATAACATCTGTCCCTGCTCAGAGCCAGCAATCTTAGGTTTAGTCTGCTGTGTTGGCAAGGCAGGTTTAGGTCAGAGAGAAACCTGTCAAAGCTCTGATCTGAGTGGAGAACTGGGCTTCCTTCTCTTCTGACATCTTTGGGTTCATGCTTTTTAACATGCATTAACATTCACATCTCTAAAAGCCCAAGGTGTTCGCTCCACGTGGATATAAAGAATTAAAAAGTGAATGTGTGACATGAAGAAGCATAAAAGGCTGTAGAGTCGGTTCAGCATCGCTGTTGTTCTTACCGGTCTGTAAGAAATTTCTGGAGTGCTACAGTCCACTGTTCCACAAGTTCTGTCAAGCTGAAATGGTTCAAGAGATGCAGTGGATTTTCACACATTTTAGGGGAGGTCTGTGATAAACTAGTTGGGGTTTATTCACTAGAAAAACATTTGGTGGCCAGTTTTCCCCCAGAAGACTCCGCAGTCCTTCCATGAGTGGATTTCTGTGCTGGCTGGGAGCTCTGGGGCACACACAGCTCCCCAGCTCCCTGTGCTTTTCTGGGACTCGTTCTTCCAGCTGCTTTTCACCTTCACTTCATCTGGGACTTCCTGGAGGAGCTTTGTGCACTCAAGGTGTTTCAGTGCAGACTACGATAAAGGCTGTTGGAGGAGGACAAGTTGCTCAGTTTGGTCCCAGAAACACTTTTGTTTCTAACTTACACAGGAGCTGTAAAGTAGAAGTGCTTCATATGATCAGAGAGTGTCCAGTCTTTGAGTGAACCCCTGGCACCTTCCCAGCCAGTTCCTTGTGTGCTTGGTGCCTGAGGTTTCTTATTTCCTTGTGCCATATTGGCCTCGTTGAAATCTTTGGCAGAAACAATGGTATTTTTCCTGTATCCATGTGAATTCTGGGCAGATCTGTATCTTCATTTGCATACTTAGAGATTTCACGTGGAGTATCTCAGCTTTGTGGGTGTTCACATTTGCAGATGCAGCTTTTTTAAGTGTATATGTGTTCTTGTAAAATTCTGTATTGTTGTGGTTAAAATGAAAATGCTTTACCTGGTAAGTGAATGAACATGTAGGGTCAACTGTTTGTGAAGTGTAAAAAAATCCAAATATAAATAATTATGTGCAGTTTTTGTCCCACATTCAAGTTATTGTCTGCAGAAAGAAAAGTTACTTTTAGTAGTGGAAGATGGAACGAAATTCAAACTTGTTGTTAAATGGTGGCTTTTGTTAATAGAGGACAGAACATACCTTTTCCAGATTGCAAGCAAGGTGCTACATAGAAAAGTCTGGTTGATTTTCACTAGAGGCAGGAATTGCTGGCTGGATTTTGTCCATTTTAAAGTTTGGGAGGTTTTGTTGTTTGTCATGGCTCCGTGGGCTCTTCTACCCCTTACACAACACTGATCCTGGAAGGGCTGTGTGAGTACTCTGGGGTGACCTGTACTAAACAGCCAGGTGTTGTGGCTGGTGGGGACTGTTGGAAGGTTAAAAAATTTGCTGTGACCTGTTCCTTTATCCTGTCCCTCCTCCCACCCTGACTTGTTGATAGTTTGAAAATAATAGGTTTGAAAATTTTTATTTTATTCATTTTAAAATTGCATTATCAGTAAGCGTCAGGTAGAGGATTGGTGTAAATCAGAACTTTCCACCGTAGTAAAAAAGGTTCACATAAAGAAATACTTTGTTTCGTGGTTTGAAACAGGAGTGCACTGATTGGCACTTCCTCTCTGTATTTGTGGCTGACTTCACCTTGTCACATTCAGGGAGATCTGTGTCACTTAGCACCCGATGCTGCTGTGCAAAGGCCAGGCAGCTTTCACAGAGATCTTTCTGGGATGCACCAGAGATACTTTCCAATATGCTTACACTCATTTCATGGCACCTGTGCATTCCCTTCTGCACAGCTGACAAAGGGAGTTGAGTGTGAGAAATCGTTTGTACATTTACTAGGAGTAGTATTGCCTGGAAAGTACCACTGGAACAGTGCAGATGCTTACTGGAAAGGTCTCCTGGTTTGAGGTTGGAATTCTTACCTTTGAAAGCAAAAGGGGAATTTAAATGTGGGTAATTACTTGATATTAAATGTGCTTTCTTAATTTGTAAAGGGCCTGAAGAAGTACTGACATGAATGGCCCTGTGAAAGGGTGAGTCCATGGCAATAAAAAAGGAATTTTGCAGATTTCTGTTCTGTACAAGGGCTGATTCAAATGGAATGGATTTGTTTAGTTGAAATGGTTCTTGATTGAGAAAATTAGAAGGGCTTCATTCCTGTCATAACAGAATTGGGTCACTGTATTTAACTGGGTCATAGGAGTTTCCAGCATGGGAGGCCTCTTACCCTGTTTGATGAGGGTAAAGTATGAAGCAGCCCAGTCCTGTTAACTCTTAGAAGGTGTCGAGCCTTCTGCCTGAAGTAGCTGAGAGAAACCGCGCGCCCTCCGAAATGCCAGCTACGACAAACGGCGAGCCAGCTTTTGGCTTCTGTTGTGGCCCGAGGCTTGCTTGTGTTTCACTGGGGGAGAGGGAAAATGCAAATACAGGGAGCTGTGTGTGACCTGGGTGCTGTGGGCTCACCTGTTCCAAAGAATCCTGCTCTACAATCAGTCTCAGTGAAGCACGGGGTGAGTGTGGGAAGGCTTTAGGAGTTACGGAGCAAACCCCCTCTCATTAGGGAGCGAGGGAGAGTCTCCCCGTTTGTCTGCGTGCTGTGAAAGGAGGCAGTGTCTGAAAACCCAAACAAAACCCCCGGAGCACAACAACTGGCCCGGTTCCATGAGCCAGCCCTGCTCCCGGGCTGTCCCCGCTCCAGGAGCCGGCCCTGCTTCCAGCCCGTCCGGCAGTACCAGGGGCACGGGCTGGCAGGCAGAGCCAGCGTGTCCAGAAAACCCCGGGATCTGTGTTGGAGCCGGGAGGCTCCTCGAGTTCAGCTCGGCTGGAACACAATGTTCAAGAAAATACTGTGGGATCCAGCTGGAGCTTCAGCGTTAGTGCAGCGTCAGCCAGATGGAAATGAGGTGGAGAGGGCTGCGCAGCAGCGGTGGGGGATGGGGAATCCCTTCCCTTTACAGGGAGGGGAAGACAATAGTGACTCTGAAATCCATATTCACATGTATCTGCAGAGTTCAATGGGAGCTCTGATGGGCATGCTGGCAGGCAGCTCGTGCCAGCGAGATGTCACTTGTGCTTTGTGTGGGACTGAGGAAACAGGGCAGAGACGGCGCGGGGAGAGCCTGTGCCACTGCACCAGGGCTGGGTGGACACCACAGAACCAGAGCAGGATTTGCTCTTTGCCTCTGAGTTTCAGCAGCCCCCATGAGTTTGTGTGTGCAGCTGGATGTGCCTGGTGTTGACCTGCTTTTCAAAAAGTACCAGATGTACACATTCTAAAATTGCCAGTATTGACAGGTACAAGCAACTTTTCGAAAACTTTCATTTCTCGATGTACCACGCAGCTGGTAAGCAGTGATAGCCCAAATTTGTCCTTTCTGACACCTTTTATTTCTGCTGATGTAGATGGATGTGCTCATGGATAGCTGAACACAGAGCAAGGTCCATCAAGTTTTTCTTTCTCGATTTACAGCACTGCTTTTTTCTTTGCAGTGGCTGTGATGGGGTAAGGCATCATCTGTTGGGATAAAATGATAGTGAAACGAAGCTCCCATCTCCTATTTGTGCATGTCAATGGAGTTGAGGTTTTAGATCCCTCTTTGCACTTGATGCCAAAATTTGATATGATGAAAGTAATTTCACATTAGTAGTTGCTTTGAAGAAAAATCTGTTCTGTTTCATCTCTCACTTGCCATACAAGATTGGAAATTATGAACTCTGCTGAGCCTCTGGAAAATCTGTGTGACTATGGAGAAACTGGGAGTGTTGAGTTCATGTTTCCGTGGAGAAGACAAGGTAACTTTTTACTACTCCCTGTTTCTCAGTCACAGAGCCTTGTGCTGCTCTCCTGAGAGAAAGCATGACATTCAGCAACGTACTGTCCTTCATATCTTGCTTGAAATGAACCAAAATCCATGGAGTTCACCTAAGGATGGTTGAAGGAGCTTGGTAGGTGGCTTTCCACTGGAGCCATGGAAGTTCGTCACATGGTTTGTCTCTCCATTTTCTATCCATTTCCCATTTGAACTGAGCAAAAGCAGAGCTACCTGAATGCAGATTGAAAGAGCCAGTTCTGTTTTTACAGAAATAGGGTTTTAACAAGAAGGAATCTCTCCTCTCCCTCTTCCGTTGGTTCATTTTGCTCTTTCCTCTTTAAGGGTGGAGGTCAGCGGGTTCTAGTGAACTCTGCTTGAAAAGATTGAGAAATATCTCATGGTCTATTTCTGTAAGCAGGCTTGGTTCAGCAATGACTCTTAGAACATCTCTGAAAGTGCCCTGGGGCTCTAAACCATGGTTCAGGGCCCTTCTGAGTAACATCAAGCATTAATTTAACATCACAGAGCCTGGATGGCTGCAGTTGGATGGGCAGTGGGGCAGCCTGGATTTTGGTCCTTTGAGGAACATCTTTGGGGAGAAAAGATTTCCTTCATGTAATAAAGGAAACACTTCTAAAGTAAGAAGAAGAACAAGAAGAGGAAGCACAGAGATGTTGCACTTATTGGCCTCAGTAGGCAAGAGGAGGTGCATTCTCTCTCCTGGAATATTCCTAGGTTGTTCTCCAAGGGGCTGAAGACTTGCAGTATCAGAGTTGGCTGCAGTCATGTGTTGGATGCTGAACTGTTAATTAAATTATCCACAGCACAGGTCCCTGGCTAAAGCCTTTAAAAGTGTTCATCACTCTTTGATCTGTGCCCGAGTATCTTCTGGGAGCAGCTTGCAATTACAGTCAGATCCTGATGAGAACTGTGGAGGCTCTCGAGCAGGGCAGTGTTAGTGGTAGTAAAAAGCCAGCAAACTCAGTGATTTACTGGTGGCAGGTCCGTGCTGGGAAAGCCCCTGCCCCTTCTTCAAAAGTCCCTTTTAAAGTTCTCCCGATCCTGCCGTTCCCAGGCTTCCATTCTCGACTCAGAGAATGAATTTGTCTCTCTCCTCCTCTCCTGCATGTTCCTGTGGTCCTGCAATCATAAGTTGTGTTGCTGTGCTCCATTTTCCCCTGCCTGTGGCTTCTGGGCTTTTGTGTGACTTCTTTAGAATTTCACAAGTACATCACAAGATGCTATTTTGGGTCTCTACAGGATAAAGAGTGTTTAAGATCTTCAGGATGCCCTTTGCCACTCCCCATTAAGACTGTGGAGATACTCAGAAAATGAAATGAATAAACCAAAACTCTTGGTAAATCTTGGTTCAGCCTGTTCACTTTTACTTGCATAGATGAGTTCAAAAGGTGTTGCTTCTTTTTTTTTTTTTCCCCTGGGTTTATTTTGATCTTGGCACACAGTTTTCCAAATGCCTGAGTCAGAGGCATATGCTTAATGAGCCACAGAACTGGAGCGTGTCCCTCAGCCCCTCCAACACTTCTTACACACTGTCCTTGGACAAAGGAGCTGGGCCCAGCAGGAACAAACACGCTGCAGGTATTTATGTTCTGTCTGGGGGCTTCTCATCCCTCGGCTGAGGGATCCTGGGATGTGTCTGAACATCCACCAGGCTGTATTTTGTTCAGGTGTAACTCCTCAGCTCTCATGCCGAAGAGGCTTCACTTCTCCATCAGACGTGTCCCTTCTTACATTTGTGGTGCCACCTGCTCTTGGGCTAGGGTGCCCTGTGTGTGATGAGTGCTGCTGTTGAAGGACAGAGTCCCTGCCTTGCCCAGAGCGTTGGAGAAGCACCTGCCTGGAATCAGCTACAGGAACCGCCGGCCCCGGCGCTTCCTCCCTCCTGTGCCGCATTCCTGGCGGTTCCCACTCCAAGCTTATGTAACTGTCTCCGAGGCAGGAGGGGTCACTCCAGGTGGCTGTTTTGATCCGGTAGTGTCTCCTCTTCTCTCCTCTCCTCTCTAATGCTGTCTGGAAGGATTTGTTCGAGTCTTTTTTCAGCAGGAGAGGCTGGCCGTGCTCTTTGGCACATGCACACGGAGCTGCTGTGCTGGGATTTAAGGGCAAATGGAAGCCAGGGCTGTGACAGGAGGCGTGATTAAGAACACAATCCTTTCACAGCGCTCTGCTTTTGCATTTAAAGAGACCTGTGTGTGCTCAGAGTTCAGATGGCTGCCCCAGTGACATCCCAGCCTGTCGGGACCCAGTTACAGCAACACCCCCAGCAGTGCTTTGCCTTCCCTGCTTAGTTTGCTGGAGACTGTTGGAACATTTACATATGTTAAACAGCCATTGTGTGACCCCGTGACAAAGAGTTTTATTTTATCCGCTCCTTCGAGGAGTAAACTGAGATAGAGAACACCCCATGGCTTGTCTGTGGCCACACAAGAAGTTTTCTGGTGGACCTGCAGTTAGAACCCTCCAGTCCAGGCTCTGCTGTGTCCTGATGAGCTTTTCCTCCTGGCACACAGCCTTTGCCTCCAGTGTGATGTTCTGACCTCCCTGTTGTATCTCCAGACCTGCATAAAAGCTGGGTGTCACAATTCCAGCCATGAGTGCGTGGAGGAAGCCCTGTGGTCCATGAGGAGGATGCCCTGCCAGCTCCCCGGGATCCCACGTAGCCTGGGATTAACTGAGGGGACGTTGGGAGCTGCCCATGTGGAGAAAATCCATGTGCTGCCTTTGGCCTGGTGAGCTCTTGGAAACACTTACTATTGCCCTTTGTACACAGAAAAAAACTAAGCAGGATCCTGTTTGGTAACATGGTGCCTCTTTGAAGAAGTAGAAAATCCAGAAACCAACCTCAGTGCTGGAAAGATGAAAGTTTGGATGAATGTCAAAACGCCGTGAGCTGAATTCAAAGTAGAGCTTCTGATGAGTGTAAATAACGAGGGGGGATTGCACAGCACCAGATTGACACATCTCAGTGTCCTTCCCATGAAGTGCTGCCTTGTAAAATGGAAATCGTGTTTAGCTCTGGTTTTCCCCTAAACTGTATTCCAGTTTTTTGTGGGAAAAGTATCTGGATGGCAGTGCATGTTAGGAGAGCTTTCTGCAGAAACACGCTGTCCAAACCAGCATTTAATTCAATGAAAGGTGCTGGTGGAATGTTACTGTATAGAGAAGATGCTGAAGGAGATACTTAACTATTTACCTAAACCTCTTAATGGTAACAAGAATTGACTGTAAATAAACTCAAACTTCACATATCTTGCTTTATAGTGAGCCTTGAATTCGTGTCCCTTTCCTCTGGTTCAGCTGTACATAGTTGGACTGGCTCATGTCCCATCTGGGTTGGGCTGGTTTTGGGACGATTTGTCCTTTTGCTAAAGAAAAATAAGGGTTATATGGATAAATTCCTAATTTTTTAAGACTTCCAGTTGTATTCAGGCGCCACTATAAAAGGTATCCACATTCCACATTCCCCTTTCTCAAAATGTTTCCCAGCCCTGTGTTAATTAATAAAAAAACCCTCTTCCCCCCCCGCCCTGTTAACTCATTTATAGGCGAAGTGCATGTTAAATTCAGTAAATAACTTCCTGCATTTTTGTAAGTATTTTAAGAGTATCAGCCTCTCTGGCAGTGTTGGAAGGATTCATGTGGTCTTTATTTAGTGTTGGGATGTGAGTTACATGCATGCAGTAAAGAAGAGGGATGGATCAGCCCTTCTGCTGACCAGATGTTACATGAAAAGAAAAACAGAATACAAAATCCTAAACCAAAAACAGCAGAAAAAAAAGGTGTGCTAAGAATTTACTTCTCAATTCAGTGTAGGTTTTACAACAAATAGCAAGAGAACTCAGTATGGCCAAAATAATGTGTCCTTTGTCATAGGAGTGAGTAAGGAAACTCCATCATGGGAACAGAATTAGAAACCCTTCCATTTATCTGGAAGTAGGGAAAGGGGAAGAGCCAACAAGGATGAAGCTGAATTTCCCAAAGAAATGCTCCCTTCTAGAACAATGTGTACTTCTAAAATCAGAGATGAAGTAAATTCATCCCCAATGGGACAGTTGGGAAACTGTGCTCATATTTTTTTGTTCTGTTCTCTATGGAATATTTGACTACACTGACCATTATATTAATTACTTTTTAGGGCCTCATTAGTGAATTATTTACAGTTTCAATTCTGTTGTATCAAACTTACAGAAATGTGTTTGAAGTTGTCTGATGCAGCATATACTGTGCACCTCTGTGGGTTTGGTTTTGTTCTGTGATGGGTTACCTGAGGATCCCTGCAAGCATTTGGGCTTGTTATTTAGCAGGAGTCAGATCAGGATCACAGGGAAAAGAAAAATAATGAGCATTGTAAATTCTTCTGGGTTTGTGTCTTTTTAGAAAATTTTAGCAGGATGAATCCATATAAGAAAAATAATACTTAAGTGGTGATTGAGCCTGAACATTACACATGTAAATAAGAAATTCTCCCTGAAACAACCTGAAGTCCTCATTTTGCATGTGTGACTGTGGCTTCCTCCCAGTACTGGTGATTCTGGGCTGCTGTGGTGAGATCTTGTTCTGAACCACACTGAAGACAACACCTAAGGGAGAAGAGGGAGCAATAAAATCCAACTGAAGTATGTGAGAGGAGAATCAATCCCCTAATTAAATCTAGGTGATAAAAATTAAGATACTCTCTGAGTTCTTGCCTGTGCATATTCTAGTAAAGTTCAGCAGAAGTTAAAGTTGTGTGTAATTGAGAAGCACAGAGTTGAGGCTTTCTCTGGGTTTGAAAGGCTGAATTCTTTTCTTTTTCACTTTCTTTCTTTCTCCCCCTTCTCTGCTCATTAAAAAGGTGCTATTTGTGGTCATTAGGAGGCACCCAGAGCAATTAGGTCCAAGTGACCTTCGTGATAGCTATTCAAGACAGAAGCTGAAGTAGGATTGTATTGTAAACAACCCCAGAAAGGGGGTCACACTAAACTTTATGGCTTGTTGGTATGTCGGGGGGAGATTAGAGGATGATGCAGTCACCATCCCTGTAAATCTTATTTATCGCTGATGTGGGGGAGGATGCCATATCTGAGGGGAATCCTAGGACAGTGAGGTTGTGAACTTTGGGGTTTTATCACTTAAAATGGCAGAGGGAGGAATGGGAGGAGGGAATGAAAACAGAATAAGGCCAAGCGACTCAGCTCTGAGTGTGAACTGCTTGAGGACTGGAGTTAGAAGGAAAAAATGCTTTATCAGCTGTGCTGTGTGAGAGTGACCATTCTGCTCATCCACCTAGCCCAGTGCCCTGACTTGGAAAGTGGACAGCAGTGGACAAATGAAGGAAAGAGACTGGGCTGAGCATGCAGAGATGCTTTTCCCAGTATATATTCCCACCAGTCATGGGCAGCTTAAGGGCTTCGAGTTGGGAAGTTTGTGTTTAAGAGCCTTAAGAGACTTCCCTCCCTTGAGTTTGTCAGCTCTCTGTTTTACCAGGGTTATCTCCAGTGAAAAGCCAATTCTGATTGAGTACTGGAAAAGTGAAGTTATAGCCAAGCAGTCCCTGGCATTTGAATTGCCTCGTCCTCAGCTGAGTGGGATCAGCAGGTGGGTGTGCACACTCCCAGCCTGGGAGAATGGGATCTTAAAATATATTTGCTTGTATGGCCCTCCTGGCATTTGCCAATAAAAGTTGACTGTATTCCATAGCTCTGCCGTGGAAGCTCCCTGGGCACCATGGCATCAAATGCCTTTTATTTGGAGTAGTGTATCCACACGGGCCATTCTGGAATAGATGTTGGGGTTTTTTTGTGTGTGTCCACAAGCCAGTATCGTTAAAATAGCATTTTTGCTTTCCTTGTGTGTGATTGTGTTCACTCACTGTGCAGCAGTCAAGAGGAATAGTTGTGAAATGCTCATCCCTAAGACCATCTGTACCCCTCGTGTACAGGGCAGTACCGAGGTTTAAATCCCCTTCTTGGGGCAAGGAGCTCATCTGGTGTTCCCCTCCTGGGCTTGCTGTGTACTTTTGGTGGTGTAATGTTTTACGAATGCCTGACCTGCTGCTGGTTCTAAATCCGGGTGTGAATTCCTTACACAGAATTGGAAACAACGCTGCTACAAATGGGGTTGGCTTCTTTAAGGTTTGGAGGGATCCTCTGTGTGGGATGGGTAGGGAAAGGCTTGGCCCCTTCCAGTTTTATGTGGGGTCAGGCAGTCACGGGGATGAAGGCTCTCAGTAGAGTCCACCATCTGGCAATCATAAAACAAGTAATCAACATTTTTCTGAGGAGGATGGTGAGGAAACAAGCTGCAGACGATTGTCGTGAGATCCCGGCCCTGCACAGACACCTTTATGGCTCTTCTCTGTTCTGGTTGGGTGTCTGTGCTACAGGTCAAAAGTTCAGCCTGTCCTCTCCCCCTTCTTTTTTCTTCCAAAGATGGGAATTAGGCAGCGGACTGGAATGCCGAGAGACTGTAAAATGGCTTGGAGCCCCTCCTGGAGCCCCTCCTACCCCTTTCTCCGTGGGCTCGGTGCTGGGAGGAGGTTGGGCAGCGCAGCTCTCAGTGCTGGGCAAGGCAGGAATCAAAATCAGCATCAACTTTGTCAGGGAATATAGGAATTAAACACAGCCTCAACTTTGTCAGGGAATACAGGAATTAAACACAGCCTCAACTTTGTCAGGGAATGTAGGAATTAAACACAGCCTCAACTTTGTCAGGGAATATAGGAATTAAACACAGCCTCAACTTTGTCAGGGAATACAGGAATTAAACACAGCCTCAACTTTGTCAGGGAATATAGGAATTAAACACAGCCTCAACTTTGTCAGGGAATATAGGAATTAGACACAGCCTCAACTTCGCCAGGCTGTGCTCAGATGGAGAGGACAGGCAGCTCCCAAACAATGAGCTGGCAAGGGCAGGCTGGCTGGTTACTCTTCTTCTTCTTTTTTTTTTTTTTTTTTTTCCCTGAACAAAATTAGTCGTTTATAAAAGTTGTTCTGCTGCAGCAGCAGACCTTGGAGGAAAACATGAACATAAAGATTTTGGGGTGTGCTGTTCAGAACAAGACATGAAATCTTTTTGAAAGAGATGAGGTGGTGTCTCTGGAGCAGTTCTGGGCAATGCTGACACAGGAGCACATGACATTAAGGGGGTAAACACGTCAATGATTCAGCAGATCTGATACTTCTCTGAATTACACCAAAGAAAAGTAAAACTTGGAATAACTATATAAGGGTTTATCTTCTGCTGGCTTGCACGTTGTGTGCAGTCACAGCTCCTCCCACTGAGCTCCGTGACCATCCCTCTCTGCCAGGGTGCAAGTTCCAGCTGCCCAGATGTGACAGGAGTAACATCTGACAGATGCACTTCGTGCATTACCCGAATGCCACGGTGGTTTCATGCTGAAAACAAAGAGCAGGAGGCACTGCTGGGCACGCAGCTCCATCCGTGGCAGGGCAGGGCAGGGTGGGAGGGGGCTCAAGGTGTTCAAACAATTACCACACAACTCAGAGAGCAGTGCCTGAAACCAGGAGCAAGAATAAAATACAAGGAAGGTTCAGCTGTGAACGTGGAGTGTTTTTAAAGTGATGGGTGATAAAGACCAATCTCCTTTTTCTAAAGAAGTGAACCTGATTAATTTCTATTTCTGAATAATAAAGAGCATTTTAAACCAGCCATACCTGGTTAATATGAATCATTCTATAAACTGTTTTTTCCTCCCACACAGCACAGAACCTCCAGATTAACAAATATGCTGGAATGCAGAAGGCACATCTGGTCTGCATTACTGTGGACCCGGCTGTAATCACATGAGAAAGCTACCTTGGGTTTTTATGTAGAAATGTTTGTATTATACAAACCCCTGTTGCCAAGCAATTTTTATTAAAACAGCCAGTTTATGCTCAATATAGTGTCCTGCTGAGGAGCTTGGAATGCCATGAAAATCTACTCACAGCTTCACTCCCAGTGCTCGAGTTCCAGGGGCTGAGTGTCACCAGAGGAGGAGGTGATGGCTGTGGTGGCTGAGCTTTGTCTGAACCAACAATTTCCTTTTGGAATCTCCAGTTGTTGCTGCCATCCTGACAGCCTTGCCGTGTCACAGTCACAGTGCATTGCTGAGGAAGCTGGAATTGCAGCCACCATTTCAGCTGGTTATAATGACATGGAAATTAAAATATCACTACCTAGCCTAAGCTAGTACTCCAGGTGGGCCTGGATTCCAAAAGTGGGGAATTAAACCAAAATGTATTGTAGCCAAGGGGAGCATGGCAGGGTTAGTTTTGAGGGCCGGAGGGTTTCTAATGATGCATGGAAGATTAGAAATGCTTACTTTGAAATCCCAATTCTCAGGACATAATTTTAGAAGTTGCTTAGGATAATTCTCTTAGGGACTTAAAATGATTAAGATTTACCATGTGCTTTAAAGATGCTTCACATTAGAATACTGATCTGACCTGACTAGCAATGCTTCCCCGAACTTGAGTCTAAAAGTGTAACTGTAAATCCAGAAGTTTGGCTGAGTGAAATTTAGGTAAATAAGTATCTGTGAAACTTCTCACACTCCAGGCATGTTCATCTAGACATACTGGGGAGGTGTCTAGTAGTAGAAAGCTAGAAATAAATACAAAGTTATTTTCCTCTTATTCTTCAAGAGTCAGAACAGTTGGTACTTGTGGTAGATTAGGAAAACTTCCTCAGCATTTTTCAAGATCTGAGTTAAGATCCTGAGTTAAGAATGGGGGGTTTTTTTTGCCTTTCCAACTCAGAGCGTGCTTCAGAAATGGTTACACGCAGTAAACCTGAACAAGTGGCACTAAAGGTCATGAGACAGGAAGGGGAAGGAGAATGTTTTTTTGGTTGTGTCAGTCACAACTGTCTGCAGGAAACCACAGAAACCTGCCCCAGTCTGGGGGATGTCCAGTCACAACACACGTTGTTGGCCAAGTGGTTCCTTCCTGTCCTACAGTTCTGCATGTCCTCAAAGAAGGAAAATAAATCTCTTCCCCAGCCTGAGAGAGGCTCCAGGAGGAGAGCTGGGAACTCTCAGAGAGTATGTGCCAGTTTATATCCTGCCCTGGCATAGATTGTCTTGCTTTAGTTTGTTTTAAAATGGTGTTGCTGAACAAGCAAAGACTGATGGATGGATGGATGGATGGATGGATGGATGGATGGATGGATGGATGGATGGATGGATGGATGGATGGATGGATGGATGGATGGATTGATGGATGGATGGATAGAGGGGCTGCAGGTGCCTCATCCCCTTTCAGTGCCCTTTCCTGCATTCCACAATAGGAACATGGCTCTTCCTGTCCTGACTGGCTAGAAATTGAACGTGTTCTTTCAAATAAATGTGACAATCCTTGATGGTTTTTGCCTCCACAAAGTGGTGAGCAGTTTGTAGAATTAGTCCCTAAGATTTTACACATCTGGGATCCACTACATGCTGTGTCCACATGGAAAATCTGCATAATATTTAACCTAATGGGTGAATTTAAACTCCTGCAGCTAAGTCAGTGCAGCTGTACTTGGAATGTGTGCAAACGGATCTGATAAGAATGATCTTTTTGTTTAGATTTGTCAGTTAGGAACATCTTAATTTTAAGTACAACACACCAAAAAAATACAAGTCTGTTGCTGTTGACACCAGTTTAGTTTGAAATGGGTGCAGCTTTTCAGTGTAGGAATGATGTTGGTGTTCCTTTCCTCATGAACAGTTTAATTGCTCTCCTTTAAAGAGAAGTTTAAATCTCCACGGGAGTGTGTGCCAGACTCCTGACACGCATGACAATTGAACTGTGTCTTTTCCTGCCTGCTATTTAACAACACTATTGGTACATAAAATCACTTAAGTTGAATGACTCGGCCTAGCTGAAAGTGGTGGTAGGTGCAGAGATAAAACTAAGGTAACGAAGTTGTGTTGTTAGCATAAAACTGAATTTTGCCTTGATGCTCTTACTTCAGTGATGATTTAAAAAAATACAACCCAAACCACCATGCCTGTCCTGTAGCAGGACTTGTACAGCTTATTAAATCCATATACAGTCATGCAGTGAGGTGCCACTTTCCCTTATTTATACTGAACATGCTCATTATATTTAATTTTTTAGTGCAGGAGCCCTGTTAGAGCTATAGATGTACCACCTTTTTTGAACACATTTTCTTGGCACAAATTGGTGTGTTTTGTTGGTCTGTCACATCAAGCAATATCCTTGTCAGTGCCAACTAATTGCTATCAATCAACCGCTGAGCATGAAAGGCTGGTCTGAACGTTTATTAAAGCACGTTAAAAAGCACAGGCCACACGATTCCTCCTCACATAGGAGCCTGGGAGGGTGGTTTGTAGGAAACAGGCTGACACATCCCCGTTTTGTGTGGCGGGTGGGTAGATGGAGCAGGCGTGAGTGATTTATGTCAGGATTTAGTGCCTGTCACTTGAGAGCGAGTGTGAAAGTGGTCAGGAGGAAACCATTCCTCCCTGATTGCTGCAGGGACCATCAGGGACCATCTGCCTGCTCACACACGGCTGGCAGAGCTGCTGCTGCTGCTGGGGTGGTGGTGCAGGGCAGCGAGGAGTGCAGGTGATGCTGCACAACCAGTGCTGAAATAACCCACCAGCATCCACTCGGGTAATTTAGGGCATAATTGACTCGAGCCTGAATTTCTCCCTCTTGTTAATTCATCTGTTTGCAGGCTGTTTATTTCAGTGTGTGCTGCCTCTTGGATTGTCTTGGCATCCAACCTGACGTTTAAATTGCATGTAATTTATTAAGATAACAGTAGTCTGTAGCCTGGTTATCCGGAGCTGTTGCTTTTCCTGCCTCCCTGGTTCCTGGGTCCAGACCCAGGATCCCTCCAAAGGCTCTGCAAGCCCTGAGTGAGGAGCTGCCTCTGCAGCTCCCAGGTGTCCTTCCCTGGAGCAGTCGTGTCCAGCAGCTCCATGTGGATCCAAGGCCCAAAAGGTCAGAGCTCTTGTGTGTGTGAGTGTTTATTGCCTCCCCTTGGCTTTTCAGGAGTCCCATTTCATGACCATCATCAGTCCTGGCCAGGGCACCAGGCGGGTCAGGGCTGTTGTCTCTTTTTTTATGGCTTCTGATGTTTTTTTAGGGGAAGCAGTCATTCCTTCTCTTTCTCACAAGCTCAACTGAAAGTTCTAGAAATAACGTTGGCTATCGAGGTTTGAAACGTTTTTATTCTTTAACAGAAGTGGAGCCTTCACCTTAATTTTAAAACAAGACATAAACTTCAAAACCCAAAGCAATTGCAAGACTTCACAGCTGTCTGGAATAACAGCCTGAATGTAGGAAAAACAAGCAGGGTTGGAAATAAGGGAGAAACAGCTGTGCCTCATTTTGGCCTCTCTTTCCTAACAGCAGGAACCCTTTTCCCAGTGAAGGACTTGTAGACTGCAGTTTACTGGTGCCCAGTACACTCATAAACCATTTTGAGGGCCCTTAGGATTTTTTTTCCCCTTGAAAATGTGAAACATAATTCTGGAAAATGTGACTCGCTATGACAGGAGGCACAAAAAAAATACACCTAAATTCTGAGGAGAAGTGAGCAGGTTTGGGGAGAAGGAGGAAGAATCACACTCCCCCTCCCCCCTTTTTTAATCTGACTGTGCTGGATGGTGGAGTTGGGTAAGTAACACATATTTTGTGTCTTGTATTTGAATTGTGATGATGGGTTTGGAAGAATTTTCCCAGATAAATAACTTGCTTTCTGACTGGAAGATGTGTTGTGTTCTTACAGTTCTAGTCCAGAATTCTGTTACCTATCTTATGTTGTTTCACAAGGGATTCCTTGTGCTTTGGGAACTTAATATGTAGTAGTAGTTTAATTCTCCCTCTCTCCTTATTTATTTAAAATAAGCAAACCAACAAAAAGTGGATGAATTATCATTAAAACACTTGAACACCAGAGCAATGTATTACTCCTTCTTGTTAGAAGTCATTTATCTTACAGTTCATGTGCATTGTCATTAAATTACATTTTAATTTCCTTGTGAATGGTATAGGAAAATATTTTCCAAATGGATTTCTCAAGAGCTTTGCTGATAACAGGCAGTAATGGGGCATTTTTCTGCAAAAGCACAGCAGAGCTGCTGTTCTATATCACAGAATTTGAATGTATCTTTGGAGAAATATCCAAGAGCACTGATTGCTTTGCCCAGGTGGACTGTTAGAGAAGTGCACGTTCCCCAGCTGCAGATCAGCTTTCATCATTCACTGGGATCTTTCCTAATCCATCACAGGCGCCTTGGGAGAAAACCCCAGAGAAGTCTGCAGGAGACCCAGGCTTTTGCTGGGGTAGCCTAAGTAACAGAGCACAGTCAAAATACAGAAACAGGGCTTTAAATTTCATATGCTGCTTTACAAACAGGCTAATGTTTCAGGATAGTGTTGGTTTTTTGTTTTTTTTTTTCTTTAAGATTAAGCAATACAAGGCCCAAAAAGAAACATTTGCTCATCAAAAATGAAGCCTATGAACAGGTAAAAAAATGAAGATGTGTTTAATTAAGATAAGGATCTCCATAGGAAAAGGAGAGGGATTATAATTCACTTAAGGTCTTAATTTTTGTGTTCTCATACTTCCAGGGAAGCCTCAGTTGTCTTGACTGGAAGCATTGGGTTTCTTTTCCTGTGTAGCTGGGCTTTGCAGATGGTGTTGGGTGAGAGGCTTTGCTGAGATGCTGTTTGGAAAGCAGTGCCAGGAGAGGAGAGGAAAAGGCTGTGTCAGTCCAGGGTCACTGTGGTGTATTTGGGTTTGTCTTTGGAACCCATTTCCTTCAGGCTTGTTGACTTCAGGCTGGGAGCATTGCTGGGGTTTGCCAGGTGAAGCTTTGTTTGCTGCAGGCTTAAATTTCATTTTTCAAGACATTAATTCAGGAGTATTTGAAATATGTGTTTTCCCCTTTCCCCCCAGTTAAAATAAGCTCGACCTGAAGTTTGTCAGCTCTCGACTTCCCTCCTTAAAGCCTGAGCTGGACCTGTCCTGGAACTTCCCAGTTGCAGCTTGGTGGTGTTTCAGTGCAATGAGTTGTTCACAATCAAAGTTCAGCATCTTGGCCGCTATTGAACTTTTCCCTTTTTGTCACAAAATATTGAAAGTCAGGAAGTGAGTATTTGTTTTTGGTTGTCCAAACCAAAACCACCTCAAAAGGGTTCAGGTTCTGGGAAGCAGTGAGACTTGTGTTGGTTTGTAGGTTTGTCATAGAGTGTTCCACAAAGTGTTATTCAATCACTGCCTGTATTTTTAGTCACAGTTTATTTGTATTATGGTAGAAATTGGAGGTAGTAAAAACACAATAGAGGTTCCCACTGCTGGGAAGTTCAGTACATAATCCCAGAGAAAACTCACTGGATGCAGTGGAAAAGTAGAGGAAGAAAACCCAACCCCCCAGTGTGCATTGGTAGATGTGTCCTAAAACCAACCCCAAATCCTCGCCAGATTCCATTGGCTTGGTTATCAGGCGAGAGCAATTTCTGAACTGCAAAAAGCAGGAATGCCATTGTGTCCCAGGAAATAATGATCCTGCAACATTTACATCACACCAAATCTGCCTGTCACTGTTTGAATTGTGGAACAGATCTGATTTCCAGCTGCACTTCCAGAGGGAATCTGAAAAAGGCAGGGTCACAGGGAGGTGTCCCTGTTGGCTGTGGAACTGGTTACAAGATTATTTGCTTTTTTTTTTGGTGTATGCAGTGACAAGAGCCTGGTCTGTATTTGTACACAACTTGAAAGCAGAATGATTTGCATTTGATGGCACAGACACAAAAATGGACATATGGATTGTTTTGAAGGAAGTGAAAGTTGTTTTGTTTCTGCAAACTGGAGCAGTTAAAAATATGTTGTCAAAAAAATTTCTAAACCCACTTTTCCTTCAGGCAGTTCAGTGAGAGCTTGTTTAGGGGTTAATATTGCAGGCTTGAGTGACTTGAAGTTGTAAGAACCCTTGGAATGTGTAAAGAGGGGAAGGATTCTGTAGATAAGGCTGAACTCTGAACTCGGGGCACAATCCAGTTTATGGTTAATCTCCCCCCATAAAAGCAGCATCAGCTGTCAGACCCAGCCAGGACACCACTCCTCCTCTTCACCTTGTCCAAATAAAGAAAGTAGGCTATTGCACCTGAGAGGAGGGCAGGGAAGGTGGATTCTGTGATTCCTGGGCTTTGAAGCACACAGAGCAGTAGTGGAAAAAGAAGGAAAAGAGGAGGTGTTGATCCAAGGTGGTTCAGCCTGTTCAGTCTCATGGAAACTGAGTCCTCTTGCAGGGGAGTTGTGTTTTTGTGGGTTTGTTTGGGGTTTTTTTTAATACTAAGCCCATTGCTCTGACAGCCCATTGTCCCCCAAGCCCATTTCCATTCCTGGTTGTCACTGGGAGCTCTCAGGGACTGCATTGTGCAGCTGTGGAAGCAGCAAATTCAAAGTTACCTGTTTGTGTGCAAGCAGGGAAGAGACACCCACTGCAGTGGGTGCTGTCATTCTGAAATGTTGCAGTTTCAAAATGGTAAAAATCTGACGCAGACATGACTCCAAGTCCAATATTTTATGAGTAGAGGCCTGTTATTTAGTTTGCATCCTAATGTCCTTTCCTTTTTGGGATTGTTGTGGTTCCCTCTTAATTTCACTCCTCAGTGAAGTTCTGAAGAAGTTGCCCATGTAGGAAAACATGGGAGTGAGTAGGTTTGTGTGAGTCTTATTTTCTTACTTTGATTCTGTGGCAATCAGTCTTGTTCATGTGTTTAATCTTAAGTATTTTATGTGAGGATAAACCTCTTTGAGTTGATTCTAGAACACACAAAAATAGTTTGTGATTATAAACAGAAGTAGGACGAGATTATTGTTGGATCATACCTGCATCTTGATGGTAATGGTCAGCTTGAGGGTGTTTGAAATGTGGACTTAACAGCTGTTGAAAAATCTGCAAGGGAAAAAAGTACATAAACTTTAAATCCAGGAATTTGCATTCTTTGCCAAAATCTGATTGTGAATTTGCATTGACTGCCCAAGTAGTGACTGGGCAGCTGGTGACAATTAGATCTCTTTATCCTGATTTTAGCATATGATGTGTGTTGACCTTCTCTCTTGCTCCTCCAGAAATGAAGGGATGTGAAATCATAATTTGTTTGCAAAATCTTAAACCAGTCTCACAGGCAGAACAAACTCGTATTTGGTCGTTCTACCTGGAGCAACAATTTGTGACCTTACTGAAATCAGGAGGTTGCCATGTCATTCTAACTCTTCATTTCCTCAATATCTTCCCTTTTTGCATCATTCCAGCTGATTTTCTGACCTAGGACATAATTAATTTTCTTACAATCAGAGTGTATTGGGGTATTAAGAACTGGGCACGGGTGTGAAGGTTGGGCAGTTGGTTTCTATTTTGGACTGCTGCTGAGTGATGGGCTCAAAATCGTTGTCTCTGTTAACCTGCCTGCAAAAATGGAGATAATGCTGCTTATAGACTTAGATGAAGCACTTAGAGGGTTATCTTTTTTGATAGGCTGCTTGTTAGGGAAGGATAAAATGGCTTGAGAGCTCGTGCCAAAACTAGACTGCACTGAACATTTGGAGAAATTGATTTTAATTTAAATTTTCACTCTCGCTGCTGGTGGAAGCCAGAAGGGAAGGAGCACTTCAAAAAGCAAGTCTCACTGGCTTTTTTTTTCTTTTTGGGCTCTTTTTGGAAGGTAGGAGTGCAGCAGTTCCCACGGAAGAGGTGCAACCCATGTTTTTAATGACTGAGGCTGGGGGATCACTGATGAGGCTGAGTTCTTATTTAAACTAAGTTTCAAACCCAGCTACTTGTGCTGAAGAACACAGTCCTGTGAGGTGCAAAAAATACCCTGCTCTGCCATTCCTTTTCAAATAGGGCCCTGCTAATGTGAGCAGAGGCTCTTGCTTAGGAGATTCCTAAGGAAAGGATTGGACCTTTGAAACAGAGACAAGACCAGAAAAACCACCCATAGGACTCTAAATGTGTGAAGGGCAGGGATGGCAAAGCCTTGCTGCTGTCAGCTGGAAAATTCATTACTAAGAGATCATTATTAGGAGTGCCAGCTGCTTTTCAGTGCCAGACTTGGTGGTGGTGTTAAGGATTCACTATTCCCACTACAAATTACATATTGGGGAGAAGCCTCCTGTATCCTACTGGAATTGCAATTCCTGTATCCCACTGGGATTGCTGGTGGGGCCACTGTGTTCCAAGAGGCTGCTTGGCTCTTCCTGTGCCCTTTGGAGCTCCTGCAGCCACCCGGGCTTGGACAGGGGCACAGGAGAGGTGAGGGAGTGTCTGCTTGGCTGGCCCTTATCACCTGCCACCACTTCTTCAAAGGTTGCTCAAGGTTTAAAGTTCTGGGTTTGAGTAATCGGCCCAGGAGGACCTTACAGAGGGAAACAAAGGCTGAATACAGAGCTGTAAATGCTGTCACCAAGGAAGTGACTGGGTTTGTCTGAATTTACAACCTTCTGAGAGAACCCAAAATGCTCTGCTTACATTCTGTCTTTGAAAGAAAAGTGTCCTCTTGGCTATATTTTTCAGCCCAGTTTCTGTCCCCTCCCCCCCTTACATTTTTTTAAGCCACCATTTTCTTCCTATGCTTGTTCTCTAGGGTTTTTTTTTTGTCATTATATCATGTTTCTCAGTGGAGATGCTTTTTTTTCTTAAAAAAAAAAAAAAAAGAAAAGCAGCCTCTCATCAGAGGAATGTGCAAGCAGAGTACATTTAAGAGCCACATTCTGTGCTGCCATGGCAACCAGAGTTTTAAAAATGATACCGTCGGTGTTCCAAAATGATGCAACCTACAATGAACATCAGGAATAATTAAGAAAAGTCGTGTGTGCTGTATGCTCAGGAGAAGAAATGATGAGGGGACCATTTCTCTATTGATTTTTTCCCCATCCAAGTGATGTGTGCTGCTGTTTGGGGTGGGTTTTTGCACCAGCAATACTCTCACAGGGGTCAGCAGCGGGTTTGTGAGGGACCTCCTCATTTTTTCCTGAGGGGTTTCCTAAGGTTTTCCCCTGCTGAATCTATTTATTTTATTTCACTAACTGCAGAGCTGGGCTGTAGCTCTGGGATGAAGGTCCTGCTCCAATGTTTGCCTTCTTCCAGGGCCTTCCAACCCTTGCTGGTATCCACAGCCAGGAATTCTTGTCACAACATCCAGGCTCTGGCATAATATAAAGGCTCTGCATTTATTATTGTCCCTTCTTAAGCTTCATTCCCATCTTTTATTCTACTGCCAGTACTGGAGAGGGAGCAGTAAAGCCTGGAAGTCCCAGGGGTGGATGCTGGTGCATGGGGGAGTCAGGAGGGCTTGGAAATGGCAAAGGTCACAGGTTAAGACCCTTCAGTGAGGAGCACAGAAGTCTGAACTTGTTAATGAAATGACTGGGATTTTTAGCTGGGTCAGGAAGGGGAGGAGATTGGGAAGGAACAGCAGCCCCAGTTTTTGGGAAGTCTCATGAAGCTTAATTGTGAATATTGCTGCTAATCCTGTGAACTGGATACCTTCTCCGTCCTCATTTTTTTTCCAAACCAAAAATTAGCTTTTTTCCAAATAAACTGTTCAGTCTGTTTAGGAGAATAAGACTGAATCCTGCTGTTTGCCAGACATCTAAGTAGAAATTATATCTGCTAATTAAATTACTACAATCCAAATAGCCATGCAAGTTCCAAACAGGATTGCTATGCTGGGGGAACTTAGTGCATTTCCAGTTGGAGGAGAAACATTTCTTTAGTGGACATGGAAGGTTCTGCTCTTTTGCTGATTCCTCAGATCTTCATTACCAGCCAAACTAAGTATTCCAAGTATTTCAGACACAGGCTTGTGCATGAAGGTAGTGTAAAACACCAAAATTACTTCTGAATGCCACTTCCTGAAAAGCTGTTAAGTTTGTCTTTCCTTTTCCTGCTTTGCATGTGTCTGTTTTTTGTGCCCAAACACAGGCAAGCCTTGAGAAACAGGTTCTGTATCCCTTCAAGGTTGTTTCACGAGGACCTTAAACAACAATAATAAAAGAAAAAACCCAAACCAATACCCAGAGCAGCCAGAAGTGAATGGTCCAAGGCCAGCTCACTCCCATCTGTTCCAGAAGGGTGAGATTGCACATCCCAGCAGTGTAATTGCCACCCACAGCTGCACCTCCACCCCCCCACGCTCCCTTCCCCCTCCTCCCAGCATCCCCACCCGGAAAGCGAGAAAGAAACAGTTCTGTGGTGACGTGGGGTTTCTTCTTGTTAATTGTTCGGGGTGAATCTGTAAAAGAACAGGGAGTTCATGCCCCAACCACTTCCCTAGAGTCTGGTATTATAAGAATCTGATTTCTTTCCTCTTTTGCTGACGAGACAGATTGAAAGTGTGTTTTACGGGCACACCCTTTCAGGTTTCTCTATCTCCTCTCTTGCATTAATTTTTAATCATTTCCTCCAGTTGACATGCAACAACGCCTCTGAGGACTGGCTGGATTTATTCTCAGGCAGGCACTGCTCAGCCTTTATCAAAAAATCTAAGGTGACATGACCTTAAGAGCTTCAGAAAACGGATTCTAATTTCAGATAGGCTGGTGTGCACTGGCTTCAGGGGAGCAACATGAGGCTCCTGGAGATGGGGATCACAAAACCCCCCCTTGCATTGGAGAGCAATTGCAGGGTTTCCTGGGCTATCACGTGTGCCTGTTTAGCAGAGGATTCCTTGTGCAATTATGGAATTATGGAAGTGCTGCCCAGTTTTCAGGCAAGAGAGAAAGGTCCTGCTGGTTCATTAACCCTCTTGTTCTGAAGTTTTAAACTCAGCGAGGGAAGTGAATACTTGGGAGGGTGCGAATGTGTATGGATATGTATTCAAAGGGTCTGTATGAAATACTCCATAGATGATTAAAGATGCAGTTTCATTTCCCAGGTGATGAGCCAAATTCATTCCAATTAACTAGAAAACCAGCACGGGGGGAGGGGGATTTATATATTTAGTGTGAGTGACCTTTTCACATTTTGAAAAGTAGCCAGCACTGCATCTATGGGATCCCAATACTCGTTAATTCTCAGTTCTCAGACACTGCAGGGGCAGATTTTAGCGCTGGACCCTTGGTCTCTGTCTAGCAGCCTTTGCTGCTCGTTCATGGGCTGGGAATTTGGGTCAGAAACCCGAAAGGAGCTGCAGGTGAGTTCGGGGTGGAGCCCCCGATCCCCTGCACACACCGCAGTCCCGAGAGCAGCAGCTCTGCCCGTGCAGGTGCTCCTTTAAGCCGCTGCTCAGGGTTGCCCGTCCTGGAGGCACGGGAGGAAGTCATGCGGTGCTGCTGAATGGATTTGCCTTGGACACGGTCCCAGCCAGGGAAACTGTGTGACAATTTTAGGGCAAAGGTTCCCCTTGGGTGACATTCGACAGTATTTCAAATATCCCGTGTGCGTTCCCCGGCCCGGCCCTCCTCCGCCTCGAGACAAATCAGGCCGCGGAGAATTAATGAGCTGCTCGCTGGGGATGCCCCTCGCGTCCCGGGGTGACAAAGGGTGACAAAGGAGCGGTGGGTGCGGGTCGGGCTGGGCAGGCGCCTTCGCGCAGCCCTGCGCGGTGCCCGCACGGAGCAGAGCGCCTGGGAAAGGACACGGCACATCCCCCGGCGGGATGTCGTGCCGGAAAAGCAGCCGGGGCCGCAGAGGCCGGCAGGGAGCCCAGGCTCCCCCGGCTCCTCCAGGGATGCCTGCGGGATGCGTCAGCGGCGGCAGCCGGGGCGGGCGGGCGCGGGGCGGAACAGCCGCAGTCTGGGCTCCAGCCTCCTGGCTAGACTGGAGAAACTTCTAATTGAGTTCCTGAGCCTCCCCTCCCCTCCCTGCAGCTCAGCTGAAAAACACCCTGGCTCCCAGCCATGCCCTTTCGCAGTGACCTTGCCTGCAAATAGCGCGCAGGAATTTTTACAGGCGCTGTGCACTTGGAAAAAGGGCTGGGGGGGTGACAGCAGGGAGCTGGGGAGGGGGTGCTGGTCCCTCGGCTTTAAAAGCCAAATCCATCAGCTTCCCTTGTCAACCTCCTCCCTTTCCCCCCCCCCCAAAAAAACCCACTGAGCCCATGAATTGCAAATTTCGATTCATTGTGCTTTCTCCTTTTTTACAATGCTATAGATTAATTTCTCTCTCTGATGGTATGACAGATTTTAAGACTCTAAAGATTGATGTAACTGATTGGTTTAAAGCGAATTGTTTTGTGTAGTGGCAGGATGATACACTGTGTGCTCAGGTTTCTTGCACACAGAATTATTCTTTGACATGTATGTAAAAAATATGTAGTTAAAATGTAGGAGAATGTGTGTGTATGGATGTATAAAAATGTTCCTACATCCAGTTATGCATGAACATAATGTAAAATGATCCTGGTAATGGCTGTCTCCTTAGTGTATATACATAAAAAGCAGCAGCAACCACTGGCTAAAAATAACCCCAAATTCTTCTCTCAGATTACATCAATTAAACTTAGAACATTTGATGCAAAAAGTTGGGCTGTTAAATTCTGATTAAGAATCCCTGGTTCTGGGATACTGGGATGCAGGCTGTGGAAACCCCTGGGGCAGAGACAGAGGAGCCACCCGTGGCTGTGCCTCTGCCCAGGCGTGTGACGGCTCCTCCACCTCCTGTCAGCAGCACTAAGTCAAATTATGAGCTTTTCTGGGAGGGACGAGTATGACCCGTGTCAGCAGAGGTGTCAGAAGGGATATTCCTGCTGGAGCTGCGTGGTGCAGGCTCTTGGATCTGGGGATGTTCAGCACTTTGCAGGATCCTGCTGTTCACACGTTGCCACCTTGTTCTCAGTCCCCGAATCGCCTTGTGTAACGTGTCACTGGTATCACACTCTTCAGGCGTATGTTCAAACTTCATGGTACAAAAGGGAAAATTGATAATCTAGAAGTGGCTTTAATTAAAACTTGTTTTTCTTGTTCCTTCTCCTGTGTTTGTCTGGGGCAGCCCCACTCCCTGTAGTCAGCAAGCTGCTTTTCACTGCTCTCAGAAGTTCAACTGTTGCAATCAAAGGTAATTTTGTTTGTGCAAGATACTCATCTCCAAAGGAAGGGCCAAGAATAGGGGTGAAAGAGAGGACAGCAGGCTGATGACTTAAGTGTTCCTGTCAGGCCTTTCTGACAACCCCAATAATTCTTTAATGGCTTCCTAATAAAGGGTAACATCATTATGTCTGAGAGGTTTTTTGGATCGCTTTTCTACTCATTTGCTAAAGGGGATGAATAAGAAGTGGTCAAAACCAGCAGACCTCTGTTTTTGCCTCCATACTGTATTGAGAAGATGCTTCAACAGTGTCTAAGTCCTTTTTAGCTTTTATACAGAAAGGGAGTAACAGACTAAATTTCCTTGCACTTAAATTCAACTGCAGGATTCACCAGTACACGTTATGCTCCTGGCACTTTTTGTATAAGCACCCCAGAGTCTCTTCAGAGGGTTCTGATACCTGAGGGATCCAAAAGGAAAAAAAAAAAAAGAAAAGGATTCTTCTATTGCATGATAGAATTTGCTTAGTGTGACTTTCTCTGAGACATATGGTGCAGCAGCACCTGTTTTGTAAGTATGATCTCAGTGCAGAGAGAGCAGATCCTCGAGAATAGAGGAAATTTCTGCTCTCCTTCCCATAATTCCACCTGGCTGCCACCTGCTCCCACATTTAATTGGCCTTAGTCCCTTGGCTTCCCACTCCGACCGCAGGGTAGGCAGGAGGAAGCGGAGACAGACAGTGAGTGTGCAAAGTGTTGTGGGGAAACAAAAGGGACTTGGAAAGAGCAGCTCAGGGAGAAGCTGGGCTGCTTTGTGTGAGCCTCATCATCCCTGGGGACACAGCACAGCTTCGTGTCAACCCGGGCCAAATAACCTCAGCAGTTCTACACCATCCACTGCTCCTGGGTACTGGGCTGGTGGTTCTGAGGTTCCCACCTTTCAGTTTTGTAGCACAAGCCAGTGGTGATAACAGCTGGGAGTATCCAAGTGTAGCTGGCAGTGATGGAGCCACACACCAGGGATAAACATCCTGACAAAACTGAAGTGTTTATTTGCATGTGGATGTCACTGCTTGGTAAATCCCAGCACATCTGGTTACCACCACTGAGATTTGCCAGTAAAAAGGAGGGTGTTTTGCCTTGTTTTTCTCAGAACGAAGTGAGCATGGCTGCTCATGGAGAGGAGCTTTGAAAAGCTGATAGGTAACAGATTTCATTCCTCCTTGGCCGTGTTCACCCCACCCCTACGGAGTTCAACCACCTTTTTTCACTTACTTAGTATGACCACAGATATTTAACCACGGATTCTTAACTCAGTCTAACCACACTGGTAGCCGTGGTGAAGACGAGCAGCTTCGGAAGGAAAAGGTGGTAGTGACACACCAACCTGTGGGGATCTGGCTGCGGAGCTGAGCACTTGCTTGAAACACTTCTTGTCTCTTATATGTGTACCCTGGACAGCAAGCTGGCTCAGAACACTTGAACTAAGGACTTATATATGAGGTGGGCCCTGAGTTACAGGCAGAGCTGGGATGGATCCAAGCAATTCTTGGTAAAGCCAGGATTCCTACCAGTATTGTGCTGTAAAGTCAGCGAGTTTTCCCATTCTGAGTGAGGCCTGTAGTTGCTTACTGTCTTACAGCACATTCTGAAGTGTTCTCCATCCATTTTCTGCTGCTGAAAATACTCAGGTCTGAACTATTCTGAGTTCCTGAAGCCCAGAATTTCACTGACACGTGTTAGGAGATGCTTCTCAAATAGCTCTGGGAAGCCTTTTTCCATCCTAAGGTTTTGCTTTTGCTGTGCTGTGGAGCTTGGGATTTCATTTCAGCACCTGGCTGGGGGTCAGTGGATGGACACCTTCTCCCTCTCAGCATGCAGGAAGAGGGAGGAGAAGGACATCCGGAGGAACAAAGTGGCTTAGGAGGTGTCCAGACTGTCTGCAGTGTGCTGGATAATCTGGGGCCACAAGACACTCCCAGGCAGTGTGAGGTGGCTCTTGCTGATCTGCAGCATTAATTTAAGGTTCTTTCTATGTTAGTGCACTTTCACTTCCTTTTCTAGAAAAACAGCAAACTGTAGCTGAACGCTCCTGTTACTGCCCTGTAGGCCCCTTATGCAGCAGTGGGGAGAGTCTGTGGAGGGAGGAGATAAGAAAACCACCTCACTTGAATGAAAATTAATTGCTTTTGCCTTGGTTCTGGAACATTCCTAAGTTTAAGACTGTAATGGTTACTTTAATATAGAGAGCAATATATGAAACTGTCTTTTTTTCCTCCAGGAACCTTTGAATTTTCTTTAAATCCTGCCTACAGGAGAGGTCAGAAAGTGCAGGAAGCAGGGCTGACTGAGCTTTCCACTGCTTACATGAAGGAATATGTGCACTGTTCTTCAGGTCCAGTGCCCAGTTTTCAGTGGTTGGGACACTGTTGGATTTAGAAGAGGAAGGAAGAGACCAAGATGACCCTTGTTTAGCTCTCCCTCAGTGATCTGGCTTACAGCTTTTGCCTCTCACCCCTCAGTTCTTAATGGATTTTAAAGCAATTTAAGTAGTTGGACGATGATGGATGTGGGGGCTCACATGTCTGCACGTGTGGAGAAGTGGACATCCACAGGCAGTGTCCATAGCAGACATTCCAAGGTGAGCTGTCTCTTTTTGGTCAATTAGGACTTTAGAACAGCCTCAGTCCTGCTCTGTCTCGCAGTTGCTGGGTGTAGACGTGACCTGGGAGGGTGCAAACACACACACAGAGTGCATGGTTACACCTGTGCTGGGGCTGAGACGGAACTTGCACCATTACAGAAACCATTTCTATAAAATCTGTTCTTACAGGGCCTTTTTGTTTACTTTGAGGCTGCTTTACGCCGCTGTAAAGAGGCTTTAGTGCAGTTCAGAAAGCGCTGCACAGTCCATCACCAGGCACACAATGGGAACATTCCCAGCTGCTTCCCAGTGAAGCTGATTTCCCCGGGCCCACCTCTGCCCCTGACACGGAGCACAGAGGTGAGAGTGAAATGCAGTAGCAGAGCAGCAGGAGCTGCCCCTCTAAATCATCTCCCAGTCAGGCAGCACCGAGCAGCGCCGCTGCCAAGCGCGCGTTATCGGCGCGGCTCCGCGGGGCAGATAAGGGAAGGTCAGTGCCCTCGGAGCTGTGTTTGCAGAGGTGTCTGCACACTCAACACAGCATCTGCTTCTCTGCCTTTCCTTCAGATTTAAACCCCGGGTAGAGCATCTCTGACGCTGCACACAGGCAGCCAGGCAGTGCTCTGAGGATCTAAAGTTCCATGTGCTCCATGGAGTATCATAGTGAGGAGTCTCTCAGCTGCTCCCGTGGAAGCTGGGACTAAGGATATGTAAATTTAATTCCCTTGCCACATAAATCCTCTGTAAGTATGATCTAAATCGTGTTAATCCAGATCTGCAAAAAGGGGCCTTTCTTTTCCTTTTCTTTGGATTTAAACTCTTTGGAATAGGAATTGCTTGTAAATGTGCGTGCTCACAGTGCTGTGCTCTTGTTAGAGGTCTGTAAAAACTTCAGCAGGGTCCCTGCTGAAAGAATGGGATCCACTGGAAGTTTTTATAGAGAGAGCAAGGTCTTAGTGAACTGAGAATTCTCCGTCTGCCAAGGAGGAAGCGAGGGCAGAGATAGCCTGGTGCTGTTTGATTGCAGAACAAAGAAGGAAGTCATTAGGCCACACCCTTTATGTGTTCCCTTCCCCTGCACGGATGTGAATTTCAGACCGAGACTTAAAGAATCCTAAAGGTAGGGGTGTGTTTGTGCCCTAGAAAAACCAGACTGGATGGTACAGAGTCCTCACAAGCTGCTGTGCACCCACTGAATCTGGGTTTGCTGCCAGCTGAAACAAGAAGTTACGTATGATTCTGTTTTTCTCCTTTCCATATTTCTTTTTTCCATTAGCTTTAGAGTCAGTTAATGTTTATACAGACTGAGTCACTCATCCCTACCCAGCCACCAAAGAATGCATTTAATTCACAGCTCAAGAAGCAAACTGAATGTTTAAATTGACTCAACCTTTGTGGAGGCTTTGATCCATTCTGGAGCAGAGTGACTAAGTGAAACCAGGGGAAGTCAGATTGCAGTACCCAGCTCACGACTGTTGCTGTGGGATCATTTCCACAAAGAACCCTGAATCTTACAGCACTTTGGGAGTGGCATCGGGGCTTCTGGGCTGGGACAATGGCTGCTTTCTGCAGGGCACCACAGTGCAAAATGACTGGGCAGCAGCCAGTGGCACAGACCTTTGGGGCTCTGCAGACTGCTTTTAGAAATGCCAGCCCCTTCCAGGGCTTGGATTTGGATACCTTGGAGGGATTTAATTTTCACCAAGTGCTGAATACACACGCTCTGAAAACCAGAGGCGCTGGAAACTTGTCCTGTGCAAAGCCTTGCTTGGTGCCTTTTTCAGAGTGTGGTGTTCTAAAAAGTCAATCAAATGTGGCCAAAGACCAAAGCATTAAAAGAAGCCTTTTCTCTGCTGTCCCCATCTCATCTGTCCATCCTCAATCCTTCTCCCCCATTATTCCTTACACTTCTGGAGCACTGAAGGATTTTAATGCAGCTGGATTTAGGGTGTCAATAACTAAGCTGTGTGTGGCTGGTGGTGGCAAGTATCCTGGATCTCTCCTCCAGGGACTCTGCAGTATCTGGAACGTGTCCTGTGCAGGCTGCAGTGCCATGCTCCTGTCTGACCACCACTCCATACTGAACCAAGGGCTCCAGAGCCTTGCAGAAAGGGGGTAAATTGTCTCTTTTGAGCTGTGCAATTCCTGTTGTACGTTTTCTGGGGAGCAGCCAGAAATCCCTGCACACTGCCTCTCTCTTCTCCCTCTTATGCACACTTTGTCTCTCTAGCTTTTCCCTTGCCTTTTGTGCCAAGAATGTGGTGGGGGAAGGGGGAACCGCACAGGAAATGCCTCTTCTTTTCTCTAACGACATTTCCAGCTGCATTTGGATGGGAGAATTCGAGGAGGGGGAAAGCATCAAATCAGTGGAAAGTTGTTCAGCTGCCAAGTCAAACTGGTACATTTTAGCTCTGGAGACAGTAGAGCCTTTTCTCCTGAATTTTGGCCCATTTTTAAAGTTCCGTTTTTGGAAAAGCAGGGGGAAAAGAAGTTAGTGACATCAGTGCTCCTGGTTTTTATTTATATACATATTTTTTTTTCAGCAAAAATGAAGCTAAATTGTAGCTTTACTTTTAAAGGTTGAAAGTGCAGCGGGGTTTAGGAAAGCTTGAGCAGGGTGATGCCTTTTTCTTTCATAGCAAGGAGTGCCTGCCTGCCTCTCCATCTCTTATCATCTTTTATTATCTTTTATCCATCCAGCCACCCACGTGCAGCTCCTGCTCTCATCTTCTCCCCGGTGGTGTTGTTCAGTAACTCTCCTGTCACACCTGGGGCATGGGCTGAAGCAACACCCTGCAATGCAGGATCAGCCCTTTTCCAGCAGCTGGGGATTGATCCCTGCAAGGTGGCCTCCAATTTATGAGGTGCCAAGGACGCAGAGGAGGTAGCTGCAAAGTGGAGATGTAGATAGGACAGGAGATGAAAGGTGTTCCAGCCAGACAACAGGATTCTTCTCTTCATCTCAGTCCAACGAGGAGGAGGAGTTCTCCCTGAGTTGTCTGAAGTGTTGCAGGAGATGGGCTTTGCCTGTGGCAGGCTAAATTTGGAGTTTATCTCTCTCCTTGGTATGGTGCCCAGCATCCTGAGATCTTTTGTTCAACTCATGTTCAAACAATATTCTTTTTGTGGCCTGTGAGAGTAAAACTTGTGGTGGACCTAACAGAAGTGGCAGGCAAGCACCAGGATCATTCCAGTGGTGCCTGTTACAGTTTTAACAGCTCGAGTGCTGTGGATTTTGCAATTGTTTGCCATATAAACTGTGTTTCTTTGAGTAAGGTGCAGTGAGACATCAAAGTTCTGCAGCAGTTTTACCTTGTGAAAAAAAAAAAATATAAAAGGAGGAGGAAAGAAAAGGGGGGGAAAAAAAAGCAGCTTGTTATTAGCAGCCTGGTTGTCTGCATTTAGAAAACCTATTAAAAATGCATCATGCTGAGGAGACAGTCTGCACAGTGTGTAAAAAAGATGGGTTGCAATAATTCTGTCTCGGTGTTTTGAACCACAGCCTCAGACAACATACACAGGATGGGGAAGGGGGGTTGGGAATAGAATTCTAAGAAAAGTTGTTTATTGCAGTGCAGTCGTATCCTGGACTGGAACCAAATGCGTGACTGTGCCAGGGTCACGGAGGAGCTGCAGCAGGAGAGAGGAAAAGGGGAGCAGGATGGTGGGGGGCAGGAGGAGAGCTCTCCCCTGAGCTGGGATGATACTCTGGGGAAGGTACAGGAGAGCTGGAGTTGAGCTCATCTGGATTGATCCCAATCTCTCTTGAGCTGGGGTAAATCAGAGCTGGATTTCTGGAAGTCACATGGCACTACACTGATGGGAATCTCCAATATGACTTAACTGAAACACAGGAGTTGTTTGATTCTTCTTCTCTTTGTGTTTGTTAAGGTTAACAGGAGTGCAGAGAGGGACCAGAATGTCTGGAGGAAGTGGGGGCGAGTGGAAAGTCCAGTCTGAGAATTCTCTGTGTTTGAGGGAGTGTGCTCTGCTCTGGATCCTGGTGAATGCCCTGGCACAGAGTTTCAGGTCACCACCAGCAGGGAGGGTGAATCAGTCACCTGCATGAGCATCTCTTCATGCCCATGAGGGCTCTGATGCTGCCAGGGACACACGTTGTGTGTTCAGAGTGTGCCACGGGCCTGGACTCGATGATCTTAAAGGTCTCTTCCAGCCTGGTGGTTCTGTGATTCTGGTGGGGTCGCAGGCAGGGTGTGCAGCATCCCACACAGCCCAGCTGCTGTCCCAGGGCTTTCCCCCCAAACCTGCAGTTGCTGATAAGTTTATTCTTTCCCTGGCAGCACAGAGGAGCAGATGGGTGGAGTGCAATGCCAGCTTCTCTGGAGATGCTCTGCAGCCTCCTGTCTCTGTACATAGAGAGAGGAGAGGGGAGGGAGAGCTTCATCCTTTCCAGGGGTGAATCCCCATTAGCCCACAAAAGCCAGAGTTGCTGAATTTGCCTGGCACAGGCTGTTTGCACAGCCTTGAGGGTGGATGTCCTCGCTGTGAGCAGTCTCTGCTCTTTTCCTTCTCCCCTCCAAAAATGCTGGGCTCCTTTATCTCTGCTCCCAAGCCTCTGTGGCCCTGTTGTCCCTTTCTGCTGTCCAAGTGCATGGGGAGGTCAGTGAGTGCCCAGGGTGGGCTGGGCTGGTGTTTCCTGCAGATTGGGAGGGAAGGAGCAGCAAGGGAGCTTGGAGACTGCCCCTGCTGATAGCAGGAATTGTTTTCACTTGGCATCTCCATGCTGTAGCTGTGCTGTTCTTCTTACCTAACATTGCAGAAGAATAATTGTAATATAGCAGGGCTGGGAGTTCACTTTCTCTGGCGTTTTTGAAATCTTTTTATTCAAAGGTTTGAAGCTTCTTGTGTTGAAAGGCAGCAGAAATACTGCAGAAAGCCCTAAATTGTGATAAATAATTTCTTCCATTTATTATTTTGTTGCTCTCTCTTTGCTTCAGTTTTTTGTACTAAGATCTATATGAAAATGCACTAAAGGAGCACATCAGTGTCCAGCAAGGTATTTTCTCACAGCCTCTCCACTCAAAACTTCATTTTAACATTGGGAACAGTCTCCTGCTCTTGCAAGCATGAATTTCTTTGGCTTAGATAAGGGAGAACTGTCTGATGGCTACACGTGGCCTTGGACACACAGCTGAGCAGTTCTGCTCCTGCACAACAGGTTAGGGCACAGATCTGAATTGTAGAAGAACTGGGTTTGTTCTTGTATTTGCTTTTTGTGGCAAATTATTGTGTCCTCTAATGTCTGTTTCTCCAGCTGTAGCAAGTCAGTTGTAAACGTGTTTAATTTGTGTGCATTTTGGTGTCTGCAGAGTCACACACAAGTGAGGTGTATGATGATGTACCCTGTTGTGACAAACTGCTGCTTCTTTAGTGCCATTCTGGGCACATTATTCCTTCTGCTGTGCTTGATTAATTATCTGTGATGGGTGCTGTTTCATAGTGTCATTATTTGATACATGCTGGAGGAGTTGGTGTGGAGCAGAGGGCACAACACTGTGCTGCCTTCCTGGACAGACCTCACTGGACAGGTGGGACTGTGCCTTTCTCCTGAGCAGTTCAGAGCAATACCTTGAAGGATCAGATGTGCTTGGCAGCCTGAGGGTACCCTGGACATTTCTTTCCATGTCTCTGTGTTTCTCTTGAGTCTGCCCTGGGCCAGGCTGTGTTTGTGGAGCTGGAGCCTGGCTCAAACTCGCTGTTATGTCGGTTTCTATGGAGGAAAAAAAACCACACGGGTTGCCAGACCTAGAAAAGTATTAAAAAAAGGAGAAGAAGGAAGTGGAGGGAGGGTGGTGAGGGGAGTGTGGGGTGGAGAAGAAATGTGATCCTCTTGTGCTCTGAAGGTGGAATCTTGATTTCACCTCTCTCCCCATTTCTGAATTGTGAGAGGTGGATTTTGCTTTCCCAGGTGTGCAAAGTCAGACTGAAACCTGTGTGTCTTTAAGTGAGGGGTGTTTCCAGCAGGGAGGGATCCTGACCATGAAGTGGATTCAGTCGGTGGCTGAACCCAGCTGGTGTGGAAAACACACTGGGGTTCACCAGAGGGGATTTCTGCCCAAGCCTCTGGGTGAGCTGCAGAATTGGGGGTTCATGGAGCAAGTGCTTTGTGCACGTGCTTCCAAACCCTCCCTTGCCTTCCTCAGGTTTTTCAGTCAGTCTTGACAAAGCTCTGCTTTTCTAGGAGTGGTTTCAAACTGCTCTCTTCCCATCCACACCGTGGCTTACATTTCAGTAGGTGTGTTTCAAATGGCTTGGTAGCAACCTCTGGCATCAGATAAAAGCCCCTGCACCGTGTCTGCTAATGGCAGTGAGTGGGTTTTATCATCTCCTTTCCATCTGCCTGGTGCAGGAGACATCTCTTAAGATCCTGACTCCAGGGAGTTGCTGGAGGTTCCTGTAAAGCAGCGAGGGCTGACGTGTGCAGGGGAACCACAGCACATCAACAAGAAATCACCTGCCCCTCACACTCATCCCTGGCCTCCAGCCTCTTGACACATGTCCATTTTGAAACGTCTTCATAGCTGTGCTCTGGGATGATGCCTGAAATTGTTTTGGATGGGTTTGTAGCTTTGTGTTGCTGTATCCCTAAAGGAGAGACCCCCTCCACCTCATTTCACTCATCAAAACAGCCCTAAACAAGAGCTGGTGGTGTCTCTGCAGGCTCCCAAACCTCAGACTAGAAGGAAATCCTGGGGTCTTCAGGTGTCATTATAATAATTCAAACTTGGACTGAGGTGGTTGAGACTTGGAAGCCTGTTTTGTGACCGGGCTTGGAGCTGGCTTCCAGGGAAGCTGGGAGCAATTTATGGTTTTGTGCACAAACCAGACAGAATTTCTGTGGGTTTTTTTTCCCCTGAGTTTTGGTTTTATTGGCTTCAGAAATAGTCACAGGACATATACAGGCATCTATAGCTGAAGTGAAAAAACCCTCAGTGCAGTTTCTCACGGTAGACTGTTCAGTTGTTCCTCATAATAGGGAATATTCCCTCCTGAAAGACCTAAAGGTACATCTCAGAAATGCTGAGTCACAGAACTTTGGTATCTTTGCATTTAAAAGAAATCTCCAGCTCTGGTTTGTGTAAACTTTCAGATGCTGATAAAAGTGTGACACATTTGAGGCTCTTCTTGCTTCCACATTTTATATTCGAAATCAAGACAAATCAAGGAACAACTTCTGTACTCTTGGGCATAATTATTTGCACCTTAGGGCTCAGTATAATTGCTTTTACAGGTAGATCATATTCTCAGAAATATTCAAAAAGCATCCTCTATTTAATATATTGCCTTTTCAGAGAGAAGATTATTTTTTTAAAAAAAGAGAAGGAATCCATCAGAATCTTGCACATTAGTGACAGTCTTCAGATAAACATATATTTGCTCCAAGCAGCCCAGTGTGTCTTTTCACTAAAGAGAGGTGATTTTATTTTCAAACAGTGTTGCACCTGCTTGTTGAATGTTGGTATTTTCACCTGGGGAGAAAATGGGTGAAAGGCCAGGACAAGGCACAGACACAGCCAGGGGATCCTCACCTGCCTGGCAGTGGGAGGGAGCTCTGTGCTAAGAAAAAGGTGGATGAGCTCACATGAGATTTTATTGTTGGTGTTGTTGAGGGGTCCACACATCTAATTTAGAGTCTGGCTGTTTCCCTTGGGTGTCCTGTAGGATGTCCTGATGTTTCTGAACAGTGTCACTGTGAACAGCATTGTAACTGCAGCCCAGAGATCAGCACTGAGAAGATCCTGGGAAATGTGCAGCTCCTCCATATAATGGTTGGTTTTAGAACAAAGCCTGGAACACTTAACCACATTTCCCCTTTTATTTTGACAGTTCAGACACTGACCACAGGAAAGGCAGTTCCAAACATCTTAATTGCAGCCTGGGCTGGAGGAAGAGGTATTTCTGTTTAAATCCTCCTCGTTGCAGCAGTGTGGCCCTGGACTAGTGGGGGAAGGTGTGGTGGTCTCATCCCATCACCCAGTGAGGGGTGGGATGTTTGGAGCTGAGGTGTGGGACCCAAGCAGAGCCCAGAGGCTCTTCAATGCACCCTTGTGTGTGACCACAGTGAATGTGATATTTGTAAAAACCCTGCTGTAGCTGGAAAAGTTTGATAAGGAAGGGAAAAGCAGCAGTGGGTCCAGTCTGCCTGCTCAGAAATGCTGTGTGGGGCAGGGGACACAGCCCGTGAGGCTGCTGGGACTCCTCCACCTGAAAATCTCTGTGGTTCTGAGCATTCCCCTCAGCAAACATTGGCCTCAGCTGGCAGCTAAAGCAGGGCAAGAGTTTATTTTTATTTCTTGGAATTCGGTAGATCTGAAATCTCTGTTAAATGTTAACTTTCAAAAGGCACATGCATCAGCATTCTGAGCCACCGCTGGTAGGAAAAAAGAACAGATTATAGAGAACATAAATTAAGCCAGATTTTGGCCTTTCTCAGCCTGCTGTCTTCCTTCTCCTCTCCATGCATGACCTGAAGAACAACCTGCAGGCAACTGTTCACATCTAATAACTACCACGGTTTGCTTTTAATTTGATCACAGAAGAAACTGTGCTGGCAAGGACCTGATCCCATTCCCTCTCTTCTTTTTTTTTTTTTTTTTTTATTTTCAGAATGTTTTCATTTAAGTGAGTATGGTGGTTGCCATAGGAAAAACCCAGCAGTTGGGAGTCAGTTGTTGGAGTGTTGACTCATAGATCGAGTGCTAAAGAGGTGTTTGAGTCTGTGGAACTGTTATCAGAAATGGCACAAAATGTCTCTCTTGACTCAGTTTGTAAACTGCATATGCATATATAATGAACAAAGGGACCTTGTTAAATAGACAGTTTTGACCTCAGAAAGGGAAAAAAAACTATCTGGAATTTTAGCTTAAGTTTAAGCAGTTTCTCATTCAGACTAAGCGTCATTCTGTAAAGACCCCAGACATGAAATGTCTCCCTCTTTCATTAATTTGGTACTTTTAGGGATTTCAACAAGTAATATTAAGGGTTTTTTTTAGTTTTTCTTCCCAACAACAATTTGGAATTATTCCAGATTTATGTTAAACTGGATGACAATTGAAAGAATTGTATATATAATGAATCTTCTCCCACTTCTGAGTATTTGTGGCTAAGGACAATAATCTGTGCAAGGGGATGGTTTGAATTATTCCTCCCCAAGTTTCAGGTTTTATTTTCTATGACAGTTGTGTAAATCTGGACTGATTCCAATTGACATCATCTTGGCATTCATTTGTTGACTTTTGTTTCTCTCTATGCTAATAGTAGTACGTCCCTCTCTGATCTCACGCTGTGATTACAGGCTCCATTTCACTGTAACACCAACACCAGATTCATTATTATTCCTGCTGTAGTAGAGGCTGGAAACCAGAGTCATGACCTTCTGTGCTTCATGCTCTGTAAATGCATCGAGAGGCACTGACTTCCTTCTTGAAATCTAATTTAGCAGAAAATGAAGCAAATGAATGAGAGTGTTGAGAGGAGGACAGAGGTAATGAGTAGGTGTAGCAGAGTCGAGGTGGCTGTTGTGCAACCTGATTGTTTTATCATAATACTAAATATATGGATATAAATGTAATCCACACCAACTCCCTTCACCCAGCACAGCCTTTCAGTGTGCTTGAAATCAGAATAGGAATGAGAGCAGGGAAGTGATCTAAATAGAGGAGTGTAGGGGTTTCAGGGGTAAACTCAGGCAGGAGTGAACATCCAGTGAACACTTGCAGGCAAAGATGGCACGTGCCAGTCCCTCAGCTTCTGCAAAGGGCCTTCCACAGACTGGGACACTATACCCCAAATGTTTTCTATAACAGGCATTTTGTGAAATAAAGTTGTTCCTGTTTGGGAAAGAAGTGAGAGGAATCTGAGGTTTTTGAGTTTGGGGTTTTTGCTGGTGGTTGTTTTAAGGATGAATTCCAAAGCACCTCAGCTATGTAGTAAAAATAATAATATCTACTTTGCCCTCTCTCAGTTCCCATGTGAGCTGTGCACTCCTTCGTTCCAGCTGCTCACATTGAACTGGGACAAAAACATTTGCTTCTCCCAAAGCTTGTTTAGACTAAAGGCATTTGCTACCTTACTGTAATTCTGAAGGGGGACGGGAAACCATTGACAGAATCTAACTGGTCCCAGCTGTGTGGGGTGAGCACGATCTCTGGGGCTCTGCTGGGATGTTTATAGTGCATCCTGGAATCTCAAGTGAGGCTCCTCTGGCTCCAAGTATCCTTTTAATTTACACAGATGTTTCTTCATCATCTATTCTTTTTGGGCTGTTGGAATGATCAACAATTTAGTCTAATTGTGCCGGCTGTTTGGGTTGTGGGGCTGTTTATTTTGTCTGTGTGTCTGGAAAAGTCACTCTTTCAAGGACTCTGCTCCCCAGACCGCACATGATTTAGAGAGGAATGGGTTGTGTTGGCTAAAACCTTGGAGATGATGTGCCCAAGCCTGGTTCCAGGCTCTGTTCTGTTCCTGGCCCTGCTCCATGGCATTCACTCCTCTTGGTGCTGCAGGTGGGGAAGGGCAGTGCTGGTCATGATTCCCTGGCAGAGTAATGGCTTGGGCTCAAGGGAGAGGAAAGGGCTGTTACACTGCTCACACAGAATCATTTCCCTTTTCTGGACATGCCTGTAGTCAATCCCTACACTACTGTGCCTTATTCTAACACCTAGAATTATCTGTGTGGCCTTGGAACAGCATTGGCAAAGAGGATGTGTCAAAGCATCCAGCACCAGTACCCCCAGTCTGTGTGTCAGCCTGGACTCCATGGCCATTCCAGTGCAGTAGGTGCAGTGTCTCAGTTGAGTTTGTATTGTCTGATAAATAACAGAGGTGGCTTGTCTTTTAAAATAACAAACTTTACATTATTGGTAGTGTGTTCTCTTCATAATTAAGGTACTGATTGTAAGTAAACATTTATGACAGGTCCCAAGGCAGGATGTTTTTTCTTGGAGAATTCATCCCAGCACACCTTAGTGACTGGAGTAAGTGCAGGAGATGTTGTGATCCCTGATAAAAATGAATGTTCTTGTAACTGAGGGAGATGAAGAGAAACTAGAAAAGCAATAGAGTAATTGTTCCCTTTTTAACAAATCTGATGGATCTTTAATAGCTGTAGTCAAACAACCTTTCTTCACCTCCCGTGATCATGATAGATAATCAATTGTCTAGGACAATTGATGTGTAATAAAACACCAGTTAGTGCAAGAAAACCCAATGCGTGGAGAAAGAAAGAGCCTTTAATGACTATAAGAGTATTATTTAATCCCAGGATGTTCCTTGGAGAGTTCTTGAGTTTATAGAGGTGTCCCGGCCTACAATACATTAGGTTTGCAATTAATAGCTGGTTTTCACTGATGAAAAGTATTTATAAAGTGACTCAAGTATTGCTTTTTAACACAAGCAGTAAATTTAGATGTGTGTGGCATCAGGTGGTGTTCTTGCCATGGAGTTGCTGGTGTCTGGAATGTGCACTCAGTTACACTGGGGGAGGTGAGCAAAATGTACTTTCTCTTTTTTAGTCTGGAACTTCTCCCTTAGACACTGTGATTTTATTCAGGAAAAGTGTTAGTTTTCCTTATTACCAAGAATAATAATTTGAAAGCCTGCAGACCACCTGATGGAGGCCATTTATTAAGTAACATTTGAAATACATAAAGTTGGTGGGTTGGTTTGTCACTTACTGCATTTTTCCACAGCCAGCTGTGGGACCTGGGGAGCTTTTGGGAAGACTGGGAATGTGTGTGTGTGTGTGTGTGTCTGTGCTTTCCACCCCACAGCTGGTCAGGGCTTGCATGTTTTCCAAGTTATTTGCAGTGTGAATGCATTACCTTGGTTTGTGTTTTAGTCCTGACCAGCACTTAGATGGAATTTTCCTGCTAATATTGTGGCTGTGATTGATGGTTCTGCAGGTGTCAGTCAGGTCTGGTGGCTGGAGTACAAGGGAAGTTGCATATTTTATATTTATTGTTGGAACTTGGGGGGCTCAGAGCCAAGCTAAGCAGGGAACATGCAGAGTGACCAGAAATGAGACCTGGTCTTTTCAGGACCAAGCATTAGAACCAAAGATTGCAAGATTTGCAGCACAGAACTGTGGGTCACTGATGATGGGAGTGTGTGTCCATATTTCTGGGCAATAGTAGCCAATAATAATCTAATTAATAAGCCAATAATCCCAGTGTTAGCAATGCTTTTGTGGCATTCTAGTGACAGCCCCCAGAATTATCAGTTGTAGATTTTGGGAACTGACAGCTGCTGTTGGCTTTTCCCATTTCGTGAGCTGTTCCATGAATTGATCTGGTTTTTAGGTAAAACTCCATTGAACAAAAGCATTAAACCCTTTTGAAGACAAGCTGTAAAAATGGCATTACCCCCTCACTGGTGCATTTTGTTCTTTCTGAGGGTGAAGTGGACAAGACAAGTCTTCATTGGAGTGTCAGAGCTGCCTTCTCAGAGTTCCTCTGGTTGGGTTAATGACCCACCTTAATGACCATGGTGACATTGTTGGATGTTTCTTAATCTCTTCTTGCATGGATGGATCAAAATTCCCATAGCTGGGGCACATTTCTTTGTTTCAGGGGCCTTTTACAGCAAGCTGGTCCTGTGGAAAAGGAAATAATGGGCTACTGAAATTGGGGCTTTTGTCTCGTACTGCGGGTAACTTAGCTTTGGAAATTGTGGTTTGGTCAGAAGTCACAACAGGGCCTTCCCAAGGGATCCCAAACCTCCAGGATGGGATTTCTCCCTGTCACATTGGTCAGTAACCTGCAGTGTGAGCAAGGCTTGGGGTGAATTGTGATGTCTTAACTGGGGGCTGGTGTTGTACCTCTGAAATATTTCATTCCCTGTTCTGCTTTATTTTGTTTTCTTCCTAAAACTGTGAGCAGCAGCACGTCCTACCCTTTTCAAAAGTTCCTTGAATTCCCTTCCCTTTTCTTGTTGCTTTACCTGATGTTTTCTTCCTTCAATTCATCATTCTATGCCAAACCAGGAGTCTTTTGCACGGGGAGAGGGGAGAAAGAAATTAGAGGAAATAAAAGGTTTTATTTTGCATGGAAACTTGGCAGAGTTTGGTGCCAGCTCCCAGACACAACCAGTGCTGGGCCTACCTTGCACAGGGGGTGATTTAAAGAAATCACCTCTTGCTAGACATTCTAGAACTTGTTTTCTTCTTTCGAGTCCTCCTTTATCACCTTGGAAATGCTGTGCTTTGCACCAGATTACTTTTCCTGACATTCCTCTCCCAAGTCTTTAAAGCTAATAGCCAGTGCAAAGAGCTCTTTCCTGTTGCTCCTTTTCCTGGTGTGCAAATAGTGACGGTGCTTTGCAATTCTATCGGTGGGTCTGGGACACTTGGCAAAGATGTGGTAATTCCAGGCTCCCGGTGGGTGCTTTTCAATGGGTTGTTGCTGCAGTGAGCAGAGAAATTCATGACTCCATTTAAGCCCTGTCCCCCTGTGCTGGGACCCTCAGTGTGAGAGACATTGAGGGGAAGGGGCTGGAGCCCCAGGAGGGGCTGAGGGAGCTGGGAAGGGGCTCAGCCTGGAGAAAAGGAGGCTCAGGGGGTCCTTGTGGCTCTGCACAGCTCCTGCCAGGAGGGGACAGCCGGGGGGTCGGGCTCTGCTCCAGGGAACAGGGACAGGAGCAGAGGGAACGGCCTCAGGCTGGGCCAGGGCAGGCTCAGGGTGGGCACCAGGAGGAATTTCCTCATGGAAAGGGGGCTCAGGCCTTGGCAGGGGCTGCCCAGGGAGGTCTGGAGTGCCCATCCCTGGAGGTGTCCAAGGAAGGGCTGGACGTGGCACTCAGGGCTCTGGGCTGGGGACAAGGTGGGGATCGAGCACAGCTTGGACACTGATTCTGGAGGCCTCTTCCAACCTAAATGATTCCATGATTCATAGTCCAGGACTGTGCAGTACCCAGAATTGGCCCTCCTGCTGTTGTGAGGTCAGAAATGTTAGTCCTGTCACAGTTGAATGTGGTACATCTGTATGGAGCCTACAGCCTGTCAGTATTAGCATTCCATGGAAATGTGGCCAGCTGTCCTGAGGCAGTATCAGCTCTCAGGAGGAACGGTGTTTTAACATGCATAATGTTACTTTTCTGATTCTTAAGATGCTGTAGTAGAAAATCAACATACTGGGGATTTAGATATTTCTGATTTTCTCTGTTGGTCTCCCAGAACTCTGAACTGGCTTGGGTTAAAAATGTTTTGTAGGTCCCTTATGTATTCCATTTCACTGAAGGTGGGAAAATGTCCAGTCAGTGATTGATGGGTTTTTGGAACTTGTTCAGACCTTTTACTTTGCTGGGATGGAGAGGTTCTTACCCTGGAATCGGATCCAGCCTTCCCTGTGCTGCAAGGCTCCTGCTGGCTTCCCAGTGACTTTTTGCTCTTAAATTTATAAAGAAGAGAGAGAGGGGAAAAGCAGCAAAAAGTAGAGCAGACCTAAAGTATTTCAGTTGATTCTGTGTTGAGGATGAAATTTAAAATTTCAGAACAGACAGGTCTGCACTTCCTGCTTCCTTTTTTCCCCTTGTCTTGTTGCCCTGCCTGGGTTCCTGTGTTTGCTGAGATTTTCATCTGGAGCCAAAATCCAGCTGATCAGGTGAATTAAGTACAAGCAATCAGTGTTAGAGGACGGTTCCTTCTGTGAAGTTTTCAGTGCAAGTTAAAAAACTTCCCAAGTTCTGGATTTTTGAGGACCCTGATAAGTGTTGAAAGCTAAGCCTGAATCGGGGCCTCATTCCAGGAAAAGGAGATGTGAGCATCCCTGAGGGAGCTTGGGACAGGTGTGTCCCAAAAGGAGCAGATTTTCAACAGCGTAGCAAAAATGATGTCAAAACCCCTCCTGATCTCTGTGCAGAAAGGGGTTTGGAAAACTGACTTAGAAGGCAGGCCTGGTGCATCCTTAACGCTGGAGCAGCTTTCAAGCAGCTCTGTAATTTGGAATGTGAGTGACGTCAGTTCTTCTGGCCATCTGGTTAGAAAATCTAGTTGTAACTGAAAATATCCAGCCCTTTTTTCTCCATTGCTAGGTGGTGACTACACACTTATGTAATTTTAACAGCTCAAATTCTTTTCCATTCTGGTGATCTCTTCATGAAGCCGTAACGGGGAGGATGCTGAGGGAAGGGGCTCAGCGATTCTTCAGCTGAAGGGTCCCTGCCCCAGGAGGAAACACAGGGCTGGGGGTTAGAAAATGGCATCCTGGTTGTTCTGGGGCTGTTTGCTGGGTGACCTTGGACAAGAACGTTCTCTTTTTCCCCTACCTCAGTTTCCCCCACTTATTAAATAGTGATAATGACACTTCCTATCTCCCAGGCATTGTTAGGATCTAATGAGTCATGCTATGGAACACTCAGCAAGGCACAAGGTATTGTTATAATTACTGCCTGTGCTCTTCTGCTCAGTCCCTGCCTTTCCCCCCCTCTTTTTTCCTGCTCGGCACATCCAAACATCCCATTTTCATGCTGTTCTTTAAATACCTGTCGAGCTGCGCTGCTCCTTCTGCAAAGGTTGTAACTGGATTATAAAATTGTATTGATGGAAAATATGCATGAAAATGCACCCTGTGATAGTGCCTGAAAAATAAAGGGAGCAGGGCTGTCAGCCATTTCCTAAAGCCTTTTTAATGGCAAAACTTGTAAGAGCCCAAGAACAGGTTATAAACCTAGAAACTGTAGGCATTGCCATACAACTTCTTTTTTTAATTATTTACTCATTCCTAGTAAATAAATTTTCCAAGCAGAATAACGACAAGGCTCTGTGATTCATCTTTGTTTAGCATTTCCTCTAATTGTTGGTGAAGAAGTTAAATCTCTCTGTATTACTAATCTTTAATGCCAGCAGAGCCCTGGATCAAGCATCCCTTTAGTTCCTCCCTTTCACCAGTGACCATGAAAGTAGAGCTGATACCACAGGGGACAGGAATGAGAGAAAATTTGCCCGGGGTGAGCTGAAGTTTTAGGATGTAGGGGAAAAAAAAAAAGACTTTCTGCATATTCTTTGTAGCTGCTCAGGTCATGCATATTAAAATTAAACTTGGAACGGGAGGAACTACTCCAGTTTTTATTCCAAAGGCGTGCATGAAGGGGAAAAACAAATAAAACAGAAACCAACTTGCTCAGTGGAGGTAAGAACTGATGACAGTGTTCTGCCCCCTCCCCTTTTATTAAAGCAAACATATTACTGCAGGTAAAATGGGGTTTGGATTTGCCTTACAGGAGCTACTTTGATAAAAGACTTTTAGCTCCTGTAAATACATAAATAGTGGTGAAGGGGAAGCTGAATCACTGAATGCAGAGCTGCCCTGGCCTTACAGGAATATATGTCTGGGCTGTACATTTGCTCCCTGACATATTTGCTTATGTGCCACCACTCCTGTGCTCTTAGGAAATAAATTAAGAAATAAATCAGCTGTCAGTGAATAAATAACAGCGAAAAAAACCCTCCCAGCCTTAAGGAAGGCTGTGATAGGCAGGAAATGCTCTTATTTGTATAATATCAGAACCAGTCACTATACAATAATTTATTTTTTTTCCCCTGAAAGCTTTTCCACCTGTCATGCATAGCTGAAAACTTTAAATGACCGTTCAGCTGGCTCCAGCACCCGCTCCGGGAAACAGTAAATCTTTGTGTTGCATCTCCTGTTACAATGCACCATTTTGGTACATTAATACTGACTTGGAGCTCTAGAGCTTACATTTATTTTCCTAAACCACTAGAAAGAATGATTTCATATTAGGGGGGAAAAGAAAAGGAGTGGGAATTACTCAGTCGTTAGGTTTAATTGTTCTGAATCCTTCCAGTGCTTCATGAGAAAATGTACTGAGGAGATGTGCAGTATAGTGGGAAATGTGATGGAAAGGTATAATTTGACCACCTACCAGTAGCAGCTGAAAAGCAATTCCAAGGGCTGCATGTCTATCAGGATTAATCACCGGCTCATTATTGAAAATCCCTTCGTGCTCACTCCTGAATCCTCCTTCAGGACGGGCTCCAGCTCAGCTCTTCCCGTCCCTGGAGGGAGGCTGGAGTTCCAGCCCAGCTCTGCGCTGGGATGGCACAAGAGCACCTTTTGTTTGGTGCAGTTCTGGAGCTTTTTGCTGTGGAAATTGCCTCGGTGGAAGGGCTGGAAGGGCAGGGCAGCCCCCCCAGCACAGCATCATCTCTAGACAGTTTATGGCCCCCCTGTCTGGTCATTTACCTCCAGCTGAACTCTGCCGGTGGACGTGGCCAAGTATTTCATTTGGACAAGAAAAAAAGAGCATTATTGAAAGGGACTGACCTTTCCATCACCCTGTTCTGTCGTCATGGTGCTTTTATAGCATTTCTCTCAACCAACCCCTTCCCTTTTCTCAACCACAATAATTCCCCTCCTCCTCTCCGTCCATCCTCCCTGGAGACTTGGTGGTTTCTCTGTTTCCACAGACACCTGCCCTGCTGCCCTCATCCCTGAAAGTCCTGGGGGCTCCTGGCAGAAGCTGGAATGATCAGCTCTGGTCCATCAGCAAAGCTGGGAGATGCTGGCTTTGCCTCTGAGCTGGCTTAGGAGAGAGCCCAGGACACAGGAGCCTTGGGAATGGGTTTCCTCTTCTGCTCTGGGGAGAGGAGCTGAGGGATTTCATGGCACTTGTGCTCCTGGAGCATTTGTTTTATAGGGAGAGTGGCTGTTCCTTTGTGGAGCAGGGAGTTCAGTGCCTTTCCTCTGATCTGAAATCCACATGGAAGTGGGAAATGATCCCCTGGAGCCCAGCAGTTGTGAGAACTGAGTGGTGGCTGTGCTGGAGGCCAAGGCTGTGGCACTGAGGGGCCAAGTCAGGCAGAGAGATCCGTGCTGGACACGTGGGTGAGCGATGGAGGGAGAACCTGTGGCCATGGGAAATGTGTGTCATTCTCAGGGAAGAGTCCAGCCTGAAAATGGGATTACTGATTTCCCCCGAGCACGTAGGAAACACCGACATTTGTGGCTTTGCAGTGGTAACAGTGAAAATGGCAATTTATTATATTTCATTTTTATTTTCTTTACAGAAATTCCTGGCCAATTTAGAATTGTTTAAAATTTCAGATTTGCAAAATATTGGGGAAGGTGGGGTGTTTTCCATGAATTTGTGTTGATAAACACAAAGTACCAAACTGCTAAAAGCCATTTTCAGGGGAAACTGAGATGCTTTTGGGGGTGATAATTTACACTAAAGAGTTTTGGTTGCCACTGGATTCCTGGGATTATTTTATATTCTGCATGGAAAAATTCTACCTGTCCTGCTTCAGTGTATTATCCACAATTTTGGGGCCTTTTGTTCTGACTGTTGAGGTCACCTGGACTGTACCTACAGGAATCTGTGCATAATTCCAGGTGATCCCTTCTATTGTTGCTGTTATTATTGGACATTCAGTGTTTACTGAGGGCATAACTTTTGGAGATGTGAATTTTCTTCTAGATGCAGCTCCCTTCCACTGATTCTTAAATCTCACATGATTTTAGGGTGGCATCCAAACTTTATATTTCCCACAAGATTCAAGTCAAGCACACGTCAGAGAGGTGGATATTTAAATACTGATCACATATTTCTGCTTCAGAACATGGCAGAATACCTGTGGCTTTCAGTGAAAGCATTGCACTTGTGCACTCTGTAATCAAAGACTCATGTCTGTGTGCTTGGACAGGTAAAATCCTGGATTTTCCTCAATTTCTAATGGACATTTCAATTCAGTAATATACAGCTGACAGTGCACTTGGGCTGGAATAAACTGACAGTCCTGTACAGGGTCTATCTGGCCCTTTGAAACATTTTTATTGAAAACCAAGTGTGATGCTGGAATCACGAGGAGGGGTTAATGCAGTTCAGCCCCTCAGGTGAGACCTTGACAGGTGAGACAGCCAAGGCCTCACCCAGGTTGTGTTCCTGCTATTTTTGTTTTGCACCTTGGCAAATTTTAAGCTTTGTAGTGATCACTCTGCCTAAGCATGAGGTCTGAGGAGGAGCCAGGAGAAGGAAGGGAGAAGGCAGAGCGCTGCTGGGTTGTTCAGCCGCCGTGGCGGTGGGGTATTGACGGAGCTCGGGCTGTGAGCCAGGATTCCCTGGCCTCTCCCAGATCCGGGGGGATGGAGCAGGGGGGCCCTGGCACGGGGTGGGGAAGAGCCAGACAGAAACATTGATCGTCCTTTTAATGTGATCTGACATCAGAGAAAGTGGAAGCAGAGGACACGGAGGGAAAACTGCAACCTCAACGCTCCATTAGGAGACTCTGTGGAATGGATTGGTGGCCTTGCTCTCCCAGAGATGAGTTTGTGGGATCCTTTCTAGGGAAAAACAAGGAGTGTGTGTAGTTCAGTTGCTCAGTGTACCACTAGGGCTGTGTGTACATTACTCAGACCCTTGATGATTCCTGCAGAATTGTAACCTCCTCTTAATGATGCTGTCAATAAACCTATCAGAAAGGGTAAAATCACAGTAAAATGATTCAGGTGTGTGGTTGGAGTGGTTAAAAACCTTCCAAACAGTGTAACCTGAGTATGATGGCTCAGCCACCTTTACACAAGGGTAACTTGCTTTATTTGTAATCTGCTTTTTGGGTGCAGTTTCAGGCATTTGCAAGTAAAACATCTTTGCCCACAAAAAAGGAGTTACTTTTCACTCCCTCCTTCCTGTCCCAGGGCTTTCTGTATATGGGGACAAATGTACCTTGGTTTCCTTGTGGGTCTGGACCAGATCACTTTTGTTCTACTGAAAAATGTAATCATTAAAAGAGAGCCATTCATTAAAATAATTCTTTAGACTTGTTGTTTCATGTGGAGGAGAAAACACACAAAAATAAATCTGACTTATGCATGAGGCATAAAAGTGTTGTCTAAGATGTTAACAGATCTCAGTCAGCTGACATGAGGGAGCTGGGAGAAAAGATGCTTAAATATTGCCCCTTCAAAGAGGGACCAGTCTTGTAGAGGGGTTTTGAACAGGTCTTTGAGGATATTTAGACACTTATTTCTCTATGCAGAGTCTTGTCCATGAACCTGGATAAACCCAGAACTAAGTTACTGGTTGGCTCCAGCGTAGGTGTCTAAGTCAGTGCTAACTGATGGATTATCTCCAGGTTTTAAAGCATCTCCTCCAGGGTGAATTGAAGCCCAAAAGTGCCTTTCTGTTGCCTGCAAGGGAGTCTGGACAACTACTCAAATACAGGCAACCCCATGTGAACATCTGTAAGCAGATGGTACCTGTGGTGAACCCAGTTCTAAATAACCATATTTTAATATCAGTGCTTGGGTTTGAGCTCGGCACATGGACTCAGTGCTGGAGAACATAATGAGCAGGAATTCACAGGGATGTGTGAGAGGTGTCAGGAAAAGGAGCAAAAAAACTGCAACTCTTGTGGAGTGTCCAGTTTTGGAGGATTTTATCATAGACTAACTTAAATCTTCTTTTCTATTGAACTCCATGCTTTTATTTAGAAAGATTAACTGAGCCCTTTTGAGTTGTTGGGGGTTTCCACAACTATGCCCTGCAACAGTTTTCTGCAGCTATTGGCAAGTTGCAGTCAAAGGTTTGAAAACTGAATGTTCAACATCTACTAGACAAAACTCATGAACTGCACCTTGAATTGTTTCCCAGCTGGAATTAATGGTGTTTAACCCTATTAAAGAATTAGGAAAAGGAGGTTCTTTGGGGTTTGTTTGCTATGAAAACATCAGTCTTGTTTCTGTAGTGCCTTCTACTGGAAAATACCAAACTCCTTCAGAAACTGTGATGCTGTTTGCATTTTTTAATGTTTACATTTTATTTACCTAAAGCCATTCAAATAATGTCAGTGGCAGAGCCAGGAATAAAACCCAGTGCTGCTGACCTTCAGTCCTGTGTAACTCTCAGTCCTGCCCTAAAGCTGATGGACAGGTCATTCTCCAAATGTCATAACGGGGACAAGGGGAGTGTGCTCTTCTTTTATTTTAATATTTTTTCAGGGAAAGCAAGGAAGAGTTATTGGAAATATCCATGAGAAGGGCATGTGCTCTTCATATGGGCTGCAATGAGATGAAAGTAGGTAGAACCAGTGAGTTTTGCACAAACCCCAAGTCTGTGACCCTGGATTTAAAACACATGTGCCTGCTTTAATTCAGTAGATGCTAAAATTGGGCTGTTGGCATTTCTTTGTTCTATGTCCTCACTCCCAGCAGTGCTTGAGGACAACTTCATCTCCCCTTGTTTTGGGTTTAGACTGAATGCAAACTAAAGAAATTGGCTCCAAAAAGAGTGAAGTTGAGGTTTGGGGGTTTTGGTGGGATTTTTGTCCAGCTTTAATTCTATTTAGAAAGGGGAAGAAAGCACAAACTAACGTGACTGCTTTCCCACCCATCTGAAGCTGCCTCGACTTGCATTCCTCGTGGGTCCTGCTGGCTCTACAATGTCTGCTGCTGACAGCACATGATTTTAGTATCTAATTCTATTAGTCATGACCCAAATCAGCTTTAAAATGGTTAAACACATAGAAGAGGAGTAGGAGTAGAGTGTCAAGAATAGCTTGGAAGAAGATGTTATCCCACATACCAAGGAGCTGGTATCTCAAAGGTGTCACAGTGATGGAAGTGAGGAGAGGGCTGAGCTGCCAAGTCGGCGTAACAAATAAATATTGACTGCCAGTGGAACGTGCACTTCTCCATTAATTCAAAATATCCCGTGGCACTCCTGGAGCAGAGCTACCAGGGAGTTCAAGGGGAGCTGTTCTTGTGCTGCACCTTTGGGAACAATTCCCATCCAGCCTGGCGGGGCTCAGGGAAGGGGAGCAGGAGCCAGAACCCAGCAGCCTTCATCCTCAGCTGCTGAGTGAGTCACTTGGCCTGTTTTTGTTGTGCAGGAGGAAGCTGGGATGGGGCTCATGGATCTGATGGCACAGCTCATTGGCTCTTCATAGAGGTCATGATGTAAAATTAGGCCTCATTTCTGAGACTAATTGTCACTAAAAAGGCGTTTTTGGCCTTAATGTTTGGGTTGCTCTGGTTTACTCTGTGTAGAGCTGTGGATATGCTGCTCCATTTCCATTTTTTATAATCCTATTTCTCACCACTCCCAACATGCTATCGTGCTGTCTTTGGATGGATGAAAGGAACCACAGACCTACAAAGCAGCAAGTGGAAAACTGTAGGAAAGAATGTCAGGAGCACTGACAGGGTCTGAGGGAGCTGTGCTGGAAGTTTACAGGGGATGTGTTGGAGCGAAGGGAGTGTCAGCAAACCCACCTTCCAGGGTGTCTTGGTGGTGTTAATGCATTCACATTAACTGCAGCCCTTAATTCATTTGCATTTCTTCATTTCTTGGTACTTGCCAGGAGCTTCGCACCCTATCGAGAGGAAAGGTGACCCAGAAGGAGCAAAAATCCAGGATTTTTTAAAAGCATACATTTGCCAGAGATAGATAGTGCTTCTCCTTGGATTTTAAAGGGGGAGAGCTCAGTTGGAGCTGTGTTGGAGCCTCTCTCTTTAAGGCTTGTGGTTATAGCCCATGTTTTAATCACTACTTTGATCTGATTAAATCCTCAGCCACAGAGAAATCAGCTTAGAGAAACATGTCTCCTGTTGAACCTGAGAGCAGCAGCAGTTCAGAAAACCAAGCCAAGCCAAATACCATTAGAAAAAAAAAATGGAAGCTTTGGGTCTCACCAAGAGTCTGTGACGTGCTGAATCACTGGCACTGCTTTCCAGCAGGGTGCTCCAGCCTGCTCCTGGGGATATCCAAACTCCCCTGTGGCTTCATCTCTGTGCAAACACATCAAACCTGTCCCAGAAGGGAAACCTGGGTTTGGCTGGGTTCTGGTGCCTTCTGCCTATTAGCAGGATCAGGTGTATACAGGATGGAGGGCAGGGAGGAAGGAGTTACTGTGCTTTGCCTGGGAGTTGGGGATCAAATGAGTTCTAATCTTCTTTCAATCTGTCTGTCACCTTATTGCACTCAATCTCCTTTCAAGATGTTATTCAAATCCACATGTGGGTCTCTTTACCAAGATTATAACACAAGAAGTATCCCATTAAACAATTCCGGTGGCACCTTACAACAATCCTTAGCCTTTGGATCAATATTAAAGTTGTATGGAGAAAAAAAGGGGGAAAACAGCACTTAAAACAAGAAATGTGTTTTCTCTGATCTCAGATTTACCTTAATATTACTCAGAGTGCAGCTTTCAACAGGCTCTGTGTTCATCCCTACTGGTACAGGCAAGGAATGTCTAACACTGACTGCTAATCTTAAATTAAACGTTTTATGTCTCATCTGATCTTTTGAGCCAGCAGGACTACAGCAGTTTCATCCTAGAGTGAAAATCAAGACCTGTTTCTCCCCAAACTCACACGAAGTAGGAGTCAGGATATGGGAGCCTGGGTTAGAAAAATTCTGTAAGAAAAGTCAGTCTCTTCTGTCTGTGCCTTCATCTGAAATTCCAAGGAAGCAGTGAAGTCCTTGTTTACACTCTCACTTCAGCTCTACTAAGCCAGATCAGTTAGACTCTACCATTGTGTAAGAATTGCCCTTTTAAAGCTCTTCTGCAATGGGATCAGGTTTGCAGCATTCCTGGGGCACAGCAGCCCTGCCTGGACCAGGGTTCAATGCCTTGCCCAAGGTCATGCAAGGCTGCAGTGGGAGGCAGGACAAGAATCATGTTTATTTACTATGGTGGCCAAAATCTTGGCAAACCAATTTTTTGGCCATTTTTGTTCACTAAACTTAGTGAACTGTTAACAGACCCTGTTTAACCCTCTGGGTGCTACAAGCTCTCTTATACTCTATCAAACATTAGTGTCTCCACTCCCCTCTGGAGCAGCATTCCTTGGTCAGGAAAGGCTGGGATTCTGACAGGTTTGTCACAGTGTCCTCCAGTATGGCATTAGCTTTGTCCTGGGAGAGAAATTCAGCTGAGGAGAGCGGTCAGAGGAAATAAATTTCATGGGACTGAGTCTGTTTTGAGCTTTTTTCTACCCCTTGCTAAAGCTTAAAGCCTCCCCCTGCCTCCTTGGGCAGCTGAAGGTATTGCAGACGTGCTGGGAAGCCAGGCACACAAATGGGGGAGATGCAAGTGTCACTTTTCCTTTTAAATTGTGGAGCTGCAGGGGAGAAAAGGCCTGTCCAGACCCAGTCCCCGAGCGGCCCCGAGTGCAGCCAGCTATTCTGGGAAGGCAGCAGCTCACAAAAGCCATGAGAAAGGCAAGAAGACAGAGGGCCCCAACCTATTGTTTCCCCTCTTCATTCCAAATAATCGTGACTCCCGTGACCTCCTGGCTCGTTCCCTCCAATGAGGATTTGGGGACAGCTGCTGCCCTGAACAGCTGAGCCTGGCTTTATCTGCCTGGTTTCCTGCAGCTCCTTCCTCCCACTCCAGCAGAGCAGCAGTGGCAGTGATCACCTTCTCTCCCACTAAATTAATCTGTACTCGTTAATGAAGGTTTGGGATTCTGTTTGCTGTTTCAAATGCTTATCCTCTCCCTTCTCCTGAGATTTGCTGCTTTATCCCCATTCCCTGTTCCCTTTGCAGTTGTTGCTGTACAGCTCAGCCTGTTTCTTAGGGAAGTTGGCTGAACTTGGCCTTGTTGAGAGCAGGATTGTGATTTTTGTCAGAGTTCAACAGAGGTGGGGAATTTGCAGCCTGGTTGAGTTCTTTTCCCTCCTAAGCAGTTTTCTTATCCTGGTTGGAGGAACCTGCCTGAATTTCTTGGACAGTAATTCTCAAGCTGTGTATGTGGAACAGCTTTGATGGTTGCAAAGGATTTTTGCCTTAATGTGTTTGAGGCCTTTGAAGCTTTTGGCTGTTGCACCACTTAAATTAGATTTATATCTACCTAGAGGTGATAGTTTTTGTTTCCTTTAGTGGCTGGCAAAACTCTGCTTGAGGTGAGCTTTGATTTTCTCAGCCTCACTTGCGTTTAGGTGAAATGTCAACTTCCTCTGCTTCAGGCTAAATGAAGTGTTTATACCAGCAGGTTGTTGTGTTTTTCCTTGGGGAGACAAAAATCAACCCTGGCTGGAGACATCCTTCCATCAAACCCATCCTGTCCCCTTCTCTTTGGTTTCTGGGGTTCATCACCTCCTCCAGCCTCCTCCTGCCATGCATGGAGAGTGGAGGGATTTTCAGCCAGGGAGTGACACTTTGTCCCACTGGGAAAGGGGCCAGTGAGATCCTTCACTGCTCTCTCAGTGCAGGCCTCAGGCTTTGCCTGACACAGGTATATCCTGTTAAACCTTCAAGTTAACCTGCTTGGGTTTTTTTAATACTCAGTCTCAGAAAAATGGGACAGAGAGATCTGTAATGTGAGGCAGGTAAAGATTTAGGGGTTGGGGCTGCTGGCACAGTGTCATGGTAAAGCAGGCAATGGATTAATACAAAGCTTTAGTTGGAACATCTCACTCCTGATGTAACAGTAACATCTGATCCATCAATTTATCTGTCCAGGCTCTCCTTTTCTGTTGGGTTGCACGAGTGAACGAGGGGATCAGTCTAATTTCAGATTTTTCTTTCATGCTTGACTTGTGCACTTTTTTCCTTTGGTGTGTCAGTGAACGAGATGCATCAGTGAATGCTGATTTGCACCTATGTGAAATCCTTACAGCAGTTTATTTTGGAGTTTTGTGCTTCTGTAGACATCCTTTAAAGCAAGTAAGAATGGTTGAATTATCCTTATGGGGAAGTCCAAAGATCAAAGCAAACCTTGGGATTACCCATCTCCCAGGACTGCATTGTTGTTGGATTCTTCACTGGGATGTGACCGATTGCGCTGGCGGGATGAGTGACACTGGTGTGGATGCTTTGCTTGGGTTGCCACTGGTCCTTTTGGGAAGATGTCAGGCCATTTTTCCACACAGACATCTTCTGGTGTTCATCCCTGTCTCTCTGTAGCAAGTGCAGGCACCTGACGGAGTGCCCTGCTCTGGAATACGTGGTGCACACACAGACTGAGTGCCCCAGGAGTACCCAGTGTCCTGCAGAGAGCAGCAGCACAGGACCTTGTGCTAAACCTGTCCTCTGGAAAATGGCTGGGAGTTCTCTTCTTCCTCCCAGGAGCAAGGGAGTTGGTGTCTGACTGCAGATATCTGACATTTCTGTTGCCACCCCACAGATCTGAGCCCTTCATCCACGTTACCACAATTTCCTGCAAACTCAGCCCATGGTTATTAAGTCCCTTCTGTGCATGATCCACCCTCACTTCAGCTCCTGGCATTAGACAGAGATTTCCTGTCCCTGTTCTAGATGGATACACATCACCTCCTTCCCTGATTTCTTATTTATTTATCATTCCTTGTGTGCTGGATGTATGAAAACAACATTGAAATGCAGAGCCTGTGAACCTTTAGTGTCACAGAGCAGTGACGTTCTGCAGCTGCCACTGATGTGACAGCGTTTGCTCTCGTGCAGCCAGGGTCTGAGTCAGGCTTTTCCTTGACCTAAGACTTTTAGGTCAGGCTTTTACTGCCAATTTCTATCACTCCTGTGGCCAAAACACATCACAGTTCTACTCTGCCCAGGATATGGAACACCACAAACCTCTGCTATCTGTAAGGTTTGGCTTCTTTTGGGCTCAGCTGCTCACGATGGTTTTAACCTCCAGTACTTCTCAAAGCCTTGTGTGTGTCTGTCACTGCACTAGGGGCTGCCTTAGAAAAGTTCAACCCAAGTGGGTTTGAGGCTTCCAAGCATCAGACAAAAGAAGAAAATCAAATATGAGACCTGGAAGCCTGGAATTCAGCTCTGTGTTGGTCCCCATGCTGGGTTTGGTGCAGTGTCAGTGATGTGGCAGCAGAATTCCATGAGCAGAAAGACAGAAAGAAAGGCCTTAGGCCAGTATCTTGGAAGTCTTGCTTACTTTGCAGTTTGGAAGTTGGTTGTGTTGACAATAAGAAGAAAAAAGTCCACCCCATGGTGTAAGCAAAGGAACGTGGGGGAAGGGATGTTGGCATTTAGAGCTCCAAACTTTCCCTCAACCCCTTTCTTTGTGTTTCTGATCACGGGCTGCAGTCCAGACTCCGTGGTGGTTTGTAATTAAACCCAAAGCTTAAAGGTTCTGTGGAGTTCTCGTTGCCTACCAGGTCAAACTGAATCTGGTTTCTATCATGGAATATTTCAGTTCAGTTACCCCTTGAGGAAGTCTGGGAACAGACAGGCCATTCATATTGAACAGATGACCTAGGCTTAAAAAAACCCTTTTTGTCTGTTAAGCTTATGGCTAAGATATTATGAAAACGGCTTAATAATGTGCCCTAACATTTATACCACACTATTTTCTTACTTTAATTTTCCAGGCAATTAAAAATAATTGAAAGTTACTGCCAAACCCCCTGAAGATACACTTTTTCTTTCAAATAAGCTTATTTTCATACTTGTGAGGTCACCAGATATTTATTTGACCATCTTTATAGGGGTCAGGCCCGTTACACACACAGAAAGGGGATGTGGAATAGAACTTGCATTGTAACAGCAAAGTGAGAAGTCAGAGCCAAGCCCAGCTCGTGTTGTGAGGGGCTGTGTTTATTGCTGGGGCACCACAAACAGGACTTGCACACCGACCAACCCGGGCTGAAATTCTGCAGCTCAGCACTAAAAATCTGTGTTTAAAGCCTGTTAATTCTGAGTAAAGGCAAACAGAGCTTTGAGTGCTTGGTGAGGATGAGTTGGGGCCAGGCAGTGCCTTGGGGGGCTCTCAGTAGAAGGGTCTGGTTTGGGGTTTGAGTGGAGCTCTTTTGGGGGCTCTGGGCATTCTGAGCCCCCACACTGGCCATGAGAGGGGATGCAGTGGGGAGGGAAGGCAGGAGTTTTGGTGCTGGATGTGGAGTGTGCACAGTCAAACCTCCCTCTTTGCTCTCCTGTTAATAGAGTTGTAGCAGACACAACCCATGTGGCTGCACAGTCATGCTGCTCTCAATATTGCTCAGCCAGTTCTCCCCTAAAGGCTTAAAATCTATCATGTTATACAAGAACTGAAAGCCTTCTTGGAGTGTCCCAGATTTCCCCCTCCTGCCCATCCTATTCCCCTTCCATTTTTCCCTTCAAATTATCTTTTGCTGCCTCATGTGATGTTACACAAAGTAGGTTTTTTGAAATGTTGTGTCTTTCTCTCTCTCTCTCTACATATTCACATACATGGGGCATTTCCTCTTAGATCTCTTACCTGTAGTCAAAAGGTGAGTTTGTGTTGGGAAAAAGGAGAGAAATGAGTGGGCTTTTTGTCAAAATTCTGTCTGTTGGATGAGACAATTTGCTAAAGGTTTCTTCTTCAGTGGTGGTGTTCACGTTGAACATCCCAGTGTAGGGTATAATATTTTTACAGAATATCCTGAGCTGGAAGGGACCCCAAAAGATCATCCAAGTTCAACTGCTGGCCCTGCACAGGACATCCCAGCAATCCCACCATTTGATTTAGCTCAGTTATTTTAATTTTTTGCTAACTGTTGGAAGTGTTTCTCTTTTCTCAAGGTGACCAGGCCTTCTGATGGATAAAAATCCTTTTCTGAGCACATCACTCCAATGTTGTGGCTAAAATTAATTCTGTTTAGACAAATCACTCACTGGAACATGGAAGGTTCCTCCAAAGCAAACCCTTCCTGACACAGCAGAGCTGCTTTGCTGCTTGGCTTTGGCAGAAGGAGCAAACTCAAGGGCCCTCTCCTCTCCTTCATTCTTCCTCCTCCTCCTTCCTCCCCTCTTAAACCACCCCTAACCCCCCCTTAACTCGATGTCTGGTGGAAAGAGCATGTGATGCTTATTTCTAAAGGCAGCAAAATAAGCTTTGGAAGTCTAAGACTGTAATTGGTTGTCTGCCTTTATCCCGGGAGCTCTGGGGAGGGTTCAGGAGTAATAACTGTTACTTAAAGTAGATGAGCTTCTTGTGGCTTTCTTAGAACTGCAGAGCACCGTGGCTGTCGGGTGCTTAGGGAAGCATCTGCCTGTCTGCAGCTTTCAAAACATTTTGTAAGCAAAGAATTTAGGTTTTCCCTCTCTTCTGTGTATGGAGAAGTTACTCCTCAGTGTGTTCTTGCAGCGCTGGACTGAAAACTGAGTTCCTTTGAAGGGTATTAAATTTGCTCAGTAACTTAAAGCCATTGGCACCTAAAATATCTCTAACTATATGGTTACTCCTCTTCTTCAGTCATCTTCTGATAGAAAGGCTCAAGGTGTGAGTTTTTAGATATCTGAGGCCTTGCTCTGTTTTTTTTGTTTTGTTTTTTTTTCACTGGGACTGGGGGTTTTCCATGCCTTGTAACCTTAATAGGATTTGTAACTATTAATCCATGGCCAATGTATTGACTTTCACTGATATTTATGTAAAGCAGTCTTGGGTTTAAAAACTGTCTTGGGTGCTGGGTGGAGCAGAAAATTCAGACTCTGTGGTGATGTTACAGCAACTTTGTGAAGGTATTGGAGGTAATTGCAGTTGTTTCCCTACACCTCATTGTGCTTGAGTTCCAGAGCAGAGCCTGGCTCTGAGTCCTGTCATTCCACACACACTGCATCCCCCAGAACACTCTGAAGCTTTTCCTGTGGTCATCTCAAGTAAATGAAATTCAATGAAAAATAAATGTAGGGCAGTGCTGCCTTTCTGCAGCCTGAGGATCCCAATTGTTTTGTACAGTTTTTATTCTGTATGACCAAAAAGCGACCCTGCAGCCAGCCAGGTGTGCTGCTAAAATGCATTTTCTTGGAGTGGGAGGGTGAGGACGCAGAGCAGGAGCCCTGTAAATAATCCAGGTGAATGAGGCACAGTGCAGATGGTGGGGGCCGTGCTTGCTGTGCTCCACTGGCTCTTCAGCCTTTCAGGTAATTCCTGGGGATGTCCTCAGGCTTTGTCCCAGTTTAGGCTGAGGAAAGGCACTGTCCCTTGCCCTCCCTGGCAGTGTCACACGCTCACACCCATGTGCCAGGCCAGGAGAGCCAGCCTGGCAGAAATACCAGCTTAGGTGCTGGGAGGGTGAATGGGGTGAGGGCTGACAGTGAATTCTTCAGCTGGACTGGGAGAATTGGTAAATCAAGGCTGGTTACTGACTTGGCTGTTTTCTGTGCTGTTTGCTTTTCCTCCCAGAATTAAAAAGGTTGGGTGCTGGTGGCTCTTCTGTTGAGTCAGGGGCAGATTCTGTGCCCTGGGGAGCTCTGCAGAGGACTTGGGGGACCCCCAAATCAGGGCACTCTGGAGCTTGGCAGCTCCATCCCCAGGTACCGCAGAGGAGCCTGACAAAAGAGCATCAAAAGCCCTTGAGTTTTATCAGTTTTAGAGCTCCCTCTCTCCTTTCTTGGCCTCCTGAACTGTGCTGGAATTAGTGGAAGTCACAAGGGGAATACTCGTCCTTTTATATAACACTGGAGACTAAACTGAGGTTCTTGGCTGGCAGAGTGGACATGTCTCCACAGTCCAGGAACAGATGCCTGGGAGAGTTTGGAGCTGGAAGTTGAGTGCAGTTACAGCAGCAGAGCCTGGTTGCATTGCAGAGAAAATGTGAGGAGAAAATTTTGTTCACAAAGGGCTTTTTAATTATCAGAACTGTGACCCCACAAATTGGGCAAAGCAAGTCTTCCCACAGAGGAAATTCTGCTTTTCTTTGCTGAACCCGACGGCATCGCTTCCCTCCCCTTGGTTCTTCCCAGGGCCAGAAGTGCTCCCTGTTTTCCTGGGACACCCATCCCTGTGTGTGCAGCACAGATCCCTGGCCACGTTTCCTTCCCCTGGTCCTGACAGGGCATCCCAGAGTTCCCAGGAGCTGCTGCCAATAAAAACAGCCAGAGGAAAGGGGCCATTCCCTCTGCTCAGCCCCTCTGACCTGCTTTGTGCTGGGCTCCAGCACTGCCTCTGCTCAGGGGGACAGGGGGAAGGGTGAGTTGAGCTGTTTTGTTTTGGTTCAAACCACAGGGCAGGGAATTCTTTTCAAGCTGTAACTTTTAGTTTCCACTGGAAGGGCAAAACAGACTCTTAGCCAATGGAAAAGAGGCTTCCAGCTGGATCAGCCAAGAGGCAAAAGGCAAGCACATCATGTAACAAATGATCAGCTCTCTGCAGAGGCTTCTTTACCAGAAAAATCAACAAATCAGGGGTGCTTCATTTGAGGGATTTAACACTGGGGTTGAGGTAGACACAGTCACACATGGCTTTTGCTTTTTTCCTGGCTTATTTCAGTGTTCCCATCTGGGCAGAGGGTGTCACCCACGATGGGTTTGTGCTCTGCTCATGGCAGAGGGATTTCTGGAGGAATCAAACTCACTCTGAATGGGAAATACTGATTTTGTGAGGTTCATAGGATTCTGAGACCAAGAGAATGGCTATTAAGAAGTCACTATTTGTAGAAGATTTGAAGAGTTGTATGGATTTATAGATCCATATCCATATCAAAGAGTAATTCCACGTGATGGATGCAGCAGGAAAACAGTAAATTAAAAGCATAATTGTAGAAATCAGGGATTAAACAACCAGGTGAGCTGGCTGAGCATTTTTTATCAATGCAGGTTTCCAGGTAGAATCTTCATCATGTCCAAACTTCATGGAACTTGGGAAAAAGTTCACAAGTTGCAGTGAAGTCCCCAGTGGCCCAGAGAATCCCAGCAGCTTTACCAGTGTGTGAGAAATAGAAAAGATTGGCCTTTGCTCCCTGCATTTCAGACTGAAGTTTGTGGCTCTGGGGTGTGCCTGGGAGCTGCTTGCTGGGTTTGCTGGGGCACAGCCTGCTAGAAATGCCTTGTGTTTGCTCCCAAGGATAAGTGCAATCAGCAGATGTCATCTGGCCTAATTGTTGTGCTAAAGGAATAAAAGGAAAGAAATGTTGAGACAGGAGAGAAAACAGGGTTTTTTCTTTCTTTTATGCTAGCCAAGAAGCTTTGAAAATGGATGATGACTTGTGCCAGGGGCTATGTAGAAAATAATTTAAATTTGCCTGTACAAAATGAATTCATCAAAGGGTACTTGCAGGACTTTGCTTTAAACTGTGATGGTGTCTGAAATAAAACAGCCCAGTCCCTTTTCAGTGGCACAGCTTGTTGTAAATTTTGGACATGTTTCCATAGAAATTAAAGATTTTTGCACAGGTGTGAGAAAAACTCAGTTCCCAGTTTTTTTAGGTGAACTTCCCATGCTGCCACATGACCAAACCATCTCCTCTTTACATCCAGTTCTTCCAGACCAGCTGGGAAGGTGTGTTTGCATTGAAAAATCAGCCCTTTGCACAGCCAGGAGCCTCCTCTGAGGAGGAGACAAAGCCCCTGAGGCTCATCTGTGGGCAGGGAGAGCAGGGCAGTCCAGGAGGGATTTTTCCACAGCTCCTTCCCTGCCTGTGCCTGGCAGTTGTGGTTGGTGGAGATTCCCCCCAGGTCACCCTTGGGGGACACACTGGCAGCCAGTGTGTGCTGTGAAGGCAGGAATAGAAAGCAAATACTTCCCATAATCACACGTCCCAAAATGACAGGGGAAAATGAGTCCTTGTGCTTCCACCAGAGGGGTGAGAAATGGGAAGATGGAAAGTCTGGATTTGTGCCCAATGAAACCAAAATTGTAAAAAAAAAGAAAAATTAAACAAATGCTACATAAACTCCTTGGAACTGACACTGCAGTGTGGTAGGTTTTTTCTCTTTTAAATATCTACAGTAGACAAGCAGTAAATCTTCTTACAGCTCAGTGGCACAGCTTTATTTTTAGCTTTTTTTATTATGGAGACAACCCTCCCCAGCTTTCAATCTGTACCTGAATATATTTATTCCTCTAATCCACGTGAAAGTGCAGTCCTTACAAAGACCTCTAATACCTTATTAATCACTTCTGGACACGTCACAAAGAGGCTTTAGGAAGAAGTGTTCTGGCCATGGGCAACGTGCTCCTGGAGGCTTAAAGGATGTGGATAAAGGGCCCTTTTCCCACATGGAAGAAACCTCCACTGGGCATTTTTAAATTTGATTTTAACTGGAAATCTGAAAGAAATCTTAAGGCTGTCAGAGCCCTCTCCCTTCTCATGTGGTTGAGCCTGTTCTTAGAGAGATTCAGGCCTGTGATTTGTGAAAGCAGCACGTAGAAAATTCCAAGTTCACTTCCCTGGTGTGGGAATTGTGGTCTCGGTAACCTCCAGAAGTAGATTTGAATCCTTGTCACTGGTCAAGGTGCATTCCTTCTGAAATGCCATTTTACACAAGTGGGGAACGTCTGTGCCAGCAGGAGCCTGAAAAACGTGTCCTGGGTGCTCCTGGAGGACGAGTGGCCACTCAGAGCCAGGACTTCACTGGGCTTAAAATAAAACTCTGCATCCTTCTGTTCCAAGTAAAAGCAGGAGATAAATGTCATGACACCCTTTCAAAATGGGTCAGTGGTGTTACCCACTTTCTGTCTGCTGCTCAGCTGGGTGTGACTGGCCTGTGGTCACACAAGTGAACCAGGAAAGCCACCTAGAATAGACCCTGGAAATTCTCTCTCTCAGTTCCACTTGTGTTTCTCAGCGTGCCCTTCGTGGAGCAGGAACAGGGCTCAGACACCGATTGCTCAACCTTGGTTTCTGCAGATATTTTCTGGAGTTCAGAGCACCGTGAAATCCAGAGATTGGCAGCTCCTTCGGGGACACAGGGTGCTCCCTGTTGGCTCTTGGCTGCTCTGGTGTGGTTTTACCCCGTGGTGTCTGGCATGTCTGGGTCCCAGCAGAGCCTCTCTGGGTTTGCATCAGCCGGGCCTGGTGGTTGCTGCCCTGCTGAGAAAGTGGCTGAGTTTTTGCGCCCAGACGGGGAATCCGAGGGGACAGGAAGCTCCACCCGTTCTCAGGGTGTAACTCTGAGAGCTCCCCGGGTGAGAATGAGCAGCAGCCTGAGCAGAATGAGAGGACACGGTGGATTTACAGCCCAGTTTTTATTTTCTCTGCTTATCCCTGCTTTTCTGGTGGAATCGTTTGTGATTTACACCTGCATTAAGGATACAAAATGGAATTCTTCAGTTTCGCTGTATTTTGCCAATTAATTTTTCAAGAGGTTGGAATGCAGATTTCTCTGTGTTGGGATAGCTCAGTAGCTTTGGGGACATCAAATCTTTTATGTCTAAAGATGCCACACAATGTGCCAGGATTCCTGCTGGTCTGGGGCCCAAATTTCCCATCCCTCTTCCAAAGGAGCAGACGAGGCCAAGGGATGGATTCCCCAGTGAAAGCAGCACAGAAGTGCAGTCACACCTGGCCTGGGAAGGGTGACCTGCTCAGATAAACCTGTGCCACTGCCCTGTTTTACCAGATCTCTGTCTTTAACCAGGTTTTGGGATTTATTGTCCAACTCAGACCCTGTCTGGGGAGATTTTGTCAGCAGAGGGTAGATGAGGATTTGGAGCATGGGCTGATTTGTGAAGGTACATTTCCAAGCTAAAAATTCCACAGGTATGGAGGCCTCCTAAGTGTTTTCCATTTGTTGATGTTTTCATTCTTAACAAGGAAGGCAAAAGCAGCCCAGTTTTCAGTGCCACGTGTCGTGGGTTTGGGGCAGAGTAGCAAAGGATGAGAAGGGAGCAAAAGCCTTTGCTCAGCCCAGTGTGTGACACTGGGATGTAGCAGGGGGGGAAAAAATGAATTACTCAGGAAATGTATTTTGGAAGATACTCGGGCACCAAGAATCATACCTGTGAGCTCTCCCACATCTTCAAATACAAGAATTTTTTCTGGGCTCATTTTCCATTGCATTTGTAGCAAAAAGTGTTGTTGAGGTGCCTGACCTGCAACTGCTGGTTCTGCTCCTGGTACTGAGCTCTAGGGAAGGTTTGTCTTCCTGAGGAGGAGAGGCTCAAAAATTCTTTCCACTGGTCTCATGGTTTGTTACTGTAATACTTAATTGAAGTAGAAAATTTGATCTGACATGTCAAATGTGGCCCTGGCTGGCCGCAGGCCAAGCTGAGCCGCCTAATTTCGGTTTGCCTTAAAATGGCTGGCAAAGTTCACAGGCCCAAATTTCCCTTTGGAATGTACCTCTGAAATCTTTTTTTAGTGACTGTATAAATCTTTCTGTATCTATTTTTCCCTAAAATTTGCTTCAGAAACCAACAGTCCCAAAGCTTAAGTAAATGTTTCAGGTAAGCATTTCTGGGTCTACTTTGTATCCTGAAGTTTCTTCCATCTGTGGATTTGGAGAAAATGTTTATTAACAAGTGGCTGTGTCCAGCACTAAGCCCATTTGACAGCAGATTATTAAGTTGCCTCCCATGGAAATAAAAGTGAATAGGAAATAAGGAAATATTTATTTCAGTCTTCTCAAGTTTTTGTTCAAGTGTTTCATAAATCGCTTATGAAGGTGGCAAAAAAGTTAGATCGGATTTTCAGTATTTCTTTTGCAACTTGGTGTGTGTTTCATTATTTGGCACAGAGGAAAAAATGAAATCAAATCATCCCCATCTGAAGCAGTACCAAGGTTTGTTGGCTGCTGTGGCTGGGCTGGAAGTGTCAGAGTGGGGTATCTTGGTGCCTGGAATCTGCCCTGGAGTGGGATGTAATGGCTGAGTCACATGGAGAGGAGATTCGGTGCTCAGTGTCTGTCTTGTTCCACAGCTGAGTCTCTTCCTGTAGTAGAAACTGCTGGAATTGTTGCATTTTTACATTGTTAAAGTGAAACCTAAACCCAAGGTGGGTAGAGGCAATTCCTGCCTTAACCAGCAGATGATCCATGCAGTCCAGGTGGGATAGGGATGGAGACTGGAGGAGTCCTCACAGCAGCTCCCCAGCCACGCTCGCAGCAGCCCTGTCTTGAGTCCTCTGCAGGGCTGCTCCACGTCAGGCAGCTCCAGAGTGTGCAGGGTGGGGGATGAGTTCAGGTTAGAAAAACCTGCAGGCTCTGCTCAGCACCTCCTTCTGTCCCTTTTCCATCCCTTTGGGGGAGGACAGCCCTGTTTTCCTCCATGTACAACTTCCTTTGCTGCTTTTTTCCAGCTGCACCCCATGTTTCCCCATCAGCACAGGCTTCTGGACCTGGAAGTGAAGCAGCATTTCCCAGCTTTTGTGTTCAGACCCTCCTGGTCCTTGGGGTCAGCCTTGACTTGAAGGTGAAAGAAGGGGGGCAGTGGAGAAAGCTGAAGATGATTCCTTTAAAAATGCAAACGAGACCATTCTGTTGAAACATCTCCCCCCAGCCTTCCTAGGGCTGACCCTGCTCCCCATCTCCAGAGCTGGGTGTGCTCGGGGCCGTCCCATCCCCGCCTGGACAGAATGTTCAGGACGGACGGACAGACGGGGGGAGGGCCGGGTTCCATGCTGAGTCTTGCCACCTGTTGCCTTTTTCATTCCAAGCCCCCCTTCCTCCCCACCCTGCAGCCCGAGCTCCCCTCCCCACACAGCTCCCCATCCCCAGTGGATAGGGCTGGGATCAGGAGTCACTTGCCAAATGCCTTTCTCATGCTGTCACTAATTCTGCACAGGCAGCATCTCCGAGAGCAAAAACAAATCTTTTCCAGTGCATTGTCCTGTGTTTTCTACAGAAAGGCTCAGGAATGCCTTTTCCTACTTGGGTCTGAGTGGACAGCCCGTGCCATGGCCGGGCAGGAGGCAGCCCTGGGGAAGCCTGAAGCTGTGCCCAAAGAATCCTCTGCAAATCCTGTGGAGCTGGAATTTGGCACTGGCACGGGCTAATTTTGTCCTGGGGGTTGCACACACACACACACACACACACACACACCCTCCATGTCATCCTCCTTCATCTGCTATGGATGGAAAGCTGCCCCGGGCTCTGCAGTGCCAGGGAATGTTGTGCTGAGCCCTCCAGGCTTGGCTTGGTGGCCTTGCTGGGCACCCTGGGCTGTCGAGGGCAGCGAGGGGGGGCTGGCATGGGCTGGCATGGCCTGGAGAATCATCTGCCCTGCTCCCAGGGAGCACCGGGCTCTGCATGGGCATGAGGCTGTAATTTCCTCCTAATCAAGCTGCTAACGGGTTGCAGTTAGAGAGCTCTTGGGTAGAGAGTCCTGAGAAGGGCATTTGGACAATTCTGCAGGTGCTTTTCAGGTAAATAATTTAAATCACAGTGCTCAGGGTTCAGTATCATCTGGAGAAGCAGCCTCTGAGTTCCCAGCTGAAGGTACCTTGAGGGGACTGATTTTCAGAACACAGGACATTGGCAAATGAGATCCTTTCTGTCACTGGGAAGGACACCTGGGCTGGAGCATTTCAGGCTCCCAGGTTATTGCCATCCCCAGGTTCTCCAGGCACACCTGGATCAATGCTTGTTTGCCCACAAAAATCACAGTGAAGTGAAAGGATGAAACAAATGCATGCAAATATGAACAATTATTAATTGTTCAGTGTGGTTCTGCCACCCTTCTGGAAGCCAGGCTGAGTGGGAATGGAGAAAGGTGGAGAGTTGGGAACTGCAAAAAGGCAGAAAAAGGAATAGAAACAGGGGTGGGATGTTTCTTTTATTGTTTTTGGTCACGATGCAGCACAAGGTCCAGAACCTTCTCCCTCCCTGCTGTGAGAGGTGTTTGTACTGGCAGGGCTTCAAGCTGGTATCCCCAGTGCACCAGTTAAACCAGTAGTTACCAATTTTTTTGCAAGCCACGCTGGGACTATAGGAATTTTATTCCTTCACAGTGTTGAAGGAAAGGGATTTTGCTTGCCAAAGGGCTTTCTTATGCTTGAGGATGATTTATGGGCCAGGCTGAGCCACTTGTGGAAAAGGCAAAGCAGCTCTTGGCAGCACCCCCAGAATCCACTGCAGCTGTGGGGTAGTGAAGTCATCGGCATAACAACCACTGCAAACAGAATAACAAAGTCTGTTCTGTTCTCGTTTAAAATAATCTTTCCAGTTCAGCAACCACATTAAACTTACCTTTCTGCATGCAAAAATCATAAAAGGCTGATAGTTCTCTTCAGCTTGGAGCAAGTGTCTCCCTCTGATCACTGCCCATCTCTCCTGTGCCATGCACACTTGACCCGAGTGTCTCCCATGAAGGAATGAAGTGTGTTATGTCACAGTCTGTGTCTGCCCCTTGTTTGCACTCCTTTGTTTGGCCTTACATTTGAAAAAGCAGAAAAACACCCAGAGTTTCTTCCTTTTAAATAACAACATTTGCTTCTGCCTTGTAACTTGTTTCTAAGCTGATTGGAAAATGAGGAATCTGACTTTGATTTTTCCTGCCTTTGTTTCAGGTCTCTTCAGATCCTCCTGCTTCCAAAAAGCCCAAAATAGATGACTCTGCTTCCCAATCTCCAGCTTCTACTGAGAAGGAAAAACAGTCCAGTTGGTTACGGTCCTTATCCAGTTCATCTAATAAGGTGATTCTTGAATATTTTGTAATCAAGAGAGATCAAATTGGCACAAAGCATCACTCTACTGAGACCAGAGGAGAAAATGAGGGAAAGAACATGCCCAGGGTTTCTAAATTAGTAACATTTCTATCCTTTTCCTAGTCAGCATTGAGCTACACAGTCCCCCCAGATTCCTTGTCACCCTCCAGTGCTCACTGACCTGGATTTGTGACAGGGAAGTAAGGAATTCCCTTGTGCCTTTGAGGTCCAGGAATCCTGCAAGGCTCAGCAGCTGTTTGTGATCCCTACAAAAACCCACGAGTGCAGCTCCCCTCTGCAGCGGAACCCCTGAGCGAGGAGGTCGTGGCCAGTGGGGATAACTGAGGGAGCCCTGGGAAGCCCCAGTTCCCTCTGTGGTGATTTATGGTTTCAAAGGTTCTTGGAGGCAATAATCTCCTGCCCTGTCCCCAGAGCATCGGCTGTGTCCACCCCCGGCAGCGCCTCTCCGCCTTCCGGCCCTGGTCCCCCGCGGTCTCCGCCAGCGAGAAGGAGCTCTCCAGCCACCTGCCCGCCCTCATCCGGGACAGGTAAGGACACAGGGATGGGGACAGGGGCGTGGGGGTGGCCGGTGGCTCAGGGTTTGTCCCCGTGCTCAGTCAGAGCGTTTGCAGCTGCAGGGGTTTAATTTGCAGAAAGGAAACACAAAGAAGTGTTGCTGGTTTGTGCATGAAGGGGGGTAAAAGGTGACACCTGCCACAGAAGTGTCAGGTGGAGGCTGCTGTGAAGGGGTGGTCACTTGGGGGTGCAGTCATCGAAGGTCTTGGGCTTTGCTGCTTGAAGGAAGATGGAGTTGCTGTCCTGGGGCAGTGGTCAGGGAGGTGCAGCCGTTCCCAGACCCCTGTCCGTGGTACCTGCAGCAGCTCCCTGTTCCCAGCACAGCTCCGTCCTCTCCCATCCCCACGGTGCCAGGGAGGCTGGAGGGCAGCAGAGATTGCCCCAAACCCTCTGTGTGCCCTGGCCCTGGGGGGTCCTGGCTCCTCAGCCTGTCAGACCTGTCCAGACACTGAGGCCATGCTCTGCTCTTGGAGAGGAGCAGCACTGAGTGAGTCACCCACAGCAGGTGGGACCTCGGTGTCACACTGAGAACAGAAAGTGTCAGGGCAGTTCAACATCCCTGTGCCAGACTGGAGCTGTGCAGTCTGAAAAACCTCCGAGCCAAATTTCTGCCTGAGGGTGATGATTTCTTTGGAAAGTCTGACTTAAGTGACCAGGTGTTTTTAGGGAATATTATGGAGAACATTTTGTGCTGCCCTTATGAACAAGTTTCTTAGAAGCTGTGGGGATTGATTTTAAAAAAAAGGAAAATAGAAGGGAAAAAGCCTGTCAGCATATCCTGATTTTTAAACTAGGTAGGGAGAGAAGTGGTGTAAAGGCCCTTGGTATCCCTGTGAGAAACTTGGCTGATTTCAGTATTGGATAAAACCCACCTACAACAGCTCCAGGAGAAATTTTAACTGATACCACATCATGTTGTAGGTGCTGAATTGAAGTTGCAAAGTCTTTGCTTTTTGTAAAATTCCATGTATTTGATGTTATTGCTCCCATATATCCATATGTTATTGCTCCTAATATATCCATGTTATTGCTCCCCTTTAACACCAAGGTTTAACCAAAGGTTGGTTGGTGGTTGTACCTGTGGTTTTACACACAGACACTCAGGTGTGTGTCAGAATCACAGGGGCACAAGAAGATGCTTTTCCACTCCATGGTTTTCCTTAAGGAAGTGCTGTTTTGAGTTTCCAAAACGTTTGTGGATAGATGCAAGTCCAGCTGTGCAGTTGGGTAAAACAACAGTGCCACGAAGGAAATGGCTTTAGGACTTCTGGGCTCTGGGAGATCTCCTCTCCTTGGTGCTCTTAGGATATGTGGCACTTGGGATGGGATCCCTGGGTTTAATGAGGGCAAAACACTAACTGGTGCCATGGGCAGGTTCTCAGCTGGTGTGAATCAGTGGGATTCACTGCCATTCCCGTGCATGCTTGCAGTGTAACACTGCACTGGGAAGCTCTCCAAAGCCAGGAACGTGACCATTTTCTCCTTCCTTTTGCCTCCCCCCCGAACCAGCTTTTACTCCTACAAGAGCTTCGAGAGCGCCGTGGCCCCCAACGTGGCCCTGGCCCCCCCAGCCCAACAGAAGATCGTGAGCAACCCTCCCTGTGCCACCGTGGTGTCCCGGAGCAGCGAATCCCTGGGCTCTGCCCAGCCGAGGAAGAGGAAACACGGCACAGAGCACGCGGCTGCCCCCGAGGCTGCGGCCACCGCGGCCACCGCGGCCACCGCCCCCGAGGAGGACAAGGAGTCAGAAGCAGAGATTGAAGTAGAAACCAGGGAAGAATGTAAGTGACACTTGTGGCTGCCTTTGTTTCAGTTTATTTGGGCTGGGTTTTTTTGCAGGGGTTCCTGTGCGGCTTCCGTGGGGTTTAAGTGGAATTCTGGAAGCCCGGTGCCTCAATGGTACCTTTGTGACATGAGTTGCACAGTCACAATTCCAACAAACTTAACTCAGTCCCTTAAGTCAAGGTTGCATTTTCATCATTTTTCAAGTGTCAAAGTATAAAATGAGTAGGCTTTTAATTTCCTTTCCTATTTAAAATTGATTATGAAGTGTCTCTGTACAAAAGGGCCTCAGCACATTTTGAGCTGTATAATACATATATGAGTCGTATATAATTATGTCTTAATTTTTGACATTTTAAAATCAGTTTTCAATGTTTCTGTTTTCCAGTCACCTCCTCCTTATCCTCGCTCTCCTCCCCATCCTTCACCTCCTCCAGCTCTGCCAAGGACATGAGCTCCCCTGGGATGCAGCCCCCGGCCCCCGTCAACAGCTCCTACGAGGTGGCTGCACACCCCGACCCCCACAGCAGCGGGCTGGAGGCTGAGCTGGAGCACCTCAGGCAGGCCCTGGACAGTGGCCTGGACACAAAAGAAGCCAAAGAGAAGTTCCTGCACGAGGTGGTGAAGATGAGGGTGAAGCAGGAGGAGAAGCTGAACGCAGCCCTGCAGGCCAAGCGCAGCCTGCACCAGGTAAGGCTGCCCACGCCCTGCCAGGTACAGCCCAGCAGGGAGCTCTGAAAAGGGAATTGCCTCATTTTTCCCAAATAGCAACAGCCTTTGCTGGGGCTCTGTTTGTAAATCCAGCCGGGAAACGAAAGCACAGGAACCAGTCCTATGTTTTTAAGCTTGCCACCTGTTTTTCCTTGGGTTATAAATCCATGGTTACCAAAATCAACATCTTTTCATTACTGAAAAAATCTTCTAGTCCAGCAGAGTTTATTTTGTTTTCATTTCACTGAACAGGAAACATTTCTGGAGGCTTTAGCTGGGGCTTTAAAGGCTCTGTGAGGGAGGGTGTTCCTGGGACACGGCCACAGCTGAAGTAAGGGCTTTGTCAGGCATCCCACTGGCCACACTGCTGAGCTTCAGTCAGGGAAGCAGCTCCTTGTTTCTGGAAATCCTGGATCCATCGGTTGTATCCGTGGTCAGGCAGGGCTGCAGGTCAGGACTGAGCACAGTGATGGGTGAACTGGCTTTTATCTGAGCTGGGGTAAAAAGAATGCAGAGAAATAGAAGAGGGAACCAACGTAGAAGATTCATGTGTCTTTTTGGAATATTTGGTGTGGAGCTGTTCCCAAGCTGGGGCTGGAATCCATGGGATGGAGTAAACAAGGGCCTGGTTTGATCAGGTGTGGGAGACACAAAACCAGCCCTGATGCTCTTTTTTTTTTAGTTACCCTGAGAAAAGTGCTTAATTCCTTTGTGTTCCAGTAAATCTGGTTTTATTTTATGTATTTAAAAGTAAACATTTACGCATAATACCTAAATAGTGTGTACTTAAAGCAGGAATTAGGTGAAGCAGTTGAGTGTTAAATCCCCCCATGTCAGGGGCAGGGGACTCTGGTGTCCAAGCATCATTCTCCATTTAGGTTGTGGGTACTTCCAGGGGCTCTGGGTGTATTTCCAGAGGTTGTGGGTACTTCCAGGGGCTCTGGGTGTATTTCCAGAGTCACGGCCGAGCTAACAATGGCCTGGCTGGGAAGTGAGATTGTCAAGAGTGAATTTCCCATGACCCTGCAGTGCTACTTCACAGCAAGCAGGGCTGGAGGGTTTGACTCGGACAGGGAGGAAATGCTGCTTCGGGGGAAAAAATAGATCTTTAGTTTCTAATTTAACCATTTAGGAAACGTGAGCCACATCGCTGTGCTTGCTGTGAACACGTATTTTAACAGCTTAGGAGTTTCTTCCTTTGTACCTTGAAGGTTCCTTATCATTATCACTTCAATTAATGGTTCACTCATGGATTTGAGATTCCAAGGCAGCAGCTCCCAGCCTGGAGAGGGGGAGTGGCAGTTCTCAGAGTAAAATGTGGTTTCTATTCAGCTTCAGGTTTTAGCCTGGAGTTTGCCAGCTCTTGTCACAGAGCAGTCCATGGGCTGGTTGTCAGGAATCTTGGGGCTCACCCCAGTCACCTACAGCACCCCAGAGCTAGAAGAGACACAGTTTGTGTTCTGTCCCTGCCTTGAGTGGATTTTTTTGGGGGGGCTTGATAAAATGGAACTGATTTCTGGTATCCTGTTGAGCTTTGCTGTACACAAAGGACACTCAGAACTGCACTTTCCACACTGTGCATCTTCAGAGCCTTCAGCTCCAGCCCAGGCACTGCAGTCGGGTGGTTTGGAACGTGGAGCTGGTGCTGGAGCTCTCTCCAACTGCAGTTCATCTTTATTCAGGCCCAGATGGTCACAGCTATTCTGCTTGACAAAGCAAAATGGGGCTGTAGCGCTGAGCTTTTTGTTATCCTGGGCTTCAGGGTAGCTGGAGTGCAGGAACTCCACAGGATTTAAAGGAGAAGGGCTTGTGCAAAGTTCAGAGTGGGGTTTAGCCACGGGCTGCCTTGGTCACAGCCAGCAGGAGGTGGGAATGTGGTTTGGATGGCTTCCCTTGCAGTTCTGCTTCCTTGCACTCACTCCTTACCTGCTTCTGTGCCCCAGGAGCTGGAGTTCCTGAGAGTGGCCAAGAAGGAGAAGCTGAGGGAAGCAACGGAGGCCAAGCGCAACCTGCGGAAGGAGATCGAGCGCCTGCGGGCCGAGAACGAGAAGAAGATGAAGGAGGCCAACGAGTCCCGGATCCGGCTGAAGCGGGAGCTGGAGCAGGCGCGGCAGATCCGCGTGTGCGACAAGGGCTGCGAGGCCGGCAGGCTCCGGGCCAAGTACTCGGCTCAGGTGAGGCCCAGCAGGGGCTGCAGCAGCTCCCTCCCCCTGCCCCTGCTCCTGAGCTGGGAGAGCCATCAACAGAGGGCAGGGGCCAGCCAGGACTCTGAAAAATGGGGCCTGAATTTAAACTCATTCCGTGCACCTGCCACAGAGGTGTGCAGGGCCTCCCGTGTTAAAGGGGGCCCTCAAACGCTACTGTTTAACATACTTTAATTTGTGTGTATTTATATAGACTTCAAATACTTAACGTAGTTTAACACAGCCCTGAAAAGCTTGTGGCAGAGGAATTCCAGGGGTGCTGGAGCAGCCTGCTGTGAGACACAGGTGCTCCTGGAGGTGGGAGCTGCAGGTCTCTGGCGTGGTGGCTTTAAGGGAGGAGGGGAAGAGCAGAAGCAAAGCTCACAATCTCCAGGGCTCTGATAAGGGGAAGGGAAGTGGCTGCCTGCTCCTGCTGAGACACGTCTGGCCAGGAGCAGGAAATGATGTGGGGCTTCCTCTCAGCATCACAGGATGTCTCACTGATAAGGGGTGTCCAGACTAAACAGAGCCTCCCTGGGGCTGCTGCGCTGGGCGTTCCCCCCAGGGCCCTGGGGAGCAGCACTGGGGCAGGTGAACACGGGCTGGGCTGGGCTTGGGGGCTCAGGTGTGTCCTGGGGGTGACTGTGTGACACTGGGCATTTTCAGTCTCCTAATGTATTCCCTCCTTGGGAAGGAATAGATGATGCTAAGCTTAAAGGCTAAAAATCACCTCAAAAGGAACTCAAGTAGCCAATTATTCCTGTTTTCTGAGGCCAGGCCTGGCAGGTTGGCAGTGTCCCATGTGGCAGCTCCTGTTCCGTGGCTGGCACAGCTGGTAACAAAACTCCTGTGAGTAACTCACTCCCAGGGCTGAATTTTCTAAGATGTCATTATAACTTAAGTTCTTAAGTCTTGAGAAATTTTAAAATAAAGCTTTATACATCCTTGTAGCTACAGCTTGGGGTGCAAGAGGAAGTTGGTCACATACTATTTTTGAGGAAACCACAGTTCTCTAGACAGGCTCAGTCTGACAGAAACAGCATCAGGCCAGGGTGGAAGAAGACAACAGAGTCAGGGTGGAAATGCCTCTGTGTAAGCTTAAAGTATTAGATGCTTAATACCCATTGAGGAGCTGTGGTTTATGCCTTCTTTTTTCTTACCTTGATACTGAAATCCAAACATGGATGTGGGAGGTTTACCTGCATTTTAGCCCAAAATATTGGAGGTTTCCTTTCCTTGTTAAATGGCAGTCTTTGCTGACTACTGGCATTTCCTTTCTCACTGGGTGCTGTTTCTCTGACATTTTCACCCTCCAGTCCTGGGGGTTTTCTCTGCCTTTTCTGTCAGAAAGTACCAAACAGGGACATCAGGGAGGCCAAGGGCACCTGCAGATCCTGCTGGGAGCAGAGTGGGGACACTGCAGGGCTTTAATCCATAGCTGGGACAGGCCTGGCCCATCAGCATCCAAGGCCCTTTCTGGTCACTTCCATTAACAGTCATTGTAAAAAAGCTGAAAGTGAATCCCCTGTGCCAGCACCTGGGGTTTGCTTTGCTGAGCTGCTAAAGAAGTAACAGCCATGCTTGAAGAAGTGACCAGAGTTCTGTGGCACTAAGGAATTCCTGAACTGTTCCTTAACTCTTCTGGTTTTCACCTTCCTTTCTGGAGCTGGAGTCACTGGGAAAGTTTAGGTTTCAAAGCTAAGCAGGCAGTGTAGTGCAGCAGTGTATGGAAAAAAGGAACACGGAATTCCCTCCTCGCCTCAATCTTGATAATCCTATGCCTGGAGTACACCTTTTCTTGCTCCCCTGAGCCTGTGCAAGGTCTGTGGGGAGGCACAGGCTCTGCCCTAGCCCGTGTCCCACAGCCCTGTCTGTCCTGTCCCCGCAGATCGAGGACCTGCAGGTGAAGCTGCAGCACGCCGAGGCCGACCGGGAGCAGCTCCGCGCCGACCTCCTGCACGAGCGGGAGGCCCGGGAGCACCTGGAGAAGGTGGTCAAGGAACTTCAGGAACAACTGTGGCCTAAAGCCAGCAGCCAGCCCAGCAGTGAGAGCACCTCGAGCCCCATGGAGAACTGACCCCTCATCCCCCAGCACAGGGAGGGACAGAGTGGGACTGGGAGTGCACGTGTGAGTAGTGGTGTCCTGGCACACACTTTAGGAATACGGATTCTCAGTAGTTGGAAGGCAAATGTTGTTACTCTCTAGAACAGAAGCACTGAATTCCGCCTCTTTTTTTTCCCAATCCATATAGCACAACATCTTACTGTGCCTAGAAAACACAAAGTGTTTGTAAACAAAATACTTTTAAGTCCACAGCAAATTTTCTACTGGCAAACTCCAAGCAAAGCAGCGTGGTCCAGCTAAACCCGGAGTCCAAGGTGAGCACGGCCGTGGCTTTGTGTTCTCCTGCCTGCTGGAACATTTTGGAATTAAAAAACAAACCAACTTTTTCTTATAAGCTATTTAAAATAATTCATTACACAGACTTGGTATTAAAATAAAATTAACAAGATTTTTATAATGAACCTTTAAAAGCAAAACAAAAAAAAAAAAGACAAAAAATAAAAAACCTTCGATGCACAATTTTTAATGACTTTATAGGCTTTGGGATTCTTTGTGCAGAAGCCCCTCTGTGGTGATGATGCCATCCATGTCAGGAGCAGTTTTCCAGCCATCTCGGAAGCCATCGTGGTTCCATCCCGTCACATGGGTGTAGGAGAAGTTCAGAGTGCTTTTCCAAGTTGATTTTTTTCCTTAGAATGAATTATGTCCATTTCCTGCCCTGGACACAGGAAGAAGGGAAGCTGCAGGAGTGTGCAGGGGGTGAGGGGAGGAGAAGGGGTTGGGTTGAGAGCCCCAGCCCAGCCCCACAGACCCCCCTGTGTTCAGAGACTTCACCCAGGAGCACTTCAGCCTTGGGAAAAGAAAGAGAGAAAGGAAGGAAATGGATGAGCAGTTGGTAGAGGAACAAAGCAGAGACATCTGTGTGTTGAAGTCATTCTGAAATCTTCAGCTTTCAGTTTTCTGGAAAACTCATCTTGTTGCACCATCTTACCATGAATTCAGTATTTCCCTGCTTCCATTCTGAACTGTCAGTCAGGATTTCTGTGCCCAAGGAGAGTCCAACGTCGCAGTGTCGGATACTACAGAACAGAAAACCAACATTTTTGCTGCTGTGAATAAGCCTACATCTTTTTTTAAAAAACTTTTTTGTTTTTAAAAAGAGAAATTACTTTAATTTTGGGATCCAAGCCGCGGCCCCAGGATACAATGCAGCAAACCATCGCTGCCTTGGGGGTGGTGCTGAGGTTTTTTTATATTTTATTTTTTTTTAAACCTGCACTTTGTCAGAATCTTACTCTGCATTTTATTCCCTGTTTCTAAGATGTACATGTCAAGCATTTGAGATTCTGCCCTAACAGCTGTGCAAACCATGAACCCAATCTGCCACCACTGCCACCTCCCATCAGCATCTGTGTAAGCAAAGGAGGATCCAGCAGGTCCAGAATCCCCAGAGCAGGAATTCCCCCTGTGCTGCTGGTTCAGTTAGAACCTGGTTTCGTGGCTGTGTATCTGACCCAAGCTGGGGAGCAGCAGAGATGCTCCCAAAAGTGCTTAACAAATAAAGCTGGTGCTTTACTGATCAGGAGAAAATTAATTTTCACCCATAAACACTCACCTCTGACACACTCAAGCAAGTGAAAATGTGATCTGGGGCTGCAGATGTGCCTTCCAGCTCATTTTTCCTCTCAGCATCTTCTCCAGGCAATGCTGACACTTTTTTACCTTAAAGAATAAAAAAATTAAAAAAAAAAAAAAAAGAGAACCCCCTATGCATCATCATACCCAGAGTTATTCTAAAAGAAAAAACATATTTCCAGTAATCTTTATTTGCTTTTGGACATTAATGCAAACTATGTAAGCTTCAGAATTATTTCCCAGTAGACAGAAAGCGGCTTCCAATCCTAAAATTATGGTATTTACTTACAGTACATTAGAGAGATTTTTTTTTTTAAACAAGAGCTGTTTGCTTGAAACCATTTTAGTAACCATTATAGTAACTGTGAGCATTAACAAAGAAGTTCATATATATGTTTTAGGTACAAAAAAGAAGAAATATGAAAGGAGTGGAATTACTGGGACAATGTAAAACTGTTGGGAGCAAGAAACAGTCACACCAAGTCAATGACCTGAACCTGTCTGTGGATACAGGGGTTGGCCCTTGTGTGTTTGGGATGCTGGAGACTGGCTCTAGGTGCAGATCTCCTTCTAAAGTGCAATGCAAAAGGAATTTTGATTATGCTTGAGCAGGTTTTTTTTTTAATGTGGGGTTTTATTTTCTTTGTATGTTTTTTTCTGCGATTATTAAATCATATGCATGGATTAAACTCTGCCATATAGTCATTAATGGGCATTATTACTGTCTTATGTAAAGGGGTTCTTTTGTTATGCAGTATGCAGAAAAATGTTCTCAGCCTTATGATTTCCAGATCTGTATTATCCACTTATTTCTTCAAGGGAAACTAAACAACTGTAGCTGTAGCTGATCATTGTTGTGCATTTCAAGTCTTGTGCTCTGCTTTACTGCCGTGTTGGGAACCACACAGAGAACAGACCCCGCTCCTGTGGCAGCTCATGCAAACCTGGCTTTGGAAATTTTGCTTGTTTGGGTTTTTCCCCCTGATCTATGATAGTGTCTCTCCCTTTATAACCCCAAAAAAATAGCAACATGTCCATGTCCAGGTGTTGTCTCCCAGGAAAAGCCACTCACCTGAGCAGACCATGCGTTTTCCTTGCTGTGTCCAGGGAAATGCAGTCACTCACTGGGCATGAGGCTCCCACGCTTCTGAAGGAAGGAAATCTGCAGGATTTTCAAAGGAAAAAAGCAGAACAGTAAAATAGTCAATCAAACCAAGCAGCCTCACCTGTGCTGCACAGGTGAAGGGTCACAGGGGCAGCACAGACTCTCCAAAGCAGAACTGCTCACAGTCACTCCATGCAGGGCCACACCTGCAGGTGAGCTCGCCCCAAGACTCCCCAGGATTTGGTCCTTGGGAGTGAAAGGCCGTTTCTATCAGTTAAGGGTTAAAAGCACCAAGACAAATAAGGTGCAAGAAGAGCAGGAACATTCTCCAGCAGCAGCCACTGCCCAGGAGGGGCTCGCAGGGCTGGGTCTGGCTTGAACTACTGGGCATTTCCTAACCATGTTTAACAATCAGACAGTTCCTTCTGCAGGACAGATCAGTTATTTCTGCAGAGTGTGTAATTTCTTTCTAATTCAGAGTAATCAGAAGTGTCTCTGTCCCAGCCCCAGAGGCCGATTCTCACCGGGGGGGCTCTGCAGAGCAGCCCCCCTGTGTGAAGGTGCTCCAGGCCAGGGAGCTCTGGGGTCATTCCTGTGTCTGCAACACCTCAGTAAAGCTGTGTGAGCCTGGTCCCATGGAATTCCTCCCTTCCTGCAGCCCCCACTCCCTGCTGCATTCCCAGGGAGAGGGGCTGCCCCTCCATCTCCCCCATCCTCTGTGCTTTAGTTTCCTTTAAGAAGTTCCAAGGGAGAAGAGGTGTTTCATACAGGCTGTTGACTCTCCCTGTACCTACAAATATATTATTACTTGTATATTCAGTTTAATTACTCCTTGTTTCTATTACTGAACGAAGACTTAACGAAGGGAAAAAAAAAACCAACAGCAATAACATTCATATCTATGGAGCAGCTAACTCTATACATAATATTCTGCTTTTCAAACAGAACTAGCCAATGTAAAAAAAAACATTAAAAGTAAATTCAACATGTAAATACTTTTTTTCATTTTACACTGTTGTATTATAAGTGTATATGGTGTTTACTTTTTCAAGACTCTTTCTTACCTGGTAGTTGTCTTGTTTTATGAGTTGTGTTTTTAACTGAGAAGAACCTTTGCTGTCTGTTAGGAAAAAACAAAACAAAATCTTTTTGCAAGTTTTCAATGTGGGTTATAACCTTTTCTCCATCATTTGCATTTTCTTTGTCCTTATTTTCACTGTAAAGTATTTTATTACCAAAAGGTTGGATTTTGTTCCATTCTGCCCTCTCAGCAGTCCATGTGTTTTAGAGAGAAGTTTTTTGTTGGCTTGGTTGTTGTTTTGTTTTTTGGTTTTGTTTTGTTTTCTTTTTTTAATTGAAAGAACTCACAGAAATGACATTTTTTCAATTGAAGAAAAATAAATCTTTACATTTATAATAGCCAATAGCATTTCAGCACATTTTTGTTATCCTGGTCTCTCCTATGCTGCTGCTAATGACAATATTATGACTTACTCTACTATTCTAGAACTATTTTTATGTAAGTAATGTATGCTTTCTTGTTTATAAATGCCTGATTTAAAAAAAAATAAGAAAAAAGCTTGGCATATTTATCTATTTCGCTGTGTACCTTGATAGTCCTTTTCCACCCCCTTTTCCACATCCCCTCCCCCTGATGCAGATAATATTGTAAAATAAAGGACTTTATGAGATTATGTATGAAAATAGCTATGCTTATATACCACAGTGACTGAATGTACAGTGTATAGACGCATTACCGAAAATAAAATTGTTTGTCCAGAAAAAAATAAAGAGCTCTGGGATGTTTTTGCAGTTCTCTGTGCTTTGCTGAGGTGCTGCTTCCCCCTTCAATATGCCACAGCCACCATCCCACAGCACCTGGTTCCTGTTTTCCTGGAGAGCCCAGGAAAAGGACCCTCCCCGAGGCATCATTAACACAAAAGCTCTGCAGGGCTGCACGGACACTGCTGGAAGGAGAGTGGAATTTAACTGGGATTGCTGCATTCCACTGCGTGGGGAAATTCTAACACTCAAGTGAAATTTCTTTGGAATAGTGAGAATTGTAAGCACAGAGGAGTTTGTTCTAGGTCAAAGAAAAAGAAACACAAGAGGGGAAAAAGCAAAAAGCAGGAGATGGAAACATATGTCAGAATAATTCTCTCATGGTTTTCTGAGAAGTGGCTGCAGAATTTCCACAGCTCTGGGACATTTCTGAAATGCCTTTGTAAAGCAGTGGAAAAGCTGGAGAACGAGCAAAGAGCTTAAAAAAATAAATCTCTTCTTATTTGAGACTCACCCAGCTTTCCAAGGGGTGGGTTTGTGTCCTTAATGCAGCTCCACATCCTTGGGGAGGCATCTTGGGCCCCAGATCCTGTCCACATCCCTGTCCTCCACCTGCACAGCCTTACTGTGACTCTGGGTCCTGAAATTAGAAGTTCAAATAACTTTCCTCCTGCTGTTCCTTCTCAGAGAGACTTGTCATGGTATTCCTGTTCCAAACTAAATAGCAAACTAGATTTGGATTGATAAGGCTTGGCACCAGAAGCTGAAAAAATGATCTATTCTGTCTCCAAGGACCTCTGAGTACAACAACACAGACTGGTAAAGCCCAGTCAAAGCTGCCTTGTGTTTCTGGGTAAGGAGAACTAACTGGGTTTGAAAATTCTGGTTCTGCTGACAAAATAACTTCAGTTTACTAGGAATGAGAAACATTAGAAATGAGACCTGAGCCTGCTCAATAACCAAGTAAGCTGGACTGACCCACACTCAAAGTAGCTGAAATAAATAGAAATAAAAATCCAATTTCCTGAGGCCTGGAGTAAAAACTTTTCATGGCTTACTCAAGAGCTTGTGTTACCCAGCCATCAGAAAACACCACTAAAAACCCAAACACGGGGGGTACGTGGCAAATCCAAACCTTGTGTGGGGCACAGCTGAAAGAAATGGCCAGAAAATCCCACAAATGGGGTTAAACAGAGCACCTCAGTGGTTCCCAGTGCCCTGTGAGCAGCCCCCTGATCCCAGCCTGGCAGATGCAGCACAGAGAAGCTCAACACACATGGAGCAGGGAGAGGCCTGAGGGATTTGGGGAAAAATGAGGAGATTCCTTGTTACAGCTCAAGGGATCCAAACCAGACCTTTTAGGTGCTCCCACCTTCATTTGCTGAAAAGACACTGAAGAAACACATCCTGCAGGGAAGGGATACAATGTGTGGAAAATGACAGGAATCCGGGAAGCCCAGGAATGCCAGAGTTAATGGAGATCTGAGCTCTGAGGCACTGTCAGGAGGAAGAGCACAGCTCTAATAAAACCCAGCTGTGTGACGTACACGCTGCTGGAATTTTTATGAGATGGCTTATGTGCACTTTAAGTATTACCTGACTGCAATGCAAATTCCCACACACTTTTATTTGGGAGGGAAAAAAGTTTCCACAGCTCTCTGGGCTGGACTGATTGAGCCGAATTGTTCTGCACAGCATCTGTGGGGTTTCTGGCTCATCCTTTTGGATTTGCTTTTGGATTTGTTTCTGTTGAGTCAGCTCCTCAACCTGGAACCTTGAGAATTTCACCCTTTTAACACTGCCCCAAGGCCACCCTGGCCCAGCCATCCCAGTCCTCTGGTCCTTCCACCACTGCTCTTCCACCTCCCATATCTATGCAGTTGAGGAACAAGAGGACACTTGCACAGGTCAAAAGAAAATGAGATTTCACTGCTTCAAAGGTCAGATTTGCTCCAAAATCTCATTTCTGTAAACACCATAAGGACCATAAGCTTGTGTGATCTTGGGAAGAAAGTTTAGAAAGAGCTCTGTTTATAACACAGTGTTTCAGATTGCTCCATGTGCTCGGTTCCAGCACTGGAACAGAAATTCCTTTATTGTCTGGTTGTCAGAAAAGGTCATTAAACCTTCCCTTTATGTGGCTAAGGATTGAACAGGTAGCACACAGTGCATGAACAGAGCTCTTGGCCACACAGCCCACGGGTGGAACCACTTCAGCCAGCAGACAGATTCCCTTCACAGCATCCCAAGTGCCAGTGCCCTGCTGTGGCCTCCCTGCAGCCACACTCCTACTGCTCAGGGCCCCAGCAGGAAGCAGCCACCAAACATCTCCCTGGCAGTGCCAACTGCAGGCCCAGCAGGGCAGTGTCCCTTCCCAGGCTGCTCAGCATTCCTGAATCCAGCTCCTGGATTTCCAGCACTGCTTTGCAGAGTAAGTGACCAGTCAGACACACACAAGTCAAATTTCCTCCAGTTACCTTTCCAACCCACAAGGTGAGTGGAGCAGCAGAGGAAGGCACAGCACCAAACCTCCCATGTTCCATTTCCTGGCATGTTAAACTCCCCCACAAACCCTCTGCCCCAAATTCCAGCCCCTCTGCCTGGCAGCAGCTCCCAGCTCAGGATTACACTGCAGTGCCAAGGGAATCAACACACACAGCATTTTTCAGCAATAGAGGTTTCCTAGTCCTGGCTCTGCAGCCTGCAATTACTGCATCTTTGCTGATGTCAGCCCTGCTGCTTTCCCTACAATGCTCTGCATGGAAAAACTGGGATGGGACTTTGGCTACACCGAAAAAAGAACACGGGTTGGGACTGTACATCAGGACTGTGAACAGACAGGAGGCTCCCAGCTGGACCTGCTGCTGTGGGCTTGGAGGTTCTGCATGGGAAGTTCTGAACTCCTTGTGCCCACCCAAGCCCCGCTGGTGTCGGTGGATGCCCAGGCAGTTGCCAGGGAGCAGCAGCCCAGGGCAGCTGCCACCATCCCTGCCCAGCTCTGAGCACACCACACGCAGCTCCCGTGCAGGGATCCCGTGCTGCTTAATTCAATTTGGCAGATAACACTGGGGAAAGGCATTGATTTCCTCCCCTCGCTCCCTCCTTCCCTTCCATCAATTTTCCCAGATAAGCAGCCTGTGGCTCAGGTCCTGCTGGTGACGGATGCCTTGTAATTGCTCTGAATGGATTATCCCCAGACATGGAGCAGGCATTTACAGTGCACAGCTGTAATCAGAAACACTCGCACCCGGGAGAGGGGCTCTGAGGAGCAGACAGCTGGCTCTGGCCTCTGCCTTGTCTCTCTGCTCTTACATTAAGCCTAACTTTATGTATTTGTATTTTTAATACAGTAATTTCCAGGACATTCACTGAAATCAGGGTCCAGATGGGCTCAGCACCATCCCAACCCTCAGAACGGGTCTCTGCTTCTGACAACAGCACAGCCTGGGCTACAAAGGGATTGTCCACCCTGCTCACATCTCTCTAAAGATCTTGCAAATTATTATTTGGCTAAATAAAATCCACCTACTTGAATGGGTAACATCACCCCAAACTTGGGAAATCCATGCAGACAGACTCTGTCCTGGCAATTACTGGCTAAAAGACATTAGATGAGATGGTTCTCACCTCAGTTTATTGCTGCTTTTCTCCCTCCCTCTGCCCAGACTAAATTGTCAGCAGTTTGTTTATCAAGATCCCAGTGACTTTCTAATGTGTATGTCTGGGAGGAGAAAACCATGAATAACAAAGTGGGAGACAGACTGTTACATAGGAACAAAACACAGCAATTTGATCCACTGTATTTTAATTTTGTGCAATTATCCACAGCAGCCCAGTATCAAGGGGCAGCAGATCCACGTCCAGGATGCTTAGACTGAAAATCTGATCGACATCAAAGTGTTTTGCTCTGCAAACTTTCATTAAGGTAACTTAATGAAGGAAGGAAAACAGCAGAGCAGCACCCAGCAAGGAGAAGCTGATCCTGTTCTACATTCCCTGTTACTGGAAGCTCTCACACACTGGGATTTCCTCCAGCACCAGTTTTCCTCTAGGATCCCTACACTAAACAACAGAGCATGGATTGTGCTGGAGGAAGCAGCAAGCTCTCGTCCCCTTTGGTTTGGTGCTTGTGCCACCCTGGTTTTCATTCTCTGCTCCTGCAACATCAAGTTTGGTCACCCTGTGCAGGACATTGGCAATGGCACCTCCACAGGAAACATTTTGTGTTCAGTATGAACAGTACAAACTTCACTCCTCCAGCCTTTAATTCTGACCAAAAACCAATCCTACCCTGAAACAAAGTCCACCTAACCCCACGTTCCAGCTCCCTCTGCTATCTGTGAAAGCAACAGGAGTTCTTTCCTGGAGCAAATGACGCGTTGCTGCTGGTTTGGTGCTGGACCTGGGACTCCTTCCCCGTGCACACCCCACCCCTCCCTGGCCAGCACAGCCCTGCAGGGCCTGGCCTGAAGTGGTGCCCATTTCCCAGAACTCCAGGGAGTGACACCTTAGAATGTTTCACACTGGTTTGTTGAATGTGGAGAAATCAGCTACTCGGAAAAAAAGCTTTGCTAAAAAATCATACAACACAAAGCCCCTTCCCATTTTTGCCCCCCAGAAGCAGCCTGCAGGGAGGGGCAGAGGGGACAGTGGCTTTGGGACCACACGTGCACACCCTGGCTCGTGCAGCTCGGAGATAATGGGCTTTGCAGGTCACTGGCTCTTGAGCACTGTTATCTCTGTGTAACATACACCTTGTTGTGTCTTACTGCTTAATTACAGCTGATACACAGGCCATAATATTGCTTATCATTAGCCAGAGGATGACAATTACCATTTAAGATTAAACAGCTTGCTTTCTTCAGCCAAGTCTCCATGTGACACTTCCTTGCCCAAGAAAGGATTTGCACATGCAGAACAAATCCCCAGACTAATTGGGGATGTGTCCCTCACAAGGAGGAGGAATTTTGGAAGCACACATTACAGATGAAGATCACCAACAGTCACTGCAGGGTTCAGCAGAACCCTGAACTTGAGGTGAAAACAGTGTTTCATAGAATTTCTAAAGTCTCTTAGCTTTATCAGGGCTCTTGTTTCTGAAATGGACACAGTGAACAGAGAGTTGGAAGCAGTTGGAAAGCCTGGACTATTAAAGGATCAGCAAAACTGCTGAGGCTGCACAAGCTGAGCTGTCATTAAGCAGCTTCGCCCTTTCCACAAAACACAGATGTGTTCCTGTGCACAAACATGGTTTTGTCTTACTGTGCACAGACAACAGGAAAACTGCTGGGAAATATTCTGCACTGAAACCCACCCGGGCCTGAGAGGAGATTTCACTACTGATCACCGACAAAAAAAGCAGAAAGACTGAGAGAGCCACATCTCTGCACCTCTGCTGAGCATTTCTGAGATTCCCTTAGAGCAAAGCCTTTCCCTCCAGAACATAAATGTGATAACATACAGTTGTGATGACTCGTAATGTCACAGGTCAAGGGTTTAAATTGTGTGTCCTGCATTTTGCCAACTCCCATTTATCCCATCCAGCACAGCACAAGGGTACCACACATAAATCTTCCAAAAATGTGTTCTGATCTTTCACCTACAGTAGATTAAAAATAGCCCGGAGCAAGAGCTTTTAGCATTTTGTCATAGCAATTTCTCCATCAAATAAGATGGATCACCAGCTCCATGGGGAAGGAATGAACCCACCCCGAGATCAGAGCATGGAAAAGGCTGAGTTCCACCTCCAAGGAGCAGGAGTTGTGCCCTGGGTGGAAATCCCTGCTGAGCTTCCCCTGCTGAGCCCTGCTGCAGCACACAACATCCAGGGAGGCTTTTCTTTCCTCCTTGCACACTTTTCATTTAAGCCTCAAAACAGTTTGGGGAACTCAGGCAAAAGTCTCAGGTCCTGGTTTGGATTTTGAAATCCTCCAGCATGACTTTGGGCACAACTCCCATTTCAGGTTTTATTTTTAAAAAGTATTCTTTGAAGACAGGTGCTAATTTTGGCTATCCAATATAACTATTAAAGCTCCAGCCACTCGAATTTTCTGAAAACCTCAAGGCCAGAAAGTGAATAGCCACAACAAAACATCTTCCTCTCATAGCCCTGCTGAATTATTCTGTTATTAAGCCTTGTTATTTCTTAGGGTCTTGTGGGGATCTTGCAGCAGTGAGATGCACATCACCAGTATTAAAGCACAGAACACTACCTGCAGAACCAAATCTTGACAAAAACCTCTCCTGATCCATTAATATCTGCTGGGCATTAATGGTTCCCTTTCAAAACTTCAGGACCTAACTGCCTGAAAGTGAATCCACCTTTCTGTTATCAGTTTGATAAAAGGTCCAGCCTACTGCAGCAACTGGGCTTTACTTGTGTCTTTATCTCATCACAGCCACAGTTGCCAAAGTGGAATAGATGTCCAAAGAATTTATTCAGGAAACTAAAGCTTCCAAAGCTGCAGCTGCTTCCACATGAATTCAGTGATGCACAGTTTCCCAGCAGCTCACAGAGACTGGAACATCTGTTTACCAGACACCTTTATGACATTCTACCTCAGTGTGCTGCAATCTCAACAGTTATCACATTAAATCTCACAGAGGTGCTAAATAAACTGCACTCAAAAAAACCCACAAAAACCCCAAAAACAAAAACAAACAAACAAAAAACCCCACCGAAAACCAAACAAAAATAAAACAACATAGTCTTGCTCATAACCCAGACAATCCTGAGAAACTGAGAATTTGTACTCTCTGCCACAATTCAGGTGGCAGAGATACCAACTTTCAGGCTTTCCAGAGAGGCTGCCCTTTTATATCAGGCTGATTGCAGGTCCCATTGTCTTAGAACATAAGCAGACATAATATTGTGTATTTTATATATAGATATACATATATACACATATACATATATATATATATATTAAAAAAAAAACAGAAAACCAGCACCTGTAACAGAGATGTGCAGCTCTCACTTGTTCAAGTTATCAATGAGCACTTTCAGCATCATGGGAGAGAAAATGGAGCTGTGAATCAGAACTGGGTTAAGCATACAGGATTTACCCAGTACTGCCCATTGGTTCCCCTTTTCCAAAACACATTCTCATTTTAATCAGATTTTACTTTTGCATCAGGGAAAGAGTCTCTGCTTTGCTCTCACTGCCACAGCTGGAACAACCTCCCACATCAGAGATTTCCACACTTTTCTAACGGGATGCTCATCAAGAAAGAGCCTTCACCTTCCTTCCTCTCAAGTCTCAAGCCCACACTGCAGCTCTTGGATTAGAGCAGAAAACATGGAGAAAGACATATTTANAACTAAAGCTTCCAAAGCTGCAGCTGCTTCCACATGAATTCAGTGATGCACAGTTTCCCAGCAGCTCACAGAGACTGGAACATCTGTTTACCAGACACCTTTATGACATTCTACCTCAGTGTGCTGCAATCTCAACAGTTATCACATTAAATCTCACAGAGGTGCTAAATAAACTGCACTCAAAAAAACCCACAAAAACCCCAAAAACAAAAACAAACAAACAAAAAACCCCACCGAAAACCAAACAAAAATAAAACAACATAGTCTTGCTCATAACCCAGACAATCCTGAGAAACTGAGAATTTGTACTCTCTGCCACAATTCAGGTGGCAGAGATACCAACTTTCAGGCTTTCCAGAGAGGCTGCCCTTTTATATCAGGCTGATTGCAGGTCCCATTGTCTTAGAACATAAGCAGACATAATATTGTGTATTTTATATATAGATATACATATATACACATATACATATATATATATATATTAAAAAAAAAACAGAAAACCAGCACCTGTAACAGAGATGTGCAGCTCTCACTTGTTCAAGTTATCAATGAGCACTTTCAGCATCATGGGAGAGAAAATGGAGCTGTGAATCAGAACTGGGTTAAGCATACAGGATTTACCCAGTACTGCCCATTGGTTCCCCTTTTCCAAAACACATTCTCATTTTAATCAGATTTTACTTTTGCATCAGGGAAAGAGTCTCTGCTTTGCTCTCACTGCCACAGCTGGAACAACCTCCCACATCAGAGATTTCCACACTTTTCTAACGGGATGCTCATCAAGAAAGAGCCTTCACCTTCCTTCCTCTCAAGTCTCAAGCCCACACTGCAGCTCTTGGATTAGAGCAGAAAACATGGAGAAGGACATATTTATGGTTTGGACTAGATGATCTTTAAAGCTCCTTTCCAACACAAACCATTCTGTGATTCTATGCCACTTGTGGTATTCGTGTTTATCTTTTTCCATAGGTTTTTTTACACCAGGCCTTAGGGAACCATTTGTGGGGCCAAAGTAATGTGGACTCACATGATCCCATCACATGTTCCTGTTGGTTTTGATGCTAGGATCAAGAGAAGAGATCCTGTGTTATTTTTATGCTTCTGTTACATTTATGTTATTTTAGCCTCATTAACGGGGCTGTGGAAGGGGAAAGGCTCATGAAAAACACACACAAATGCCAGGACATTGGGTTAATTCAGATTTAACTGAACATTAAAGCATCCTCAGAGCTCCCTTTGGGATTTGGGGAGTGGGGCAAGGGGGCACAGGCTCTTCAATGGCAACAGTGCAGATTCCAGCTATTGGACACTGCAGTGTTCTGCAGTTCTCTGGCTACTGAGTCATGTAAGAAACTCTCTGACACACAAAAATCTGCAATTTCATATTCTGCAGCAGGGAGAGAAGACAGAAAGCAAAGGTGCAGCTGCTAAACTTCCCACCAGAAGCCAATCCAAACGAAGGGAACGGGGTGAGTCAAGCAGGGCCAACAGCATCCTTAGAGGAAAGATGAGAAAATAAAGGAAACATGTTCATCACAGATACTGAGAGATATTTGTGATTTTTATCACTCATCTTTCGGTGTCCTGTGGATTATTTACATTTGGAGGATGGAGGTGAGTATGAGATTCAGCCCCAGCCCCAGGTGATTTGTGACCCCATAGATAGGAAGGGCCTGACTCTCCCAACCCAGTCAGTGATGGAAAGAAACATCTCCCAGAGCCATCCAGTCCCTCCCAGCACTGAGTCAGGCAGCATTCCCCATTTTCTTCCAGCTGCCAGTCATCATAATACCTTCTTATCTGTATCCTCAGGATAAATCCTGTTTGCATTAGAGCCCAAAGGGCTCTGACAATTCCAGCTAAGGTACACTCAAAGGGACTTTTTCCTTCTCTGCAGGGTCTCACATCCCTCCCGTGGCAGGAGGATCCTGGAGCTCAGCAACAGAGGCCCAACACTGCCCTCTCTGCCCCTGCCCTTGGTCCCACACCACGCTAATTTTCCATTTATAAGCAGTTTATATGGAGGCAATAAACTATTCTCAGGTGTTATAAACATTTTACAGGCTGGGGCACTGCACACGCTGGGGTGAACAATTATTTACTAAGGCAGCCACTAATCATTTACAAAATGGGTATGAACTGAGGTTGGGTGTAATCCCCTGCTCTGTGCAGTGCCTCTTATCTTGGCTGCCCCACTGGGACTGGCCAAGGATCCCCACAGTTCAAAGATTATCCAAACACCTCAGGGTAGGAGCAGCCAAGCTTCCCAACAAGGAGCTGTGCCAGGCTCACACCTACCACAGGTTGGAGTAACAAAAGTACAATAAATGCAGGAAAGTTCACTAAATCTCCTTATCAAATGACCCAAATTTCACAGTCCTGATTTTCTGTTATCTACAGGTTCACCACCTGTTTGTAGGGTTATAAATGATTGTGCCAAAGTTCCTGGATATGGTGCTGCAATCTTTAAACACCCTGAATTTTAGGTGTCCTGATATGAAAGGTGCATTTCTTGACCACCTGGGAGTGTTTCCTGTCCACTCTGGAAGGATACAAAGGAATAGATTTTTTTCTTTGGCATTTTCAGTGGGATGAGTCAGAGAGTCGTGAGCTCAAACTGCTGAACATACTTGTATTTTCAGACACCTCAAATGCTTCTATGACACAAGAACATTATGAAATATGAAACATTTCTTTACTGTCAAACCAACATTGCCTTGTCCTGCCAACAACCTGCCTGCTGATTGGGGTTTCTGTGGGGGGTTTTTTCCTCAGCATGAGTTCAAATCCTATGCACTTCTGCCATATTTCAATTATCCATTACATAAGTGATCTTGCATTAATTCTGATTTAGGATGAGTTCACAATACAGGGCATCTGCACAACAGCACTCCCTTCAGCAAACCAGCTTCCTCTGGCAGTATTTTTCATGCTTCAAAACTACTTGTGACCCAGCAGAACTGAGAGTTCCTCTTCCAGCACCTCCTCCTGCAACAGGTGTGTGCTTTCCACATGGAATTATGCAGCAGAACCTATTTCCCCCTTGACCATTACAATCTGCTCCTGCACAGAAGCTGACTTAGATGATAAATCAGCCACTCCCAGGCTCTAATCTGAGGAAACGTTTAAGCAGATCCCTGACAAAGCCAAAGGGAACTGCACAGCCACTGAGTGGGACTATTCACTTGCTCCAGCACGTGCTCGAGCACTTTCCTGAATGGAGACTGTGGGAAGCCAAGGGCAGCCCTGGCCTCAGTGTAACCCTGGAGATACAAGAAGTGTCCAGGCTGCATCTGTGAGCCTGATAAGCTCTAATCTGATAAAGACTTCACCACCCTGGCTGCGTCAGAGCCGCGCTGGAGCAAGTGGATATTACAAGGGTGCTGCTTATCTGGCTGAGAACAAATGGAAACTCATTCAAAGAGCTCAGTGCCTCAGAGATAAAGCTGGGGAGGCCTTGTAGGGCGGGCACAAGGAGATGAGGTTATCACAGAGACAGACAGGCCTGAAAAAACCCACCTCTTCATTACAGTGGCAATTAAAAGATAAAAGTCATAGACCTTCAAAAGCTGTAGAGGTGTCTCATTCCAATTTAAATCACTGGACGTAAAGCACTTATGAGCTTTGAAAATCTGGATCCTATTTGCACTGATTTTAAAGGGCAATCAAATTTATATTACACTTTTTAAAAAGACCTGTCTGTCCCCATTCATTCTTCACAAGTCATTGGAACAAATGAATCTGAAAATTTAGGTTAAAAAGGGAAGAATCCATAAGGGAAGCATGTTCCACATTTCATATTGTCCCCTGTGATGGAATACCAGGTCCAAGGAGGATCCCAGCACCAAAAATGAGCCCTTCAATTTGGGGCAGGACAACAATTAAGACATTTTTGTATGATGCACACCTGTGTACCTCTCCAGTTGACTTAGCAATAGCTACAGGGACACAATGCCTTCAAAAATAATGCTCAATAACTCCCTAAATTAAGCCACTGATGATTAGCACTGAAACTTCAAACAAAAGTATTTCCCCTCTCAAGATATGCCAGGGCTAAAGGAAATTTAAAATAACTCTTTTTTTCTTCCTGTATCTTGAAAACCACTCTGTAACAAGTCAGACTCTACGGAATGGGCTGTTTTCTCACCCAGTGAAACAGGGCACCGGCCAGTTTCATTTCCCCAGCACTGAAATGCTTAAATTCCCTGCTTTAAGGAAGAATTGCAGCTCTGAGCTCCACTCCGTGCACTGTTTCAGTTCTCAGGAGGTTTGTTTCCCACAGCTGCTCTTCAGCCAAGCTGTGAATGAACCTGAAAATTCATTTGAAAACCCCTCTATGGTTTCTCATGCTTTCACAATTACAGTATAGCTTTCCTCAACATTTACACCACCCCCTGCAGGGAATTCCCCCAGCACAGGGCTAAAATTTACCAGGAAGGCTTGTAAACCCTGAAAAGCATTTCATCTCAAAGAAGGCAAAAACTTGGTTTCAAGCGAGTCTGGGAAATTTTCTTTTGCAGGCTCCGTGGTTGTGCTGTGGAAGTTTGGCCTTTCAGAGCTCAGTGAGGCAGCTCCGGAGGACTCTCATTACCGGGAGCGTTCGAAGTGCTGCTGTCTGTCACTTGGGCTGTGACTCAGTAGGAAAGTACGAGAGCTGCGGTTGGGGACAGCCCTGCCTGCGCTGAGCAGAGGCTGACAGAGCCCGGGGGACTTTGTGGGAAATGGCACAGGAGCCACTGCCCGCGCTGGAGTTCCTCCCCTTCCAGCAGACAACAACAGGGTGTGCGAGGATCGGGGTGTGCGAGGATCGGGGTGTGCAGAAAAAGGATGTGCAAGGATCAGGGTGTGCAGAATAAGGGCGTGCAAGGATCGGGGTGACAGGTCAGACCCAACTCTTCACCGATTTCATTTGCATTAGTGATGACTGAGGTCACAGTTCGCACATCAGGGTGACAGTCACCATGGAAACCACTGAAAACATCTGCTTGATGTTTTAAAGAGCTGGGGAGCTGCTGGCCCTGGACAGGAAAGTCTCCTGCCAGAGTGCAGCTCCCAGCACTGGAGCACTGATTTCCTTCATGGCTCAGTCACACCTGCCCTTCCCAGCCCCGTTCCTGGCACATCCCGGGCTCCAAACACACCAGGTGCTCCAGGCTCCCTGGGGCTGCCACTGCTTTGGTCCTGGGGTAAGATTCTGCCACAACCTGACACAGTCAGCCCCCAAATTCACACCCTGGAACCCCAACAGAAGCTCTCATTTTTAATTCATACTGACAAATCAAAAAACTTTCAAATTCTTCAGAATGTGTTTGCAAAATATTGATGGTCATCAGCTTATTATAATACACTATATAAAAATTTATCTTATCTATAATCTAGCTATTAAAATCAAGGTAAAAATTAAACAAAACCCTGGAAAATTAAAATCTACAGTATGGGTTAGTTTCTGATGAGCCCATACAAAAAAATGATGCCTCCATTCAATGCATTGAGCCCATATCTATTTCATTTTTATAACTTACATGTGACTAGATTTTACACTGGCCACTACCCTGCTTTTCCTAGACCTTTAAATAAACAAAGAGGGGAACTTGGGACACTTCTTCCGTGGATTAGCTCTTGAAACTGTGGTGTTTTGGGGACAGGAACTTCCTACAATGTACGAGCATAGCTCTAGAGTAGTAAATCTTTGATGTTTCCTTTTAGCCAGCACATCACAAAACAATTAATATTGTTCAGAAGTGTCTTACATATTCAAAATATGCTCCTGCATAAAGTTCATGCCCGTGAACCCCATTTTAAATCAGTACTTGTGACTGATCAAAGGAAATCACTGACACAGAGTCAGCTACAATGACACTTGCTGGAGCATAATTTAAATAAACACCATGTAAACAACCTCCTGAGACACGTTCACGTTCTCTGAGCAGCAAAGGTGACATGAAAGGCAGCAGGGGGAGGGGTTCAGGCAGATTTTCACTTCAAGTAACAGACATCGGTACCAGTACATTAAATGTGCACAGGAATGTGCCCAAACACAGAGCATCTGACACACAACAGCTCATGCTGGGATTGGAAACCTCTCAGCTCTCTGAATCCGGGTGACTGCATAAAAACCACTTCTTGGGAATGGTCTCCAACTTCAAACCCTACCTGGGAACAGCTGAGACAAATACCAGCCTGCACGGGCCAAAATTCTGCCAAGCAACATTCCAGCACTTCACTAGTACAGTATCATGTTCCACACTTGAGGAACATTCCTGGGAACATTCCCAGGCATCCTTGATTTTACTAGCATGGACACAGCCTAAGATTTCCAGATGCTTGCTAGAATAAAGTTTTGTACTTGGACACTGTCATCTGAACAGAGAACCCAGGCAAACAAAACAACAACAAAAAAAAGGCTTTATTATGGCAGACTGAGTATTAGGGGTAACATTTCCTAGGAGGGATTCCAGGTCTAGTTTGGAAGCAGCACCGTGGAGCACTTGCCAGAGAGCCGTGTGCTCATCAGACCTTCACTCTACCCCCTCACTCTGCCCTGGAACAAACAGTCACAGCAGGTCTGGCAGATCCCACTCGAGCCCCACTGGCTGATCTTCACTTTGGAATTAAAAAGGGATCTCCAAGCTGTGAAGTGAAATCACAAGTGTGAAAGCCCACACAAAACACAGGTTCCTGCCCACGAGCCTGAGGTTTCCCTTCTCACCTCCTTCACCCTCCGAGTCCCGTTTGATCAGTACAAAACCAGTGTCACCTTAACCCAGACACACCAGTGCCCTGCTGTGCAGCTGCACCTTCAGGCTGGGACAAAAAGTTCCAGGAAAGCAGAAAAATACTGCAGGATGTTCAGAAAGGCAAACAGTGGGAAGAATCACTGTAAAAACAGAGAGCATTTCTTTGTCCTCAGGTAAATCTATGAGTATGCCTATATTTGGGTCCAATACTGACTTTTACCCCATTTCAAAAAATGAAAATAGAACTGGAAAAGGCACAGAAAATGGAGGGAAGGGTTATAATACTTAATCAGACTGGGCAACACATTTTCTACAGAAATATTTTTAAATGGTTTAAAAATTTTGAGAATTATTGAAACAAAATAAAATTTTCATTAGCTTCCTTTGATTTCTAATTCCTGATGTTATTGGATCACATTTTCTTGAGGTTTTTTTCCCTGTAAGTTCAAAAGCCACAGAAACCTAGCTTTTCAAACACAAAACCAAGAGTCCTACGGCAGGAATCTAGAGGTGGGCTCGACAAAAACTCCCAAGTATCCCAATGTTAAAAACCAAAGAGTTGGCAAAATACCTCAAATTTGAAGAGGTGAAGAAATATGAATGGCACTAGACGGACTTGAACAGCTGTACATATTTCAGCCCAAGATTTTAAAATTTCTGTCATAATATTGCAGTGAAAAACCAACATTCTCCATGGAAAGCAGCTATTTTCAGTGAAAATGCTATTTTATCAAAACTCTATTTTCCATTAAATACAGTTTTGACAGAAATTTTTCAACTATCCTTATTCAGTGTTATGCTCTGTAGTTGGAAATGTTAGCAGTTTTTAGGCTGTCTCTACAACTGCAAAGATTTATAGGAACTTGGCAAAGATGGAAAACACACCAAAAAAATCTGATTTAAGACTCATCTCTGTCCTTCTATATTACACACATCCCTGGAAATTATTTTACAGAAGTTTAATAAAATACAAGACAGTGACACAGCACAGAAATACTACTTCAAAACTATTAATATTTCCCTGATTTTTGTTCCCCCCTAAAAATTATTGGCAAAGCATCTCCCCTCTATTAGCCCTGGATAATTCCTTTTTGGCTTAACAAACTAGAGGGGCACTTTTCCCCTAGGCAGGTCCTGGTACCTCTGGCCAGTGTTGATTTGAGGATTCTGTAGGTGGAGTTGCCCCTTCCTGTCCTTTGGGATTTGTGGACTGTGCAGAATTCCCTGCTGGAATTACGCAGGACTCCCAGGCTGGCTGCTGCTCCCTGGGTGTATCACATTACAGCCCAGTCTGAATTAAAACCGGGGGGAACCAGGGAAAAAGAGGGTGCAAAACAGGTATTTGGAAAATCAGAAACCCACTAACTACAGAGGAGAAAGAAACCCAGAGAACTTTTGAGTATTGTGTGATAAGCAGCACTTTTTTAAAGCTTTCCAAAAGGTATTTACAGGGGTTTAGAGCTCTGCAGCCTCCCCACTGTGTGCTGAACTTTGGCCAAGCCAGCAAATCCTCAGGAACAGGATCCCACCAGTGAAAAGGGGAAGGAGAAGCCACAGCCATGACCTTCACACAGCCCAGCCCCAGCCTCTGCCTCAGCCTGCAGAGGGACAAGGAGCTGCAGAGTCTGGAGCACTCTCACTATCCCACCCTTCCTGCTCCTGGGGATGCCTGTCCCACAGGAACAGTGTTGGGATATCAGCTGGTGGAAATCAGGGTCTCTCCACTCAGTCTGGGGCCACATTCAGAGCTGCCATGAACCAGGGGAACACTGGGGTCACACAACGTTACTGAAAACAGGACCTGGATTTTGTTGCCACTGTTAAAAGATGTTTCTCTTGTCCCTCCTTCCTCTTCATCTTGCTCAGAACTCTCAAGAGTCACAATCATCAGCAGAGGTCCCTGAGCTTGCAGTCAGGGTTGTGGGATGAGGAGCAGTCTGTAAGAGCTTTTTAACCCACAATTACACACACAGCCCCTTTGCACACAGCAGCCAAAGTCAGGAAGAACCCAGGCACAGAACACCTTGAACCTAAGGGAATGAGAGAGCAAAAAAGACAACCAAGCCTGAAGCAGATCCAAGAGAAGGAATCTTCCATTTAACATCCCCACCTGACTGACTAGAGAAGGATGCAGGGAAACAACAGGCTGTTTCCAAATCAGAGACGTGTACACACGTACACTCACAGAGTTTCTGCTAATTGTCTCTGTGGAACCCCTAAATATCCAAAATATCATTATAAATCCTTCCTTCCTGCAAGCCAGCATTCCCCAGCCCCTTCCATCTCTCACTTCCCCCACAAAAATGACAGACTGACTCTAAGCTCCCACCTGCATAAATCTCCTACAGACAACCACAAATATTTTAGCTATGCTGATTTATGGAAGCACAAGCAAGACTAAACCAGGAGATCTATCCTCCATGCACAGTGACTGATGGCTCGCTGCAAATCTTTCCATTTAAAGCACTGTCACTTCTGCAGTTCCATAGAGAGAGAGAGAGAGAAAAGAGGAATAAAATAATCTGCAGTAATGCAACTTCTGGCAGCTCCTAGGGAAAAAATCCCAAACATTTGTGCAACCTGATTTCTTCCAAGTTTTCCTGCATAAGATCCTTGCTACTAATTGAAGAAATTCTCTTTGAGAGAGGATGTGAAAACAGCTGCAAGACCCCTCAAGTCCTCCTCCTCTCCCTATTACATTTTTTAACTTTGACCACAACAATCCTGATTTACAGGCAATGGGAAGTTGGCTTTTTGACCAGTGTTTTGAGGCTGATGCTTTAGTATCTGTGGATTGAAAGAATGAATGAAGATGGGGATTCCCTTCTCAAATTTCACTCCATCAGTAAATAAAACCAGGGTGCCACTCCTGATTCCAGAGCCATTAACAGGAGAGGGTGGAAGAAGCTTTGGAGGCCACTAGGACCAGGCAACTCCCCTTGACCTCAGAGAACACCCACCACAGATGGGATCATTCTGACAAGAATGAGACGCACGGCTGAGTTTGCTCATGGGAGATAAACAAATGAGACAAACTGTGCCCAGCAAGAGCCCCGTCAGCGTCTGCCTCAGTGTCTCCACGCTGGGTAACAGCCCCACGGAGGCAAGAGCTTGCAGAGGACACTGAGCCCATTTAGTTGTTTTAAGATTTGTGTTTTGCACAAGGACATCCACGGGGACAAGTAATGCTGCTGTGGCAACACTTTACTGCTCCTCTGCTGAGCAGCTTCAAGAGCTGGGCTGGGAGCTGGAGTCACAGAGCAAATCAAGAGGTTTCTGCATCCTGGCTCCACCAGCACCACACTCCCACTGTTCCCTCCTCAGCACTTCCCTTGCACTGGGCTGAGTGGTGCTGAAGGTCCCAGTGTCACCAGTTGGCACAAGCAGGCTGGTCCCTGGAGCAGCTGGGCTCTTGCTGCTCTGCTGTCTGAGTGGCAGCACCGCAGAGCAAACGCCTCTGGGGCAGCTCCGAAATTCAACTCACTCACCAAACCTTGCTGGGCAGAGGGCAACTGTTTTCACATCCCAGCTCCAGGAAAGAAAGAGGGATAAAGACAGCAGCAACAGGTATTTTATCTCTTTGGAATGCAGAGCAGGACAGGTGTATCTAAACTGCACTGGCTATTTCAGGGCCTGTTACACTGTCTACACGGTCATTATACAGAACCCTGGGCTCAGTTTCCTCTCTAGGGTCTCTAAATAATCACTTCCTTTCTCCAGACCTTAACTTCCTCAGTCAGTAAAAGGGGGAAATTAAATCTACTCTCCTTAGAAATGCCTTTAATGACAAACCTTAGTGCAATACCTAATTGTGCAATATCATTAATAAAGAAGACCAGCTGCCAAGTACCTTGGGACATTTCCGTCCATATCAGTGACAAAGTTGAGCAAGTTTATCTTTAAGTTTCTCATCCAATACTCACTAGTGAAACTTGAGAACACCTGTACTAACAGGAAACTTTGCCTTTTCTTGCTATGATTTAGAAAAATGAAACAAAACAGTGGTAACATTCTGTACTTTTTTTTACCAGCCTGCAAATGCAACTCAAAGATGGGAAAAGAAAACCCTAATTTGAGAAGGAAATTCAAAACCCCAGAAATCAGTAACAGACACTCCTGTAAGGCCCAGGTGATTCTCCTGGATCTGAGGGCTCCCCTGAAGCTGTGCACACTGAGATAGCTCTAAGTAAAATCTGGACGTGGTTATGCAACTTGCAGCACCTTCAAACAGACAGTACAACAAAAAAATCAAAGAAAAGCCAGAGAACAGGGATGAAAAGAACCACTGGTAAACAACTGGGTGGAAACCACTCCTTTAAGAGTTTGTTTTTGCAGATTATCCTCTTCAAGCTGCAGAAGGAGGCCAGGGAGAGCCTTTGTGATGTGGGCCCTGCATCCATTCCCCGTGCTCTGAGCACCTGAGCTCCAGTGCTCACACTGGGTGCAGGAGGAGAGCTCTACTCTGCATCCTGAGGCAGGAATGGTGGAATAAATGAGGAGTCCACGGAGTCTTTGCAGTTCACAGGCTTGACCTACTTCAAAGGAGGACCAGGGAAGGCAGTGGCAGGTTCATGCTGTGAAGAAATTGTTGCTGCTCCAACCCACCATGGCAGATTGCAGGATGCTGCTGTGAGGTCACCTGAACAGATTCACTACAGAATTCAAAGCCCCAGAGTGACCTATTTTACGTCTGATAATGAAATAAGATGCTGGGAATCATTTCCAGAGAAGTACCTGGTCAGTGACTGCAGTGAAATGTCAGTATAGTCAGCACAGCCCTCTCTAGTACTGCCTGACCTGCTCAAACAAAAAAATATAACCACACTGACTTTTAACCCATTACTTGTTTACTTTACTTTTACATTTTGAGAGCCTTACAAAGGACATGAAGCCAGAGACAAACCACACAAACGTCATCAGAATCGCTTTCTAATCTCAGACTCTTGTAAGTCAAAAGTAACTCCTCAATGAGAACAATTTAAACCAGAAATTAAACCAGGGGTGTGTTTATACAGTTGAATAATCAATAAATGGCTATCTGAAAGAATTAAGAGGCAGGAATTTCAAACCTGAAGCAGTAATTTTTGTGCCAATATTGTTCCTTCTGACTACCAACCCCTGCACAAAAAAGGTGGTACATATTCATAGTTCACTACCAAATGTCAGGACATTTTCCAAAAGAGGTCAACTCCCAGCTTAGGTACTTAAATGATGGCTGAATTTCCAAAAACACATGGGACAAGGTCAAGGCTAAGATGGTATTTTGCTTTCTTTTGGTCCATAGAAAATGGAGTTTTGGCAAAATCCAGAGGTTTCACTTCAACAGAAATGAGGAACCTGTTTGCCACAAACCAGGAATCAGCACTCTCTGACTCCTCCTGCAACTCCAAGGACTTGCTTTTCAGAAAAGCTTCCTACTTGGAAAGCCAACAGCCTCAAAGGACAAGAAAGGGCCTCGGGAAAGGAACTGCTTGTGCCTCTCCCCTGACATTCCATAGCAAGCCAAACACAGACTGTCCCCTGCCCCGCTCTGACAGCGGAGAGCTTCGGAACACAAAACACAGAGCCCACGGATCACAGGATCCCCATCCCAGTTCTTGTTTCCTCCCAAAGCTGCATGACCTCACTGCTCAGGCACTGATCCTGGATCTGTGCAGGGAATGGGTGGGAAGTGGCTGGATCCTGGATGAGTTGTTAGCACAATGTGCTCACGTTGCACTTCTCCCAGCATCCAATATTTTTGGTTGTGCCTTGAAAACCAGCACAGGGAATGGAGAGGCTGGGGATATTTTTTTGTGCAGAGGAGAAGAAAATGCATTTCAAACTGAGCAAGAAAGCTGCCTCTCCCAACGCCGAGAGGGGAGGCTCGGGAAACCAAGCACGAACAGGATTTTGCACATATGAAAACATTCTCACAAAATGAGAGAATCTGTAACTTTGCAGCCTGGATTCTTCCCCCTGCACAGGGACCAAGGGCACTGCTGATGTGCTGCAGGTGCCTGGCATGCCAAGAGGGATGGATTTGTTGAGTATGAGCTGAGGATGCCTCTGCCAGCTCCTCTCGCCGCAGGTTGCAGGACTGATGTTATAACAGGCAGACTTCAAAACTGCAAAGAACATTCCTTTAAACACGAGGGTCAGATGGTTCTGATCAAAAGAAAATAAATCAGAAAAGCAAACAAATGCATTCAGGAGGACAAGTTTCACCATGAAAGGCGAAAGGGTCTTTTTTCTTTGCCTGCTATTACCTTTATCATTCTGAAAATAATGGTTTGGGAAGCAGATTTCAATATATGCCATAAAAAAATCAGTGGCCAGCCTGGAGGGAAGGGTGAACTACTCTGGATGTTCTAACCAATGAAATGATTTAATAACATCAGCTAGTACAGCTCACTTATAACTTTCATAAGCTTTCACACTGTATTTTACTCACTTGAGAATTCTTGACAGCTGTTAAGACACTTTCCAGGCACCCAATTAGGGCAGAGGAATGGTACAATTCCAAAAATTATTTTCAGAATTGTCGGAAAATTAAGAGTAAACGATCGTGACTTTTTCTTTTCTTTCAAAGAAAAAGGTATGATAGCTGACATTAAAATGTTTCTGAGGGAGCAAATACTAAGGAAGTATTTGCACGTGGCAAACAGGCTGAAATCTGGGTAAGAACAAATCCACAGCAGTTCACAGGGCTGAGGAAATAATTTCTCCAGCCAGCCACAGACAATCAGGAAGGTCTGTTGCAGGTTTTATTTTTGGCTTGGTTAAATGTGATATATAAGATTATCAGGTACACTGCAGGGAGATAAACCAGCACAGAACAGAGGCAGATCTGGGCTATTTAATGAAACACCTTCTGGTAACAATCCAGCTACATAAGAGGTCTGTATCCTGCAAACCTTGCCAGGCTGAGCAGAGGGTCTGACAGTAAAGTGGTGTTTGTATTTTTTGAGGAGTTCATCTGAGTACAAACCTCCTCCCATCTCTGAATGAGCAGGAGGACATACTACACCAAAACCTGGACAAAGCAGGGCCCAGCTCCGTCCTGCTCCTCAGGCTGTTTGTGACTTGGCTCAAACCCGACTGTCCCCCAGACCTGCTCAGCACAACCAATACCTGGCACTAGGCACATGGCCTGGGCTTAAAAATGATCAAAAATGGACAGCTTGGGCAAAATGGGATGTGCCCAGGAAAAGGTAATGCTGTGTGATCTGCATTTCTCTTACTCATTTAGCTTCAGGACTTTTTGCAGGACAAGAACTTTACACAAAGTGGAAAAGAAAGCTCCTGAGCTCAGTTTGTGGCTGACACCAGCCCTTTCTTGCAAAATTTGTCAGGTCACCCCACTTTCTGCATACAAAGTAGGTTTAAACAACGGTTTCAGATGCATTGGGAGAGCAAGATGAGCACACAGAGGTGAGCTGATGTGTGTAAAATGCTTCAAAATCCCTCAGCTGCAGACACCAAAGCAAATATTCATCATGTTAGAACAAAGCTAGTGTTCAGAAAGCTTTCTTCCATTATAACTGGGGAATTCACACACCCAGAGCACACACTGCCCCTTTTCTTGAACCAAATTAATTTGGTACTACTGCAACCACAGAGCCTGACATGGTGCTTACATGCCAGTTCATCCCAGGTCCCGAAGTGTGTGCTGTGGTCACCAGGACAAATGCAGGGTTTCTGTGCAGGACAGGCCAAGTGCAGAGAGTGTGAGTGCCAGGAATGGCAAGGGAGCAGGGACTGGGAAATGGGAATGCATCACTGCCCTGTGCAGACAGAGCTGGGCAGGAGAGCCCAGCAAAGATCTCCCTGTGATCTCCGTGCCCCTGCACAGATCCTCATCCCACCAAAGCTCATGGAGCTGGAGGGTGGCAGCAGCTCCCATGCTCGTCCAGTGGGACACGGAACAAAAGGCTGGAGCACAACGATCCCAGGTGGAAGCTGCTGGTACGGTTTGTGGGGTGAACTCGATCGCTCTCTAACATCACAGCTGCTCTGCGTGGCCAAGACAGTGAGTGTCCCAGTGAAAGGGGAAAAGGGGCATTCTGAAGGAAGACTGAAGAGATCTGAAGCCCAGATAGACGTTTTCAAAGGCTGGGCAGAGTGGCAGATGCCTGTCCGGTAATTCCTCCTGCCTTCATCTTCTGAGCTGTGCAGTGGCTGTGACTAATATCAGTCCTCCCACTTCTCCAGCCTAGTCATTTCAGCTGATATTTTAGAGTGTACCACACTGTGCTGACATGCCTCCACCCTCTGCGAGCTTTCCTGTTCTAGAGAGAGACACAGAGAGAATGACTCATGCAGCTCTCCTACTATTCGAGCCTTTTAAGCAAATTCAAAGGAAAGTTTTAAAGGTGCTCTCTTGATTTGGGAATGCCTGGGTGGGGTTTTCTTTTTCTGCGTGCGCTTGTTTTGTCAAATTACATGTAATTTTCCAACCTCTATGATGCTGAGACGTTTTAATAATTCATGAACCTTCCTGACACCGTCAAATTGCAATTTGGAAATGTCAGAGGTACCCACTGGTATAGGCATTTGTGAATGCTACAGGAAAGGAAATGGAAAAGAAGAAGGATGGTAGAATTAGGTTGCTAAATGCCATGTCTGGCTTGTGCTCTGTTTGACAGCCATAATTAAGAGCTGAGGTGGTAGAAAGACGAAAGTGAAAAACCTGAAAGGAAATTGTATGAAAAACCCTGATACTGATGCTAATTGGTAACTTTTCTGAGGAAAAAGAAACACTGGAGATTGTTATTTAACTTGAAGAACATTTATGCCACTTTCAACTGCAAAGTATTTTATCACCGAAGCTGGGGGCTTTGGGGTGACCTAATTGTGGTCTTCCAGTACCTGAAGGGGCTGGAAGAAAGGTATAGGGGAACTATTTACAAGAGCCTGGAGTGACAGGACAAGGGGGCATGGCTTCACACTGACAAAGAATAGGTTTAGATTGGATACTGGCAAGGAATTCCTGGCTGTGAGGGTGGTGAGGCTCTGGCACAGGGTGCCCAGAGCAGCTGTGGCTGCCCCATCCCTGGAAGTGTCCAAGGCCAGGCTGGACAGGGCTTGGAGCAACCTGGGATAGTGGAAGGTGTCCCTGCCCGTGGCAGGGGATGGAAGAGATTGGTTTGGGTGGGAAGGGACCTTCAAGCTCAATCTGGTATTACAAAAGGTACAACAGCAATTAATCCTGTCTGCGATATGAGCAAAGAAACAATAAAACCAGCAGGAAATAAGGACTTGAAAGTACCTCTGTGGGTTTTACCATACTTGAGCTGTTTTGAAGGATCAGGCTGTATTTCAAATCTTCATGAGGACACTGCAGATCCTGCTTGCAGCTTCACCCAAACACAGCTGATGATGACAGCAATGGGATCATGCAAAAAAGAGCTGGATCACTAGAAGGCAAATCCTCATCCACAGTGGGTGGTCACCACGAGGGACACCTTCTTTGTCATGTGAAAGTGTAACACTATTAAACCAGTGAGGGACACTCCACTCTCTCTCTGGGGAGTCTGTTGCAGTGCTGGTGAAGAAGCTCTGCCTCATGTCCAGGTGGAACTCTGGGCTCAGGCCCTGCCCGTGGCTCTGGGGCCATTGCTGCGCCCCTGGAGCAGAGCCTGGGCCCTGCTCTGCCCCTCCCTGCAGACAGGGACACCCAGGGCTGAGGGCCCCTCTCAGCTGGGGCTCCTCTCCAGGCTGAGCAGCCCCAGCTCCCTCAGCCTTTCCTGGGCACGGAGACGCTCCAGGCCCTTCCTCATCTCCGCAACCTCCGCTGGCCCCGCTCNGGCCCCAGAGTGTCCCGGGAGCGCCGGGGAACGGCCCTGGAGCGGCCCGAGGGAGGGAACCGGCCCCAGAGTGTCCCGGGAGCGCCGGGGAACGGCCCTGGAGCGGCCCGAGGGAGGGAACCGGCCCCAGAGTGTCCCGGGAGCGCCGGGGAACGGCCCTGGAGCGGCCCGAGGGAGGGAACCGGCCCCAGAGTGTCCCGGGAGCGGGGCGGGATGGCCCGGGAGCGCCCCGGGGCAGGGGCCGAGGAGCAGCTGCCGCCTCCCGCGGGGCCGCCCGGGAAGAGCCGCCGTCCGGAGCGCTCCCTCCCTCCCTCCGGCTGGAGCTCTCCATCCCTCTGGCCCGGAGCGCTCCCTCCCTCCATCCCTCCGGCCGGGAGCCCTCCGTCCCTTGGCCGGCAGCTGCCGGGGAGGATCCCCCAGTGGTTTTTTACAGCCGTCGGGTCCAACCTGCGGTTTTTGCCTCATTCAACCCCTTCGAGCCCCGCACCGCACCCCTGCCCGCTGTGAGCCAAGCGGGTGCGGGAAAGACGGGTCGGTGTGTCCAGGGTAGGGCAAAAACCCCGAGCTAAACCCTCGAGTCACGACTTGAGCACGGAAGTGGGGATGGAACGGAGGTTCTTCTGAAGATGCAGAACAAACCTCCCCCAAACCTCTTCACAGTTACCGCGGGTGAAACACTGGCAAAGCCTTTTCAATTCATTCACCGCCCCAGTCCCTTTGACGGGGTAAATTTTGCCATCCCACGGCCAGGCTAAGCCGTGAACACGCTCGTCCTCCCCGTTCCATGTCGGCAGCGCCCAGGAGCAGCGTCTGTCCCAGTGGGACTCCGAGCCGACATATGTCAGTGACTCACCCAGGCGCCTGCCAGATCATTAGACCATGAATACTTCTCAAAAAGNCCTCACCGGGCTCACCCCCAGCGCCGCCGCAACTCCCGGCCCGGTGTCCCCGGCCCCGCTCAGCTGAGGGGGCCCGCACGCGCCGGCGCCCCCTGGCGGCCGCTGCCCGCCCCGNTTTTGCCTCATTCAACCCCTTCGAGCCCCGCACCGCACCCCTGCCCGCTGTGAGCCAAGCGGGTGCGGGAAAGACGGGTCGGTGTGTCCAGGGTAGGGCAAAAACCCCGAGCTAAACCCTCGAGTCACGACTTGAGCACGGAAGTGGGGATGGAACGGAGGTTCTTCTGAAGATGCAGAACAAACCTCCCCCAAACCTCTTCACAGTTACCGCGGGTGAAACACTGGCAAAGCCCTTCCAATTCATTCACCGCCCCAGTCCCTTTGACGGGGTAAATTTTGCCATCCCACGGCCAGGCTAAGCCGTGAACACGCTCGTCCTCCCCGTTCCATGTCGGCAGCGCCCAGGAGCAGCGTCTGTCCCAGTGGGACTCCGAGCCGACATATGTCAGTGACTCACCCAGGCGCCTGCCAGATCATTAGACCATGAATACTTCTCAAAAAGACCCAAAAAAAGAAAAAAAAAAAAAAATGCAGCCCAATAGCAGCTTCTGGAAAAAAAAAAGGGACACCAACAAACAGCATCAACACTCCCAGCCAGCTCAACCCCTCTCACAGCCGGACTGTTTGTCTGACCTGGGAGGCAGCATTTTATCACTTAGAGATTGCAAGTTCGATTGCAGAGCCTAGGCTGATGGCTGGCTGGATAATTTGTCTCTCAGCTCCGAGAGAAATGATGGAAGTCAATTTGACAGCTGCGAGGCTCCCTAAGGATTCCAGACCCAAAGTGCACGGAGCAGTGACAGACACGCCGATGCGCTGAATATCAATGAAGCTCTGCCTGGGAATAATGCTGAGGCAATACAAATTGCACATGTTCAGCTGGAAGGTTATCACTATCATTAGAGTTATTAATTATTGTTATTATTATTTCTATTATTAAGATGTAACAGAAGCCAACAGCTCCTCGTGGTCTTGTAGAAAGCAGATGAGTTCCCAGCTCTGACCGACACGCTGCTCCCCAGGTCAAGTAGCATATGGGTGGAATCACGGAATTACTGAGGTTGGAAAAGACCTCCAAAACCATCAAGTCCAGCCTTTGACTGACCCCCACCTTGTCACCAGCCCAGAGCACTGAGTGCCACGTCCAGGCCTTCCTTGGACACCTCCAGGGATGGGCACTCCAAACCTCCCTGGGCAGCCCCTGCCATGGAGAAATTCCTGCTGCTGTCCAAGCTGAGCCTCCCCTGGCACAGCTTGGGGCTGTTCCCCCTTGTCCTGTTCTTTCTTCCCTGGGAGCAGAGCCTGCACCCTCCTGTCAGGGAGTTGTGGAGTGCAAGGAAGTGGAGCTACAGAGGGTTAAGAAGATCCTGCACCAGAAACAGCCACAGAGCTTTCCAGTGGTTGGAGAAGCAACAGTCCTGGGGTCAGGGAACAAATGGACTCATTTGGGCCCAACCTTCCTGGGAGTGGAAACTCCATTGCCTTCTCTTCTCATGGTGCAGGGAGCAGCCCCATGGATCTGGGAATGATCAGGCAGGATGCACAACCAGGAAGGTCAGAACCAAAGGGCAAGGACAGAAGTGCTCACGCTTCTGGTGTGTGTTAAACCAGCAACACAGACCTGCTGAGCTGGGAACTGCAGAACTTGGCCATCAGTACCTATCAGACTGCACTTTATAAGCTTAAAATAATAACACTCAAGCCCCTATCGCTCGGTTTCTGGGATGGGTGGCAATAAAACTGAACATCCTTTGCTGTCACTTGCAAACACAGGTGTTCTCATGTGAAAGCCAACTTAGACCCTTTGCTTATTCTGACTTCTCTGGCTCCCCTGGCAAGCCTTGGGCAGTTGGCTTAAAGATCTTTAAATCTGAAGTCAAATGCAGCATTGAAAAAAAAAAAAAGAGGGAAAGGAAAAGAACCCCCCACCTCTAAGCAAAATTACTTTTGTTCTCATATTCAAAACTGTCCTTTTTTGCCATTTGGAGGAAAGGGATCAATTAAAGGAATATACTATAACCTGCTTACATAGCAAATTTATTCCTGAAAAACAGATTTACAAGGGAAACTCAGCTCAGTGGCAACACCATCAATTCAGTCTGAAGCAGCACGATTGTTTGGCTAAAACTATGGCAACTGCACAGACACTAACATGCAATCCTGCTTTATTAAATCAAACCTCCAGTGAATCTGTTATCACCATAGTAACACTTAGTTATTACATGGAAACATGTGGAACTACAGTTGGATATTAGCATCTGGTTAGCATCTGCACAGTCTCTTATTCACATTACTAAAATTATAATCCAGGCAGTGAAAAACTTAAGTAAAACTGTAGCTTTAAAGCCAAGTCCTGGTCTCAGGTGCATTATGTTTAATGTACGGGTCTATGGTACATTCCCTATATCTGGGTTTATAATTAGGGGCTTGGGGTGGTATTTGGAGGTTAGTTTATGTATCTCCTAGGATGTAAATGCACACAGTGTTGGTTGTAATAACATCCAGGCAAAAAATTGCAAAACCATACGATAATTGCAACTGACCTTGCCCCGAGCTCTCTCCCCAGCAGGTTTGCAGGGCCTGCTTTGAGCATTCCCCAGCTCTGAGCACTTCTAAGCTGAGCTTGTTTGAGTCTTATTTATTTTAAGCCACCTGCCACAACATTTTTCCTGTCTTCTTCCTCCCACATAAAGTGTGGCACTTTGTATTCAGGCCAGTGCCATTTTGTGAATAGAGCTCAGAATTCTGCAGGCTGAGGGAAGGGGTTGGTTTTAGGCCCAAAGATCTACACACGGTTGGGATGAGAAGTGGCTGAGTTGTATCACTAGAAAAAGAAATTCCTGGGCTAAAAAGGATAGGAATAAAAAAGGAAAACTAGTGGTTTTCTTCTGGGCTAATAATAGATTGTGATATACTTTTTTCCCCCTCTGCCACTGAAGCCCACATACTTTGACTGTCAGTAATCAAGTTTCTAGATTTATAGAGAGATGGAAACTAGTAAATATTCCCTGTTATTTAAACATAATTTCTCATTTTTCAGGCTATAGCAAGTAGAAAGTATAAGATGGAACAAAGTGTTGCACACTATTCAAAATATGCCTCTCCTTGCATGAGCAAAGTCTGTCATGCCAAAGGAAGGAACAGTTTCAAGCACACTCAAATTTTAAGGAAGTCAGTAAATTGAGACATGCATATTCATGATGAGTCTCTAACTGCTACCATGGAAAGTTTGATGGAGGTTTTGGGTGACAAAAAGACAGAAGAATCCATGAAATATAGAGCTTCCTGATCATTCCAGGTGCCCACTTATCAACACAGCCCAAAGTGCTGTGGCAGCCTCAGAGATCTCAAAGGGGCCTTGTAGGTTCAAGGATGACCAACCCAAAGAGCCTCTTCAAGGGCATTTCCTCCTCTTTCCTCCACAACCAACCAACTTCAGGGTCTCTCCCAACGTAGTGATTCAACCCAGGTGGAACAGCTCCCTCAGTCATTAATTAATTAGTGCCAATGGAGCAGAGACTCTCCCCAGCTGGGTGAGGGGACACCAGCCAGGCTTGGTAGAAACCATATGGGGGAGGTCTAAATTGCAGCATTACCAGAGCAGGTGAATGATGCTGGCACTATTTGGGGATGAGATTAACATTACTCCTGTTTTACATTCACTTACTTTCTCCAGTCTACAGTAAAAAGCACTGTCTTGGCTCAAAGTACAGCCAGAAATTGGAATTCAGAGTAACAGGCCCTCCAAGAGCCAGGTGCAGGCACAGAGCTGCACCCACTGCACCCTGCAACTGCGTTTTGGTTAAATGAAAGTGCCAGTACACAATTCAAAAGCAGCACAACACACAGCACCACTAAGGGCAGACAACAGAAATAACAATGACTGAGACAGGGGTTAAATTAAATCTGCAGCTCTTTTTGTGCTTTTAGTCACATGTCAGGCTCATAGATGCTTTTTGTCTTTTAATATAAATTCTACAACTCCCTCCTGACTCCCACACAAAGCAACAGGCTACAGACATTAAAGACACAATCCTTCTCTGGCTAAGAAGGAGCTTTAAGATCCCCAAAGTCACACCAGTAAGAAGCCACTAAGAGCAGTTGCACCAGTAAGAACGGGTCAGACTGTGTGTGTGAACACTGGTGAAACTCAAGCCCCCTGACCCAAGGCACACAAACTCTGCAGGGAGAGCACAGGTAAGCCCCAGGGCTTTGCCTCTGTGCCAAAGCTCAGGTGCTATGTGCTCCCTGGGCTTTCCTCAGCACAGCTCTCACACAGTGGCCATTTGAAAGTTACTGCTTGCTTGCCTTTTTTTTTTTTTTTTTTTCCTTTTTAAAGCGTGAAAGAAACTCAACGAGGACCCACACTGAGCAACCTCCGGTCTAAAAGTAAAAACATACTTGGTACATACCCCTGCTAAAGCCAAAAGCAGCACCACAGCAGGACTGATCCTCCTTTGGCTCTGATCTTTGGTGCTCCCTTCCCCACTATTCAGTTCACCTTCCAGGAGAACCTGCTGCTTCCAAATGGCAATTTCGTAAGCACCTGTGAGAGAACTTAATTGGAACTAATTATCTGTTGGTTGTCTGGGACCTGAGAAGTCACAGCAATTACTTCAGTCAAGAAACAACCTGGGGGAGGTCGTTGCTTCTCTTCAGAAAAATGAACTAAGCTACTCCCTGAAGGAAAGTTCTTAAAGAGATGGAACCTGTCAAATGCAAGTTAAATACAAGTCAGTGAAATCACACCAACCAATGATTTATGATTGTCATTAATAAACACATCTCTAACAGGAATCTGCATATGCTCATCAAAGATAGGTTTATTCCTGCTAGTTTTGATGTGATTACAGAATTGTTTGTTATCAAGGCAGGCACTACCATGAAGATACATAAACAAAGGGAAAAAGATGATGAGCAGCCTGGCCTATTTGGGCAGTGGTCTAATTGGCACTTATTTATCTCCACAGAGAAAAAAAGGAAAGGCAGAAGTGAGCAGTTAAAGAAGGAAGGAAGCTTAGCAGAAAAGGCTGTGAGTTGGAAGAAACAGTTGTGAGCCTAAAGCAGAAAGAATTCAATGAAAACTGCAGAAAATTCTCTGGTGATTTATAACTGTACAGTTCTCATTCTATGAAATAATGATAACTGAAATTAAGTCCTCTTTCAACACTACAGGACATTTCCTTTGTGATGGAGATGAATCCTGTAAGAGCCCCAGTGAAATATTACAGTGCTGGCCAAGAGAGAGCAACAGCAACTCTGCAGTATCTGTTTGCCTGTGTAGCACAGGTGCATTTTAACCAAGTCTCCCAGGAGATTTGCCTAAGGCCAGACTGTTGCTGTAGAAAAGGACTAGAAAAGAAATATGTTTAAGTCAAAGCAAAGGTAAATTTGGCTGGACTGCTGCCTAATGGGAGGAAGAAGGAATAACACAACTTTTTAAAAGCAGCTCTCCAGTGGTTAGATTTCCCTGCAGCACATGTGCTTGGGAAGATGCAAGCCAGGTATTTACTTTCAATTCTGTTGAAATACAAAAACAAAAAGAAGATGGCCCTCCTGGAAGCATAAATAACAAATTCAGGACAAAGCAAGAAAGTTTACAGAGTACTTGTTTTTGGGAGCAGCCAAGGTGGAGGCTGTAAATGATACCAAGAAGTATTAATGCAGTATTTACACATTCTTAAACCAATTTAGCTCTGACTTCAGTAACTGTGGAATTAAGCAGAAGGTGACCAAAGAAGGAGAGAATTATGGTATTCAGTGATGGGGAAAAAATGCCAGTGAAAGGATTAAAACTGTGGTTACATTTTTAGGGCAAGAGTTGTTTTGGTGGAGAGTGCCTGTGTCAGTGTTGGTTACGGCTGGATGACAATAGACAAGATTCTCTTCATGTCCAAAATATTATTAAATGTTCTCAGAAATCAGCAGCATCTCCTTGACAGCAACTCTGGGCAGTTCATGAGCTCTTTCTCCCAGCACATGATGTGAAGAAAGCAGAGGGTCTCACCTTCCCTGTTCCCTTCCTGGGGGAAGTCATTCTCCACCAGCCAGTGCTTCAGAAAACTTGGATTTTGCAGGTAGCTGGGAGAATCTTGCTGGATAAGACCCTACATGCTTGAAATCAAAAAGCAGGGCTGTGTTTCATGGTCGGCTGCATCCGTAAAATTCTTTATCATGTCTCTGTCTGTTGGGTAATCTCCATTAAACTCGATAAAAACTTTTGATAAAATCCACACTGAGAGCAAAGAACAATGAGGAGGAGGAGAAGAAACCAATTTTAACAGCTTCTATATGACTTTCCATAAAATCCATGGTTTTCCTTTCTGCATAATTTACACAAAGGCCTTGAAGATTATAAATCAGGGGAGAGGGAATAAACGTTTATTTGCATGAAATGGAAACAAAAAAAAAATAGAACTACACATAATACCTTATATTCTACTCCAAGGAAAGTCACAGACCTGTTTCTGTAAGCTTGGGAAGGAAGCCAAGAAGACTGGAAATACACAGAAAGCTTTAAACAATTGATCTTACTGGGAGGTTACACTGGTACCTTTTATCCTCCTGGTATCCAGATGTTTCAGAAATACTTGTAGGTTTCTGGGGAGTAAATTGGAGAATCATTCCCTTCTTCCCCTTCTGGGCTCTCCCTGGCCTCCAGTGTGGGTTCCCTGGGCACTGCAGCCACCCTGCCCCAGGGGCTGTCTCTGCCCTTCCCACAGGTTGGGGTTTGGAAGGAGCATCCCGAGGGAGAACTGGGAGCTCTGGGGGGCACAGCCTGTGGCAGGGGCTGCTGGGCACTGCTGGGGGTTCAGAGAAGGGGAAGGAGAACATTTCCCATTCTGCCCTGTTAATTCTGTGTTATTCCCTTTAATACCTTGATACACCTTTTAATTCAGAGCTGCTGGAAATGGCTGGACTTCAGTGAGGGCTGAGCTCGTGCCTTTATGGAGCTGCAGTTCCATGCACAGCATCCTTGCTCCTGCTCTGCCCTGGGAAATGGACCTGCAGTGCCCCCAGTGCTGCAGCCCCCACTCTGGAAGGCTCTACAGAACCCTCCAAGATATCACTTAACTACAACTGCTGGGAGGTCAGAGGGACTCTCCCCTATTAACCACAGCCTGATGTGCCTTCCCGAGATGGGTTTCAAGGAAGAAAAATGCTCTGACAACCCCCACCCCCTGCCAACATGAAAACTGGAGCATGCCTCTTTAAAACTAGCCTATTTAGGCCACAGATGCTAAATGAATTCAGCAGACAGACGGAGTAATGGAATGTCAGTGTTCCAGTCTGCTGCCTTGAAGCAATAGGAGTTTTTTATTATTAATTTCTCCTCTCATTTTCCAATGCTGCCTCTGGGCTCCATGCTTTAGATGCAGTATTCTTGTCAGTCTCGCTAACCCAATTTGGATATAATTAAATTTTAAAATATTAAAGGGATTATAAATACTTCCCACCCCACTTCTCCCGCCCCATTCCCTTTTATGCTGTCCCTCTAAAACTGCTGAATTTTGCTTCAGGACTTAAAATGCTGTACTGCAGAATCTGATTTGTTACTGCAGTTTCCTTTGCAAAGGCTAGAGAATATCTGAAGGGAAAAAGCCCAGAGTTAATTCCAGTAAAAGGTGCCCAGGAGCTTTATGAGATAAAGAGCATTCTGCCACCCTGACATCTTGGAATTTGATCTCGCTCCCACTTAAATTAATGTTAAGGCTCTCAAATTCTTAGAATGGAAGAATTTTTGAGTCACATAGAAATTCTCATAATGACACAAAACAAGGATGGAGTTTATCACAGAATCATTGAGGTTGGCATCTCCTGGTCCAACACCCTGCACAGGCAGGGTTGGGACTTTGTGGAGAGCCATGTCCCGTTGGGTTTTGGATGTATCCAAGGATGGAGACTCCACAGTCTGCCTGAGAAACTGATCCAGGGTTTGACCACCTTGCAGTAAAAAGCTGGATTTAACTAGGTGTGGTGAACTTTGGCATTTAGTGACGATGCCAACATTTTCAAGCTGGCTTAGCAGCTACACCATAAAGCAGAATCCAAACCTTTTCTTTTTAACATCTGTGAGAAGCATCCAGATTTTCCAAAGTTCAAAACCAAGGATCTCTCATTGAGAAATGTATGTAATATTTCCTCGTTATACTCTGCTGTGAGAATAACACCATTTCTCTGTTTCCCTCCTGCTAATGGGTGAAGGTTGGAGCTTCTGGTTGCTGAAATCTGGACACTTACAGAGGATTATTGATTTTTGTGACTAGGAAGAACAGTGTTTCTTTTGAAGCCCATCTCAGATATTAACATTAGGTATATTCTTCTTTTTATATGCCCCAGAAATAGATTATAAAGGTTTGTATTTATTAGTCCTGAAATGGCAGCTGAATTATTCTGGTAAGATGCCTCCAGTCCTGACTGTTTGGATCTTTAAAAGGCAATTCTCCAGGTTTAGGAAGACAAAATCCCACCATGAGTCTTAGAGTAGATGAAGGTTTCCTAACTCTGAGCCCTTCCCTTTTGTGGGTTATTTTAAATCTCCATCTGGAACAGAGCCTACAAAAGAAAAGATGAGGCCATTACCAACTCATCTCTGCCATCTTTGTCCCACATTTCCATCTTGAAAGGATTCTGTTTAGCTTCAGATCTTTCGGGGTCACCAGTGCTTTGTTTCAACAACTGTACTCCAGACCTCGGGGAGACTCAACCAGTCAGTTTTGTTTATGGCTTCCATTTCCTGTATATTCTTCCCACTGATTGTGTTTCCCAGTTCACTCCACATCTCAGATGGAAAATCAAAAGTTGGGGGAAACAAAGGGAATCCAGTGTGTCACACATATCATGTGTGACAAACAGAGCTTAACCAGAGCACGAGAATGGCTGCTGAGGATCTTGGACTTGCTTTTGCCTGGGAAGGAGTCAGCAGAATCCAATCAAACCCAGGTTTGCCTTGTGATTTAGATGCAAAATCCTGATGCCATTGAGAAAAAAAAAACCCAAACAGCAAACAAAGTCACTAGACAACTTCAAAGACTCTGGGGACACATTAAAGAGGGCAGATTTGTGGGTTTTCATATCCAGAAAATGAAGTTATAGAACTTTTGGAAATAGAAGTTATGGAAATAGTTCTATGTTGAACATGGGCAGGGCATAGTGACCTGGGTGCTTTGGTCAAGATATCAGTCAAAATGTCCCTGGGAACTGATACATGGAAAGATGTGTACAGGATAATTTTATCTGACTCCTAGTTACAGTGAATTACAGCTTGTATTTTATATTGGAGCAAGACCTATTTGACTTTTTGCTCTGTTTTACAATATTGAGGGAAGTAATTTGTTTTGGGCACCAGAACTCAGAAGAAGATAGTTCTGATCCTTATTCAGACAAAATCAGAAGGTCCTGTTGGGCAAGTAACATTATCCTGTGCTGCTGGAAAAGCCAGAGAGTGGTTTCCACCCTGTAATAGCTGGAAATGTCAATCCAGCATTTTGAAGATAATATAAGTGCCTCTACAAGCCCATTTATCAAATCCCTGGTGCGTTGTGAGAGGACACAGAGAGACTTTCTTTAGAGTACTAGAATTTCTCAGTTCCCATAGAACCAGTGTGGTAGTATGAACCACTAGTTCTGAATATTTAGGTCAGACAAAAGCATGCAAAGTAGCAACATGATCTGGAAAACTGGGGCCATTCTACCAATTTCCCCGTGGCAGGAAGATTACTCCTCATTCCCGTGGGATTATACAGTTGTAAAAGCATGAGTGAGTCTGCCTTGAACACAGGAACTCCCAGCTCCCAGTCCCTGGTTGGGCGGGTGACAGGGACCCGATTTTTCTGCATCAGGCAGAGAAGGGATCCATAACACACTGAGCTATACTTGGGCTGAAGAAAAAAGCTCTTAAAAGATAGCAAGTGATGCCATACGTTTTCATTATGGAGCATGCTATGCAAAGATCTGGGTAGTCAGCTCCCACCAACCATCTGGAGAGAGAAGTCACTCAAATCGAAGTGCTGAACCTGCTGTGGTAGACAATCGGTGCCAGTGAACCACTCACTACTCTCCCCCTGTCTGTTTTCCTGCCTTTTGCTGCAATAGAGCCTTAAAATAAAATAATCTGGCTACCACTTTCCAAACACCCGCTTCCAAACACCCCAGCTCCCATCTGCAGAGTGCACTTCATTCATTGGGCAAAGTGGGCCACTTGCACAGAAAAAGCTCTGCTGAAGGAATGACCAAAAGGGAAATGTGCAGAAGGGAAATAACACATGAAAAAATTGCCTTTTCTTTACTGAGCTCCCCACGGCCCCATGTTAAACCCTAATTTCTGTTTTATGTCTCCCTGATTCCTCCCCAGTGCTTAATGTCTCTTTTGACTCCTGTTAAAGGCTTCCTGGGGCTGAGATCTTGGGAACCCAGCAAGCTCACTGGGTCTGCCTTATGAAAAGTGACTTTAAGTGCCAGGGAGGGTTTAGCAGCTTTGAAATAAAAGGAACTTTCAGCCACGTTGCCATGAATTGCTTTGTTGCCTGTAGTCAGCAAGAATCAGTTTGAAGATTTCTGGAGCCTGAGGGTATCAATTGCTTTGTTTTTTGCCTCTATCAAATCCATCCTCCAGTGACTTGTGTTACACTGCAGGCTGCTCCGGGACGCTCAGCAGATGCTAAATGGGGCACAAGAGACATATCAAGCCCCTTGGCATGTATATATTTTTAAATCAAATAGGCAGACATGGGCAAAAGAATCTGTGATGGTGAATCAAATGTTCCTGGCTTGCTCTGCTGTACACAGTCATCCCTCCTCCCTGTAGGACCAGACAGCAACTGAGTGACTAAAGTCTAAATAGCTTGGGATCAAGTGCTCTAAGCCTTACTCATGCAAGCACCAGTTCCAGTGGGCTCACTGGGACAGCTGGTGTTATAGCAGGTCATTTCATGGTTGAAGACATATGAAGAATATTTGTGGGTGGGAATAATCTAATGAGAACAGAGTACAGATTATCTCAATTACAGAAACAATTGGGTGCACATCAGCTGTGAAGAAAAGACAAGTAGGATATGAAGTGCTCTTTCCACCATGGCAGCTCCTAAACAGAAGAAGGAATATTGAGCGTTTTAGTAACAGTGGGATGCCCCTGCAGACAAATCATCTGCCTAGAACTCCTCGAAGTCTGAGCAGCTTTAGGAAAAAGCTACGCTAAAAGACCAGTTCTTAGCAAAGAGATTCCTGCGTGGAACAACTTCATGACAGTTGTTCCTTGTTCACTTCCATCACATCCTCAACGCAGGGCAGCGAGTGGCCCGTGGCAAATGACTGCCTGACAGCAGCCAGGAGCCAGCCCCTGCAGTGTCTGCCTGGCTCCACGGCTCAGGAACATGTGCAGCTCCTATTAATAAAGCAGTGTGTACTGGTGGAACGATGCCAAATTGCTCCCATCTCCGTGCTTCCTAATTTCTCCCACAGCCCTCGCCCTCCAAACAGGAACAAAGATCTCCCCTGTCTGGCGTTGTTGGCTGTCAATTACTCAGCATGTCCCTCTGATGAAGGCAGCATGTTGGGAAGCCTCTTGCATGACCACTAACCCAGCCCTTCCTCTTCCTCCCTCTCCCTCTTCCCCCAGGCACACACAGGATATTCCTGCAGGCAGTGTCTCGGCACTGGGGACAGCCTTGGCTCTGGTGTGCACCACGAATGAGCCAAGGTGTCAGCCACAGGTGCTGGTTTCCTGCAGACAGGTCTGGGGCAGCAGCTTCCCTCGGCCCCGGGAGCGCAGGGCCAGACGGATGCTCAGGAAAAGGAGTTGCAGTTTGGCACTGGGATCTGTGCTGCTGTCACGTACCCAGTTCTGAATGCTGGACCTTGACTCTTTAGAACATGGAAAGTTGAAGTGGAAAGAGACACTCTGAAAAGTTTACAGGAAATGGGAGCATGGGGATGTTTGGTGATTAGGGAGGAATGAGCTGGGAAAGTCCAGAAACTGCAAGTCATGGACAATTAAAACCCGATTTAGGCTTCCCTCACTGTTTGCTCAGGCAAATATCCCAGGGAAGCCAAGGCAATTCTGCCTTAGTAAAGAAGAAAAAACTGTACTTTTGACAAACAGTGACACTACCCTTTTGCAGGGACTTTTCCTAGAGTAGCAAAAATAGCACAATAATCAAATCAGGGCTTGCAGTTAATCTCCTTCTAGTGCCAGCCTTGGTGGCTCTATGCCTCCCACTCGCAGCAGTCGGACGTGAGGACTCAATCCCTGTAACCTTCAGAGCCTTGGGGGCCATCCCTGGCAGTTCTGGGAGCAAAAAATGCACGGTGCAGCCGGTGTTCCAATCTCATTTCCCCTCCTTCACTGACAGAAACATCAAGTGCACTTGTGCTCTGAGGTCTGTGCTATATAAATATCCCCAGGAAATAAATAAATGCCAGTGCACTCGTGCATTTCCCTCAGATATTCTTCTCCCCAGCTGCTGTGCTGACAGTACTTACTAGGAATCAGGCATTTCATTCTGGCTCGCTGTTCTGCTGGAGAGAGATGGGAACAAGATGCTCCTGAGGCAGGGAAGGGAGGGTACAATTCAGTTACCAGAATATTGGTTTGTTTATTTATAGATGCACACACACACAGACCTGTGTAGGAAACTTATTTCTCACCCTGCAACTGAATGGGAGAGCTGAAGACTGAAAGGGGAAGAACTGGAGAAGAGTAGAGGGGAAAGTTTAGGACCAGGGTTTTAATTAGCACCCAAATGGGTGTTGAGACTGGATACCTGTGGTGAGGGGTAAAATAGAAGGGCTTTGCCTCAGTGATTGAGTTTTCCAGCAGTTCTGGCCACAGGCCATCTGGCAGGGACTGGCTTGGGTCCCCCAGGACAGTGCAGATGACAGAGTGTCCCCAGGACAGGTGCCAGCAGAAACAGGAGCCGAGGCACTGGGGAGCTGAGTGAGTGCTGAGCTCAAGGCTGCTCTGCTCCCCAAAGCCAGGCTGAGAGCCACCTCCAGCCCCCAACCACCCTGAGCCAACAGAATGCACTAGAGAAAAGAGACAAACAAAAAGGAGGATTTGAGTGGAAGCTGAGAATCTGTGTGGTCCAGGGAAGCCTGGTTCCATCTCCTTGGGGCAGAGCTCGGAATAGCTGTGTCTTCCCTACCCTCTGTCTCATCCTGTACATTTATTTCAGCTGCAAATCTGGGTGTTTTAGCTCCTAGCAGCACAGCAGTTTTGACTTTTTTCGAATCCTTAGTTTACATTCCAATATTGCTAACAATGAAGTGAAACCTACAGAATGGAATTGACTCAATTATTCTCTTCTATCAGTCTGTGCATTCATGTCTGTCATGTGTGATCTCCTGCCCCACTGACTTTCATGCCCAGAACTGTCCAGAACTAAATTCACAACATCTGCTTGGCTGTGTTTACCTGCAGAGTGGCCAAGTTCTTGGGGCCTGACCCAGAGCCTTACAAATGCCATTCAAATCATAATTAGTTGAATAGGTGTTTCTGAACATCACCAGGAGACACGAAATCAGACTTCCATTCCATACTTTATACCTTAGATCAACTGTGTCACCTCTGGATGCCCTGGTGACCTACCTAGAGAATAAGAATGCTCACCTCTTTGTGGAGATCACAAATTAAATATTGAAATGCAGTGGGGTCTGCTGAGTCCTTTGGAGCAGAGACACAGAGAGCAGGAACACCAGGATGACAAATCCAAGAGGAGCTGTGTTCCTGTGCCAGAGCAGCCACTGCTGCTCAGTGCAGCACGAGGCCTTTCAACCTGGGAGCTCAGCAGTGCCCGTGGAGAGCTGAGTGTGCTGCAGGCTGGGAGCCCTGGCTCTGCCTGCCTTCGTGCCCACAGGTGGGGCTGAGCCAAGGAAAAGCCCAGCCAAGCCCGTCCTGGCACAGCCTCTCTGTGTCAGTCACCAGTGACCTTGCAGTGCACATTGTCTGGAACACACGGGCATTCCTGCTCTGTCCCTCCAGACCCTGTGTGGTCACATCCCACCAAGGTCCCACATCAGTTTGGGGATTAAATGTCTGGGGATTCCAAGGTTCTCTCCTGTCAGAGGATGCACGGTGAGGGCTTGGGAAGGGGAGCTGGGCTTTGGGGCTGGTTCTCCAAAGGGAGACAGACCCTCCTCCACTGAGCTCTCCATTAATTATTGTCAGGTCAGCTGGTTCAATCCCTAATAACAGCAGGCACTGTTAATTTCTATGGCAATCTGGATCCTGCTGTTCACATCCAGTTCACTTGCCAGTGCTGATCCCTCCCCATGGCCTCAGACTAGGCTGAAATGCCATTTTAGCTGGGATGTGTTCAATGAATCCGAGTGGATGGGGCCTGTCCTGTAAAACACCCCCCATCCTCAGTCATTCTCATTCAGCTGGGGTCTGCAGCACCTTCTCTTCCCTGCACACCACCCTGCCTTGTGGCAGAACTTACCCAGAGACTTATCCATGGCAAATTAGTGCTGCATTTGTTATTTTTTCTCAGTATTGTCCATGAGACACACCCAGAATTGTAGTGAAGGGGTGCACAGACATCAGATTATGGACATGGGAGATCCTTGTACTTGCTCAGGACTTGGTGGAACCAGCCCACACTCCCTGCATCGACCCTGTGCTGTCCCTTCCACTCATAATCACTCACAAAGCACCCAGAGCACCAGGGCCTCTTTGGATTCCTTTTCATATGCTGTCTTAAGAGAATGAAGTGCTTGGGAAGATCCTCTTTGTGATGTGATACAAATCCATATGATTTCCTTGACCTGATAATAGGATTTTCACCAGACAATCCCACTCCAGCACCTGAACTGCAGCACAAGATTCTCTTCCCTTTTTTTCCATGATCCTTTCCCCCCTGAACCCAGCCCAGTCCTTCTCACTTAAGAACTGACCCCGGCTCAAGGACTGAGTGCTGGAATGAGCAAAGCCCTGGGCTGCTGACCTCTCCCTGAGCCTGAGCCTGGCTTTGCACAGGGATCTGTGTGTTTTGTCTGGTGCTAATGAGCCGGCCTGTGTTATCTCTAATGTCACTTTAAAATTAAATTAACCCCAGACTGTGGGGGTGTGTTTGCATGGCGAGGGTGATACGCTGGGAAGGAGGATGCCTTGGGCGCACACACGGAACCTGCAAAGCTTCTCCGGCGGCTTTGGCTGCTGTGCTGGCTGGCACCACCCCAGGGGAGAGTGTGCCCATGCATCACAAATTTGCTTTTTGGTTCCCCTTCCACCCACCCCTGAGCTGAGCTCTCTGCCAACTCAGCTTCTGTATAAATCAAAGGGAAATATTCTCCCCCTCCTGTTTTTTTCTTTTCCTGAACAGATTGGATGTCATTATGTGCAGCTGAGCTCGCTGAGGCTGGCGGGGGAGGAGGGACGGGAGGAGGGATGGAGAGAAGAGACGGTTTTAGACAAAATGCTCACAGTCCATCAGAGGGGGAAAACAGCCTCCAGCTACAAGTAACCAGCACTTCACACACACACTGATTTACTGGGGAAACCCAGAGAGCTTTAATATTTAAAAATAAAATAGGGAGTGAGGGGGAAAAAAGGACTAGAAGGGAAAGATGTTATCCCTGTCGATGGAGCGATGAGGCAGACGTCACAGGGCTGGGATGGAGGAGCTGAATGGCACAACACCTTCTCCAGTGGGCATTTAGAGCCCCTGGAATCCTGCAGACATTGGTCCACACACAGGCTGCAGTGAATAGTCTTGACCACCCTGTGGAGAGGTTTCTAGCTCATCTTTTAGGGAGGGAAAAGCTCCCTCTTCCTCCTCCCAGCCAAGTTGTTCACTGTGCAGTGCAGTTTCCCATCATTGCTGGGGGGATCACTGGGTGAGAAAGAGGAAAAAGAAAAGGAAAGGGAGAGGGGACAGGAGGAAAAGAGAAGGAGAGAGAAGGAGGAAAAAGGGGGAAGGAGGCAGAAAATGGAGAAGGGGGAAAATGAAGAGTATGAGAGAGAGGGAGAGAAAGAGGAGGGGAAGGGAGGGAGGAGAGGGGAAAAAGAGGAAGAGAGAGACAGAAAGGAAAGAAGGAATGTGAGCCGAATGCATGGCATTCAAAAGAAGCAGCTTTCAAAAGCTTTGGCTGGGATGCAGATTTGCAGAATCTCTGGACCCATAATTCCCTGGCACACAAAGCTTGCTGGAGGCATCAATGTGCCCAAAAGGGGCTTGCAGAATAAACAGCAGATAAAAAAAACTAACACCCACAACAAGCCCATGAATTAGAAATGAAGGCAAGGGGAACAGCTGTACTTCCAAGCTGCAGGTGACCTCATTGTGGAAGCTGTGCCTCAGCGAGGCACGTCCGTGTCCAGTGGTTCTGAAATAATAGGTATGGACAATAATAGCTGGGAGGGAGAATGCATTCCCTGTCTGTATTAAAGAGTAGGTAATTGCCCATCTCTCCTGCCAGCTATATTTTAATCCAGAACTAAATTACTCTGAGCATTCTTGTAAACTTTTATGTTACAGCATCTCCTAAAGCCTCTGTTGACACTACCAGGCCCACACTTCTCCTTCTCCCTGATGTCTGCAATAAATATTACACATGAACTGGAGGATCTAAACAAAAACATTTAAACTTTTCACTCAAAGGGCTCTGAAACATTTTACAAATTGCTGAGCCCCCCCTGGGAGACAGAAGGGGAAATTATTTGGGAGCTGCCACATCTCCATAGGTGTAGGTAACAGAAAGTTGTATTAAATTCTAGTATTTCAAAACTTAGGAAATGATTCCTCAATGAACTAACACGGATCAGGGATGGCAGCCTGTGGCCTTGTGAGGTGGCTGCACTGCATGGAACCACTGTGGAGATACAGCAGTGGATGGTGGAAGGGGAGCAGACCTGTGGCAGTAAATTTCCAACTGTTCTTCCCAGCTGGATATTGGAGTGCCTCAAAATGCACCAGTATTCAATAATGACCATCTTCCCAAACACATCCAATGCCATGACCAACTTTGCAATGAAATAAAGCAGGTTTTTAGGAAGCTGGTTCCTTCACTAATGATGCAGAGCAATGGAGGATCAAAGTCTGCTTGATTTTTAGAGAAGAAAACGACAAAGAATAAAACCCCATGTGGGAATATGAAACAAAAGCAGTCATTAAACATCGCCTCTGAATTGGCAGTTTTTTGTTGGAGAGAGATAATTCCAGAGCTATTTGAAATAAATCAATTCCAACTGCAGTTGGTGTTTGTTGTGCAGAGAATGGGAATGGTCTGGCTATAAAAGGGGCCTGGGTTCCTTCCCAAAATGACCATACAAGTCCAGGGGAAGGCTCTGCAGCTCTGCCACAGGGACTTTAAAAATAGTCAGAGATCACGTACACCAAGTCACAGTAATTTGCTACTACCAAAATAGTTTACAGTATTTAAAAAAAGCTTAATCTAGAGATCGTTCTCTTGGCAGCAAAAATCTTCCTTGTGCCAAGAGAAAAATAATTTGCATCCTTGGTGTCAATGGTAATACTACCACGTTGCCTCAACGCCCCGGGAGAGGCAGCCAGCTCAGCACCGCTTTCAGAGAGAAAATCTCTGCAAATAACGTGGAGAAGAAAAGAAATTCACATTGCAATTGCACCAGAAATGAATGTGACATCAGCAGGTGGTGAATCATTGCTTAGTTGAAGCATTTATCTAATGAAACACAACGCTGGGTTTGGGATTGGGCTCTTTTCCCCTGCATTTTGGTCTGTCGTGGACAGGCCCCAAAGAGTTAAGTTTGCAGGAGTATGGTTGCCTTGGTATCATGCTCTCAGCTGTGATCAGCAATATGTAACAAAAAAACAGTACTTAAGTGGATTCTTTTAAAGTATTCCCCACTGCAAATGTGTAATTAATTAGCCTTCCCCTTCCCCCTTGCTCACACATCCAGTCCCGTGGGGACCCTCCCCTTTCCTTCCTATCAAATTCAGACAGTGACTGGGAGCTGAATTATTCATTCAGCTGTAGGTGTAACACAGCCATTTAAGTGATTTAAAGTTCAAGCAGTCTTGCTGCTGTTCAGCAACAGCAGGAAAAAAAAAAGTTTAAAGAGAAAAGTAGAGCCCAGGTTCTTTTTTCTTAACCCACTTGCTTGGTTACACAAACAGAGCATGGTTTTGTGAATCAACCTATTGAATGAAAAAGAGATTTGTGAGAACGTCACGTCAACCAGAGCACCTGTCACTCATTAAGAAAATACCACAATTATAAGCATCAGTTAAAGCTTTTGTTCCAATATGTCTCGTTGAATATTCTCTGCTGTGATGGTTAATTTTATGCACACTTTGCTGGAAATAGATGGCAAGTGAAGTTCATCCCGACAATCACAGAAATCACATTAAGATCCCTGTTTAGTCCTCATTATCATTGTATCAGAGAACCTCATGCTAAAAATTGCGTACAGCCAGAGAACAAATTAACCATAATTAACGACACTTTGTAGCACTTCTGATTAGATCTCAAACTGCTTCAAAGTCTTTAATTTTCTGAACATTTCTGTGATACAAGGCAGTGCTTTCTCTCCTATTTTAAAGCTGGGGCTGTGAAGAACATTACCTGAATCTGTTTAATTCTGGGGAATTTGGTACAGTTCCTTCCTGCCCCTGACAGGCAGGAGAGTGGGAGACAGAGCCCAGTGTGTCCATAACCCTGGCCTAGAACCAGGATGTTCCTCCCAGTGCTCTGCAGTGGAGGTTAAAAGTTGATTTCCCTCAAGGCAACACCGAAAGTCCGTGACAAAAGGAAAAGCCAGATCCAAACTGGAGCCTGGTGCCACCATCACTGGGTGGCCACCAGGTCCCAAAGTGGCCTGGTTTAGATGTACCAGATGCAGTGGGATGTGTCAGTCCAAAGGAATTCCTCCAGGGAATACAAATCCCGAGGACTGTGATTACATGAAGTACTGTGTTGCCAGTACTTACAATTTTATTAGCAATACCCTAATATGTGCTATTTCTCTTGAAGATGCAGCTGCTTGAATGTCATCTGAATACCTCAGCCTTTATGAAAAAGTGTTCTATTTTTACAGTCATAATTATGCCACTCAGGATTCTGAAGTACAGGCTTATGCCTTTATTAGTATAAGATTGGAAATACTGAACTTAAAAAAGCCCAAAATCCTGAAATACCTGGAGGTATTTTAAGCAAAGGGAAAGCTTGAAAGAAATGGGTGTCAGGATTCTTCCCCTGACTTTTGCACTGCAGAGTCCATCGCTCACAGGTTCAGGAACGCAGCCACGGGCTCTCAAGTGAGGGGATATTGAAATTAAACAACTATTCAAGGCTACCCAAAGAGGTTCTCTGGGTTGTAGAATGCAGGATGGATCAGAAAATTGATCGAAGTGACTGAATTCCCTCCATTTTTCAATTGCACTGGAGGTTGCAAAGTGCTAAACCACGTCAGCCAGGAGCCCATAAACCTGTGCAAGGGCTGGCACTGGCAGCACGGCTCAGTTCTGGCTTAAATCACCTCCCTGCCTTTGGGATTCCACCCTGGCACTGGTCCTACCCACACAAATTTCACTGTGGAACAAATCTTTTATTTCTGTGACTCCTTTCTGATCTAGATTTGAGTGGCACCATCTCTTGATTAGAAGCCCCACTTGCTTAGAGTGGAGTTTTCCTGATAGTTTTCTTTCTATGAATTGCTCCATCACAGGACTGTCATAACAGACTGTTTGCCAATTTGAAATCCAACAGTTTGTCTGGTGTAAGTGTTAAAAATGTTGTCTTGGCAGTTGGGGTTTTTTTTAAGTTTTTTGGATTTTTTTTTCCATTGCATTAAGTGACTTGAATTTTTTCCCTATTTGCTTCTACAGTATGTCAGGGAAATTGGATCATTTTGGTAGCCTGCTTTCTTTCTTTCACTTCAAATAAAACTCAACATTTAAACCTATGAATTCAGAGAGTAATTTTATTTTAACTATATAAACTCTGTGAAATTCAGCATGTTTTTTGCGTGAACTTATAGTTATAGCTGGCAAAATACAGTAAATTGTTTTAAAGTAGAATTGAAACCAAAAGCAAGATAGACACATTAACTTCACATTCACATATTTACTGAGAATGAAAGATTTGAGGCTAAGACTTCCCCTAGACTTTGTGGGACAAAGGTCCTCTGTGATGACTCAGGTTGGGTTCTTTTTAAATGTTCTTTTACCAGTTTTCATTTTCACACACTGCAATAACTAAATGACTAAAGCTTTACAATCTATTTATGATGCAGGAATACTCACATTGTGCTTGTGATCTAAACCCTCTAAAAAGCACTGACCTGGCAGTCTCTGATGGCCCAGACTGTTCCTAACAATGATTCATAATTTTGATGACACATTCATCACTTCTGGTGGAAGAGCCCCATGTGGACAATGAGTATTTCTATAGAGTGGTGTGAATTTCATGAAATTCAAAATTTGCTCAGTGCCCGAGAAAATATCAGATAAGCTACAACAGAAATTCAAAATTAGTAATTGGAATTAACCCCCTGCTAATAAAGAGGAAAAATGCTTTCCAGTATCCTGCAAAGTCTGAATAATTCAGCATCCAGGAGAAGGCATTGATGTGGGAAGAAAGCCAAAGGATCCCTGCCCAGGCTGCCACAGTGGGAACAGGAACTCCAGGACGTACTTCAGGACAAAAACCAAAACCCAGAAACCCAGACTTTCAAGAACTTTGAATTCTTTCCTTAAAGCTAGATGAAAGAATTACCTTTTAATATCCTAAGGTTTCAAAAAAAGAGGATGACAGAAGCACTGATTTCAGTGACCCATTTTTATCAGGACTCACTGTTTCATCCAGCCCAGAGAATGACACACAATCATCTAAAGGCACCAGGAGAAAAACTCACTGCTTCAAACCCAGGGCAATGTGGGACAACAGCAGCTCCCCTGAGAGCAAGCAGAGGAGAGAGGGGAAAGAGAAAACTGCTGGCCCTGCACTGTCACACCAGAATATCCTGAGTTGGAAGGGACCCACTGGGATCATCCAGCTCCTGCACAGGACAGCCCCAAGAATCCCAGCAGGTGCCTGAGAGTGATGTGCAAACACCTCTTGAATGATTATCAGCAAATACGAGTGCAGGGAGTGATGAGACCCCAGATTTTCAGTGCAGATCACTGAAGCCACACCAGTGTAAATCTCATGAGAGTGAAGGAAGAATCTGGCCTCAGAGAAAATGCAAAGGAGGGACAAAACCTGGCCAAAAGAGGGTTCTCTCCACCTCCCAGGAGCACGGTGTGGGTGGCTTTGGCACAGGCCCATGGCAGCAGAGCAGTGCAAGTCTCTGTGTGTATGGGTTGTACCTGTCCAAACCCCACATCTGTGAGGGGAGTGGGGAGAAATTAATTTGATCTGTCATGGAAGCCCTAATTTCAAGTTAGGAGGAGGGTTTGTGAGACAAGGTGCCTGTCTCAGCTTCCAAAGGCAGGTGCCACCCCTCTGCCCCTGCCCGGGGCCGTGGCACTGTCCCCTCACCCACTGGCAGCCCTCCCAACGACACTCCCATCCCTCTCACAGTGGGCTCTGTGTGTGCTGTTCCTTTTTAAATGATTCATGACTCCCACTTCTCACTTCATCTGCCTTTGTTTTGCTCTGCAGTGAATGTGTCTGGTACATGGCAAAACGTGCTGTGCTCACGCCAGCGCTGCGAGCGGCTCCACGAATGTCAAGGTAACGACGTCTGCAGACACAGCCCCGTGATGCAAAGGGGCTGCAGAGGGTTTGGGTTCCACTCCTTTGGCCTTGTAAAATTACACTGAAGAGAAATTCATGCACTCTCCCCACTGAATCATTTTGCTTTGGTGCATACTTTGTGTTTCTTTCACTAATGTGCTCCTGAACTCATCTTTAGCAAAATCCCCTTCTCAGGGCTTCACCAAATGCCTCCTTCTTGTGACAGTAAAATCCAGATGTCACTCAGTATTTTTCTACACCAGCTCTCATATGTCTTTACAAAGAATCAGTGACACTCTGTAAGGATGGAAAAACTGAAGCACAGAATCAGAAAGTACCTTGGCTGAAAGCACTCAGCAGGCTGCTGGAAGAGCTAAGAATAAAATTATGATTTCCTGATGTTTAGTCTGATCCTCTGTGAATGGGACTGCTCACGCTGAGAAGGTGCTCAACGATTAACTTTATTTATATATTTACTATTCAAACATGCCATGTTCTCACATCTTTTTTATTTTCATGTTAATCATGTTGTGGATCTTCTCCGCCCACCTCCCATTTCCTTTGGTACATTTGTTCTGTAGCTATTTGTGTAGAAACCAAGCAATTTCTGCTCCACCTGCTCATAAACACAATGAGACAGAGAGAACACTGTGTTACAGCACAGCCACTGCCTTAGCAACAGATTACAGTATCCCTGGGAAGGAACAGGGACCTTCTGGAGAGGAGAAGTGCCCTTTATCTCCTTGAAAAGCTACCCCGGGCAGGTTCTGCCTTTAATGATATTTCTAGTGAGCCCCTCCTCAGCTTTAAGCAATCAGTAGTTGTTAAGAAAGAACCTAAAAACTGAGCAGAGTTTGCTCCTCGCGCTCGGAAAAGCCGAAGTGGGGCTGGTGAAAGCTTGTGAGCAGACTGGCTCCAAGAGAACACGCAGACACATATCTGGGCTGGTGTAAATAATTCATTCTGCTTAGATCCCAGCCCCCTGGTAGCTCCATGTCTGGCAGGACAGCTCTCCTAGGGATGTACAAAAGGCAAGTACAGCACAGCCCACAGCCCTGTCAGACTAACAACAGCTCTTATATCTGGAATCAAAGTCAGGAACCCTCTAGCCTACGAAAAGATGCTGAAAAGCATCAGGCAGAAGTTATTGGACATAATGGGATGTGCAAGGGCTGATCTGGCAGGGGATATCTGACATGCAGCTCACCCCTGATATACCCTGTCAGAAAATTAATCACAGCTTGACAGACCGGTGATCTTAGTGCCATCTGAAAGTATTTTTAGAAAGGCAAATATTTGTGTAAGAGCAAAGCTATTTGATTTTAGCCTTCTCCCAGTCAGTTTCAGTAGGTCACACATTTTGCACTGGGAGCTGAGGGTGATGCTCCAGCATTTGCATTAACACAGTCCTGATCCTGGAAAAGGTCTCTAGATGACATAATACAGCCTTACAGTAATATTTTACAAGTACAGGAGGAAAGCAGGGTCAACAAATCATTGGCACTGATTTGTTAAAAGGATGAGATTTGGGCCACTTGACCCATAAGGGAGACAAAAGTCAGAGAACCACGTTGGATCCAGGGCTCTAGACTAACAATGATATAATGGTGAGTTATATAAAAGGTCAGTAGTGACATATAACAAAAAACAGACAAAAAAAATCTTCTTTTTCATTGTCTGGGGATTAGCTGTTTCATTAAGCTGTCTGCCCATATTAGAGAATTAAGCCTATTATCTGTTGAAGGATTTTGATGCCAAAGAAAAAGAGGTTTGGGCTTACAGCTCATCTAATCTTTTTATGACTGGAAATATGAAGCAAAATAAGGACGAGGTAGGAGGTAATACAGAAAACCTCTGGCCTGAAGGCAAGAGTGAAAAGGTTGTGGGAGATCAGAAACTTGGATTTGGTGTTTAATGCTCTCATTGTATCTCTGACCCAACAGAGTCCCTGCAGCTGCAGAACACCAAACCAAAGGCTTTAGGATCTCTGGCCACAGCACCTTTTACTGTCACCTGGGAATGCAGCCCCTTTACCCGCCACAGGGAGCAGTGACAGGGACCCAGCTGGGACCCCCTGGCCCGTCCCACGTGTCCCACCGAGAGCTGTGGGGCACAGGGCTGCAGCAGGAAACATCTTTGCAAAGCTGCTGGGTTTTGTGCAGCCCCTGGCGCCCGTTGCTCTCGCTGGGCTGCGAATGGCACCGTGCCGGCTCACAGGGACATCAGGGCTGTCTCACAAGGAGAGAGGTGTCACACGGGGAAGGATTTGCATGGGCAGCCCACAGAACTCAGCAAGTGCCATCTTTCTGGAGGAAGTCCCTCCTCTGACGCACTGACACCACCTGTCTCTTTACACTTGATGGCATCTGTTGGCATTTTTTGTGTGCCAAGGCATTAATATCAGAGCAGAGCAGGGAAGGAAGATACCGAGCTCTTGGGGACCTGGAGGTGGCAAACACCTCGGCTGTGCTGCATCCGGGCACGGGGCTGGCCATGGGATCACCTGTGGGAGCAAATCCCAGGGGACAGCAACTCCAGGGTGTGTCTGCACTTAGTGCCACTTAAACATAAATAAATGGCAGGAGAGTAAAATGTTTTGCCATAGAGGAGTGGGGGAGGAAGACAAATGATCTTAAAAAATAATAAAGATTATAATGTCAGGATCAGGTGCCAGATGGGTAGTAGAGAAATCCTTGACTTGTGCCCAAGAAAGGTAAAGCAGACAAGCTTTGCTGGTATTGCTCAGTCAGCCATGAGGAGCCACCAAGAAGAGGCAGATGGTCATCCCATCTCTGAAACTATCTGGTCCTTGGCCTCTGCTGGGAATATTTGTTGAGGTGCCAATTATCAGCACTTTGAATAGTGCCTTTTGTGAGCCAGCCATTAATTTAATACTGTACCAAGATCATAAACTCAAAGAATGGTAAAAAAGGCAAGACACCAACAGGTTTTGATAAACATCCAAAATAAATAGCTACAAGCCCAGCCAAAGACATCAAAAATAAATCAAGAAAAAAAAAGTGGAACAAATTGGTGCCATATAGCTGACAAGCAGTTCCAATAAGGATCATATGAGTCTCCTTTTAATAAGAGGAAACAGTTCAGAAACCCCTAACAAACCTCTAATCAGAGAAAATAATTTGAAGAGACAACTTCGTTCTCACTCCCTCAAAACATCCTAGAGAAGAGAGAATGCTTTTCAGTCAGGACAATTAGCAGGCAAATAAGCACTGCCCCTTCCCATGGATATTTTACAGATAAATGCAACAGTGCAGCCTCTAGTGCTGTCAATATGGTTCCTTTCAAAATCCCCTAAAGTTTGCAAAAGATTAATGAAAGAATCTGAAACAGACCTCACATTCTGGTGCCACCTGTCAAGCCTGTCCTTGTGTGAAACTGCTGAATAAGTCAACACTCCCTGGTTTTTCCTTTGACAGGGAGGCATATTGCAGTGTGCTGTGCTGGGGGCTGCACCCCAAATCTCCCTGTGAGCTGAGGCTGGTGCAGAGCAGGGCTGCCTGTGTAGCAACGGGTTCCCAGCACTCCAAGATCCATGCTGGCACCCTGTGGGTTTATAGCTGGGCTCTGACTACTTGGTGTTGGCCAAGAGTGTGCAGAAAATCCTCCCACCCTTTCCCTGGAGAAATCCTTCCTCTTCCTGTGGGGGTTTCACTGCCTGGGAGGATCCATCCTCTCCCAAGGTCCAGGAATAGGCATTACAGGATCTGTTCTGCAATAGCTGACCAAGGTTTAACCCATCACAAGGTGCAGCAGAGTGTAAGAGGAAGCAGCAGTGCTGTGCCCTCAGTGATTTTCTGTGCTTTGGGGCTCAGAGGTGGATGCACAGGGAAGGTTTCTTAGCAGATACAACATGACTTCCCCAGTGGGATTTATTTCAAAAGATGGACAAGGATGATGTCTTCAGATAAAAGGAATCTAAATCCCAGTGCTGTGGGATTTTCATTGTCTATTTAAAGAACAAGTAATGGCAAATTACAGCTTGTCTCCTACTGGCTTTTCCAGGTAGTTTTACACCAGGTTCAACCTTGCAATAATCAGCAACAAGAGTCTGGAAGATGCAAACATTTCAGCTTCTGTGCAGAGTCACCATGTGACCACACCCTGGGGGTTCTGCTCAGGTTTTTACACACCACACTCAAGTCTCTGTCACTGAATGCTCTCTGTGGTGGTTGTTCTGTCTGACTTGATTATTGCTGCTATGGACTTGTGTATAAAAGTTTTACCTGCCATGACAAACACCTATTGATAATTAACTGAAAATAAAATGGTAATTCTGGTCTTTGAACAAGGTATTCTTCCACTGATGGTAAAAAGAAGAAGATAGATTTATTGGTCAAGATTTTCCTCTCACTCATTCTGAAAAACCAGGAAGTAAAAATGTCATGATGGGAGAATCTACTGTCATTAAGGGGGGAGTACAATCACATTAAAGTTCAGAGAGGCACAAAAATTCAGTAATACAGAGGGCACGCTGACAGCAAAACATTTGTAAGGAGAGTGGAGGAGAAAACCAACCTCATCCACCCTGAGTTCTCAGACCCAGAGTGGCCATTAGCACTATAATAGGAAAATCAAGTTGCTTTACGAAACAGCATAAATCCAGTCTGAACAGGACCCCATAACTTCTGCAAAGACACAGGGAATATATTAATTAATGGCTTTAGTCATAGTACTGTTGTTGGTAGAAGATGTTGAGACAAATGTGTAAACAGAGGAGCCTTGGGAATGTCACAGTAATTTAAAGTACATAAACCTTCAAAGAGCTGCCTTTGATAGAGTGATACATTGTCTTCTAATTGGGCAATTGCTTTCCTTCCATGATATAATTAGCACACAATTATGGTTATGTGAAAAATTGCTCCATCTCCCTCCCTTCCAATTTGTGCTGCTTAATCTAAGCAGAGATTGTCTCTTTTCTGCTGTTTCCAGCAGGTTGAGTCCATCCCCAGTGCTCAGCTGCAGTGACAGAGCCTCTTGCCTGGCCAAAGGAGTGATCAAATATTCAGGAGAGGAACTGAAATCAAGCTATTTGTATAAAATATTTGCTCTTTATATTTTTTTCCCATCCTAAAAATATACCTATGGTTGCAACAAGATGAAGTTCTGTGACTCCCAGCACAAACCCCAGAACTGCAGCAGGATTTAGGTGCCCCCAAGGCACTGCTTGTGCTCTCTATTCAAGGCTGGCCTATAAAGGCCACTTTTGGCTACAAAAACTTTTCTGAGGGCTGATGTTCAACCAGCATCACAGAATCACTGAGGCTGGAAAAGACCTCCAAGACCACTGAATCTGATGTGTGCCCAATCCCCACCTTGTCCCCAGCCCAGAGCCCTGAGTGCCACGTCCAGCCCTTCCTTGGACACCTCCAGGGATGGGCACTCCAGACCTCCCTGGGCAGCTCCTGCCAAGGCCTGAGCCCCCTTTCCATGGGGAAATTCCTGCTGGTGTCCACCCTGAGCCTGCCCTGGCCCAGCCTGAGGCCGTTCCCTCTGCTCCTGTCCCTGTTCCCTGGAGCAGAGCCCGACCCCCCCGGCTGTCCCCTCCTGGCAGGAGCTGTGCAGAGCCACAAGGACCCCCTGAGCCTCCTTTTCAGCATCGATGTGCTGTGAAGGAATGTGAAAAACTTTGGTGCTCTGAGTGGCAGAAATGTCATTAATGGGCTGATTTCACACTGTTTCTACTGTGTCAGTGTATGGAACACTGTCAAGAGCTGCTCCTCTCTTTCCATCACATCTTCCCTCTCTGGTGAATGAAATACAAGGAGAAGCTGCATTGCTTCTTCAGCCTGATCCAGGACTAGAGGCAGCATGTGCCAGAACTGAAGCTGAAACCAGAGCTCCTGGGTTCCAGGAAAGCACTCTACAAGGTTATCTTTCCTACAAAATGCAAAAGTTTTCATAAACCTTGTGTGTTTTTAAATCAACACCCTATGCCCAAGTTACGACTCAGGTGTTCTACCTTTGCTTGTTCATAGACATTTTCTGTTTGTACTTGTGCCATAGGCTGTCTCTGCAAACTCTCACTTGATTCACTCCCTCAGAACATGCTCTGCTCTGGGGTTTCTGTGTTTGTGTGATCAGCACAGGATCAGGGCTCTCTGGACACCTTGGACAGCACACGGTACAGAAAACAATCCTGAGCTTTAATGGAATTACCATCGTTTCCTGCTGAGAGTCCTCCACCATGTGGAACTCACCTCTGCAACTCTTCAGGAGCAGTTTTTATCTTTAGCAGAGCTGCCAGGATTACTCTTAATCAAATCTTCAAACCCCAAAATTCCTGGTGTGCCTGTTTATCCTGCAGAAGAGATTAATGCTGCCTTCACATTGCTCATAGACACTGACAAGCCTTTATCCACAGATATTCCCAAAACTATTCCTTCTCTCTGCAAACACATATGTACCTATCACCAGATCCTCCCTTTTATCCTTCCCACACGGATCCATAAAGAGGGGGCAGGCACATACAGAAATTTAAGGGGGGGAAATGCATTGCAGATGGAAAAGAACAACAACAACAACAACCTCTCACACTCTCTGCAGTCAATCCTGTGGGAGATATTTATCCATGGGAAAAGCTTTACAAATTCTAAGTAAACGAAAAAAAGAATTATATTTTCATAACATTTGGGAGGAAATGCATCTTAATGGAAAATAGTTAGAGAAAAATAATAGCAGCTAGTGAGCTGAAGGAACTATATTCTCCCTGACATGCAACAACAATAGCAGCTAATGCGAGTCATTTGCAGAAGGAAAAGTGAATAGCTGTGGCATATTTGCAAAGAATATATGGCAGTTTACCAAAGGCAAAGCTCCAAGGAATACCAGCTGGGACATAAGAAGGGAGCTATCAAAGGAGGAGGGAGGTATAACGGCATCATGGGATGGTTGGCAGCAGCTCTTTGGAGCCTTTCATGGAATGAGACAGAGCAGGGTTGGGAAACCAAGGTGGGGGTGTCACTCACGGGGGCTCGTGGCAGGGGGCCAAGGGATGCACCAAAGCACCAGGGGGCTTTGAGCATGTCTCAAGTTGGCCAATTTAGCAGTTATTGAACCAAAGTTGTGAACTAGATTTTATTAATAATGAGTCTCCTATTTTGATCAGAAAACATTTACTTCAAATAGTATTTAAAAATCAAATTCTTCTAATTAGAGCTCATGTCATTTGTGGAAAATCACATCCTGCTGGCTTTGTACTTTGACCTTATTATCTGGAGACCAGGATGGCCCATTGCTTTGTGCATCAGCCTTGCCTCTTAGCAACACAAAGCTTAGTAAATGAGAAGGCGTCCAAAATGCCATAGTAACACACCATTTATCTGGATGCTTCCAAAAAGTTGATTTCCATGTTTGGATTTGTCTAACTAAGGAAGCTGCCTCTGCAATAAAAGAAAAGTGCATCCTGAATTTTGGGGAAAAAAAAAAAGGATTGATAAACTTATTTCTAGCTGAATGCAGATTTTAAGCAGCACAAAACAAATTGTGCATGATTTTCACATCCCAAATAGCATTAATTTCCAATTCCTCAGTATTTTGTTTTCTCCATGAGATAACTATTGCAGTTATTAATAATTTAGGCTTTGAAAAGGGAGCTGTCTGGATTTGCAAGGGAAATTTCTCCATCATTTATGCACAAAATAAAATTGGGAGAATATACTGGATAAGAGTTCACAGCCAGGTGATTTCAAGTTTAGCTTCCCTCTGAAATGAACAGGCTGCCCCATCTAGAGAGGAGCTCTTGGACTCCAGCCTTTGTCCTTGGGGGCCAATTTGTGCAGATTAAATGCAGCACCTGTAAAGAGAGAGGGCACTGGGGGCCAGCTCTGAGGGGCTGATGGTGAAGAGACCCTGAATTAAATTTAGAGGCAGGAATGAGCTGTCTTGCACAACCCACTTCTCTCTGTCCTTTGTGGCTGCACCTTCACCACAAGAGCAGCACAGAACCTGGCCCAGGGACAGCAGCTGCCAAAACTCAAATTATGACACACTCAAATCCACTCTCAGAAATTCGGAGGGTCTGGATTTTATACTCCAGGATATTAGTGACAGTATATTTTGTCACTTCTCAAAGAACATTTGGCTACAGCTCCAGAATTCCTCTTTTTTAGAATTTCACCAAGGGGCTCAAAAATTGCAACAAATAGCTTCGAAGAGATGAAAAAGAATCCTGTCACTCTGCTGATTGTAGTTTCAGTGCAGTTCAGTGCAATGTGATAATTAGTCTCCTGGAAATCATTCCTCAAGTTCATACTGTGATATAGCATGAAATAAATCTGAGCCAACCATATAGTTGTAATTCCAGTGTGCTGCCATCAACTGGTACGTTAATTCCATTAAAATGAGCTTGTTGGTGAGAACAGAAGTTACACTGGTGGGAGGAAAAAGGAGGGGGTAAATTTCTAAGTATCAGTAGAATCCACTTCACACTCACATCTACAGCTCTCTAAATTACAGAGACAAGATCTTTGTTCAAATTACTGACAAGGTTACCAGCTGGAACTTTACGCTCAATTCAATTATTTTATATTGTACCTTCAGGCTCCATTCCAAAGCGACTCTTAAAGAATAATCAGACTTATTCAATAGGCAATCAAAATGAAATTACTTTATGTAAGTACAACAAGGTTACATACTTGGTGCAGTCTATAAGTTACGTGCTACTAATTTTCAGTGCTCTAAAATTTTGACTCTGATTATCTGTGGTGGGCAGGCAGCAGCCAGGACACAATTTCCTCACAGTTTCAGTGTAATCCCTTTACACTGCCACACCCTGGATAAACAGGTAGAAGCCAACAGTGCAAATAGATTACAAAGCAGTTGAAAGTGATGCTTTAGCTTGTAGCTACTCATAGAAGCAGCCTTTGATGGACTGGTCTTCTCAAGACAGGTATTACCCAAACCTAACTCATACATCATTTTGTCATCCACAAAAACACCTCAGAGTTATTGTTCTTTAGTTTAAACTTCCAGATACTGCAATGATTTCAATAAAAATATAAAATTATATTCATTTTAATACAAAATTAAGGTTCAAGCCTTCACAATTTTATTTTGAGCCTCTTCAATGGGTGCCTATGGTCAAACTCCAGGAAGGACTGCTGAGGGGAATGTCCAGGAGTACACAAATTGTTATATCTTGGTCACAAAAAAAAAATACAATATGATTTTATGCATTAAACCCCTCTGCCTCTCTTTGAGACAATGGGAAGCCTTCAGACCTTCAATGGATTTGTGATATTGAGAGAGAACAGGGATGTTCAGCCATGCTGAGAATACAGAACTCCCTACATTTTCCTATCAACACATCCAACCACAGCCACCAGAGCTTCTGAAGGCCCTTGAGATGTGCCAGTAACACACGTGAGGGATGAGAGTGCTTTAAGTTCTCCCTACTGTACTTTGTAGCCCAGGAATCTGTCTCTTGGAAACACAACAATCCCTAACACTGAAATTCATGGACTATTCTGAAGCATTCCTAGGCCCTGAAACTGAACACTTGAGTTATATTTGGTACGAATGGCAAATACCTCCCAATTCTCTGCAGTGTGCACTCCTCCCATCTAAAATAGCATCTTTCACATGAAATAACAAACCTAAAACCCACACTCCTTCCTCAGATCCAGCCCCACCAGACTTTTTGGATGCACACAGCTGATGACATAGATCCTCTCCTCTGTATAAACAGGACAGCCTGTAAAATCACCTCATGGCAGGCAGACAGGGCCTCCATTAGCTTTTGTCACAGGAATTTTCTTCCTGGCTTGGATGGCTCCACTTCCAGACGACACCAATCTAAACTCCACAGTCTGACTTGAGCCCCATAAAACTCCAGAAGTTGGGAAGGAATCCAGACTTTGCCAGTGGAAAGGGATGCTTGAGCTGAGAGCACCCAAGGAGCACAACTGGGAATGGTTGGGAATTTCAGCTTTGTGGTATCTCGCTCAGTCAGTGGCCCTGCAGCTTTTCCTTACAGGAATGTAAACAGCTCTCCTTGAGATGTCTCTGTTATGTCTCTGCTCCATTACAATTTCCTGAGCAGGGCTGCTGCCAAGAGCACTGGAGTGGAGCCATGGGAGGAGTGGCTCTGTCCCTGGGATCTGGGATCCCCGATCCTGCAGGACTGGAGCCGTCGCTGGAGATGCAGTGGGGGTTATTTCCACTGTGATTTATGCAAAAATGGTGAGGCTGGGTTCTTGGGCTGGTGACTCTTAAAGACATTCAGGAATGTGTTCAGATGAGACAGCACTCCTGAGGATGTACCCTGTAGATGTATTGATGCCTTAGGATTTTAGCTTTTATATGTTTCATGTATTTGTAATCCTGCAGTTCTTCAGTGTGTAACTCTAAACTCCATGTACAGTGTGAGCTGCTGCTTCCCCATTTTGGTCAGACACAACAATTCCTCTCCAGGCCTGGCAATCAAGGACACCTCACTGGCTCCGGCCCTGAGAAATGTAAATAAAAGTGAGTTGGGGGCAGCAAACTTGGGGTAAATTCCTTCATTACCCAAAGCTGTAATTGGAAGATTAACCCCCAATGTGCAGATGGACTAACTTATAAAAGTGTGAAAACCCGTGACCCACTGTCCATTTTTGGGTGGGTTTTCTCTGCCCTAAATGTACTTGAAGGCCCTTCAATAAATAGAACTGCTTTTTATTCTCTTAATTTTGCCTGGGCTCTGTTTTTAGGTAGCCCCAAAAAGGCATCAGTGTCCCAAGGCTTTTATTCACCCTTCCCTGACCACATCCCTCCCTGGCATTGGCCATGGGCTAAGGCTGGGGGGAATGAGCAGATCTGCTCTGTTAGACTGGCACAAATAGGTGCTTGCACAGTGCTTGGCTGCACATTTTGTTTCATCATTTTCAGTTGCATGAAAAGGATATAGGAAATTAATAATAAAAAATGTGAATGCATATTAGAGGCGGTATTTTGCATTTATTTTGACTAAAAAATGGGACTACACAAGATATGCTATTAAAAATGTTCCTCATTTTTGGATTAGTGGGATTAGAGGTCTGAATTTTTGAGAAACTTAGTAGTTTAAATGCACTGTAAAATTACCACATAACATTTGATTAAATCCATGAAGCTTTACTAAAGCTCTCATAGTCTCTGAGACTCAACTATTGCTTTTGAAGGCCACAGGATGTGCAAACCCAGAGCTTGATGTGGTTATTACTTCCAAACTATAAGGATAATGAAAACTTATCCTTTGAATTATTAATCCTTATCCTTAAAATTATTAACTGTGTATCATTTTGATAAAAATTTATTAATCTGACTTTGACAGTGGCCATAAATAGGCTGAACAGTTTTCAAAGAATTGTCCTCCCACACAGTGCTTTCCTTCATGACAGCAGCTGAAAAAACCAAAGTCATTTTCTTAATACATTTAGACTTTAGAAATGCATTTCCAATTAAGGAAGTCATTCTTCCTCTTGGTCCGTTGGTGATCAGGTTTGCTGGCAGTGAAGGATCCACTTTTCCACCCAAACAGTTGCCTGCAAAGCAATGGATGGAGCTGGGTCAATGAGCTGGACAATCTGATCCTCAGTTGTAGGGGAAAAAAGAGCATTTGCACAGGGGCTGTTGGTGCAGAGGAGATTTGGTTCAGGTAAGGCTGAGTCTCTCATGGTTTCACTGGTGGAAGGGGAGAGGAAAAATACAATGAGCTGCTCCCTCTGCTCCTGAGAACAGTCAGCATGAGCAGGGGGAAAACCACCTTAGAGCACTCGTTTTAATGGAAAGAAGAGAGAAAAGTACACAATAATGAACAAAACTGGCTGAGATGAAATATCCCAGGCTCATTTTGCTGTGCCTTCCTTGCCCTCATAAGGTTTATTGCAGCTTTACATCACTTGGGGAGGTTGTTCTGGCTCTCCTTTTTTCTCCATTTGATACAAATATAAATCAGTTCTCTATCCCTCTTGTACTCAATACCTTGGCTGCTTCTCCTGTTTGTAATCCTAACTAAAGATAGTTGGAACTAAAGAGCTAAAAGATAAATTCTCCTTAAGTTCTCACTTCTCTCTTTTAGCAGTTATCTCAGAATTCAGTCCTTTGCTGTTTAGCTACCTCCACAAAACAAGAAGTTAATGGCAACAACTTTTAAAATGGTGGATTTTTTGATTTTATGTATGCAAGCTGATTTAGCAGGAGAATAGCAACAAATGAGAAATGGCAATTAACACTCCCGGAGTAAAGCCTGTTATTTCTCCTGTTCCTCAGCCTTCCCTCACAAAATGCTTTCAGAAAGAAGGCAGCTGATTCTAGCAAGCAAGAATACACATTTCATAATTCCACTCCACTGCTTTTCCAAAAACAAAAATATGTAGGAAGAACATTTCAGTGGAACTAATTAGCAGGCTCTGTGTCCTCATCCTTGTTAATTCAAGGGACATCTCTAAAAGACTCCTCATCCAAATCTACTTCAGGTAATAAAATGACAATGTTTAAAAGATTAAATTGCAATTTTTTTTTCCACTAAATCAGAGCCAAAATGATTTTGGAAAATGAGCATATGTAGGAAACATGATTCTCTGAAACAGTTTCCTTCCATAGAAGTCATAGAAATGATTTCTTTTTCTTTATGTGCTCACTAACTTGTTCCCCTCCTGCCCTGGCAGGGGGTTGAGGGCTCTCTTTGCTGTTTCAGTCATCTTTGGCTCCTGCTACAGATCCCCCATGTACAGAGAGTTTTGATAAGATCCAAAGAAGCTTCAGTGTTGTGGGAGTTCCTCCAAATCAATTATTTGGAAATTTCAATCCTTTTGAAACTGGTCCATCATTAATCTCTGAGATAACACGGCATGGAATAATATCTGCTTCACGTAGATCACACAAACAGGGGAAACATCTGTGTCCCTGGGCCTAAATAGTCTCTGTTCACTGCTACTTTGAACAGAGCCATGGACACATTTGGGTAGGAAGACGAGCTTAGCTTAAAAAAAAAAGAAAATATTTGGAAATGCAGAGAATTTCTGTAAACTCCAAATCACTAGAGAGTTCTGGGGCCATTGCTGTTTACTATCAAGCAAGCCAAATACTCATTTCTGCGTGCAGTTCAGCCGTGCTATCGTAGGCAGGCCAGCCACCAGATGCTCAGAAATACTCATTCCTCTGCAAATTAGTTCACCTCATTTTGTGGCCAAATCACTCACTTGTCAATTCCCCCTTTGGCCTTTGCAGTTAATGGGATCTGCTCTTCGTTGGTCTGGGGGGATTTCTTACTCCCATTATGAAAAAAACCCCAAACCACTCTGAATTCAAATGGAATTCATTTTCCTAAATATATAACCACAAGTTGCTGCTTCAGACTCATAGATTTGGGAGTGTTTTACGTTGATTACAAAGGAAAGACAACTTTAAAACTCAGAATGAAAAATGTGCTGGGTTTCATTCAAGCACATCCTGAGATGAAACTCTTTCTGGCTTTTTCTCAGTGTTTTTGCTTTTACCCCTCCCTTCTCTATCCAGGGTTAAAGAGGTGGGTTTTCCTCTGGATGTTTTACAGCTGGTAAATGCAAATGCAAGTTTGCAGCGTTTGTAGCAGGGCAAAGACAAACCTTAGCACTGGTGCAATGTGTCCTTATCCTTATCAAAACCAGTGTATCACCCTCCTGTGAGCTGGGTGCTCTACTGGGGCCCACACTTGGCACCATCAATACAAAGGACCTTGAGGGAGATACTTCAAAGTATTGAAAGAAACACTGACACAGGTTTCTTGTCCTCCACTCTGCTGAGAAACTCTGCTACAAGCTGTGGCCAAGAGACCCCTCCACCCTACACTTTAAATCTGTGCTTTTGAATCCTTCATGCATCCTGCCCAATGTTTCATGCCAGGCATCCTGCCATGTGCCTCATGGAGTTTATAGAAACCTCCAGGGCTGCCTTTAATCTGCTTTTCCAGAGTCCCTGGGTTTGGAAATGTATGCACCAGGAAGAGGGAAGGAAAGAGAGACAAGAAATCAAAGCACAAAGTGAATTCACTTAAAAAACCTCAGCCAGCCCTGATGTGAGGGCTCATTTTGCTTTCAGGCCTCACCCCTTTACCTCAGGTGCTGGGATTAAGGGGGGACCGTTCTCCCCTCTGGATTGCGTAAATGAGGAAGCTGTTGACTCGCGTGGTCCTGCAAAGACATATGTGCTTCATTATCTGGATTCCTTGTATTGTTTCAGCTTGTCGTTGCTGGCTGGGAACACGCAGCCTTGAGCTGTTCCCATTTTTAAAATGCACTTTTTTCTGCCCCGGATTCTTGCCAAGTGGAGATTTAAGTGCGCTATTACTTTTATAGAGGACTATTAAGAGTTATTAGATCCCATTAGAGCAGACTATGCTCTTTTAAAAAAAGAATACTCTCCTTTATTTTTGAACAACCATTTATATTCATTTAAATCTGACAGAATGTTTGTATCAATGCAAACACAGTTAATTATATCTTAGATCTATGAGAACCTCTCTTGTTTATTTTTTTAAACTGTTTTACTAGTCTCCCCTAAAGACTTGTGTGTTTTACTTGTGTGGCTTTAAAGCAAGTCTGAACCATCGTGGCTGCGAGGTGCACTGGGTGTTCTGGCAGGGATGGCATGAGAACACTTGGAGAAAAGTGATGGAAATTGGATCACAGGATGATCTGTGTCCATGTTTTCAACAGTTTTGGGTGAAGTCCTCAGCTCACAGGCACCATCAAAGGGAATCTTCCTATCAGTAGAAGCAGCATCAGACACTAAATTAGAGTGGGAATATGACCTGATTTTACTGGTAGAAGTCACTGCCTGTAAGAACTGCCCACATCCTCCTTCCTGGGTGGTTGTGTTGTTGGGAAGAGTGGGTGAATGCTTGGATTAATTGCTAGCCCTTTATAAGTTTACTTCATGCCTTCTCCTTTCTTCACAGTTTACATTCATTTCTCCAGATTTCTCTGCATTACTACTTTGTCTCAAGTCAATTTCAAATAAAATGAGTAAAAATTGTCTCAAAGGAGTAAAGAATTAGATGTGCTGACACCGTGTTTTCTGCAGAACGTCTGGGAGAGCAGCTCTGACGTTATCCCTTCCCTTATGGCAGCATTTGCTGTGTGGAACATTCTCAGCAGCCCAGCCCTACGGGTTTGAGCTGCTTAAACTCTAATTTGTATAACCCACTTCGGGAAGAATGATATGTCTTCCTGGAAAACATTCCATTTCCCTTCCCTTCTCGAAGACACACTGCGAGGAGATGACTAAATGCTGCCACAGGAGGGAGAAAAACAAACAGGAAAGAATTAAAAGGCCCTTGGATAGGGCATAAATTATGCATCTTTTCCCCTCCCTGAACCCTGTTGCAGCCAGCACATGCACAGCACCTCCCCTCTGGATGAGGCTTTGGCATGAACAGCAGATCCCAGCCCCGCTCCATCGTTCCCGCTTGGCGCAGGATCCTCCCTCCAGAAAACCCTGCAGGAACACGGCTGGACGAGGTAGTGGAGGGCAGAGAGGGGGACAAACACCCTGGTTCTCTGGGGAATCGTGCCCAAAACGGCTTCTCAGAGCTTCAAGCAAGTCTAGGATTAGAAGGAATTGTTTAAAAATGTATCTGCTCCTGGACAGCCAGCTGGAGGGGTTTGTGCAGGAATGAATGTGCCCCTATTTTTATCTCCCTTTTGAAGGTTGGCTGAACAAACTAATCAGCCACACAAAATAGCAAAGAGCAGAATTCTCACATTTGTTGTTTGACTTTATTCATTATTATTCTTAAGAGAAGGAAGGCAGTTTAAAGCACAGTAGCTTTGTCTGAATCACAGCTGTCCTGCCTTAACTTGGTCCTGCCTTAACTTGGTCCTGTTGTGCTTGGGTTTTAAAGCCCTTTGGTTTTGTCTAGACTAGGAAAAGAGTGATTTTTTTCAAGAATTATAGCTGACTTGAACTCATTTAACTAAACAAAAGCCAGCACTAGAACAGTGATAGGATCATGGTTCAGCAGCTTTAGCTCAGTTCCACAGCTGGAATAGAACTACATGAGGTCAAAACAACAAACTTCCTCAACTTTGTCCTAATTAGACAGGCTTTAACAGTGACAGACTGAACACCTTAGGAAACCTCTGGGCACAGATCAGGCTGAGCTTTACCAGCTTCCTTCAGCCTGGAAGAACAGGAGGAGGGAATCTTGACCCTAGTGGACCACTCCACCTTCATCTACCCAGCAACCTATCTCAAAATTCAGTTTTTATCTGGCATTTGGGGATTGCCTGGCTGAAGACCCATGGAGGAAGTGAATTTTCTAGATTACAAAATATAGTGGTAACAGGGCTGAGACCCACTTGACTTCTGTTCTGCTGGAGCCCTGGATGAGTGAATCATTCCATTCTTCCCACAAGCAGGGACAGTGCCATAGGATTAGCCTTTCCTCTGCTGCTCATTTCTGTTTTGAAATCTTCTCTCAGAAAATGTACAAAGTCGATGATAAATTATTCTTCCTACGCCAGGAATTTTCCATTTTGAGTTTTATCTGTTGCTGGGTTTTGGCACCATTAAACTGTTAAGGGTAAATTTAAAAGTAATTGAGAATCTGGCTCCCTGGATTGTAGTTTGGGGTTTTCCTGCAGAACAGGAAAGGTTTTTTGATTCAGGAAAGCTCTTTGATTTTTGATGATTCTCACAAGAATGTATTGTCCGTGCAGATAATTAATTCCACCTGGGTACTGATTGTCTTTTCTCTGCCTTTCCATCTCTGCATTCTGTGGATTTTCCAGTAAGACTGATTAGTTTCAGAAAGGCAGAGAAGAATTAAGACAATATGGAAAACAGTTTGAGGAGAAGGAAACAAGCAAAGAGCCTTCAGCATTGTGCTGAAAATCCTGAAACTTGAGTTAGGGATGCCAGAAGAAGACATGGAGCAACCCAGTTGAAAAGCTTTGGAAAAGAAAAAGAACAAGGATTTAACATAGAGGTCAAGAAATAGATTTGGGAGAGTCACAAGACCTGGAAAGAATGTTGGATGAAGTGGAAAGCAATTAAAAAAATATTTATTTTGTATTCTAATGGAGTCTGGAAGTGAATATATCACAGTGTGTGATGGTGTGCATATATATGACCAGGAAATTGGTTTTGCTTCAAAAAAGATTAAAGAACTATCATCTAATATCAGACCACAGGAAGACCAAAAAAGTTATAGTAGAAATCCAGAAGAAAATACCATGGCTCTGAGGCAGGCCCCAATGCTTTCCTCTGTCCCTCAAATTGTACAATATAGATTTTTAAAGAGTTTGAACTTCATATCCTTTACTTTCCTGACTGCTTTGTGTGAGCTGAAGGGAACACTATCTGGACAGGTCAGTTCAGCAGGAGTGGTACTTTACTGGTACAAATATTGGAATTATAGGGGTTTTTTTTCCAAGGGAAGGAGAGGAATGGAAATGGAAAAAAATATCACTGAAAAAAACCATGCAGGGCCCAAACTTCAGAGCTGAGGAAGTCTGCAATGGAGAATGTAGTTGAGACAGCTGTGCTGAGGCTTACCTAAGCTAGGGCTGACCAAGTGACTTCCATGATGTCATTAAATGAGCTCGTTTCTCCAGCCCTTGCTCCTGACACCCATTAAATCTACAGCGTTTGAGTTTGGGGTTGTCAAGGTAGCCCTGCATGGGACACCATGGGAATCCTTCTGGGGAATGAGACAGACCCTGCCCAGAGGCTCCTTGCTCTTTTCTTGGCTGCCTTTTCAGGGTATTTCCTTCTATGCACATCCTGGGATTGGTTTGGAGAACCAAAGGAACAATTTACTCTTTGTCCTCTGTATGTGCTGTTTAATGCCAGATGAAACTAGGGCAACTGGTCTCGGGGCTTGGGCCTAAACTTGTTGTCTGTCTTGTAGGAAATATCTCCCTTAATTTCAAAAGAATAGAGAAAAAACCATTTAATTCCACAATGTTTATATTATTAAAAGGCCACATACAGGATTCATCCTTGTTTACAATAGTCAGAAGACCTTGCAGGTATTTGGTATCTTGTCCCAAAGGAATCCAAAATTTCCTGCTCCCCTGTAGATAACAAAGATCTTATACAATATTCTGAATTTCAAGCTACTTGCAAGACATAGCATTTCCTGGATACAGATCCCACCTCCTTTTCTTGCAGCAGGCAGTCAGGGGATCTTCTGAAGGAGGCCAGAATCCTCTCAATGACAGGCCCACACTGTCCTGTCAACTTCACAAAAGCTGTTCCCAGGGAACAGATGAGTCAAGAGAGTCAGTGATGCAACCATCCTTTTAAATGCATCCAAAATGGATGGTCAAATGCAGACCTTTGACTTTTACTTTGATTACCCTCAATAAAGTTTTCTTTGGGTTGTCCCCGGAATATCTCTCAATGTCTCTTGTTTCTATCCTCAAGAGAACAGCTTCCCACCCCCTTCTGTTCATTGCTTCCCACAAACCTGAGCTAAAGGTGGAGCATGTGTCCCATACCCTCATTCCTCTGCCACCAATCCTAAAGTGCCACCATCTGTTTCCAGTGGCACATCCAGAAAGTGCATCCTGCTGCTCTGTGTGGCTGGAGAGGCAGAGATGCAGTCTTGCAGTGGTCATTTGTTCTTGACAAAGTTCAATTATTTTGAGGAAGCCTTTTAATGGAATAAAAACAGACTAGCAACTAGGAGACAGACTAATAAGTTGCTTCTCATTTCCACCAGGAGCCTTGGAGTGCAGGACAGAATCCAGGAAAGATTTTCTGGAAAATGAAGAGAGGCCCAGTAAAGTCTCTAAGCCTGGGCAAGTCAATAAACTGTCACAGTTGCCCAGAAGGAATTGGCTTGTCTTAGATAAACTTACAAAAGGCCCTGAAAAAACAGAACTTTTTTAAATGGCAGAGATTAATTTTCTGACTTCAAAGTAGTATTAATGCAGAGTTTGGCTGAGGTTTCCTGTGCAAGCAGTTTCCCCCCAAGCAGTGATTTCAGAATCCGCCTTGTTTTAAGGCTGGCATTTGCTGCAGCTGCAGACCTGGAGTATTTTCGATCCCCTCTGAGTGCTGGAACACCATCCAACAATTAAACCGCAACCCAAAAACAATCAAACATCTGTTTGGAGGCTGCTCAGTGACTGACGTTCTCCTGCCAGCATAAACACTGGAGCTGCTGAGTGATTCCTGTCTTGTGTGTGTGTATGTGCTGCTTGAGTGGGTTTTTGTTCTCCCAAGCAGGAAGATTCTGTGTGTGTAAATATGCTGAGGAGCATTTCTATTGCAATGCATGAATGTGCCCAGATAGTTTATTTGGGGAAGTGTTTTTGTTGACATGAGCACACATGTTTGAATATCAGCTTGAGATTGGTGTGCTGGAGGTGGCTTTGGAGGAAGCCAAGAGGATGTGGACTGTGAGCCTGGGATCAGGTATGTGGTTATGCAGTGCTGTGGGTGTTGGTGTGTTTATTTATAGGTAGGAAGTGGTTTTTATTTGGGGGAAAAATTGGCATTATGGCTGCATGTTTTTAGGTAGAGACAAGTATTTTGAAGAGTGTACATGTGTGTCTATGTACAACCGTAGGACTGTGTTTGTGCTTTTTGGTGGATTCTCCATTTGACCTTTGAGTCCTGCCATGGAGCTGATCAGCTCCAGGGGCCAGGGGAGCTGATGTCCTTTGCTGCAGGCCCAGGAAGGGAGATAACAAACTGCTGGCAGCAGTTCAGATCTGGTTCAGGAGAACAGGGAGGTCTGGCCCTGATGTGATCTCAGACTCTCTAAATCAAAACCCCCTGATTTCAAGAACTCTCTTTGTTCTCTTCTCTGAGAGAATTTGAGGATGAATTGACTCCAAGGCTTTGGGAACAGGGATGGGGTGATGAATACTGGTGTTAGGTCTGCCTGCCTAGAGGACAAATTATTCTCCTTCCTAAAAGCACTTAGAGACTCCATGCAGGTTGCTGCTTTTGTCCTTTTCTATTTATAGCCTTCAAATAACCACGGGCTGTTGATGGCCAGGGGAAAGCACCATGCAAATGGCATTCAATCCCAACAGGAACTCCCTTCCTATAAAACCAAGACCTGCTTCTGGAAAACACAATTGTTCCCACTCTGAGCCAAATGACAGCTTGTGCTACTCCTACCAGCTCTCCCCAAAGCCCCGGGGTCTCCAGGCTGCTCCCTGTCATTTGTGGTGTCCCTCTGTCCCTCTCAGGCCCTGAGTCACCACAGTGGGAGAGGGAGAACATCAGCACCACAGGTGACAGACTCTGGGCCACCCACTGCCTGTATTCTGGGAGCATTCCTCTGGCTAGGAGAGAGCAGCTGGAGATTTTTGCTTTAGCCCATTTCTCAAATATCCTGTTGCTGAAGTATAAGAACAGGCTGTTACAGGAAAGAAGGATTTGATGATCTTCCCACTGTGAGCCCCACAGCTTACCTTATTGTTCTAATCACCTATTCTTTTGCAGCAGTATTATTTTTCTGTTTGCCAGTTTAATCTGAGAAAGTTCACTAGGAAGTAGCTTTGCCTCAAAGTTCTATTGCTTGGAGAGGGCAGAGCACAGAGGGCAGCAGCAAAGCACAGGGAATCAGTAGTTTTCTGTCATGGCTGCTGCCCAGGTGTGGTAGAACACAAACCCCAATTTATCTCTGGTGAATAAAATTTCTGCATCTGTCAAATGGTGAAAGCACTTAGTGTGGTGGGAGAGAGACTCGAGCAACATAATGTTTTCTACTTTGAGAGAGCTGAACTCAAAAAAGCTGCAGAAGAGCACTGTTGCTGTTACACACTGTCCTACCTTCAGTGCACACCTGCATCAGAGAAAGCAAGTGCTGACCACCCCAGGACACGGAATCATAAAACTTCCAGGATTTGCCCCAGCCACTGACACCCCACTGAGCAGCACCACACTTTTGACAGAACCATTAAGACTCTTTCAAGTGTGGAGCTTGTGGTTACCCACAGTCTGGAACAGTGTGTGAGGCTGGAACAAGGCGTGTGGTCACTGCACTGAGAAGCTCCTGCAGGTGAGGGTGTGACACCCGCAGGCCACAGCCAGCAGGGGACACAGCCACCTGCTTGGGGACAACAGCAAGACTCCTCTGTAATGTGTGATGGGAATCTCACTCCTCCTTTTTCCAACACAAGACCCCTCAACAGGGTATGAGATGATCATGACAAAAGGCCCCTCGTCAACATGAGCAGCTGCTCAATTTGCAACTCTTGTTTTCCCACAAACTCCAACTCCAGAAAAATATGAAGTGCAACTTAAGGAAGCTCTCAGCTGTCTACCACTATGTTCATTTCCATAACAGATGTGAAATAAATTTTGTTTCTCTTCTATTCCTATCTTGTCTGTCCCTAAATTTTGAGACCTTGGAACTTTGAACTGTTCCCTTAAAATTTATTCATTATTAGTTACAAGAGTTTTGAGTGATATTGAAGCTCTTTTACTTTGTGGATTAACATATTTGTCCTTCCACTAATTAGTCCAAACCTCAGAAAGCCTCAATTTTTGACTTTCAGCTCAATATTCAGCCAACCAATAAATAATGTGGGAATGTAAAAACAATCAGTAAGACAAACTTACTAAGTGTGTGATGTCTTAAAAATAAAGGAGTGGTACTGCTCAGTGAAAATATAACAGGATAAATTCAGGAGCAATGGAATTAAACAAAGCAATAGGAAATATCAGTGTGGGAATAATGTATTTGAAGCTTGTGGAATAGTCTCCCATTGGAAAGGACAAAGAACGAGTCACTTGCATAGCTGTGGACAAACTAATAAATGCTAGAAATGACATAGTCATGTGCAGAAGTTACTTTCATAAACACAGGTTGGAGTTGCAGCTCCCACAGTCACAAAAATCGAGTCGAAATTCCATGTGCTGCCAGCCCTTTGCTTCTCAACCCTCAGCCACACTGTGCACTATCCTGTCCATGCTATATAAAATTTCTTGTTAGTCAATAACCTGGATCAAAAATCTGTGTATTGGTTTTGCAATTTGGTTGTATTATAAAATACAATATTTTATAAAATCACCCCAAGTCGTTCTGACATTCCTTTTGGGAATAACTTGAGTAAAAGAGCACCTGACCATCTGCAGGAGAAGTGCAGGTTATTCAGGCCTGGAAAGGTATTTATTTGCCCTGCGAAGGCTCATCGAGGCTGAGAAAGCAGCTTCCCCTCCTGAGCCCTGGGGGGAGCAGGGGGTGTCAGACCTCACATCTGCCACCCTCGTGCACAGCTGGGAGTTGTTCAGGGAGAGCCATCCCTGCCGGCCCAGCTGCCCTCCCATTCACTGTCACTCAACAAGGAACTATTTCACAGTCCTCACTGGAAACAATAGGACCTTTCAGGAACGAAATCAGATCTCGACTGATAGGAAGGCAGCTGGGAGACACATGAAAGCTTCTGCTCACTGTCTCTTCCTTGTCTCCCAAGGTTTGTGTTCAAGGAGTCCCAGTGCAACAGCCCCAGCCCTCTCAGAGGGGCCAGTGCTGTGGCCAAGGAGCCTCTAAAGGCACAGAGCCCCGCAGGAGGATTTGCAGCAGCCTGATAAACAGCTCCCATGGGTGGATAGGGGAGGGGGCGAGTGCACATGGACACAGATCATAGAATAGAAAAAGAAAGAAATAGGCCGAGAAAGAACATTGAATGTCGCTGCTTTTTGGGTCCCTAAAGAAGACCCCCTGCTGATGGCCGTGAGCATCCCTGTCCTGTCCTGTCCCTTCTTTGACTCACGGCTACACGTTTGGGTTGCCAGCTCCGAGCTCAGCAGCTCAGCCCCATTCATGACCCAAGGGAGGAGCTGCTGGATCCCACCCCTGACTCCCTGCCCTGCCTCCTCACTATTGCCCTGCCTCCTCAGCTATTTGACCTGTTACCCCATAAATCTGATTTCCTCACATTAGAGAGCTCACAGTTCCTCACACCAGGAAAATGAATGTCCCCTGCTCAAACATTTGTTTGTAATGGGTTGGAAAACTGTATTACAGTGAGTGATTTCAATCTTTGTTCTGTCTGCTGAAGGCTCCTTGCTGCCAGAAACACACAAACAAAACATTATTCCTGTTTACAGATGATACCAATCATTTTCTCCCTCAACAATTATTGTACCTGGCATAGTGGAATCGTGAGAAATGAAAATATATTTATTTAATATTAAAAAATGAGTGGTGTAGGAATATTTGTTTTGAGAAAATGAAGGCTGGATCAATAATTCACACACTTTCTGCTTTGAATGGACAATTTCACTACGACAAAAGGAATTATAGTGCAAAAACGCTTAGAGGAAATAAAGTAAAAATGTTAACAATAATTACAAGTTATATAACAGCATTTACTTATTGAGAAAAAAGGCAATTTCACTAATACAATGTTAAGTTAGTTAAAACAAATAAAACCATTTATAAAACACCAGGGATGCAAAAGCAATCACAGAGCTAATTCTACAAAAAGCATGGATGAAATAAGAGAAACTGATAGCAACAACTATAAATTAGAGAGTGAGTATTAGAAAGTGTAGGGAATTTGTAACAAAACCAAAAGGAAACAAGGAGCACTTATTACCTACAACAAGTATTGTTGTTCTTTGAGTTTTACACAAAAAAAAATGTAGGACCTTCACTGGTCCATGATTTCTCTTCATGACTTGCACAGTGGGATTTGGGCAATGGGATCCTACTGAGAGGTGAAACTGGACAGACCAAAACATTTTATTTCCAATGAAAGGGCGGAAGGGTGACGTGAAAGTGAAATCCTTTCAATCTCATATAAAAGAAACAAATCTCTTTAATCTGAGAAAACTGTTATAGACCATTTCCTTATAGCAGAGGAAAAAAATGTTCTTGGAAGATCTAAGTTGTTGGGGTTTTTTCAAAACCACGAACTTTCCAAAGTGTAACAACTCCTGAACTTTTTAGCTTAACTTACAGAGTAAAACTGCCTTTCCCAAGAGCACAACCTCGTGCCTTGCTTGCAGTGAGCTCCTTTGGCCCTGCCTGCTGTGCTGAACAAGACATTGGTCTGGTTGTAACACACCATCTTAGACTGTTTTATTGTACTTTCAGCTTTTTGGGAGCTTTCCAAGAGTACCAGGCAAGGAAATGAAATCTTCATCCCAAGGAAAAGATCTCTTTCCAAAACTGTTAATCTTTCCTTATGACATATTTTGGAATACAAACATATCCAGAGGGGGTTTGCTCGGCAATGAGCTTGTTCATGTGAGTGATCAAATTGGGGTTGTTACACTGGTACATATGTTAACAATAATTCAGACTTTTATTCGCCCTGTTTCACCACCACAGCTGCTCTTGGTTTTCCTGATGGCCCCGCCCAGGGACACTTGGAACACAAGCAGACACACGTATGTATTACAGGGAGTGATGCTTTACATCGTTATTAAATCTAGGCTTCCCTTGGCATGCAACATTATCATAACAAACTCATGACTACACAGTTTCTGTCACTGTATAAATTCCATTTCTGCTGCCATCAGCAGAATTAGAAACCAGATTTGGTTTCTACATATCGTTTCTGATTAGTTCTTGCATTACAGGGACTGAAAACAATTCCAGAGCCTCTGGATGGTCCAGATTCCAGCCATTTGCAGGTCTGTCCCACCAGCATGTTAGTGAAGCCATTTCAGAGTTCTAATGAAATGAATAGAAAAGCAAAGACAACAGAGACTGATTAAGTTTAATATTAAAGTGGCTTTTAAGTGATGAGTATTTTCTGAAAAAAAAAAAATTGAAAAATTACATACAACACAAAGGACTAACACAGGGTGAAATTATTTGAGGTCTGGAGAAAATTGCTTTTACTAAGATAATTATTAGTCCAAGGATGTTATTTAATAGCTCAAAAGGATTATTGACAGGTGACTTAAATAGATCATGGAAGATGGAAAGGTATCACCTGACTCTTGAGCTTAGGATGAAGCAATGGCTTTAAGCTGAAGCCAGAAGAATTCCAGATTTGAAACAGAATGTTTGGAATAAGCTCCTCTTGCCCACAGAGACATTTCTCCCAAGGTGAGTGCTGAAATGCAAGTGGTTATTTTCACTAAATTTTAACCTGCTCTTTGAGCCTGACAGGGTTTCCTGCTGGGTGAGACCTTGGTTATAGTGAATAGTTCAGGATTCAGCACTGGACTGGTGGCTCCTGCTCGTTGTCTATCCAGGCTTTCAATCCAGCTTCCTCCCACTACCATTTCCTCAGCTGAAATCCCTGAATCCCTCAATCCTGAACATCCAAGGAAGGAAATCTCATTTTGTTTATTCAGAAAGAGAAAGCCTCAAATGGCCCTTGTTTTCTGCCTGAGAAGTCAAAGAACTGAAATTCATCCCATGGCCGAACATCTCCTGAAGTGCTTTCCATGGCCTTGTCACCAAACTTCTTCCCACTCCCTGCTCCTTCCCCATGGCATGTGTCCTCAAACAAGTGAAATGCACTTGTTTGCATCCAGGTAACACTGCCCCATCCCAAATGTCAACAGCTCAGAAACAGAACCCAGGAACAAGGCAAGATTCCAGTGGCTGAGTCCCCTCTGCTGCTCTTCCCGAGATAACTGGGCTGTGCTGTGGGGTGCTGGGAGTGTTCACAGGGAGATGGACATGTCAAGGAGGGCCTTTTTCACTCCAAGCAATTCCACAGATCCTTGGGCAGTGCCCAGAAGGAAGCACAGAGCTGAGGGGAAGCTGTGCTAGGAGTCCTCTGTGTCTCATCTCAGCCTTTCTCCCTGTGCATGAAATAAAAGCACTGATTTAGCCCCAGATTGATTCTGCTTTGAACAGCTCCTCTCTTTGTCCCTGCCTTGGAGCTCATTAGATGTTGTTTGGCCTCGGTGTAATTGCTGCTGTCTGCTGACAGGGCACTTCTGCCAACCAGATGGTTTTTATTTTGAGGCATGGCTATTTGATAAAACTGTTCTTAACTCATAAATAAAGGAGGAAGCTGTTGCAGGGGTTCTATTCTTCCCATTAGCAATTTAGATTACTGGATATAAAAAAAAGGTCATGGATTGAATTTGACATTTATGTAAAAGAATCAAGTCTCTGTGCATCAGTTAAAACTTTTCTGTACTTTGGTGGGCCTTTCAGATTCCCTTAATAAGCATTAATTTCTTTAGATGATAAAATGGGAATATCTCATGCATCTTGGTGAAAAAATATTTGTTGGCAGCAGAAACTGTTTTTGTAATATGCAGTGTAGGTGCAGCTACATGAACTTGAAAAGCTTTACAGGTTGAATCAATAGTGAAAATCCCACAATCTTGGTATTTCTCTCATTTTCCTTAATGCTTGTCATCTTTACTGTTATTTTCTGTATTTCCTGGGTTTGTCCTGTGCTGGAAACACTGGAAAATGATCTTCAATAAGATATTAATTTTCAGCTTCTGGGACCACACAGCTTCATATGTGTATACTTGTGTATATTTCATGTCTGTATACTTGACTTCATAAAGTCAAACAGAATATAAACTAAATTTTTCAAAATGGCCAGTATTGATTTGGCAATTTGTCACTATTTAAATTTGAATGAAACAAATATTCTCCTTTGGCACCAGGTGACGAAACTGAAGTTTATTATTTTACATTGCATTTGCCCATCAAAAATGTTTTTGTCACTCTGTTGCTACATGAAATACTTATCAAAAGAACACTGGAAAACAACATCACAGAAGAAATGTGGGGTGGCTACGAGCAGGGGACAAAGTTTTTTCTACCTACACCCAAATTTCTTTTTGCTCTAAGCCTTTTCAAAATGCTACTTGACAAACTGACAGGTAAAGTGAACCCTAGGCACTGGCTGACTCTACATTTCAACAGGGGATGTTAAAAACTCCCTAGCAACTGGGAGGCAGTAAGAATTCTGAGAATACCACTAATTTTGCTTTATTCCCTCAGACCAGAAATTAAAGACATTTTAAACCAGAACCCAGACTCTTTGCTGATGAGAGTCCCTGACAGTTCAGAAAGGCAGTCTAGAAATGTTAATTCAAATAAAACTAATATTTTAAATAAACAGGAAAGGAAACATGCCATGGAAGACAAAAAAGAACTTCTTCAAACACCTTAAACCCCAGGCTATGGGATGTGCACGAGTCCTGAACTCCCAAATGCAACTGCCTGCTCTTTTGCAACAAAGAGAAGCACTGAGCTGAGCAATGCTTGCAGGCCCTGATAATAAACATCACTCCAAGTGTTTGAAACTACAGTTGCTCAGTGAGTAAACTGTTACTGGGAACCAGAGGATGGATCTGCAGTGGGGATGGATCTGTTCAGCAGGGATGGAGGCTGTTGCTCTTCCTGGAGGGAAAGGTTTCGGGTGTCAGAGAGTCCCTGAGCATGTGAGCTTCCCATTCCTCCACACCTGGCCAGGTACAGCACAAGGACAATGCCAAGGACACAGCAGGTATTTCCTCAGGCTTTCCAAGAGCTTAGAAAATACTTAAAGAAGTTGGGATTGTGTTGTGTATAAATAAATAATGGTGAGAGTAGGACATACCCGGGGTGGTTTCTACGTCACACAAATAAAACTGCCCATCCAGCACACATTAAGGAGGGTGATGCCTTTAATTCTGAAAAAAACCCAAGAAAAAGTCATCCAATGTATCCTGGAGGAGTCAGGATACCTACTGGGTGCCCAGAAAGGTGCATTACTCCTGGTTTTTCTGCAAATATTTACTCATTATTCCAAGGGAATGTTACTTCACCAAAACCTCATTACATGATGTACAGTAGAGTCTGTGGAGCCACAAATAACACTTAATGTTATTTGGTTTATTCCAACTATGGTCTTCTCCAAATAAAAATGAATTATGCACTTGACTGGTTGGCTGTGCATTTTCCTTAAGTCATCTTACAGAAAATAATTCCAAGATGAGAGACAATGAAAACTAATTAGACTTATGAATGATAATTGCTTTGGCAAAGGCAAAAGCTTATTGCCACAGACAGTTAGGAGGCAAAGACCTTGGAGCTGCCAGTAGGGCAGATTTTACAGATTTTACATTTTTCTTCACAAGACACAGGACTTTCCTAGGAGACCACCAGCAGTGGCATCCCAACCAGACATCTTACTGACAGCAGTCCTATTATAAATAGATTTACATTTCTAAAAACTATTCTTCCACAAATTAAATAATTTAACTTAAACCGAAATTAAAAATAGACTAAAAATGTTTGCGAATGGTTGTCACTTGGAAAAAAAGTTTCACAAAACTCCAAATATTCCCCAAATGATGTAATTATTGCAATGAATTGTCTGTGGGATAAGCAGCTGCTCAGCAGGAATTAGTGAGGCACAGCATGGTAGAAAAGGTGGCTTTAACTTCGACTGTAACTTCCTGATGCCACCTTGGGGAGGTTTTGTAGGTGCCCAGGAATGTTCCATGGCAGTGCCAAGCTGCTGTCCAGGCAGGTGATTTAATTTTGTGTGCTGCAGGTCCTTGAGGACAGTCACACCACGGGAGGCAGGATCCAGGATATCCTGGCAGACACAGGGGCTGACAAATCCCAAGGAAAATTAACCAACAGCAACAGGACCTTTTCCTTCCACACACCTGAACGTGGTAAGAGAGCTTTCCACAAAGAACAATCAAATGACATGGGATGATCATAGGAATATTCAGGTTTAGGGTAAGGATGACAAGTTCCTGGCTTGGCAGTGAAATCTCTTAGGCTTTGTAAGAACCATGCAGACAGTGTGATGGGCACAGTACTCTCACATTGCTCTCCACTCCCCTGTCATACTGATGAATGTGCTTCAGTCTTACCATTCCCAAAGCTACCCGAAAATCTATCAGCCCAACATCAGTATTTTCCACCTCTAAATCAGAACTTCAAAACGACAAGTGATAAACGACCAGCTCTATAATGAAATCTGATGAAAGGATCTACCCTCCTTGCCCAGTTTCCTATTCATCAAGTATCTTCCTAATTAATTCTGACTCCAGTGTAAATCTCCAGCCCATGCTTCACAGAAAGTCAGAGCAGGTGATGATAAACTGGTCCTGTAGGTACTGATCCATAAATCTGAGTTTCAGAGCCACATTTGGCAAGGGATTAATTAATGTACAGTAGGTGCCACTCTGCAATGTCTGAGTACTGCAGCAGCCCAGGGACAGAGGCAGAACCACCCCTTCCAGTGAAGAAATCCTGAATATTAGTCTGAAGTCAGGAGCAGAGTTTGCTGAGTGAGATGGCAGCAAGTTCATTTGAAGTCCTTCCAGAATGATCTACATAAAGCATGTAGCCTGTCTGACAACATCTGAAGAACTACAAAAACAGTCAATAGCTGCAACAGCTCTGAGACAGGAGTCCCACTGAGTCTGGACAAAATCATTACAAATGAGGAGAGCCATGTTTGTGGAGAGGAAAGGATGGAATTCATTAGAAGAGCAGTGACAGTTCATATTCCTGACAACGAGGAACCAGCAGAATGGGGGTTTTGTTTGTTCCTTTGTTTATTAGAATGATCTTACAGCAAAATAAACACTAAAAATTGAAAAACAGTTTACAGTGATGAACTCTGGTAAATCCAACCTCTTTTACAAGGGAATACCAAAGCAGATTTTAAACATTTGGCAGCTTATCAAGAGCCAGAGGAAGATTAACTATGTGAGTGAAAAATCAGGCTGAGAAACCAAAAACAGCTTTTCACAACGAAGGAAAGCCAAGAAGGAACACAGTCTAAAAGCATTTGGAAAGAAATGGTAAGATCATCACACTCTTAGGAAACAGATCATTGAAGCAAGAGGAATTTGAATTCCTTCTGGAAGTGTGCAGGTATTTTTTTTAATTAAGACTTAGGCTGTCTAACAGCACAGGGTCACTCAGACACAATCACAGGCATAGTGGTCCTGCCAGGGGTGCAGTGGCTGGTGCTGTGCACAGACAGCACAGAGACATGGGGTGGTTCTTATAAAAGTCACCAAAATGGAATGCCTGGTGCTCCCAGATTCCCTGTTGGATTTGGCAGATCTCTGCTGAAGCTCCAAATGCTCTCCCTAGCTGGGCTGTGTCATGCTCATGGGACCTGGGGGTAGGAAAGGCTTCCTTCTGGGTGCAACAAAACACAAAATCCATTGCCACTTGATGCTATTAAAGAACAGCATGAAAAGTTTGAGTTTCCAGCTCAGTATTAAATTCCAAATACAACAAACATATTCCACTTCCTACATTCCCATGGAAATTCCAAAGCCTACAGACTCTTCACTTGTTTTTACACATTCGTGTTTGATGTTTAAAAGCTTTGCCTCCCCTTTCAGGGGTGGGTGATTCCTGCATACCTCTCTCACTCTTCCCTAGAGGAGTTGAGATTTGTAAGTGGAGTTCACAACACACTTGGTGCTTTTAGATCTGGATATCTGCAGACACTAAACCACATCACTGTGTCCCTGAGCCCGTGTGGTGTAATAGCTTTGAGAGTCCCAAAGATAAACAAAGGTTCCCAGGAAAACCTCCAGCTTGCTGTATTCTTTTTAAGGAATTTTAGATTTTCCAGAGCAGTTAGACGAGGCATTACACACATTTCAGACACACTTCTTCACATGGTAGAAAAACGAGAGAGAAGGGAAGGGGAGCCAAAACCTCTCTGACTTCTCGCTGGCTGATCTCAACCATAGGAATTCCCCAATCATGAAAATGCTCGGCTCTAGCTAAGGAAATGCTGTTGATTAGGGGAAAACGTTCCAGATGTTAAGTGAAAGCAATTTCAGGAGGAAGGGAAAGTGGAAGAGGGAGGAGGGTGTGAGGTGACCCCACCCTCGCAGGGAGCACAGCAGGGTCTTGTACCCTCTCGGGGCTGGGGAGCAGCCAAGTGGGAGAAGCTCTCACACACTCCCCCCCAGTCTGTTCTTCCCCCTCCAGGCAGCAATTACAGCTCCAGTTTAACCCCATCCATTCTTTGTATCTTTTCTGATTGGCATTATTCGATAAAAACATAAATAAACCAGAATTAAAGTGATACAGGAAGAAAGAGAAGGATCAAATTTTCTTCACAATTCCCACACAATTTCTTCCACACATCCTTATTAGCACAGTGTCCCTGACAGATCCAGAGGTATCTCCAAAGGTGTGGATAGAGTTAAAGTAGCAAGAGAAGACACTGCAGTCCGAGTGAAGACAAATGTCTTAGTTCTTTGTAAAGTTAGTTAATGTGATTTAACTCTTTGTGTGCTTAGGAAAGCAGCCAAAGCAAACCAGCTGCTCATTTCTCTGGGCTGAACTACCAGTGCTCAGGGAGAACTCCTTGAGTCCTCACATCTGAACTTTTCTGCCTATCAGAATAATGCTGCTCCAATCAGATGTTTAGGGAAAAGGAAGAAAAGAGCAAAGAATTAATCCCAAGCACCTTCCTGGGACAGGGATAACTGAGGTTCACTGCAGCCCTGCATGGGCAGAGTCTGTTCCTGTTTTCTAGAAAGTTAAAGGAAACTTAAGAAATCAAGCTCAGGAGTGGCAATGACTCGTTTTCATGATGTGACTGGAGAGTAAAAACAATGTACAGAGGGTGTTGTTCTACTGGAACTCCAAATTTTAATGCAGGACTTAGCCACAGTATTTTCCAGAAATCCAATCTGCACCTGTCACATAAGACTAAAACCAGGCCACTGAAAGATGCCCACTGAGAATCCTGGGAAAGGATTTCAGAGGAACTGTCCAGGACTGAGCTCAGCAACTCCCTGGAGAACTTCCTGCAGGGAGGCAGAACGAGCTGGCAGAGGACATGGACAGGATGACCTAATAGGTTTTTTCCATCTCTGATGTCTGTGATTATGTAATTCCATCTTGATATGGGACCAGAGGAGTTGACAGTTACATCTGTAGTTTCTTTTAAAAAGTTATTGACTCTACCCATGGAACAGATCAAAAATTTATGAGGAAAACATCACATGAGTATTAGGAATTGAGGGTGTGTATCAAATTTGGGTTAATAATACTTCTTAAAAGCCATAAATGGGAATGAAGATGCAATGAAAGCAAAGGTTGGTCTTGGTTTAAGATATGACCAGATGATATTAAGCAGAAAGATGCTTATTATGTACAGTTTAGCACTGCTACAAAGCCATGAATAAAGAGTTTGAAATCTTGTGTTTTCTTCAGCATATAAAAGAAAACGTCTCTTTCCAAAGCAGAATTCATGTCCAAAATTTCAGAACTTTTCTGCTCCTGCAGGTGTCCTTGTGTAACGTATTTTCTAAAGCATTTTTAAAATGAAAAATAATAAAAGCTCTAATGGTGCTTTCTTGGCTATGGAAATCAGAGCAGTTATGAAAAGCAATAAAGCAGCCTTTCTCTTTTAGCTGCCAACAACTCCAGAAACATGTTTGCTGGAACTCTGACCCCTTACATAGAAAACATTAAAACAACTGCAACTTGATACAATTAACTGGTATTAGATTCAAAGTTTGTGAGGCCAACTGGCTTTTATGATATATTTCTTGGTACTTACATACTAATGGAAGAACTCCAAACTTTTGAAAAATATATTCCAGATAGGCTGACTGTTAACTTATTTTTTTAAAAAGCAAATGCTTTAGCAACTGCTCATCCTGTCTGCAAAGAAGGAAAAGCAGAGACACAGAATTTCTCCTGCTGTACACCCAAGGAGCTTTTCTATCTGGTTCAGCCCTCCATCAGAATCCATTAACAATGGCAATATTTGAGGTGTTATGGATAAAGCTTTCACTGCACTTCTCAGATTATCAGGGTTGTAACATTTCCCAATCCTTCCCTTCATTCCCTGGCTTAATATTGAAGGAGGTAAATAAATCTCATTGTAAATCACAGAATGGTTTGGGTTGGAAGGAACCTGAAGGATCATCCCCTTCCACCCCTGCCACGGGCAGGGACACCTTCCACTGGCCCAGGTTGCTCCAAGCCCTGTCCAACCTGGCCTGGGACACTTCCAGGGATGAGGCAGCCACAGCTGCTCTGGGCACCCTGTGCCAGGGCCTCACACCCTCCCATCCAGGAATTTCTTGCCAATATTCAATCTAAACCTCCTCCCTGTCAGTGTGAAGCCATTCCCCTTCACCCTGTCACTACATGCTCTTGTAGATCAATCAATCAATCAATCAATCAATCAATCAATCAATCAATCAATCAGAAAGGCTTCAGCTGTGGCCTTTCTCTGTGATCCTCTCTCCTGTGTGACAGGACATGGTCAGAGTGGCAACTGTGGCAAGATAATGTCACAGAACTGGAGACAGTCCCAGAACTGTAACTCCTCTGCATTCCTTCCACCTGTGTGAGGAAACAAGAAATAGTGCAACAGCTCTGAAAGAAATATTTTTAAGATACTGCATAGAAAAAGAAAATCCTACAGTAGAGATCAATCAGTCTGCAACCCCAAAACCTCTTCCTATGCAAATCTTTATTGAGACTTTAAAAGCTGCAGCATTTGGTGCTGGTTCTGAATTATGAAGAGAAAAGGCATTTCTTATGGAACCTGTGAATCTGTAGGACGCCAAGTGAAACAATCCAACATCTCCTGAAAGTCAGCTTTTCCTGCCTGTATTACGTGGTTCTTTGCTTCACTCTAAAAGGAGCAGAACACAGGGGATTTACTGTGCCCCTTATGGAAAATACCTGCCAGCTGCTCCATTTTGGGTGTGATTTATCCAGAGGAAAGTCCTCTTAAATATCTGTACACCATGTACAGGATAGAACTTGACCTACCATATATTCTGTATATTCTGGAGAGAAAACCAGAAGTTCAGGTTGTTTGTTCTCTGGTAGTTTTACAGATAACAGTAATTTAAGTTTTTTATCTGTTTCTAATTGTAGGGTTGTTGTTTCTTTTGTTTGCCTGTGTGTTTTTTCATTTATTTGTGGGCTTTTTAAAAGAGTGTTAAAGCTCCTATAATTGGCAAGCAGACAGAGAAAAAAAGAAATGAGGATGCCCATGATCAGACATAAAACATTTCAGATCCTGAGAGAAGTAAAACTGAATGGAATTCATGAACAAATTACTCCAGCTCTTTGACTAATCAATTCCAATCACTATTAATAATACAACTTTTCCTTCAAAGAATTGCTTTCACCTTATAAAGTCAAAGCTTGAAACCTCCTTAATCTTTAATAGAGCCTGCAACAATTACTACAGGCAGAGAGGACCCACAAATTGGAAGCCCCGTGTGATTCTCTCCTTCTCCAACCAACTCTTCTGATGATCATAAATAACAGTAAAATTGCCATAAAAATTAATAGTACTACAGTTAAAGAAAATCATTATGTAAAGGTTTATGAATTTTGCAGCCATTAATAGATATAAGTTAATGAGCCATAGGCCTTCCAGAATATGATATCAGATATTTTTCCACCAATGAAACTTTCAGAGTTCCAAATCCTTCAGAGGTCACCAACTTCAAAAATGGAACAGAAAGTTACTGTTTAATACTAATGTGAGTAAAAATGGAACAGAAGTATTAGAGCAAGTATCATCCATGGCAATTTGAAGAGTCTAAAAGAACAAGGTCAGGAAATCTACTGTGTCAACAACTTAGAATGAAGAAAGACAAAACTAAAATATCCAAGATGATTAAGTTGCATTTTGAACATTCTGTGCATTTTAAACTCACTTGTTCATATCATCATTTTATTGTTGAAAAACTCTTGGCAATTAAAAGAATTTGGTTCTAGAAGGGAAAGCCTCAAGACTGTTCTATAACGAATATGAGATTGTGTAAGAATGGCATTTAAAAAATCATATATCAATTTGAGATTCATAACTAAATGAAGGTGGTAAGAATCATACACAAGTAAACATAAAATGGTTTATATGTCCCTCTTACCTTATTACGCTTCGTATTACAATTACAAAAAATCAGATACCACATCTTAAACATACTTATACATTCAAATTTTACATGTGCATTTTTTATGGTAAAACACAAAAGACAAAAGATAAAAATGGCTTCCCTTTAAAGCAGGGGAAAAAAAACCTAACCCACCAAAAAACCCACCCCCCACGTCCCAAGAGTCAAGTTAAAGATTCAGAAGTCAGGGCTAGGAGGGAAAAGGAAGATAAATAATTTAGCACTAAGCATAACTAAAGCCTGTCAGTCTGCCAGCTTTAAGAGAAATAAAAAGGTTTACAAGGATTCTGAGAGTTTTTACAGAACCTCTGGGGGTTTGAAAAAATAAATGCAGAACAAGAAAAGAGTTTTGAAGTATTCTGCATAAACAGATTTTAAAGACACTGATTAGACTGTGAGAATAAGAGTAGGGAAAGATTCCTTTAGTTGGGAATCAGGCTGTTCCCTGGGGTTTGCTCTCCTGCACCATCAGCAGCTGCTCCATCCCTGGGAGCTGGGAATGAGGAGCTTCCAGGAGAGCAAACACTCCAGCATCACAAACAACAGGGATGAGCCCAGGTTGGCATCAAAGGCACAGGTGCTGCACAGCAGACACGCAGCTCCTCCTCTGCAGTGAAACCCCTGCTCAAACCCCAGCTCCCAGTGTCACTAAGCTGAGCCTGTCCTGGGTGTTGGAGTGGCCCTGGCTCAACCAAGACAGTGAAGGAAAGAAAAATCTCAGTAAGCCTTGGCCTCATTTATGGAGGTGGCAGTGCAGGGGATGAAAGGGGAAATTTCACAATATTCCCTTCTACTTTAATTTTTTCTTCTCTCTCTCTTTTCTAAAATTATTTTTCTTTCCAGGAAGAATCTCTAGTGAGGTCCCCTGAATTGCAGAACTCCAGGTGTTAAACTGCAAAATCTGTATGTAAAAATGTGAATTCCATATCATGCTCAGTTTTACTCCAAACTGAGATGTAACTTTGCACTTCACTGCTCAGACAATGTTACCTGTAGGAGAATCACAGGAAGGAACCAAGTTCATTTAAGACATAAAGCAATTTTGAATTGCATTGATTACAGTGATCAGTCTATCACTTTAATGTCATCTCAGCTGACATTGATTAAAAAGACATACATGTGACAACCCATTGATCCTTAACACTGCAGCTGAGATAAAAAGTCTATTTGCAAAGGAAAATTACTTCTTTAATTAGAAATGGAGTATCATTTTCTCTTTTCTTTGTTAGAGCCTCAGCAGCCCTGGATCCAATACAGCACAGGAGGGGCTGCAGAACTGGAATCTTCTTTGACTTAAGCATCTTAATAGTTAATCATTCAGAGTTGTGCAAATGAGCCCTGGAGATGGGAGAGAAAACAGGCTTATTCCACCTGTGTGTGGGGACTCCAACTCTGTGTTGCTTGGGAAGGCTCTCAAATGGAGTAAGGCAGCAAACAAAATATTCCACAGACTTCCTATGAGGTTTCAGTGATTTAACTGTGGTTAAACATTAGACCTCTCCTAATGACCAGCTATTTGATGAAAAACAACCCAGCAAATACTGCCAAGGAATATGCTGTAGAAATGACTGAATACTGTCAGTCATTTAATGTATATAAAAAAATTAATCTCGGTCTACCAGATAAAATCATAAAAGTGTCTGATACACTGTGAATGAAATGCTGCTCTAGAAATTCCAGGAGCATTCCTCATTGCTGAACAGAATTTTGAAGCCAAGTTATTTAGTCTGTGGACCTATAAAATCCTATTTTTAACATTGTTTCTCTTTGTACAAATCCAAAATTACTATTTGGAAAATGTTAAATTTCATACAGTGTCAGTTTTAGTTCTAGGGTTGATCAGTCTGATTCTCTTTAGAGAATTGTCTTATTTCTATAAATTATATTAATGATTTCCTCTCAGAAATGCAGGTGCACCTCCACATTCTACAAATGTAGATTCCACTCCGTCCACTCTTCTGTCAGTTGTATTTTATATTCTACTTGAAAAGCATGTAATTCAACAGATCTGGGTTTAATTTTTATAAGTTCACAGCATGAAAATCACAAGCTAATATTGAGGTGGACTAGACAAGTAAATCTCCACATTCTTGTGTTTGTAGGCTTTTTATATCAAGTGACATTAATTCTGGATAAACAACTCATATTGCATTTTCTCCAGTAATTAAAATCAGAAAAAATCAATTCACTGCTTATTTCTTAGCTGAACACAGAGTCTATATATCTGGAAAAAAATGTCCAGACTGAATTATTATTTACAACAAAAGTCTTCAGATTCTTCAGATTCTTTTGTACAGTATGTAACCTTTCAGATTTACTTTGCTGCCTACAAATAAACGGACAGTAACTTCTCATTTACTCATAAAAATAACTTAATTGGATTGCTATTAGATATTTAATTGGATTCACAATGTTGATACAGTATCTGCCTATAAAACTTCAGATAATATTGCCTTAATTCATCTGAGTAAACTATCAATTCCCTTACAACAATAGACAAAAAGCTGCATTCCTCTTTTAACTTTCCCCTGGGTACAGATTAAAACTTTCAGGTGGCAGATCTTTATTTTGCTATAAGCTCTCCAAATAGTTCAGAATTATGAAAAAGTTTCTGTTCAGGAGAGTGGAATGATTTGAGTCGAGCGATTTTTATATCCTTGGTTTACAAAAGATAAATTATTCCTGGAAACCTGGCACCATACAAAAGAACAACACACACCAAGAGCCTCAGTGCTCTAAACAGGACACAGCTGTGTACAAAAGGAATGTGTAAAGTTGTGTACAGAAAGAATGACTTACATTAAAAAATTAATGGATGGAATTCATACCTGCTCCAATTCCAGAGCCTTGTGTGGGATGATGCTAATATAATCTAATAATATCAGGATCAAAGATGAGTGGAATAAAACTTCCAATTTAGATGCTCTTTATCTGCAGGTGTGAATGTATAATGAATTCTCACCACTGGCTCCTATTATAAATCCAATGATTTTGTACTCTGTGACAGCAGTTTCTACAATTTTCTTTTGGCACAACCTGCTTGGAAGATACGACAAACCCGCGGGGTGCCAAAACGCTTCTCTAAATGATCTACTTTGCAAGACAGCTTCCAAGTGTGACCCTGATGAATCTTATCAAACTCTTGGAATGGAATAAACATGAAGGAAAGAACCCACATATCATTTATTTAAGTGGGTATTTCGTTGTTTTTTTACATCCTACTGCACAGCCATGCCAAAGGATTCATCCCAGCATTAGGAGCATTTTAAACCCAGGTTAAATAGAAAACCATTACTGGGTAGGATAGAATTGCACTGTGGCTATTTTTGAATCCTGCTGCCTCAGACAAATGCAATGAATCAGTTGATGTCACCTCAATTACCGTGTTAGCTCTAATCAAGGAACTGCTCTTCCCAGCCACTCTGTGTAGGGAACTCTCTGAACTAGGTGGCAGATTTTCCAGTGGACAAAGCCACCCTCTGGCAGTTTACAAGGGGCAGGATTTGACAGAATAAGGCTGGATAACTCTTTTAAAATTGAATATCTGATCATTTTAATGCTACAGGAGGCATTTCATTGCCCTTCATAGTGATGCTTCAGTGTTTAATTGGGAAGAAGAATTTATGTACAAAAGCTACACAAACAGGGCAAGGGGGTCATTACACATCTGCCAAAATACTGCTTGTAATTAAGGTAGATTCCAGTTTGCAACACAAATTTCCAAAGGCTTCTCATTTTTTCAGCTTAGCATGCCATGCCCTGCTGCAAACACCAAGGACTGGACAGTGAGGACCAGCAGAATGCACTAAGAAGGTTCTTGAGTACAGAGGTAGAGGGAAAAGTGAGCATGCAGAGAGTGAACTGGGGTTGTTCCCTCCTCCACTCTTGGTCTAGGAACCCTTCCATGTGCTGTGTTCTATTTATTATTTCTGCATTGCATCAGGGGGGAAATATTCACACGGAGCCACGGGGATTAAAGACTGAAGCTCTAGAGAAGTTGGATCACATCCCTCATATCCAGCTGTTTTCAATTCCAATACCTCACACCTGCTTTTATTTATTATTCCTGGGCTAGACAAGACAGGGCTCATTTTCCAGTCTTTCCAAGCTTTCCTAGAAAAGACACAAATCAATCTATTCCTTCACCTTTTGCCTCTGCAAGAGAACATTGCAGAGAACTCCTGACACTGTGCAGAACTGACCTACAGGAGCCACTCACATCCTGAGGCTGGACAGCTCCCTCTGCTCTCCCAGCATGGGGACAATGGCCCAAAATGGAGCAGAGACATCATCAATTACAGAAATCTGTGTCAGCACAGACTCTTAACCCCACTTACTCCCACAGATTTCTACTGCCTTGCCTTCATCTTACATTGGAGATGGACTCAAGAGGTTTGGGTGGTGGTGAATGAACAAACTGATTCATGGAACACTGTAAGTAATGGGTTCTCCACTTGTACTCATTTTCAGCTTCCATTCCAGGAGCCTGTTGGCTGGCAATCCATCTGAATCACTTTCCAGTTCTTTATCTGGAGATCACACTGCCTGAGCATTTGATTGTCCTTTTTATCTAGTACTTTTTCCAGAGAGGGACTCAGAAGTCTTTCCTTTTGCAACCCTCTCTCATGTCACAGGTTAGTCTTACATTAGGATCTTTATAACTAACTGTTCAAGAGTAATAATCCAGACACATTTAAAATGAGAGCCAAATGTCCCAGGCCTCCTTGTCTTTGCTGCACAAACACTTTCACAAGTGCAGTTGTTCCTCTCACACATCTGGCACACCAGGTTATTACTTGAGGGAACAAACTTGTGTCTTGATTGCAATTAATCCACCTCATTTTTTGAATCAGCCAAGTACACAGAAAACTTTCCCACACCAAAGAAACAGGCCCTTAAGTTCTCAAAACACTTGAAATTCTTGCATGAAATTTAGCACTGAAACACAAAGTATTATCATCTGTAATGAAATGTGTTAGGAGATGCTGCATACACTTGTTTTAAAAGGCAACTCTGCCGCATTACTCATTAAAAAATCAAGGATACTCCATAACAAGGACAACTGTCAATCTGAATTCAAAACCAAACTGATTGCCTAAAATTTGAAAGCCTGTAATGAAACATACCTATAGCTGCCATAACACTGATGTGCTGTAAATCCACCCAGTTTGGGGAAGAGCAATGCACACTTACCAGACAGATATCAAGGCAATTGCCCATGATACAATGTTAAAAAAAAAAAATAGCTTGTACGTTTTGCAGTAGCATCAAGTCTCTATTCAAGTGTAAAAAAATTAATTGACTCCATCTGTATTGGCCTAATGACTGATTAAATGACTAATCACGGAAGTCTTAATTAAAATCATTTTTCTGTACAGAAGAGGATGGAGGGAGGAAGGCAATCATTAATGTGTTCTAATGTATGTCAGATTCCATTTGTGCCTTTTCCTAACAGCCACCAAATGAGTAATTACACACAAGGTCATTCTGTAAACTTTGTGCTCACATGCACTGATTGGATCTGGGTTCTGCACAGGGCTGCTTCTTCCCCATCACAGAGCACGTAATTAATAGTGCTCAGCATAAATAATAAAGGAAGCTGACATTTCCTCTTCCATCACCAGCCAGCCCAGATTCACACACAACTTCCATCCACTGCTGGTGAAGTCCCACACCTCACACACTCCATCAGAATTCAATATTCTCCATGCACTGACAGGCATCCCTGTCACACAGGGAAATTCCAGGAATTTTTCCTGCATGAATAAAACGACCAGGCAATTAAAAGAATCCTTTTCAAGTAAAGCAGGATGGCAGTAGGAAACTTAAAATAAGTTTTATTTGCCAGCCACTTGACAACCTGATGCATAGTGACCTTTGCTATGGAAAAATAACAAGCTGCTTCTACCTCAACAGCTGAGAAGAATCTATTTAAAACAATGTATTAAAATGTGTAATGGAATAAAAAAGTGCATCTTGAGACTGGATAAACCAACTTTCCACTGGCATGTAACCCTTACACAGCACCTAAAATTTTTTTATGAAACATTGCATATAAAATATTAAAGTCCAAAGTACAAATTGTAACGCAAAATATTTTGTTTGCTGAATGCTGTCCTGAAATTCTAGAAATTGTTATTTGCAGCCACAGCAAATCAGCACGTCACCAGCTGCAACAATTTTCCATATCCCAGATGACAATACATTATCATGTATAAAATAAGGGGTTTTATAAAATTAAAATCAAATGTTTTCATTGGGGAAAAAAGACATTTGTACGACCCTGTCACTTTTATCAACAAATGTCCAATTCTACAACTTTACTTTCCTTCAAAATCCTGAATTCAAACATGCAGCACTGGTGTGAGCTGCAGGTGCAGAATTAGGGGCCAAGTAAGTTCCAGTTCTACTAAAATAACTGAACCAACATTTAGTACTGACTAAGTTTCTTCATTTGCTCTTTTTCCTAACCAAAAGTGTTCTGACCCACAATCCTGATGAGGAAGATCTCTGCTGAGCCACTGGAAATGAACATCCTCCTGTGAACAGACAATGTGCTGCTTTAGAGTGCCCAGCTGACTAAAAATAGGGCTCAGAATATGGAGGAAGAAGCCAAAGGGACAAAAAATATGAAAATAATCTTAAGTCATTACAGGACTCTATAATGTCCAATTACACTTCTAGCATGATTAAGCACTACCCTGCCTAAACCATTCAAAATCATTGAAGTCACAGAACAATGTAAGTAAAGCTACATCAAGCAGCTTCATCCAGATTTCAAGAAAATACGATTTTCAACTGCTCTGAATTAATTATAACACAATCTTGACCCTACTTACCACATAACAGAAGAAAACAAAAATATGTGACAACAACTCTCTGCTTGCAATAACTGTCAGTGTCACATATGAAAGAAGTTCATTTTACTAATAAAAGAAATAGAATTGAGTGATAGATTTAAAATTAAATTCAGCTATTCTATAAATGTCAATCAGAGTTTTAAGGTGGCTCTCAAGGCTTAAAACCAGCACTGAGACTCAAACGTGCCACTCTCTGGGCTTCTAGGGAATTAATGAAGCTCAGTTTCATCTTCCTTTGAACACATACATTTAAAACAACCACAAAATCCATCACCACCACACCAGAACACACCAAAATAAACAACATAAAGATGGCACAGTAAATCTTTCAAAACCTGAAGGTATTTTTATGGAATAATTCAACACAATCTGCACTACTCTGCTAATGCAAATGAAAACTTGCACAACTACCTAAATTACAGGGTGGTGTGCCATTCTTAATCTTCTCAGAAATGTAGGAGTTCCTGTTTCAATCATTCCTATTGTTTGAAATACACCTGGTGATAATGGAGCGGCTGCCACTGCAGGCAGAGAGCGATTTCTGGCTGAAGCTAATTAATAACTCAGATCTTGCTGCTGGTTGGAAGTGATGAGTAGACAGAGGGGAGGATCGAGGTGTGAGAGAGCTGAGAGGACCCTGAGTGCCCTGTCTGAAATTCAGCACTGTGCTTTTTCTGCATAAATTGATTATTTAGGTTATTTCTGGTCTTTAATGGTGTAAAATCTTTAAAAGTCGAGCATTTCAAGCATTTCACTTTGGGGACTTCTCAGGTAGATCCCCTCAGCACACAAGGACACACCCTGCCCCTCACAGTGTGAAAGGCCATCTAAGCTGCATGAACAACACCCTTTGTACTTGGCATTTTTTCAAGAATTAAAAAGTACTAAGAAATCTTATGCCCAAGGACAGACCACTGAGGATGATGGTGTCTTGTGAAGGTGCCTCCAGCTATTCTAGATCCATAAATCTGGGAATTTGCAACTCTTTAGGCCATTTAATTGGATAAGGCAAATAGGTTCAGACTAAAGGGTTCAAATGCACCCAAGGAATCCCATTTAAGGGAAAAACCCCAACAGTCTACACTCAATTGCCTGGTTGGTCACAAGGCAAAAATGAGGGACACAGTTCACATGTGGTAAATGAAGCTTTTTTGAGTGTGCTTTAAATGGTTCATGGAATCCCAGAATCCCAGAATGGTTTAGGTTGAACGGGACCTTAAAGCCCATCCAATTCCATCCCCTGCCATGGGCAGGGATTCCTTCCACTATTCCAGATTCCACACCTTGATTTCTAGGATTTGCCAGTGCACATTGTCCCTTCTCTTGTGACTTAAGCATGACTTCTCATGGTTAAAGGTGAGAAAACATCTTGTCTGCGACAGAGAAACTACTGCACCTCAGTGGGCCCAGCCTGAATAGACACTGGGACCACTGGCTGCTCATGGCAGCCATTCTTGTTATCATTATTTGATGCTTTGCTGTTGGCTGAACTAATGGCAAAGGTGAAGAATGTCATCAGGGCAGATCTGCTCAAGCATTTTGAGAGCCTGTAACCTATTCTACAGCAGAGAAATTAAAGCAAACACTGAAGAAGTTACCAGTAGCAGGCTGGAGTAACGTCACTTTCATCACAACCCAAATAATGGGAAAGTTAAACAATACCTTCCTCTGAACTGCTGCAGCTTCCATCCATGTCAGAGGATTTCTATCTCCCTGCTCATTTTTTCAGCTAAGAAATGTAAATGAGCTCTGCCCTATTCTTCTGTTTGTTTTGTACAGTGAGCACAATTTCTGCCTGAACGTCCAACTGTATTTCCATCCTCTTTGTGTCACACAAACCTCATTTACCAGTCATTCTTCTCCACATGAAGAGATCTATAATGAGGAGTCTTTCTGTCATTGCCCTGCTCCTCTGAGTCAGGAATTTTCATTTCCCCCTAATACTTGCTGCTGTAGCTGCAATTTCATTTACTGTCATACCACAGCCTTAATGTGAGCACATCTGTGGCTGGAGCATGGAAAAGATTCAGGATTGCTCTCTGAGCTGCCTATCGATTAAACAGTTACAAGAAACCAGAGGGTTTATTTACCATGCTCCCACGTGGTACTTATAAAAAGGAAGGTTTATTCACTGTACTTGAAATGACAATTTATTCTTCCAGTTACTTAATTCTCCCCTATCAAGCAGAAAAATGTTATGCTGGTTTTGTTTTCAACCAGCAAAATGCACTGAAAATCTACAGCTGAGGTTAACTTCTGATCCATTAATACCACAAAGGCTCATTATATACTTTCCACACCAAATTCCATCCTAAAGTTTCAGTAAAGTCAAACTAGTGGGTTATGGTGGTGATTTGGTTTGCTTTTCTTTCTGGGGAGCAGGGATTTTCTGTGATCAAATAAACAATAATTTTAATATTAATTTAATAAACAATGAACATTGCCATAGTTCAAACCACCATTGCAAAACTTGACCAATCTAAGAAGCAGAAGAGAAGGTTTTCTTCTCTATGTAATTCTTTTCTTTTTAACTATCTACATCATATGCTATGCAGTTTTGGAGGTTTGTTTCAACACGCCAGTTTCCAAGTGGCAAAGTTAGGTGCAATGGCAAGGTTAGATGGAATTACTCAAGTCTCATCAGAGCAGATTGTAAAACTTAGCTAAAAAGATTTTCTCACCTAAAAACCGTGTAAAGTAGATTTTCTGACAATTTTAAAGGCGTGGTGAAACCCCTTTCTCAACCTACTTCATTTGAATGAAGGGGGAAAAGCTCTACTAAAACAAGGAAAGCACTTAAACCCCCCACCCAAGCACCAAAAACCCCAACACCAAAACCTCTCTAAAGTGAAGGACTGAAAAATGTTATTGCAAGCACAAGCCCAGGCTATAAGGAAGTAAGAGGTGTAGTGGAGTAAAATGTGGAGGGCAGTGTGACCCCACAGTGCCCAGGTAACCAAAACCCAAGGGGACAGCAGCAGGGAGGAGAGGTGCCTTGCAGGGGGATAAATGTGCTTTGGGCAGGCAGCAGCCTCCAGCTGAGCAGCAGCAATCCTGATTCACACATACCTGCTGCCTTCCCTCCTCTCCTGCGAGACTGTCATCTTCTCAGCTTTCTCAGCAGATATCCTGCCACTTGGCTTTTTGCCTCCTTTCTGCAGAAAAAAAAAAAAGTATTTCTGTAGTGCTTCGGGGAAGTGCCAAAAATGGTGTAATTTATGATGTGCTAGTGTTTTCCTTTGCATTCTTAAGTTAAGAACAAATGCAAAATCATCAGCACTTGACTATGGTGGATTTTGATTTACATACATTAAGATTCTCTTGTGATTTCCTATTATTTATTTCTGTAAACAAAATTGGATCCTGGTCACTAAACTATCAGCATCCCCTGCAGTGTGAAGACAAAAGCCAGAATGTACAACTCAACAGTCAAAAGAATTTGAAACCAGAAGTTGGAGCACTTTATCTGATCTGAGACTCTCATCTGCTCTTCCTTTTTGGAGCATTCTTGCTGGGAGTGAAGTAAATAGTTCTCTATAAATAGTAAATAGTTATCTATACCTGAACTTTGGGAATTGGCACATCTTTCTTTCCCAGTTTGAATAATAGGATCTAGGTTTTTCTGCTAGAATTTTCCCAATACATCTTCAGTTATTTTCTGAACAAGTTATTTTCTGGACTATTTCCTGGATCTAAATGCATACACCATTGCTTTGCTCATTTTAGCGTATTGTATCCATGCAAACACAGTATTTTGCACTAAGGTTGGCACAGACAGAAGTTTAACAGCTTTTACTTTTCTTCCTTTCCTGAAATCTCTTCAGAATCCCACTATAAGAAGCACTGCAAAGCCTGAGGAATTCTGTTGACAGAATTACACAAAATTGGTGGGGTTTTTTCCCCCTTTCCACTCAGGTATAACAGAACTGATTCCACCTTGCATGGTTTTTGTCACAACCAACACAGTGAACAGTTATGGAACAGTGTGACCCCATGATCATTTTATACCAATACACCTTGCAGGAACCAAAATTTCCCTATTAATTAACTTCTATTCCCTGTGAGACCTGCAGAGAGGCTGCTTTGGTCATGTCCTTAGTGGGTGGGAACTTGCAGACGCATTTCACGACACAAACCAGAAGCCAGGAGAATGTTTGATGGGTCATCCCCCATCCTGGCAGGAATGTCTGCTGTTGGAAAGCTGTTGTTTAATATGAATCATTAATAGCACTGCTTGCCTCAAATTTTGTGGGGTGAACTGGAAGAAACATCACATTCTACTGCAATGCTTTATCTGAGCTAGAAGACCTTAAAAAAGAACTTTGCAGTTGGCAGTGCTGCAGTTCCCTCCACAGCACTATAACTTTATCATTATATGGTGTGATAAAAGTTAAGTCTTTACCTCTGCAAGGACATTAAATAACATCTTTCTCCCCATTAGCTTTTGCTGTAGTAGCAGTATTTATTCTCTGGGCAATGAGTGAGAACCACACTCCTTACAGAATAACTCCAGGTTCTTAATGCACTAACAGTTTCAGAAAGGTTACTGTGTCACTAAATTTAATGTGTTTTTAATATTATTATATTATTAATTGATAGCTCTTGTGCCACACAGTTTTAAAGGAAATGTTTAAGAGCCTCTTAAACATCAGTGAAGTCCTACATGTGGATAATCCATTAAAAAAAAAAATTCTTCATGCCAATCTTTAGCTGAAATAATCTCAAAATAAGCAGCTGTTCAAAGAGAGGTGTTTAAGATCAATTGTTTCAAGGTCCTGACAGGATTCCACATCAGTCCTCTCAAACCTTACACATCTCTAGTGATAGTTCTGTGGTCCCACATTACATAGCACAGAAGTTTCAGACAGCAAATATAAGTGTCTTAAGCTGAGCATTAAAATAAATTCCAATTTCACATGCTTTCAAGTGAAGCTAAAGCATCCAAATCAGAGAATCGTTCCTTAAATACCCCCTTCACGTTAATTTTAATTACAACCATTATTACTATCAGCAAGACAAGGCTCATGTGCCACCTTTGAGGACTGTGCCAGCAGAATGACTCCTTCCATAACAACCCTTCAAGATAGGGCAGCCTGACCTCTCTGGGAGTGAAATATCAATTAATTATCTTTTTACAGCCAATTCAATTACAGCACACTAATCACTTGTGTAGGACATCAAGCCAGAAGTTGAGGGTGGGTGGGTGGTTGGGGAGAGGAAGGAAAAAACATTGGCAGGGAAAGACCCTCAGTGAGGCTGACGGGGCAGTAACCCCACAGATGCAGCTGGAATATTTGTTAACATCCCACAAAGAGTTATTATCTGTTTGCAGCAGAATAAATGCTGCAAAATCATCCTCATTTAACTGAAGGTTTTTAAAAAGAAAGAGTTATTGGTCCTATGGGTAATAGACATTTCATTTAAAGGTGACCAGACACACTGCATTAGTCTTTAATGCAGGAGTCAATTCACCAAAGAGCTTTGCTCATTCAGGGGAAGAAAAAGATAAAAGATGATCTATTCAGCAGAAAGCAAAATATATTTAATTTTTGTTAAATGAACTAGTATTAACTCAAGTTACTGAGGACTATTTCACTACTGTACTGATGCCAAAGAAAATTATCAAGTGTGATGTATCTACAGTAACGCATTCAGCAGAAGTGCAGTATAGAAGCAAACATGTTTTTATTTATGATCCCATTAGCATTGCTACAGAGGCCAAACTTCTGAGAGCATGAATAAACACCTTAGTATATGCAAACAACCCCCAAACGTGACTCTATTTCATTGATGACATTGGCAAAATAAAATGGGGAGGTGGGTGTCTGTCCCTTCTCCCAGGTAACAAGGGACAGGACAAGAGGGAATGGCCTCAAGTTGCACCAGGGGAGGTTTAGAAAAATTAGGAAAAGTTTCCTGGGGCTGACCAGGCAGCTGGATGGAGTTCCCTTCCCTTCAAATGGTCAAAAAGCTGTGGCAGGTGAGGCCATGGTTTGGTGGTGAACACAGTGGCAGTTCTGGGTTCACAGCAGTCTCCGTCTTTCCCAACCTCAACAATTCTGTGATTCTGTGACTTCACCATGATTGTTCACTGCCTCTACACTTTAAATACAATCCTTAGGAACTAAAATTGAATTTGAGTGGTTTTAATTGAAAAAATATTATATTACAGTGAAGAATTTGAGAATCTTCTATTTTTGACCGAATTTTTTCTTTTTTTCTCTGTATAGTAACTTCAGCTCACTAAAGATATTTTTTGTGAGAATGACTCTCATCCATATTAAAGCATTCTGTGGAAACAAAGACTTCACTCAGGGGGAGGGTTCATCAAACCCACTAAAATTATAATCATTTAATAAAAGTAATGACTAGTCTGTATTTAAAATATTTTCCCAGGCAGCACTTTAGCATATTGTGTATTCCAAACAAAGTGCTGTTGCATAATCATTAACTCTGCATCATGGAGATCTTATGAAGAGAATAATGAAGATTTTAGTAAAGTAAAGAATATTAAGTTTTCTTATGGGTAGAAAACACACCCAAGTGCCCACGAAGATGATAGGAGAGAGTTTTGCAGGAGTTCAGAGTAGCCACGAGGGTCTGAGATGTTTAAAGGAAAAGCAATATGCTATTTTATCCTGAGAAAAGCAGGGTTAGAAGGAAGCAATATGTCCAGTATCACTCAGAGGGTCTGGGCTCAGAGCACAAACCCTCTCTTTGCCTGCCATTCCCATGTCACATCCACTGCATTATGATGTTACACCAAGCAGCCTTCAGGAACTACCCCAGAAAAATTCCTGCAAACATCCAAACCCACAGGGAAATGTTAAATACGACACAATGGCTGTTGAACCTGAGAGTCTGCCTGTGGAGAGTGGTTTCAAACTGCAAGTATGGCAAACTGTCTTAGCAATTAGAGGAAAAATGTCTCCAACTCCTTTCTTTATGGTCAATATAATGTAAAGCTATCTATAAATGCCAGATTTATTTTTTTAAAGTGTTCTCAAATCCAGTTTGAAAAGAATTGTTTGAGACATACACGCTGCAGCCAGCAGACAATAACAGTCCTGCAATTACCAGCACCTGCATTCCAATTCAGTGGATTGACATTCCCGAGGGGCCGTGGCAGATTCCCTACTGACAACAATTAGCATCAAAATGTTCCCCAGTGTAAAGCTGTGGGTGGGAATTACAAAAGGTTAACAGACTAAATATAAAAATCTTTTTGAATATAAAATCAATGCGCTTTGTTACCAAAATCTGGGTACTGTAATTTAACCAAAATAGGGATTAGAGTCTCTGGCAATCTTCCATGTGTGTGAGCTTGGCTTTTCTTTAAGCAAAATGCTAAGCAGCCAATCTGAAAGTTTAAAACAAAACAAACCCAAGAGCCAAAGGAAAGCATTCTATAGTTTTAGGGTTTTTTTCATTTTCCTTAGCACCAAAAGGAACACCACTCCTATCAAGGCTCACAATGATCCTGTTACATGGTCAGACTCAAAATCTCAAATTTTTTTAGTGCATGATTTACAGAGGGATATATGTCAAAAAATGGTCAAAAAAAAAAAAAAAAAAAAAGAAGAGTGGTCAAAATCAGCTAGAAGTTTCTTTACTCAATTGAGTTCTAATAACACACAGTTTTCTCCAAAGGTCATCACTATATCCATATTTTCAGAAGGATGGTCAGTAAAAATACAGAATTGATAAGTTTAAATTCATCTAGGTTGTCCTTTGTGTTTTTAATTGAGAGGATAAGTGGCCATGCAGGAACTTTGGATCTAAATTCAAAGTAAGAGCTTTTACATGAAAGCTTAATTCCTGTTACCAACCAATAAATCATTTCAAAAAAGTAGTTAACAAGTCTCAGAATAACAATGTGGGAAATTTGTTTTGGGCTGTGGAGCTGGAGTAAAGCTGAGCAGGTATGAGATTTGTGCAGTGACTGTCTGACTCCAAATTGATGCCTCATTACACTGAGTTAACGTGGATGTGCTTGGCACATGCTGGGACCCCTCTTATCCCAATCAGTGCAGCAGCTCCTGCTCTCCTCACATCTCTGAGAGAATCAGCATGTTCAGGACCAGCCCAAGGATTCTAATTGCTAAATCAGCAAACATGTTAATCATCACTTTGTTGTGAAATGAGATTACAGATGTGTATGAGAGATTATACAGGGGAATCTGACAAATTGACTTAGCTGCTATTTCAACACAGGGCTGCAAGGTGTTTTTTCATAATTATATCTTTTTAGCTATAGTTCTGTAGGGCTCCCAGTGTGCAAACAGGTGTCTGAAAGGTAAAAGACTGCATGAAGTAACCCTGATGCTTTAAAAGAAACTAAACAAGCACAGCACACACACACACACAATTCTGTATGCACACGTTCATACATATGTGTGGTGCATTGACCTGTCATGACAGGATCATAATTATTAATTATTTCAGAAATTGAGTAGAGAATAAATCATCTGCACAGACAGAGGGTTACCCAGGGTGTGCCTTACTCCACACACAAGCTTTATTTCTACATTGCCAAAGCCTCAAAGTACTTGGACTGAAGTAGAGGGAGATGCAAGCTGGGAGGGACTGAAAGGGACACATTTAATTCCAACAGTAGAAAGACAATAATGGTTTCTGGTTTGGTTTTGCCAAAATACAATTTCTGGTGTCATCAAAAAGTAATTATGGGTAGGGGTGGTAGTTTTTATTTTACACCTGCTACAGACAGGTCTGAGCTGCTACAGAGAACCAAAGTTGTTGTGCCCTGGCCATGTGATTGTATTGGATCTGTGGTCCTGACACGTCTCTGGGGAGGTTAACGTGTACATTTAAATTCACAGAACTTATGTACATTAAGACTAATTTGTTCTTTCAAGCAGCCACTGTGTGGTGCTGAGAAATCCGTGGGAAGCAGTGCCTGGGGGAGGGCTGCATGCACAGCCATGAAATGCCTGACCCTGGGCTCCAACAGGGTCTCATTATACCCAAATAAATGTCTTTCAGACCCTTAAGAGAACTCAAAGAGAAACTATTAAGAAAGTAAAGTTATTGCAGACACTTTAGATACCAAATTTACATACTGTTGCTAATGAAAAATTATTTCTTCTTAGAGCACATTAATTTACATGAGTCCAAAACTTAGTATTTCTTTTTCCATGTCATATGGGAGAAGTCAGGCTTCATTATTTTTGAAATATGGTAATTACTACAGTGATGGCTTCATGCAAAATTCCAGACAAAATCATCAAAATTACATTAAATATCTATGGGCTAAAAGAAGCAGAACAGTTTGCTGAAATGCAGGTCAGATAAGAACAAAACTGAATAATAAAATAGAGGGGAAACCTCATAACAGCTGCAGTTATTATATATATAATGACATGATGTGGGTCTCAGTGCACTGGGCTGGGTGACAAGGTGGGGACTGGTCACAAGTTGGACTTGATGCTATTGGAAGTCTTTTCCAACTTAAATGATTCTGTGATTCTGTGATTCCCTCTGCCCTAACCCAGGAAAATGTATGAAATGTCAGATTAAAAATAATCTGATTCTGCAGAAATTCTTTATTTATCACTGCCTGCAGGAAAGAGGGGGCAGAGTCAAAACCTTTTTTTCAGCAGAGTATTTGTCTGTAGTGGGAATTACTACCAAGTGTTCAAAGTCTCTGATGATCCTCAGGCTACCTCGAGTGATGATGTCAAGTTTTGGCACTGAGGGCTCCAGAGGAGATGCAGGAAACACGTCTGGGGATGTGGCTTTGAAGCAGGCTCAGAGAGGCTGACACAAAATAGAAAATAAATCATGCCAAGGCTTGATCACGCAAACTCCGACGTCAACAGTAAAATTCCTGTTGACTTCAGACATGAGCAGGATCAGTTCCTCAACAATGAACCCCCCAAAAGAAAAATCAGTAGTTCTAAAAGAAAAAAAAGAGTGCTCCCTAATTTGTTTAGAAATCCAGTGATCAGGAAATTTTAGTTTTCTTTTTAAACATAATTTCTTGCACTGTTGTTTCAATGGAAAGTATCCTCTAAGAAGCACAATCTTGTTTCTGAGATCAAATTCTAATTTGAATAAGAAAAAAAAAATCATTCTTGCCACCCATGAGAAGTGTTCCTGCTTCTTCACTGACAGCACCAACACACATGGACTGACCCATCACATTTTCTTTTAAGATATTCTCTCTTGGAAATACAAGTGGTGAGTCAGTTGTTATGGTAACTATTTTTCTTTTTTTTAAAACTAACATATGACAGCCTGTGTGTCATCTGATGCTGTTCCTGAATTCAGTTACACACTCACTTTTGTCAAATAGTCTAAAAAAGGGCTTCTTGGATGAAGAAATAGGAGGGAGAAAACAGGATATTTTTCCCCATGCACATGATTTTAAACCATGAAACCACTGATAATGTGATTAAATTTATGCAGCCAGTCAACTTTTTCTAGTTCAGAGCTATGACATGATGACGTAAAGAGTAGCTCTCATTTGTCACCTTTTTTGTTAAACAAGCTGCTGAAAATTCCATGAGCTCCACTCTTGGAAACCCAGTCTTGTTTGCCCTGTCTCCTGACTAGCCAGTCATTTGAACGTGGGCCTATCTGAGCTATGATCTGCTTCATTGACCAACTAAAATTATCAGTCATTACATCACCTGAGTGGGTTTGGTTTCCCACTCAAGTCCAGTCTTATCAGTAATTGATATTGCAAAATATAATTGGTACTGGAATAGTCACAACTGTAAAAGAAAGAATGGATCTGTTCAGTCCTAATGAACCTTCAGAAAAGAATCTCAATTAGACAAACTTTTAGTGAACTCAGTGGAGGTAGTGGGTGAAGGATGAAAAAGCATCCAGTGCTGGTAAGTTTGAAATTGATGGCAGAACACCTAATGACAATATTTGGACCTAAAAACGGTAGGAGCCAAAACTTGAACTTTTTACAGCTCCAACCTCCTGAACAATGACCCAGTGATGTGTTTGAGTTGGCTCCACACCCCAGCTCTGTGCATTCCCAGCCCTGGTTTCAATTGAAAGCTTGTTACTCAGTCTTGTAAATTCCCGTAAATTTAAGACACATCGGACCAGAACATTCTTCAATCCAGAAAAATGAAAAATATTTTTGCTGATGCAGCAGAAATGTGATGATATGGAGCAAATGCAAACCAGAGGGATTACAGTGATCTGGACAAGCAGCAATATTATGTCACTGCTATTAGTGCCTAGAAATTGTTTTCTTTATTACACTGTGATATCTTGTAATAACATCAAGAATCTGGAGGAGAACATTCCTTACCATGCACGCATTGCTTCCATCAGTGTGGCAAACTGAAACAACCAAGGGAAAATTGCTGCTCTAAGTCTGTTTAGCAATGTATCTCATCCTACTTCACGCAGCCTTGGAAAATAATCAATACCTGAACAAAAAATGCAAAAGTACATCATGAGTGGTAAGAAAAAGAGGAAAAAATAAAAGAAAAAACCTGAAGAGCTGCAAGCAGAGGTCACCTGCTTGACCAACACTATGAAACTACCAGAAATTAATCTGTAAGCATTAAGATGTGTCACTAAGTAGTGACAAAAGAGGTTTTCCCATCAAATAACATCAAAAACATCTTCCTTGGATGGATCTCCATCCTTCCTTGGGCTTGGATCTTATTACCTATTTGAAATATGAAAACCATCTACATTTAAACTATAGCTACAGAGATATTATTACTAAAGAGCAAAGCCTCTTGGAACTCTTTCACTGACAGTTCATCAATACTGGATGAAACTGGATGATTCTCCATCACTGAATGATTATATCCATACCACAGGCAGTGGTGCATGAATGCCTCGAGGATCTCATCATTTACCCATCAGCAGAGGTTTATTCCCAAGGTATTTTGAGAGTTAGCCAACATTTCTCTCCAACAGCAGAGATGAGAAGAATCAAGAGGGAAATCAGTACAGCAATGCCCAGAGAAAAGATCTTTGAATAGATTTGAATAGAACTTTGTGTTCATTCTTCTTTTTCCTTTTTCCTTCCCTCCTTTTCTTCAAGACTCCCAGGTGTTTTCCCCACTCCTTCTGCCCCCTCTGCCTCACTTACATTCCAGTTCCAATTATCCCAATGTCCCTGGCCAAACTGAAATCAATGATTAGTGAGCTCTGAAAGGCCCCAAAGTTTGCCTGCCATGAATGCTCAGAAAAGACAAAATACAATCATGTGCACTGTACACACCCCCGAGCAGTGACACCAACACCAGAAATAGTTGAGTGCCCATAAGAGCAGGATGACTCCAATCCCCAAAACAATCTTTAGCTCAGGGAACTATGCAAAACAACGACTGGGTTTTGTTTTGAAGTCCTAATATTTAAAGCCAAACACATTTTCTACATTTTCTCTCCAATGTCATCTTTCCAAAAACACCAAACTGCCTCCTCCTAAAGTGCTCTTTTTCTGTTGCAACATATGGTGCCCCATCCAGAGAGTCACAAGATATTTTGTTTCTAATTGATTAAATTCATGAGTCACACGCAGGATTTGCACAGAGGTTGCAAATCAACTGGCTGCTTTTCAGGGCTTCCACCCAGTAACAAAGGTGGGACAGTCACCTCTGCAGCCACAGCTACCAAAAACCTCCTCAGAAGCATCAAATCTGAAACTTTAAAATCAAAGTCACCAAGTCTTCTGATTTTATTTCATAGCCAGGAGGATTTTTTAATTTTTTTTTCCCCCTAAACTTTCTGTTGCAATTAGGGCATCAAGAGAAAGTGAAGATATCTAGTGTTATGGTTTGGGAATTCCAATGTTGCAAATCTCACAATATAAATAAACAGAACCCAAATCCCCAACCTTTAGAATATTAACAGAATTAGCCAAGTCAGATGTTTCTGAAGGAAAAGTGATTTTTTTTAACACTCAGCTTCTCACTGCTTGGAGTAGCAGTGCTAGAACTTGTTACTCCAGCACCAAAGTAATTCCAAGGTTAAAACGGCTGTTCAATCACCACGAATTACAGATCAGACAGAACATTAAATCAGGAAAAAAATTAAACATTTCTGCCTCCACCATCTGCTTGAATAATTTGTAAAATGTGAAAATGGTTTTGCGTGGACATAAAAGCCTACGAGCCTGAATATTCCCAATTTTCCCTGAAAGAACTCCCACAGTTTAAGATCCTGTAGGTGCTGTATTTGTGGGACCATTTCACATGCCAAAGTTGTTACTGAAAGTATGTGAAGTGCTAGCAGTGTTTCTGAACACCAGTGAAGGGTATGAAGTCTGGGGTCCAGATTTAAGCATTAGGCCCTATTTCATTCTTGGTAAATGAATTAGGACTGCAGAAATTATTAACTTGAACACTTCTGATCTTATTGCACACCACTGTGTTTTGCCTGAATGAAATAACTGAGCAGAAACCCCAGGAGGGAAAGATTTCTCCTACAGGATGGAATCAATGTCAAAAAATTACTTTGTTTGTATTTATTATGAAGAATTCAGCACTCTGCTAAAAAAAAAGCTGTGCCTGTTTGTATTACAAAGGTTGCTTCTTATGCTCTCAAGTTATTTTGCTGCAATGCAAAGATCCTTTTTTATTTTTCAGTTAACTAGAAAGCTGAGCAGTCAACTAATCCATTATCTTTACTCACCATGCTGGCTGCTCGGAGCATCTCCTGCTCTATATTGGGTGTCAGACCCAGATTCTGGCTCGGTCTCCCTTAGGGAATGGCAAATCAGCCAGTGCAAATCCAGAATTGCTAATGACAGAAACAGGAGATTTCAGTTCCCAGCTTCCAGATGCAACATATGTCACAAGATAGCTTATACACTCAGAGCCAGGGAGAGAAAACAGTTTTGACATTTTTGTTTGTTTGTGCTGATGGGTTTTAAATCTTAATTAAGTCCAAATATAAAGAAAAAATTTACCATGACATCCATTAGGTGCTCAGTATATTAAATTTATGGCCAGGTATCCAGCAGAAAACATACATTAAGGATCATATTGAGAACTACCTCTCCAACAACTTAAATCTATTAGGTTGTGTCAGACTGGAGATGGAGTTGACAAATGGGACTTTAGAATTCATTTAGGACTTCTTGTGTTTTCCAAGTCTTTTGAAATGCTGCACAAACTTAAAGCAGTGACTTTCCTAATAAACAAAGATTCAAGTTTCACAGCTTCAAAGAAATATTTCACTGTAGGGTCTATTTAATCTGGTTCTGTACTTCAAATAATTATTGTAGAGTATTTACAATTCTGACATCAGCTATTATCCTTGACAAGGAAAGAAAGAAAAACGTTGCTATAAAATATAGAGAGAAACCTAATGCTGGGTGAGATTTTTGAAACAAGTTTTGGTGAGCTTTAAAGGTTCCTGGCTTCTTAAAAGTACTGATACATCCAGCAGTTTCCAGGGACTTAAGTACTTCAGAAACCAATGATTAATTTAGGACCACAAATCAGTGTTTAGAAGAATGATTTTTATGGTCCTAATTATTGAAGACAGAACTTGCTGTAATTCCTTGACTAGAGAATCCTTCCTTGAGCTGGAAACCACCAGCTGGGGCTCAGGAGGGCAGTAAAAAACCTGAACTCTTTAAAGGCTGAAAATGATACTATAGAAGTACATTTGACAATCACAAAAACACCTCAGCATCTAAAAAAGGTATTTTCTACCATTTTTTCTTGTGTAACACTTGTACAGTTGCTGTAATTTATGAAGTTGGCAAATTAACTACCTGGTTTTAGAATACTGCATTTATACATTAATCATGGGAAACACATAAAGAAATTGGCTCTTCCCCACACCTTGTACACAGGATTTAACTGTTTTCCTCTGTTTCTTCCAAATAACTCAAAGCTGGTAGCAGAACTTGATGGAATTTGGTGGTTTTTTGATGCCACCCTGGATTTCCAGACCATGACTGTTCACAGCTGATCACAAAAAAACCCAACAGATAAATAATCAGTTATAAACTGTATAGTAACTATCTCTTACTGTTACCGTGGCACAATGTTACAAGTTCAGGGAAAGTTTTTATGTCAGAGTATAAAACACTTTTACTGTACTTTTTACTCAAAAAGACAACAGAACTTTCTATTTTGGCCAACAGCATAAAATAGAGGAAGGTCAGTGGCTGATGATGATGAAGGGTAAAATTAAGCAGGTTAAAAATTATGACTCAGGTGAAAGAAAATCTCAACCAAATCCAAACTCATTGAATGGAATGACCCACTGAAGCTTTATTTGTTATATCCTTCATAGCCTTTGTGGTGGGTTGCCCAAGGCTGGCTGCCATGTGCCCATCCAGCTGTGCTGTCATTCCCTCAACATCAGGGAGGAAAATGAGATGAAAAGGCTCATGGTCAAAATGAAGACATGGAGAACATTTACTGACTGCCATGATGAGCAAGTCAGGCTCAGGGAAATAATTTACTACAAATTAAATTATGCTTGGACAGCCTTCCTGCTCAACTCAGGCCCTATATTTCCCACCCTCAACCTCATTCCTTCAAGTCCTCCCCAGAGAATGGTGCAGGAGATGAGGAATAGGGGGTCAGCCCATGACTTCCCTCTCTGGTGCTCCCTCCTCCTGGCACGTTCCCTGCCCCAGCAGAGCTCCTCCACAAGCCGCAGCTCCCATCAGGAGAACCTCTCCTGCGTGGGCTTTCCCTGGGCTGCATTTCCTCCAGGACACCTCCCTGGTGTGAATCTGTTCCGCTCTGGCCCCTCTTCATGGGCAGGGCACAAACACCTGCTCCACCACGGCTTCTTCCAGACCTTCCACAGGCTGCAGGAGGAAGGTCTGCTTTGACACCTGGTGAACCTCCTTGCCCTCACCTCAGTCTCCACAGGGTTGTTTCTTGCTCTTTTTTCCCCCCGGATCCTCTCTGCTGTGCAGTGGTAAAGTGAACCTGTCTTCCCAGAGGCATGGAGAGAAGACAGACATTAATTCCCTTAAAAGCAGTTTCTTCACAAAAGCCAAGCTATCTCTCTGCCTGAAATAATTATCTAGATGTTTAAACTGAAGTCCTGTGAATAACCTCAACTTCCACAAAAATGCATTTTAAAAAGATGAAAAAAAAAACAATTAAGTTTTTGCAATAAACAGGAATATCATGCTTTCTTAATGCAGAATGTAAATGATTGCACTGCTGAGAAAAGGGAAAATTAAGTCTTCTAAGTACCCAATGAACAGGAGTGGAACAAATTTTCTCTCTTCAAATATATCCTTATAGTAATCTGAAGAGAATACTCCCATGATTGTGTAGCGATTTCTTCAAGACCTATTCAATTCCTTATTGTTCAGCTTACAGTGCAAGAAAAAAGGGCCTGTTAAAGTTAACATCTGCTAACTAATCATGGAACAGACCATCCCAACATTCCACAGGGTTTGAACATTGCTATGAATTTTGATTACTATCAACTTTGGCTGGATTAAGGAAGCACTTTACTGTGAGACTTTTGAAACCTACAAAAACTTATTCCTTTAGAGTAAATGCTTCTAAAAAGAAACATTTTCATTCTGCATTCAGAACATATAACCTAGCATTGTAAGCATGTCTAGTATTAAAGGTAGATATAAATCAATCTGGTGAACTATATTTCTCTGATTTTTTTATTAAATATTTCATTTTGAGAGTGTTAACATCCCACAGTAGACTCTGACATGCAAATATTGTTTGGATGGGATGCTGTACAGATTGGTTCTTCTGAGTTCCATTCCATGTGTTTTGCTTGCCTGACACTGAGAGTACATCCATATTTGCTGGATTCCCAGGTTTTGGGATCATTTTCTTTGAGGTGATACATTCATATCTGAGTGAGGCAATCCAAGATGTATTTCTAAGCACCTCTTGCCCAGCTGTGCTCTGGTTGGAGCTTTGTGTGCTGTGCAAACAGAACCCCCCCAGAAGTCAATTGGATTAGACAAGCTTTCCATGAAGCCATGGATTCCATATCTCTGCATTAGGATGGGATTCATTTGTGCTCTGTGCTTGACAAATTACAACCTGCTGAGTAATTCTTTACTGTTTCCAGTGTATAATGTGTAATTTACACTAACTGGGATTATTCTCTGAGAAACACACAAACCATGCATGCACACTCAGAGCTTGTTTTTTCCTTATTTTTCCAACTTTTTGATTCCAAAGTACTTTCCTTTTAAAATTAAAAATCCACAGTATTAAATGCAAAAACCATTCCCTCATTGCAAGAACAAAAATTCATTAGAAGAACACTGGACACCTCACTGTACTTCTGCATTATTTGGAATGAAGCTCCCTCCCCTCAGGAAAGGTCTCTGTGCTGCTTGCTCCAGAGAACCTTGTGTTCTGGGAGGGCTGAGCACTCAGAGGATGCCAAACACTCCAGTCAGATCATATCCATCAAAAGAGGGACAGCCAAAGCATTATGCCAGAGTCCTGTCAGTAGCTGGGGAGCACAGTGAAGGGATATCCCAGGCACTGAGCCCGTCACAGGTGTCACGGCCACAATCGACCGCAGCGTCCCGTCCATCCAACACGTCATTTCTCCCCTGCCCCTTTAACAGAAATACACATGGAACTTAAATTTCGACAACACCACAGCTAAATTATAAAGAGGGGATTATTTCAGCCAATTTTCAATAGCAAAGTGGGTGGTCCTCAAGACTTTTTATAAATACCCTTCCAACATTTGTGTGAAAAGTTGAATAGGAGACCACACAACAACCAAGGATTATGTGGCACTGCTCTAAAGGGGAAAGGGAGGAGAATCAAACATTTCTTGCCCAAGGTTTGTTACTGTGGGATACTATTATGTGAAGCCCTTCAGTTCATATAGAACATCGCATTAAATTACATGGCAAGAATGAATAACTGCTTTGTCACATACAGAATCACACATTATTTTCCTTTTTAAAGATTGTGAAAAGTGAAATAGTGTACCAAACTCCATTTCAAAAAGCTTTGGTTATTTAAATCCAGTCTGCATTTCACCCAAGGTATTCCCTTTGCATAAAAGTTTAAAGGTTCCTAAGGCTGCAAAGCCAAATACCACAGAAGTTTAGGTATGAGCCAATTAAGTTTCCAGCAATGTTAAAACTGGACACGTAACTGCCCTGCTCAGTCTGACGTCATAATGAACATGCAGTTTACAGCCACCATTTTAAAGACATTAACTGACAGCAGAGCCAACCAGGAGAGGAGAGGTCAGGGTCAGGGCCAGGAATACTGGTTTCAGCTCCTGCTGGGAGAAGAAAGTATAGGATTATATGCTGGGGGACAGTTCTGTTCCAAGATACATGTAAAAATCATCTTGAAGTCCAGAGCTGGCACTGAAATTTGGTGTGAATTGTTCCATATTATTAGAAGATTTTAAAGTCACAACTGAGATGGAAATAATCAGACAATGGTCAAAGTGCAGTCAAAAGTCCAGGTATGGAAAATAAAACAGCTCAGTAACAAACCTCACTGGTTTTACATGGTACTAAATCCTGTTTAGCCATCAGGCAACATTTTTCCAATCTCTGAGTGCATAAGGAACTAGAGAATAAGAATATTTAAAACCTAAAATGATCATTCTTCTATTAAGTTGGATATTTGGCTTTTTATGTGATAACAGCAGAGGTACCAAAAAAAAGGGCTCCTACAATTCTCAAATGTGTGTGAACCCAGCTGAAGCTTCAGATGGATTTAGTAGCCAAAGGTGTAGCCTGGTTTACAGTTACAGGTGTGCTGAAGATGACAACAAAGATAAGGCACTTCCTTAGAAACACACTCCTGAAACCTGTGCTCTGCTCTATCCCTGCCATCCCCGAAAAGCACAGGATGTTTTCCTCAGCAGTTATCCCAGAATAGCTGCACTGATGGTAACTCATGTGTACAAAATCTCTACAAGCAACAACTCAAGTTCCAGGCTCCTCTGGCAGTTCAAAGCCTCCTCTGCTGTAGGGGGAGGAGCTCTAAGCAGCAGCCAGCCAGTCCTGGATGGACAGAACAACTGGAAGATCTAGAAAAGACTCATTTTCACTGGAACTGTATCTAATTTATAAACTGAAATCCCAGGGGCCTTCATCTTGCATCATGCAATGGGATGCAGCCAAGTTCTGCTTCCTGCAGGGAGGGAAGAGGCCAGGGGGTATAAAATACACCACCTTTCCCAGAGCTTCCTTATCACTACCTGTGAAGCATTGTGCCTGCTTTCAATCACTTCTGCTGATTGCCTACTATTAATGTCACTCATTCTCTTAAGCAATTAAGCCACCTCTTTCTTAGATGTGCCTTTGTCTCTCCCTGGCACATTTCCTTGTCTAATCCTCTTTTCCAGATGGCATAAGGACGCGAGATAAGTGTTGCTAAAAGTTGCTTAGCAATGCAACACATGCAAGGTTTGGAAATGCTGACGTCCACATAAGCACTATCTCTACATCACACATTTCTGCAGAGAAACAAAGGCGTGAACACCCGCAGTGACACGGGGGCCTCCAGAAAAAGAGCCACTGGTGCCCAAAGGGAGCAGGGAGAGGGAAAAAGGGAAAGCTCCAAGCTCCCAGTGATGGGATGAGTTATCCTGCGGGGGGTTTGTTTGTGTTTGGCTTGGATTTTAAGCCACAATTGGAAATTCTGCTTTAAATGCATAAAACCTCTCGTGTTTTAGCAAGGCCCTGTATTTTCTGTGATTCAGAGACACAGGATGCCACAGACACAAAGTCACTGCAAGCTACTGATAGAAACCAAACCAGAACTGGATGCCCCTGGATCCCTGGAAGTGTCCAAGGCCAGGCTGGATGGGATTTGGAGCAGCCTGGGCCAGTGGAAGGTGTCCCTGCCCACGGCAGGGGTGGAACTGGATGGGCTTTAAGGTCCCTCCCAGCCCAAACCAGTCTGGGATTCTGTGAAGAGTTCATGACAAACAGGAACTGATAAAGGCAAAGCTGTTTATCATCAGCTTGGTATCAACCCTACAAATCCTCCTCTCCTAAGAATCACTGATAGGGAATTTATTCCTGCAACTGCATCATGTAATTGTGGATTGTTTCTAAACTCTGCAGAAAATGTGTTTATATGGAATTTCTTTAAACTACATTTAAATGTTACGGGTAATAAATAACACTTAGTACATGAACAGTAGTAATTTCACGGGGTCATATTATCATATTAATTCATTTCTGTAGCAGCCTATGAAAATACGTTGGCATGACTCATTTTGTGTTTGAAAAACCTGAGATGTTACGGATGTATTCATTGTGGAGGACAACTTTGAAACAGCTAGTTCTGAGAAAACAACTGAACAGTAGTAAATTAACTACAGAAATTCACATGTAGCTTTACTCAGAGTAGTCTCTTACTAACCAGAATTTATAAGTCCCCTCCAAAAGCCATTAAAATTGAGCCCAACACTTAATAGTGGGGAGATTCATTCATGCTCCTGAAATCAGAAATAGTTTTATTTATATTTTTACATCATATATCCTTATGTTGTAATCATAATCAAGATTTGGGAAGATTTATTGTATCTTCAAATGTCCTACTACCCACTCACACGCAGCCTTATACTAAATAACCGAAATTGCTGAAATTTAAATAATTTGCACTGAACTGAAGCCATGATGAGTGTTTTGAACAGGTACCTGGGATGGATTCCTGCAGGTGAGGAAGCCCAGAAGGCCGGGCACCTGTTTGTGTGGTTAACAGGTGTGTCAGACAGCAGGGCTTCCTCAGGAACGAGGACAAACCTCACTCAGCCAAAGCACACAAAGAAGCAGCCACGGGGACAGAACAGAATGAGGCAGCAGCCAGAGAGGAGGGATTACAGGGAGGAAACATTTTTATGGCAAAAAATGAGTGTTTTCCTTCATTAACCTCTGCAAACTTCATTCATGTGTCGTTGTTTCCTTTCATTCTCACACCTGTACACATAAAAATGCATGAAAACCAGACAGGCCACCCCAGGTCACTGGGGGCTTTATTTAATTATTTTTAAAACCAGATTTCAGAGACTCTGCTCCATGCTCCCTATTACTCAGTTATAGTTTCTGTCTTGCACATCTTCACAAGACTTTTACTGAATGCAAAACCAGTTTTACTGTTAAAAAGGAGATAAATCAGAGTTATTTGCTATTATTAATCTCCTCTGTAGATAGTTGTAATTATTGCTTGCTTACTGGACATTTAATCGACCTGAATCTCTGAAGATTCCCAGACTGCAATGTGCTGTTAACTGACAGCATCCACTCACTAAAAAGATTATCACTTGCCAAGGATTGATCTAAAAATCTAGCCCTGATGCTGCTGCAGCTGAAACTGAGGACAGATTAAACATTCATGCCATGATTCAATCCATCCTATACACCACAGAAGTAATGCTGAGATACCCTAGAGCTTGAAATATTTGCCCACGTTTTCTTGCTCCAGCAGATTACTTCAGGATGTCCAGGGTACTATTTCAGAAGAGGGAAAAAAACCCAGATTTTTTCAAAATCCATGCAGTTTTACACAGTTTTCAGGCATAGAACTATCTGTGAGATGTCTGGGTGCACTGATTGATCAGCAATAACCTTTGGTGTTCACTGAGATAATCTGACCAAGGAAACAAACTTCAAAATCTCAAGTGCAAAACCTTATGTGCACAAAGCAGACAGAATTCCCAGATGCTTAATTTAAAAGATTTGCCCTTTTTTGAGCACTGAACTGAGTTTTGCCATTTATGTTACGACCAGATTTGTGCCCCCTGGGCTGCCTGGCCATAATTCCTCCACTGATGATCTTTCAAGTCCCTTCCAATCCAGATTGTTCCAGGATTCTGATTCTTTCCCATGTTTCCTGTTTATTTTCCAGAAGGCTGGTTAGCTTTTCCATAAATCTATGATAATCTATGCCAAGTAAATAAATATATAATTCTAAACAGCTTAAAAAAAAAACCTTTAACCTATTATTTTGCTTGAAAAAAGAGTATTATGTTCTTATTGTATATATGTTCTTATTGATTCATGTTAAGCTATATAATTTGAAAGCAGTATGTGCTGAGGAACCACTTGTATTAAGGGAGTGTCTAAAGTTATATATAGTAATATACAATTATATATATTTATGTATAAATGTATTGAAAAGCTATATATTTTATATATTTATATAAATATATCAGTATATTATATTGTATCATTTGTATACTATTAGATTTAATTTTTAACCTATTTATTATATGTATGAAGTAAATAAGTATACTCATATACTTGCTCTTATACTATAAATACTAAATCAATAGATTTTCAGAAGTGTCAGGATTTTTTTTTTTTTTTGCATCTTGTCGCTTTTGAGCACGTATTGAGTGTAAACTTTAATACTAAATGCTGCAGCCACGCAGCCTGAAGAATTTACTGATTCAGCCCCAAAAGAGATGCTGGAGAGACGCCCAGTGGTGCCCAAAGGCGGTACAGAACTGTTCGGAACAGCCTCGTGGCAGCGAATCCAGGGAAAATAAATTATCATGCCTGGGGTTCGTTTGTCAGTGTTTCTGTTCCACGGGAACAAACGCACCTCAGCACCTGTACGGATGATTTGTCACCTCTTTTTCCAAGTAACGAGTATTTCTTGTCTTCTCTTACTGATCTGGATTCCCAAACGTTCACGTGCTCATGGAATAAAATACACTGAACTCCTTAAAACTTTAAATCCTTCATCAGCTTCATCCCTCATCCTGTGAGGGGACTCCGCTCGTCTCGGTTCGGTTCGACTCGGGCTCGGCTCGGCGCATCCCGGCTGAGCTCGGTTCGGGCTCGGCTCAGTTCGGCTGTGACCGATTCAGCTCGGGCTCGACTCGGCCCATCTCGGCAGAGCTCGGTTCGAGCTCGGCTGAGTTCGGCTGGGCTCTCGGTTCGGCCCCGCCCTCGGCCCCGCCTCCCCGCCTGCCGCCTTCCAACCATTGGCCGGGCGTCCGCGCCCGCCCCAGCAGCCGCTCCTATTGGCTGCGCGAGCGCGGGGGGCGAGGCCTGGCGCTCCCCTCAGGGTAGCAGGGCGGGCCTGTTCAGCGGCGCGCGCCCCGTCCTGTCCTGCGCTCGGTCCGCGCCGGTACCGCCCGATCCCGCCCTGTCTCACAGGCCACACACACACACCTCCCACCTCTCCGCCGGTACCGCCCCGCCCCACGGAGCGCGCACACCTCCCGCCGCCCCGCCCCGCGCCGCGGCCCCGCCCACTCCCCCGGGGCCAATAGCGGGGCAGCACCGGGGCTGTGCCCCGCCCCTGAACTCGGAAGCGGAAGTGAATCCCGGTGCTGCCGCCATATTGGTTTGTGGAGGGGCGGGCGCGGAAGGCAGGACCGGCCCGGTGGCCTGTGAGTACCGGGACCGACCGCGGCTGGAGCGGGGTGGGAGCGGGAGCGGGCACTGCGCCTCCGGGCCGCCGGGTGCGGCGCTGACACCTGCGAGCGGGCGGGGGCCTGGAGCGAGCGGCCCCTCCGGGAGCGCGGGGGCTGCTGCGGGCTCGGCACTCCGGCCGGGGCCTCCCGGGGCTCGTATCCCCCCTCTGCCCGGCCCGGCCCGCCCCGCTCCGTGCCGAGGAGCGCAGCTCCTCCCCGGTCATTGTGCCGAGTGTCCCGCCGCGCCGGGGCTGAGCAGTGCCCGGGCAAGGGGAAGTCCCCGCTTGCGGGCACAAGCGAGAAGCGCAGGTGCTGCTCAGCTGCTGTTGCAATGGATAAAATTAAACAGTGCCTTTTTTTAGCGTGAAAAACCAATCTGAGCGACCAATGGGCTCTTTCCCCGTGGCTGTCCATTCACCCAGTTCTTAATAAATCACCTTAGTGTGTTGCTCTTCAAAGACATTTCCTTTATGAGATAAGGTAATTTGAATGAGTAATATATTTTTGCTAGTTCACTTATATTTTAAATTTAAGAAAAATCTGTATCATGAGCAGAGTTGTACTCAAATTCTGTACCTCTGTGTGATGATGTGAGGCTTAAAGTAAATATTCTTATTGCCGGAGGTTCTGCTTTTCAGAACTCAGCGATCAGTGGTGTTTGTAATGAAATTACCATAACAATTGTGGGGAAAAGCATAATTGTTCGGGCCGTACCTTCGCTTAGGTGGTGTTTTCAGCAGAGAGAACTGCTGTAATACGGTTTCGTTTTAGTAGCAGCCTCAGTTCTGGTGGTAGCCAACTGTTCCCTCGTTGGTTGTGTTCATCTCTGTGTGTCTGGCTGAGTGTTGGCTGTGCCGGAGAGGCTGCAGGGCGGTCGCAGCTCCCTGTGCTGCAAGACAGATGGAGAGAGGCTTTTCACAAGGGCCCGGAGTGACAGGACAAGGGGGAGTGGTTTAAAACTTCCAGAGGGCAGGGTTAGATGAGATGTTGGGAAGGAATTTTTCCCCCCCCCGGTGGGCAGGCCCTGGCACAGGGTGCCCAGAGCAGCTGTGGCTGCCCCTGGATCCCTGTGAGGGCCCAAGGCCAGGTTGGACAGGGCTTGGAGCAGCCTGGGCCAGTGGAAGGTGTCCCTGCCCATGGCAGGGGTGGAATGGGATGAGCTTTAAGGTCCCTCCCAACCCCAATCATTCTATGGTTCCATGATTATGAAAGAGAAATTGCAACTGTCTAGGTTTAATCATTCCCTTAAACCAACACAACCCAGTGTTCTTAACTGTAAACTGCCCTCAGAGCAGTGCCAAGGACTCCTGCTCTTGATAATTGTTCATTACAGGTGTTCCTCCAGCAACATTTTAATGTGATAAGAAATATTACCTTAAATTTTAGTCTGTGTCTTGTGGTTAAACTGAGCCCCAGAGAGGTTTCTCCTCAGTAGAACTGTTGTATTTCTTGGTCTGCTCTGGAAGAACTGTGTGCATGATAAAAAAATCATACATAATCACATATAATGTAATATTTTACACCAAGCAAGATCCCTGCTCCAGCATAACGCCTTCAGTAACCTCACACACATGATTTTCCACTTGCTCTGCACAGGGTAATATTTACAAGATTGTCTTGTAAGTTCTGCTTGTAGCCCATATTTGCTGTGAATGTATCTTTAGAATTAATTTTGAGACTATGAGAATTTTCATTGGTGTCTGATAAATTATTCTGTGATTCTAATTAGCTGAATAACTTTCTGTTACAGCTTTATACTTCAGGACATTAAAAAAATACCCCAAAATAAAGCACCAAATGATGCTCAGCTGAGAACACTGAACAATTTCTGCCCTGCAGAGAGCAGGGAGAAGAATAATTCTTTTTGCCAGTAATGGAAAAGTGTGTATATTGTATGGCTTTCTACTCGATTCTTTTCTTTTAGCTATAGTTTGAATCAAAGTGGACTCAGCTCCTGAAGCCTCCTAATGAGTTCCCTTAGCTTTTGAAGTGTCACAGGGCTCCTTTTTTCTACTTTCTAATTACTCCATAGGATGTAGTTTTCAGATGTTTACAGAAAAAATATACAGCTTTAAGGTTTTGTGCCTCCTCAGATTGTCCTTGATCTTAAATTTTCAGCAGCAGTCACTGTATTGCAGCATCCAAGGCAATTTCCTTTTTTTTTTTTTTTTAAATTTATGAATGTTTCATACAGATTTGTTATCCTCTGAGGCTCTTGAGTAGGGCTGAATGTACTCCCAGTATCCCAGAGTTACACAGTCCCACCCACAGATGAGGATTCCAGGAAGTAATGCCAGGGATTGCTCTTGGTGATGTGGCAAAATGTTTCTGCTTAAGATCCACTTTATTTGGCTTCTATCTTGAAGTGAGCTGTACAACTCACTGATAAGAAAAGTAAAGCTCTTCAATGGTAGCAGAGGCATAGACTGAAAAATAATCCCCTTGGGTAATTTTTTTATTTGAGATCAGGCTCTTGGCCCTTTGACTGTATAGTTTTGCTCTTGTGTAAAACTTTTCTGTCAGTGCTCAGCTCTTGGTGTTCAAGAGACAGAGAAACTCATTGAATGATTCCAGCGTGGGCACTGTTTTGGGTTTGGTGCTCTGGCAGAGTCTGAAACCATTGGTGTGCAGAGTCCTGAATTTATTTCTTCACTATGTAGCTACTCAGTATTTAAAATCCTAAGCAGCTTTAAAAAAAAATCTATTTACTCTGGTTTTGTTCTTTGCCTTTGGAACCTGAGGTGGCAGCAGGGAGGTGCTGCAGTTCATGTCTCACTGCTCAGGGGTTGTACCTCAGCCTGTGCCTTAGCAAGGTGACAATGTCCAGTTGGGCTCTTCCTGAATTTCTTTATGGACTTTATTTCCTTCCCCAAAATGCACTGCATCCTGTTTTGCCTTTGTAAAATACCCTGTTCTTTGCCTTCTTGGACAAGGAATTTTCATTCATTTTGGAATAAATGTCCTCTCTTTAAGAACACTTCATTCAGAATAATTTTTTTTCAAACAGGACAAGCCAGAAGAATATTGTGTGTAAATGCTGGTTTAGAAAATGTGCTTTAAACCTCCCTGAGCTTAGATTTTGGATTTCAATGTTCCCTTGTCCCATATTTTGTTTTCACAGCCACCATGTCAGAAGGGGACAGCATTGGGGAGTCTGTGCATGGAAAACCTTCTGTGGTCTATAGATTTTTCTCAAGACTTGGACAGGTTGGTTTTGTGCAGGATTTTTCTGACTCCTTTAGAAGCAGATCTCACTGCAGCTTCTTGAACTCACTGCTTGTTGGCTGGGCTGTTGAAATGCTACAATCTATACAAAAGATTTCTTTTGAAGCCTTTTAAAATAGATAAATACCTATAATAAATGCTTTACTGGAATATTTAATGGCCATGTGTGTGACATTGCACGGTGAAAATATGTAGTTACTGTGAGAAATGAGGAGTGAGTTCAGGTTTCGTTTCAAAGTCATCTTAAGGAAAGAAACTTGCATAAAATACAGAAAGTCTATTGCATTAGAATTCCCTAAGCATTAGGGATTTTTTTTTTTTTGCCTTTGTAAAAATATAGAAGCTTGTAAGTACAGTTCTGTGTCATTTATTTGTAGTAAAGAATACAAGTGTTTCATGTTATTCTCTTTCCCAAAATACTCCTCCCAAATGCTTTCTTTTGCCCATACTACCCTCAAATAAGCTTTATCCATTGTGCATCAAGTATTTTACATTATTTATTATTTACTGTGCACTTTGTGTTTCCTCCAGATCTACCAGTCCTGGTTAGACAAATCCACCCCCTACACTGCAGTGCGATGGATTGTAACGTTGGGGCTGAGCTTTATCTACATGATTAGAGTTTATTTACTGCAGGTGAGAGAACTGCATTTGATGCTGAAGTAGATCCAGATATTATTGCTGGTCTAATTTTGATTCTAAGAGTGTTTTTGAAGCATGCTGTTACTTTAGAATCACGTGTGGTATCATTCAGCACGTGGCAGAAGGTAAATCCACATCCTGTGGGTGTGGAAGTTGCTGCTGCAGAGAGAAAAATGTGTGAATACTTGAGGATATTCATCTGATGGCAGTCTGAAATCACAAAATAAATCTCTGAAAAGTGTTGCTAAGTTTTCGCTTTTACATTAAAGCTGTGTAACAACGTTCTCAGAGCCAGGGGTTCCTTTCTGTCATGAAAACCATAAAGAATGGTTTTGTCAGCATTTCTCTCCCTGCAGGCCAGGGGCAGACTATTCCCCACTAATCAGATCTTTCTGTTCCATGCCAGTCTGCAGTTCAGTTAAGAACTTGGCAACTGTTATTCCCAAAAACTGAGGATTACAGAATGTGAAACCTTTACAGGTCATAGTAGTAGGAACATTTCAGACACTGAAGGCTACAAAGATGATTAAAAAAGGGATAGTTTTATGCTGTTTACTACTTTTGAAGTCCACACCTTGAACACAGAGAACCTGGATTGCAGACCATGGTTTCATGTTCAATCTGTCACTACATGAGAAATTTTCTCTCCTGTCATGCTCTAAGACTTGATCAGTGAGAATTCTGGATATTTTTACAAGCCCAGAAACCTTTCAGTTAACATGAGGACGTAGAAAAGTTTCTCAATGAAGCAAAAAACCCGAGATGTTTAATCTTGTTAAAAAATCAGTATCAGAAAATAATTTTCAGGAGGATTTTACCCTTGTCTGTTGCTCCCTCTGCAGGGTTGGTACATTGTGACATATGCCTTGGGAATCTACCACCTCAACCTCTTCATAGCTTTCCTCTCGCCAAAGGTAGACCCCTCTCTAATGGAAGATTCAGGTATGAGGAAAAGTTCCTTTTTACCATCATTTGAAACTTGGTCGAACTTCCAGCTCCTTTTGTCTGATACAGTGGTGTAAAGATAATGCAATTTTAGCACTATATTGTCTTTTTTAGACCTGAAAAAAAATCTATACAACTTAGCATCAAGAGTTGCTATACAATTTGTCCTTCTTCATGGGACTTGAATATATTCCATATTGTACTAGTTTTCTGTGTTTTGAAAGGTTTATGTGACTGAAGCTCTCCCTATAGTAACTCAAGTGGCCTGGCATTCCTATTCCCTATTTTCTTTAAAGGAATCTCTGCTAAGGTTATTTTAAGGAATCTATGTGAACTTACATTAAACCAGCAACTCTAAACTGGGATATACGTGTAACAATGGAAATGGGGTGTGGATTTGTTTTGTGATTTTTTTTTTCTTAAGATAGAAAATAAAAGAAAAACTGGAGTCTGAAAAGTGTAAAAAACTACTGTGAGGAGGTTTGTGGTTTGGTTTCTTTTCTGTTATTTGTAGATGATGGTCCTTCCTTACCTACAAGGCAAAATGAAGAATTTCGGCCTTTCATTAGAAGGCTCCCAGAATTCAAATTCTGGTGAGTGGATCCATCTGCCTGTGTTCTGCTTTTGAAAAGTAAAAATATCTGCATGGCATTAATGGTAATTGGGCTTGAAGGATTAATTGTTGCTATTATTTTTCAGGCACTCTGCCACTAAAGGAATCCTGGTTGCTATGGCTTGTACATTCTTTGAGGCTTTCAACGTTCCTGTGTTTTGGCCAATCCTTGTGATGTACTTCATTATGCTATTTTGTATCACTATGAAGAGGCAAATCAAGGTAACTTGGCAAGAACAGAGAGTTTGTGATGTCAGGATTTACAGCATTGCTCCAAACTGGCCGTTCAGTGGAGCCCTTCAAGGGTTAAATGTGCTGCACACACCTATTTTACTAGAGGAACTTCAATAACTAATACTTGAACATTAATGGTTCAGGTGGGGCATGTTTACAGTGTTGAGCAGATTTTACAAAACTTTGTTCTTGTTTTCAAAAGGTTTTGACTTTAGAGTGCAGTGTCAGGGTATTGTGCAGGTTCTCATCCACCTCCCGTGGCTATTTTGGATGCAGAGGTGTTGAACCATCTCTGGTGGGTGAAGAGGGAAGTTCTCACAAGGTGGTGTGAGAAAGTAGATGGGGGAAAGGGAAAGAATACAGGCAAGTGATTCAGACCATTTTAACAAACTACTTGTGGTTTGTTAGCATTTTAAAAAATAATTCATTTTTTCCCCAGACATTCAGAATTTTGGACAGGTACTGTGATTCAAAGTGCTAAATTAAAGATGAAAGGGTAGTAAAGAATTATTATTTCTGTGCTATCTCCAGTTTCCCATGGTTCCCCAATCAGTAATCTTCACTGTAGTGCACAATTTGTTAGGTAACCCAAAATCTGTGATTTATAAAACTGCTCTCATACTCCTATTTAGATTTAAACTGCTGTAGGAATAGCTATTTCATTACCTTTACTAAGAACTCTCTTTCTGGAGCACTCAGTAATTTACATTTTTTCTAAACACTATGTAACTTTCTTGCCTCAACAACTGCTGTTTTCTCTTTGCAGCACATGATAAAGTACAGATATATACCCTTCACACATGGCAAGAGGAAATACAAAGGGAAAGAGGATGTGGGGAAGACCTTTGCTAGCTAGGAAGAAGCAATCAACCTGTTGACCAATTCTACTGCTCACTAAAGGAACGATTTTGAGCCATTGTAACAATGCCTTTTTTCTTCATAAAAGTGATTAACAGAGTGGTGACAAAGCAGTTGAATTTTCATTTTACGAGGATCTTGCTATTTTTATCTGAAATATCAGTTTCTCAAGGAAACTGGCATTCTAACCAAATTGCATTGAGTTTATTCTCTTTTGTAAGAAGTTGGAGAAACTTTGGATAATCCCATGGATTTGGGATAACGTATTTCTTTCAAGATCCGTTGCACTGGAGAGGTTAATGGCCTAGAGTTGGATATTTTTACATAGTTCTCCTGCTCAACATCACCCTGAAGTGCTGTGCACATCTGTGGAGGAAAGTGTAAGCTGGCACACGTGATGCTGTTTTCTGCTTCATGGCCGTGTGCTGTTTTCATAGAAAAATTCAGTAGACCTAAATTAGATGCAGAACTTAAGCCAGTTTCCAAAATGCATGGTATTACTGAGTTATAACCAAACAAGTATGGTAGGAATAAGAAATTACTAAATTATGGGGTTTGCAGTAGGGCAAAAATACTCATTTAGCTTCTAAAGCAACTCATTTGTGTTGGGTTTTAATGCCAGTTTCACTGTTCCATCTCCCAGCAGATGCTAAAATTGGGCTCCTTTGTGATGACTCAGAACTTTGTTCAAATTCTATCACAATTTCCTTCAAGGACCTGGAATTATAAAAATATATATTTTAACTGTTATTAGTTGGAGTTTCTTTCATATGTAATGGTTTCTTGAATAATTGAAGTTGACTTCATGCAGCCCCACAGGATGTACCCAAACTGGCCAGAACAGACAGTGGTGGGGGTTTTAACACAGATTTTCTTTTTTTTATGGGGAAAAAAAAATGAGAGACAAATGACCTGCATGTAAACTTTTTCATGTGATACAACTGCAGTTTTATTAAGTGACTTTTTAATTCCAAAATTTATTAAAAGACAGTGTTCCCCTTTACTTGTTCTCTATATCTTTATATACATCTCTTGATCTAACACTATTTATGACTCCTTTTCAATAATGGTTGCCCTCAGTTTACCTTCATGCAATGCCTTTTTCAACTCTTCAGGGAGCATTCACTTGCAGAAGGTAGGAAAGGATTAGCTCTTGGAAGATTCTGAATGGAATTCAGCAGCTTCAGCAGACAACTAATTGGAAAATGTATGTAGGCACCTTTTCCTCTGATCTTGTCAAGTGAAGGCTTTGTGGAGCTCTGGAATTCAGTAATCCTGGGAAAGTGACAGGTAGTTTTAGCTCACATTGATCTGTGGCTTTTTGTTGTGTTTGTTTTATTAGCAGTGTGGAAACCAGGAATGTAAGCACTTAAAATTAGGGAAACAGCACCCAGAAGGGGCATTTAAAAAGTACCATTTGTGGATGCTCTTGGTTTTTGCCTGAAAATCTGAAAGCCTTGACTTGGAGAAGCTGTTTTCAGACTTGCTGGAGTTTCTGAATATGGATTAATCAGGGAGAAAAATGTGATATTAATGCTAAAATTACCAACTGGGATGACTCCTACTAAACAAGAGTGTTAGTGACATCCATTGCAAATCTGACATTTTTACCTAAACTTTATTTTGAGGTTTAGTTTAGGCAAGTTTAGATTGATGTCTTCCTTTTGGGAAGGCAGATGCCCTGCATCCAGTGGGATTAAGTTTTCAAACATGGATTTTAGGAGCTGTTTGGCCAACAGGGCAGTTCCCCAGCTGCATCTCAGCCTGCCATGGCCTGGCAAGTCTGATGGCATTTTGTTCTGCTGGATCACTTAAAAATGTTAAAAATTAATTCCCCTTAAAGAATGCATGAGAAACGTGGCTGGACAACTTCAAAGACACTTCCCAGTCACCAGTTCCTTCCTGTTGGTTTTCATGTGCAACAAAATGTTTTTCCTTACAGTTTTAGGAAGGAGCTGAGGCAGTGATTTCCTTAGGTAGTCTGTTCCTATTTGTGATACAAATTATTTTTCTTCCATTGTTGCCTTGATAGTTAAATAGGTGAGGAATGCCTCAAAGTTTTCTGGTGTGAGAAGGGATGGTATCACTTTTGTAGTGATGATGAAGTGTTCACATAGTTACCAGCAACTATTTTTTATTCAATTTATAGATATGATGAAAAGTTAAACAAAATTTACTGTGTTATTATGATAACACTTGGAGATTTCATTATTAGCTGGATAACCAGGATCTCTGCAGCACAAATACCCATCTTAAAAGTGCTTTTAGAGTCGCACACCTGGCCCTGCCTGAGTCCACATTCAGTGCCATTTTTGAAAGATTTATTGAAATTGTAATTCATGATGCACAGGCTCGATCACCTGGGTTCTTTTCCCTACCTGTATTTGAAAAATACAAATAAATTGATCTTCTGCATCTTCTATCATGCAAGAATGACAACAGATATTAACAACTATGTTAACAACTAATCTTTTTCCCTGTGCTTCAGGGATATTGGTTAACACCCCTTTAGGAAACACCCCTTGTTACATTGCTATAGCCTCAATATCTGGAATACTTGCTGAGAAGTCTCCATTGCTAATAGTGATGGAAAAACCTGAGTTTGAAAGCCAAGTGTTAATAGATCAGTGTGCACAATCTGCATTACTGGGACTTTGCATTTGTTGCTTCTGTTGATCTAAGCAGATTTCACAGTTTGTCAAATCACAGAACCCTGCTTTATTGCAAACACAATAGCACATGGCATTTATAATCAGAACTTCCACTGCATTTAACTCAGGCTTTGTGTACAGCTTCTGTTCCTTGCCCCTGAAGTCCATAGCATGGACATTATGATGTTACAGGAGAAAGGGAGTCTAAAGATTAAATCATGGGGTTTTATTAATACCTTAAGGATATTATGGAAGAGTGGAGGACTCGTTGTTTACACTTGTATTTTGAGAATGAGAATTTAAGTTTTCCATTGTCCAAAATGAAGAAAACTATTAAACTTGTGTTAAGCATGTTCTAGAAACCCATTTTTAATATGGTCAAGAGCTACATCAGAAGAGACAGAAGGGTAGAAGCAGAAATAGCTTTTTTCTGTCACACAGGAATGTAGTGCCACCTTGCACAGGCAGTTTGCAGTTTAATAAAGCCTTTTCTTGGACCAACCCAAGCTGTAGGACAAGTAGGAGAGTATGAGCTGGGGCCCTTGTCAGGAGGCAGATGTTCCCTTTACATTTGGTAGTGCCGCAGGTAGATGAGTTTCTGAGGATGAAACTTCTCTCTGCACAGTGGACATTCTGCCTACAGAAAGAAAAGGGCCATACTGAATAGTTAATATTTTAAAAAATCTGACTAGAACTGCTTAGCTACTTTTAGAAAATAATTTTTCAGTCCCAACTGTGGTACAAGCTCCCCTGAGCTGGCCCAGTTTAAAGTGCTCACCTTACTGACCTCACCTATGTAATTGTCCTTGCATTTTAAGAGCTCCGTAGGTGCTGGCCAGCTCTGGGTGCCTTAGTGAGAGCCAGGGCGTGAGCAGCCAGGCTGGGGGGCACCCCTCAGTGGGGATGTGCTGTGTACTCACCCTGGTGTTGCACCAGGCAGTGATGCACTCCCAGCAGAAGAGGTGCCCGCAGGGGGTGGCTGTGCTGTGCCGCCGCTCCTCCAAGCACAGCGTGCAGCGCGACTGGCGCCTGGCAGCCGCCTCCTTGCTCCTGCTTCTGATTAACACAGGCACAGTGGGGTTAATTGCACTTACCCTGCTTGGCAGAAATACTGGGTAACACCATCCTGAATTAGACCCCCCCCTGCTCGCGTATCAACCCTTTTCATGAAGGTCTCAGAAACACCAAGGAATGAAGTCCAGGACATGCGCAAAACAGCGAGGAGCTAGTTTTGCTAATTAATGAAATGTTACATTACATCAGATTGTAACCTGAATTGGGGTGTCACTCCTGTGTTGTCCCTGTTCATGACAGCTGTGACATTCCCACCTCTTTCCTAGGAAGTAAGAACCACCTCTTACTTCTGGTGAGCGAGGTTGCGGTGCAGCCTCCACTCCTGCCTTGCTCTCTGCTTCTGTTTGAAGCTGTACATCTGAACTCCAATGGTCAGCAGAAGGTGGAAGAGTGAAATTATTCCAAGAAACTTGTAACTTGATCGGATACTCTGATCTTCTTGCAGTCCTCCAAAATGCAGCTACAAAATTCACAGAAAGAGAGATGTTTTGTTACTGTGGTTTTAGGAAACTGTTCCCCCTCTCCCCATCTGCAATAAACTTGATTTGGGATTCTCATTATGTCCAAAAAATTGACATTTTAGGACTTCTCAACCAGCTGTCTCTCAGGAGGTGTAACCACCTTCAGTCAGGCTGGACTTAGCTGCTGTCTGCCCATAAAAATTGCAGCTTTAATTGGTTTGGTTTTCTTACATATCTCTGAGCAAACAGACACCTCTTTCCTGCACTGGTGCTGGGATGTTGGGAACTCAATTTTGTCTATACACATTTCTGGGCCAGTATGGCTGATGTTTTTTTTGTAAAGATACAAAATTATCTTGTAATAGAAAAGTGCTACCTAAATGTGTACTGGGTGTTGTTCAAAACAGTATTTCCCACGGATTTATCAAGTCACCTCTCACTTCCAGCATACTTGTGGCAGACAGACTGAAGTTACACAGGTATTAACTTGTGACACTGCATTCATGTTTATTACCTGTTACCTCTTGACTGCAGGGACTCATCACCCCCCCCAGAAAGCAAAACCTTCCCTCTCACCCCTCTGCTCCACCTGTAAAATCAACCACAGCCAAATTCCTTATCCCTTTTACACATAGGCACCCCCTCAGTGGACACGTTGAACCAAAACCACTTACATATGAGATCCCTGTGAGCCTTTTGGACAGGTGATAGAACGTGCCCTGGATGTAGAACACTGCCAGGTGGAGCCGGTGCAGCAGAGGGATGGATTGTTTGAGGACATGCACAACTTGGGAGGCTGTTTTCTTCTGCTGCTCCGTGAGCTCCCCAACCTGCTTCCGGATCCAGCTGCGAATTAACGTCCTGCTGGGAAAGCCAAGTGCTGGGGGGTTCTCTGGGGTTCTGGATTCCTCAGCCTCCATCTGCAGCTCGTGTTCCAGGTGCAGCAGTGCCTTTTCCAGGCAGTAGGGTACCACGGTGTGCAGGGAAATGAAGAGGGCCCGACGAAGGAAAGAAGGCACCTTCTTCTTGCTTGGGTCAACCTGAATGATGTTCACATACTCTTCTCCCAGAGTCTGATAACCTAAACAATGTGTGCAACAGAAAACAGGGTGAGAGGGCAACTGCAGGATCATTCTGGATGTGGTGAGCAGTGGGGACAGGCTGTTCAGGCCACAACTCAGGCTTTGGAATATGGAAATAGTTTATTTTTTTCTGTTGAATAAAGATAAGCATCATGGTGACATCCAGTATCTGCAGTTTTAGGCTTAAAGCAGGGATACTTTTCATGGTGTCATCTATTCCTGCTTTTAAAAAACTGCTTTTAGAAGAACATCTATCTGTGTTGATAAAGTGCATTTGAACCCAGCCCCGACAATTTTGTGGTTTCATATTCACCAGAAGGCATTTATCCAAACCAAACCAGCCCCGAACTGCTGTTGGGCATTCTCAGGTGGTGATCACCAGCACAGCAGCCCCTCAGCTTTCAGATGTTGGCAGAAATGATAAAAAATGATAAACGACAGAGAAGGTTACCTGACAGCGTGGTCAGCACGAAATAGGCCACATCGGAGAGCAGCTCCACCTCCCTCCTCCACTCCAGCCACGGCCGGGCACCTGCGGGACGGGGTGCGCCTGTCACTTTGCACCAAATCCGTGCCGATCCGAGCCCTGCCGGGGAATTCCTCCCGGACTCGCCATTAGCCCCCTCGCCCCCTCCGACCCCCATCCAGAGCCGCGGGGCGGGTGGCGGGGGTTGGACCCGCTGGGCCGGCGGATCCCGGAACACCCGGGAGGGCTCGGCGTGGATCTAACCCCCCGCAGGCATTACCCGCCAGCCCCCTCAGCGCCGTGCCGGCCCCGCTGCGCAGCCCAGCCCGGTACAGCTCGTCCTTCTGCCCACAGCGCACCAACCGCGCCGGGCCCGCCGCCGCCGCCATGGCGGGCGGAGGGACACGGGACCTGAGGCGGCACTGCGGCCCCGGCAGAGGCGGAGCACCCGCCGCCCGCGCAGGGATAGTCCGTCAGTGCGGGGCGGGAAACGCCTCCCCTACCCTGAGGGGGAGAAAAGGGCGGGAAAAGGGGCGAGACGAGTGCGGAAAAGGGTGGGAAAAGGGGCGGATAGAGTGGGAAAAGGGGACGTGAGGGGCGGGAATGGGAGGGAAGGGAGTGTTAGGGGGAGGGAAAAGGCGCGGGAAGGGGCTGCGAGGGTCAGGAAAAGGGGCGGGAAGAGCGCAAGGGGAGGGAAGGGGTGTGAGGGGTGGGAAAAAGGGCGGGGAAACGGACAGTGAGGGGCGTAAAAAGGGGCGGGAAGGGGCGTAGGAAAGGGGAAGGAAGAGGCTGTGAGGGCCGGGAAAAAGGAGCGGGAAGGAGCGCGAAGGAGGGCAGCGATCACAGCTGAGGTGGTAAGAACGGTGAAAGTGAGGTCTTGAATGTTTTCAGAACACAGTTCACAAGAAACCCACCAAATTACCGCTGCCCAGGCAGGTTCAGCACTCCACAATCTCCTACAAATGCTCTGGCCCTTCCGCAGCCTGGGGATAACTCTGAAGGAAAGTGTATTCAGTGTCCTACCATTGCTTTTTTAACAGCTGGAAAAGCCTCCTTGCATCCCTTCAAAGATGAGCTGTTTATATGGGGAAACGGAACAAGCTGCCCTTTGTTTTCTGGCGAGCCCTACATGAGGCAAGCAACAAACACCATATTCACACAGCAAAGTTACAAACACTTCAACATGTCAGTGCATCCATCTCCAAAATCCTGCTACCAGGGGGATAAAGGCTGTAGGCTGCCAGGGTGTGACAGAACTGGTGAGTTTTTCAGTGCCAGAGTCCCTAAATCAGTCCCTCAGTGCCTGCCGGGGGTTCCTTTGTGGCTGGGCCCCTGGGAACAGGGGGGATTTGGAGTGTTACCAGAATTCCTGATAAATTCCTAATTTATTTAAGGAGTTGACTGCCTGGTGACTCGTGTCGTAAAGCTCACTGGCCTCTCGATGGAGTCCTAGAGTCCTGCTAGCTGCCATAAGGCTCTTGCAGCAGTGCCTGATGTTTAAAAATAATGCTAATGTTTTTGTAAAATTTAAACAAAATGTAAAACAATTTAAAAATAATGATAATATTTTAACGAAGGTAGCAGCATTCTGTTAATGTTTACAACCTCTGTGTGTGTGTGTGTGTATATATATTTACACTCTGAGGTCTGGTACATTCATTTTTGCCAAAACATGTTTGTTTGTTTTTTTTTTCCTAGCAGATTTTAATGTTGCATTGTTAAAAATTCAGTTTTGCAGCACGCTAAAGTGAAGGGACAGTTAAACATTTCCACATTTAAGTAATTTATTTGACAAAACTACTTTCACTGAAATTAAAGTAGGTGTTTTCCTGAAGAATTTACAGACTGATATGGCAGGAACTCACTGGAAAGTTTTAGGAGAGCAACAGCTTGGTGGGTTTTTTCTTTCTTTTTACTGAGAAGCAAAGAAAGGCTCCCTGTGGCCAAATATAACCACAAATAAACTGGATATCTGTAATCCTTTCAGTAGCCTATTAGTGCACAGATCAAAGTTCTAATTAAACTGCACCAGAAGTTGTACGTGATAAGTAAAGCTGTGATGACTCTAACAGATAAGCAAAACACTCTTAATCTCTCCCTCCCTGCTCCAGGCGCTGCTCAATTTTTATTTGTTAGGGTGTATCGCATCAATGGAATCGCGGGTTGTTCCCTCTGTTGCTGTAACATTAATGAAATTAGGGAAAAAAACCATCGGAACATTTTCCGTCATTCAACAGTAGGGGGCGCACCGGCATAAGGAAATGTCCCACGGGAAATGGGGTCTGGAATGGGACATTTTCACGGCGATCTGCTATCAAATGAGAAACTCGAAGCTGCCTCCTTAAATTATGGAATTTTAAAAATATACAAAATTAAAACTAATTGACCAGTCCCTGGATCATTTTGTTCAGTATTCCGATCCAATCTCTCATGTTTTGATTTTTGTTTAAAGGCAGAGTTGTGTGAATCTCACACGTCCAACACCTCAATTGTTAAGAAAAATACCAAACATTTGTTGGCCTTTTACTGACGTAGGTAAATATGATTTTTTTTTTATTTTATAAACCAAATATAAAGAAACCAAAGAAGAGCTCGAGAGGGTTTTTTTTTTTGCAAAGCTGAAACCCTAATGACCGCTTAAATTATTAGATTGGAAACCATTTATAAAGCTGAAGGTCGGACTCTGCCCACAAATGTTAAAATATTTGAAGTGTGTAAGTTCTGTATATAAGCCCATTTTGACTTATTATATGGATTTTATTATATTCTAGAAGTTGTTTCATGATGTTTTGAAAGGTGGAGGTCCTGTCAGTGTTTTGGACTGAGGAGGTGCAGCATGCCAAGTAACCTTCCCATTTTGTGATATGCTTTCATATATATATTCATACATAGATATGAACACACATATGCATAAAATGTTAGTTGTTACACTACGATCTGCCAAGAAAATCTGATTCTTCTCCTTTGTATTTTGATTGATAATGGTACTTGGACTTCAGAAAACCGCCATTATCTCGCAAAACATAGCTGCTGTGTTTTTGATTAAGTTTTTGGAAGCCGAGTTTCTTGATTTCCATGCCATGCTTCTCCGCTTTTCCTTCTAACAGACTTGACAGGGGAACGAGCTGCTTCACTGACGTTACCACAAGGAAGTCCAAAATGTAAAAAACCTCGGTGCTCAGCAATTATTAACTTTTCCTGCCATAGGCTACTTGTCTGTGCATCATAAAATCTGATTTTGCCTCTGCAGACCTGTTAGGAGACAAGAGGTTCGGAGCGCAGCTTTCAAACAGGGCACCGGGCAGATGTTTCAGTTTCCAACCTGAAGAACAGGTTCTGCGGATGCAAAAGGAACGAAACGTCTGCTCGGCATTGTTACCACCCTCCGATTCCTTTTGCCTCCTCCCACTTTGAACTTGTTACCCTGGAGCTGAACTGTTTGAACAGGGGCTGTGAAGCTGCTTTGTGATCAGAGAGCTGAGAGCCCTCAACATGTAAAAGCGGGGCGGGATTTCGCTCCAGACTCCGCAGGTTCCTCCCTCCCTCCCTCCCTCCTGCCGGTTTTGTCCCGGGTATGAAGATACGACGCTCCGCGCACAGAAGCCGGGACAGCCCGTCTGCACCGCCCGGCCGGCAGAGACAAAGGTGTGTGCGGCGTTTGCTTTCGTCTTGTTTTGCTACTTTCTCTTGCAGCGATCATTTTGGTGTACTTCTAACACTTTTGCTCACTCTTGGGCGTTAGAAACTAAGTTTATAATACGCTACCCCAGGAGCATGCACAGCCTTATAGCTGTAACAGAATTTGCTACTACTTTTGCTCTTGGCTTTTTGAAGGAAGAGGGAAAATGGAAAAAGCATCATGTCTAATGTTTGTTTTATTTCATCATGCTTTCTCGTGTTCATGAAAATGTTCGGGAACCTTGGAATTCTGTCAGTCCTAAATTTTTAGATTCTCTGAGCTTGTAGGGATGAAGCAAATCACATTTGTGATTCAAGTTTAGACTTTCCTAACTGGACAACTGCTTTTTTAATGAAAGACTACTGCATTCATTCTGAACTGATAACCTGAGCCTTGAGCTTTCCCAGGTGTTCGGAGCCAAAATGAAAACTGACTTGGATAAGAGAGGTTGGATGTAAAATAAACTTCAGGTATTTAAATAAAATACCAGTTTAGCAATAGAACGTGGCTGATTCTGTGACTGAACAGCCCAGTCTTAACTTGGGAGGGAAGATGTGCACAACACTTTGAAAAGGTATGCATGTTTTTATTTTTGAAATTTTTTAAATTTTTAAACATTTTTTCTCATTCTTTTGGGCTATGGAGAAATAATTTTCAGTTCTTTCCTGGCATAAAAATGTGGTTAATGATTGCAGAGATGTGGCAAATAATAAGGATGGCTGGATTGTTGGGGCTGTTCCTGCTCCAAATGCCTCAGGCTTCAGGGTTCAGATGTAGGTCTTAAATATACCCTGGATCCTCAGGGTGATAATTTCTAGAATCATGTTCTGTTTCATGGTAGAGGTAGGTTGCCTGTTATAAAATAAAACAGAAGTAGAGTAAGAGTCACTGCTGACTGTGGTTGGTTTGAGGTAGGAAACTGATGCCATGTCCAGAACGGAGCTCAATGTAAACTTATTGTTCAAAAGAATGTGGTGAAAGTTTTGTCTGCTGGGAGAGCTTTTTCTGTCCTTATTGAGGGTGCAAAAACCGTGCTGGGGAGAATTCCAGTGAGATTAGCTGTGAGAAACTGTTCAGTGCAAGTGAGGGGAGGTCAGTGAGTGCCGAGGACACTGAGTTATCTAAATGCGGGCAAGGCTGAGTGGTGTCAGAGTCACGGTGTTCTGGTGGCCTCAGGACTGGCTGTGGGGACAGGGAGCAACGTTACCTTGGCTCTGAGCTCTTCAGCAGGAGCCCTGCTTGTTACAGACTCTCTGCTTCAGGCACCGAGGGTTTATTACAGACAGTAGAGGCCATGACCAGATACAGAACCAGTTGTCACGGTAGAGCTGGTAACTGTGGGCTTTTTAATTCAATAAGCAATATTTTACCAGAACTGCTTCTGTCATACCCAGTTTTATGATATAAACCTGTATAACTGAATCTTGAAACACTCAGGGCACGCTGACTCTTATATTTAATGACTCTGCTGGCAAGATGAGCTCCTATAATGCAGCGTATTTTGATTATTCTCAGCCAAACAACAAGTTTATTCTGGCTTTGCAAAAAAGGATGATAACGTTCCAGTTTATAGCCAAGCTCCTTCTACATTGTCTGAAAAGGCTTTTGTTTTCATTCATCATTTCTATAATTTTTCTGAATTAAAAGCTACTCCATACTTAACCCGAAGTGGCTGAGGGTATCTTAGTGAATGGTCCTGTAGGAACAACAGAGCAATAAAATATATGGTGTGGAAGGCTCTTCTGAAGTCCTGTACTCATAGTTTCAAAACAACACAATCTCACTTTGGTTTTGAAATAAATGGTACAGAGCCCTCAGTTCCTAAATATAGCTCAAAGGGGACAACATACTTATGAATATCACTGGAATTTGTTCTTGTTAGTTTGTCCAGAGCTGAGAAAATTATTGTATAAATGAATTTGAGTGGGTTAGAGGATGAGGATGAAGAGACTTTTCAGCAAAGATAGTCTTGCAGTTACTAAGGATGATTTGAATTTACTGCAATACAATTTTCATGCACCCAGATATCTCAGTTCTGTATTAGTTATCTTTAAAATGACCCACTTCTTCCCATGATAAGCTTAAATTGATCTGATCTTAATATTGAAATAGATTCTCCAGTGTTATGCCTGAATCTTCTTTCACTTCCACTGTCTTGACCTCATTTGTGAGTTCACCTCTGCTTCCATTGTTACCTCTGGCCTCGCTGGATGATGGCAAGCCTTGTGTCCATCACTTGTGACAATTCTTGGTGGCAGCTGTGACATGAGCAGTAGGTACTGACCATGCATCTGGGCTCAGCTGGCAGAGGAGAAAAGCCCTGCATGACATGAGCCAAGCCCTGTTCCGAGGGACAGCTATCCATGGCCACTGCGTGCAACTCCTCAGCCCAGTTTTTGCTGCAAGTCACTGAAATTCTGGTCTCTACATTACTGCTTAGGGCACAGACTCTAAATCTGTAGGGAATTTCCAAACTTTTTATTCATTGTTTAATCTGCCTTCATTTTGTGGGGGTGGAGCGCTTCCCCTCAGCACACGTAGGTGCACGGCCGAGTCATTGGATAGGTACCTGCACAGTGCAGGCTGTGACAAACCTTTACACATGCTGAGACAAAGTTCTCAGCTTCCTTCCTGCTCTTTGCTATCTGGCAGACTGCACATGAGACTGTGCAGTCCTGAGAGAAATTTTGGGTGCAGACATCAAGATAAGCATGACCTGAGTGAGGATTTCAGGTCCATTTGCATCACAAATACAGCATGAAACTTGAGAGACCAATTTTGGTGTACCTGGTTCTGATCTTGGCCCACATTTTTTATAGTTCATCACAGCCTCACTTGTTTCCATTTAATTAGGGAATGGCTCCTGTAGAGTCTTCTGACATTTTAATAGTTGTCAGAGAGCTCTGGGTTGCCTCAGACATGACGAGGGAAATCAGGTGGGAAGGTGAGGGATCTTTCCATGTTAACATTCCTGGGAGAGATTGAAAGTGCTGCACAAGCTCTGTACTTCCCATTCCCTAAGGTGTTTGCCAAGGGCCATTATGTAGAAACTTGCAATAGCACTTTTTGTGTTCAGTCTGGTGTTCAGAGGATGTCTCCTTTCAGCTTTCCTTGCAGGATTAGTTACTGTAAGAGAACTTAAAAGAAGCTCCTCCCTGCCTCTTCTCCCCTTCAACATAGCCCCCCCACCCCTACAGCTTGTTATTCCAGATTTCCTTCTGCCCTTAGATGCTGGAATGGATTCTCTGGAAGTTTTCTCTGCCCTTAACTGAAAACATGTAATTTGTGTTTTATTTAATAAAAAAAAAAAAAAAAAAAAAAGACAAAAAAAAAGAATGGAGCCTGAGGAAACTATGGCAGCTGCAATTGAGGTGCCTGGAAGAAGTTCTGTAGCCTGCAGAGGAGAACCTCAAAAGCACAACTTTGGGTTGAGTTATAATGGCATTACTTAGTGGGATTGCTGCTAGGACTACATGAAATATTTTCTATTTAAACAATTTAACAGGTTTTTATCTCCTACAGTATAAAGTGACCTATCCCACTTCTTCCCCTCCTGTGAGTTTAGGCTGAGTGAGATGAGGTTATTGAAGTAATGTTATTTATTGACTAACCGAGTACTAAAGTCCATGATAAGCTGGAGAGCAAAGCAGAGCTGTACTTTGATATTTATTGGATCAGGCCCTAAAGACTTCCTGCCTTGTAATTCCCATGTGTGCATGTCACTGCCCTCTGTTAGACAAAATGAGGATGGATTGAGTGGTTCCCAGACCCATTTCTGCTAATAGAGAAGGAGATTCATCATTTAAGATACTGGTTTGGATATTTGGCAAAAAAAACAAAACAAAAAAAAAAAAACCACAAACCAAAAAAACTGCAGCGTCCTACTGAAGTTGCCAAGCACAAGCGTGTTTTTCTTGTTTGCAGTATCCTCTTAGTGTCTTTCTGCCTGTGCTTGGGCTCTTGTGTTTGGCCCTGCCAGGGATCCTCAGGAGCAAGCTGATCATTTGCCACTGCCTTGTGAAGGGTGACAAGTTGCCACCTTTTCTCTAACTCCCCCAGCATAAATTATTCCTTAATATCCAAGGGACTCATCAGTGCAGCAATAAGCTGCTGTACAGAATTAATGCAGTTTGATTAAAGGCATTATTCTTAAAAGAAATTCCTGCTCATTTACATGAAATTGAAGAAAAAATTTAAAAAAAAATCAGACTTGTGGAGAGTGACCAAGACTGCCACCACAATTGACAGCATGAACATTATTAGAATTATAGATCTGATTACAAGTGGCATTGGAGCCCACAGTCTATCTCTCTTCAGTATGACTCACAAATTCCCAAGTGCAGCAGGACCTTTTCTAGCAGTCCTCACTTTCTGTCTGTCTCCTAACAAGGAGATCTTCCTCCCCTCATTTTTTCTCTGAGGCTTTTTGTTTTTTGTGGTCTGGAGTATGAAACTTTTATTTTCAAAGTTCTTTTGAGCCAAGCTATTGGATGAGATTTAGAACTTTGCTTAATTAGTTCCTTTTACCTCCTAATAGAAATTGCCAGTTCTCCCTTGCTAATACAAAATGCAAATTTTGTTCAGAAGCAAGAGGCTGCTGTGTTTCCATTGTCACTTCAGACAGGTCTGGGAACTGGCTGGTGACAAGGAATGATGGTGAAACCAAGAGGGGCTTTGTCAGTTCAGGATAGATAGGGCAGGGGATTACAAACAAGTCGATCCCTATAGATAAAAATTGTTACAAATTTCACATTTTGTTTCATAAAGTGAATGCTAAAGTCATATGATGTGGTTCATACAAACCTGAAATAAATAATTTGGATTTAATAATAAGGCTGCTTACTTGCATAAGGAATATTCAGTTACATCATTCAACAAAAATGCAGGGCTCCTGCATGTGCAGCTCCAGCTCAGGCTCTAAGGGGCGGGTGAGGAAAAGCTGACAAATGTTAAGTGTTCCTTTTAAGTGGGATGACTCTGTTCTGGGTGAAGGTGAACACACCAGGCTGCCAGAAAGGTATTCTGATGTCCTCTTGACTGCCTTTTCCTCCCTTTCTCCTTTTTAACCGAGTTGTTTGCCATGGGACTGTTGCACGCCAGAGCGTTGTGAGTGTGCTCCGTCCCTTGGGAAGAAGAATGCGGGATCACACCCTAAGGTGTGGGCTCACCCCGGCTTCCACGGGGCTGGAGCAGCCTCCTCTCCTCTGGAGCAGCCCTGGCTGTGCACTGACGTGCCTGGGCCTGCAGGTTATCTCCGTGCAATTCCCGGTGAATGGAGCTGCATTCCTTCAAATGAGCAGCGTGTCAGAGGCAACCACACTGCAGCTTAAAAGCAAATCTCGGATCTCACATTTAAATTCTTTAAAGTATTATTTTTTTTTCCTCTCATTTGATGGCACTTTGATCTTTTATCCATTGATCTGCTTCCTGATCAAACTATTCAGGTTTAAGTGATGACTTGGTTTTTGTGTGTTTCATCCATGGTATCAGTGTATCTGTCCTGGGAGGATATCAGAGCTTGTCTGAGTTCTGTGGATGTCACACAAAACCTCCCTGAACAAAAGCAGGTCTTGTGGGGTTAAGCTTTAAATACTACAGTGATATAAAAATGGCTAGAGAATTGTTAATGGTGTACACAGCGTTTATTGTCTGTAAGTGATACAGATCCTGCCTCTAGGGTTTTAAGTCCTTTTTTCCAAGGGAATACAGAACCTCACACAATAATCTTAGGTAGGTCTCTTAGCCTGAGCAGACAGTTTAAATCTTGTTCATGTGGTCTGAACAGATACAGTTGCTCTCTTTTGGCTGTTTGATGCCTTCTGCCAATGAGCAGTGCTGTTCTCAGAGCCACCATGGTTCCTACTGTAACAGAGGTGAGGTATTTCCAGACAGTGCAACTGATATTTTCCATCATACAACCTTCACAACAAATTTTCCAGGAAAGCCAACTGAGCTTCTTTCATTTACTCTAATAGGAAATCTGGCCCCTGAATGTTGTTCTGAGATACCAATCTGTATTTTTAGGGATTCATTGTGTACTTTTCCACTGGCTGCATAGGATTTATGGGGATTGGTTTGGGAAGAGGGGCTTAGCTTTTATTTTTTACCAACACAAGTATGCTGAAGAGAGGGAGGGGAGAAAGGGAACTCTGAGGACCTCTAGGAAGTTGTAAAAGGTGAGACTGAGTGCAGGAAGACCATCTTTTGCATGGAAAGTGAAGACATTCAGAGATCAGCTGCCTCAAAGTAGCTTCACTTTCAGATCATAACAAAGCATAAAGAACATGAATTTGACATAACTCGAGACAATAAAATATTTAACGAGCCACATCAATGTAAAGCTCATCTGCTTTCACTGGAATGATGCTGCTCTGGCACCAGCAGGAACACCCGTGCCCATTCAGTCTTCATGGATATGTTCTTTGGCATCTAATTAGTCACACTGATTGAACTTCCTACAAAGGAAATGGCCTTTCAAAAAAGCCCTGAAGCAAGGAGGTGAGAGAGTTGCAAAGTAACTACCCACCAGTTCAGCTTTCTGCAAAGGAAATGGGCTGATCTGGTCTTGATGTTCAAAGAGTTTCATCTGTCCCGTGAGCCTATGATTCCTGGGTTAATCCCAGGGTTAAACATTCAGTGCACAGGTACCAGAAATGGCACTTTGTGGCTAGTGGCTGTAAAATTGTGGTCAGGAGTTGCCCAGATGACCAAAGCAGATGATAACTGAGGCAGTGTCTGTCATCTGCAGAAGCACCTGCCCACAGCATGCAATTGAGCAGCTCCAGAAATGCTGTTGGGTGCAGTTTTAGCTTTTTCACTGGACAAGTTGATTTAAATCCTGACATGCCTTCTAACGTCTACTTTGGGTTCCATTCTAAATGAAACAAGTCAGCTCTGTGTATGTAAGTGTATATTTGGTATAAATTCAAGGATTAACCTAAAGGAAAAAAAACATTTATTTTGGGATGCACAAAATGAATACATGAAATGTATTAAATGAATCCATGGAAACATATGAATTGATTTTGCTCAGTCTAAAGCAGAATGCTTGCTCTGTATTCTTTTTCCTAATTATGTATATGTCAGGGAATGGAGGGATACAATTACAGGGACAGGTGACAGCATGTACAAGAATGAGAATTTGGGGGGCACAGGATGTATCTCGGATAATCTATTATCTTCCTCCCCTCTCAATCCAGTCAGCTTTTGAAATCTGCCCTAACTTTAAAATGTGGGCTTTGATTACTCCAGCTATGCTCTGTAATAAAGATATTCTTTGCCAAATGAATGTCACTCTCTGAGATGCCCATAACGATTGCAGAGCCACAGGATGCCCTGTGAGATATTTCCCATTTAAATGTGTAAACATGATTGTAATGATACAGGATGAATATTGCCAAGCACTGCTGTCCCTTAGAAGAAGTTGCCATGCATTTGACTGCACATAAGGGTGTTACTTCACTGACTGATGCTCCCTCTGAACAGAGGAGTTTTTAACGGCACGAGAATGGAGAAGGTGGGGCTTGGTGAAAAGATAATGGCAGGGAGGAAGTGACTTCCCAAAGAAGCTGAATGAAGGACCAAAGACAAGGAGAGAGGTACAGCTTCAAACAGGCTGATGCTCTAGCAGGGTATTCTCTTACTCATTTTTTGCTACAAATGTCTCAAACCCCCTCCTCTATTTCTAATCACTGTAATTAATAGTGATCCTCATTGCCCTTCCTCTTTAAAATAATGTCAAACTGGATCTGTGCTTTCACAACAAAACATGTTAGGGCAATGTTTCAGAGCTCAACTTGTAATTACAAACTGAAGGAGACTCCCAGAGATTCAAACAGTTACCAGCACTAAGCAGGATCCCAGGTTTCTGTCTGGTGTGACTGCTGTTTTGGATTGACCTTCTTTGTCTGAGGAAGGTATCCACTGAAAGTTTGGGAAAGGTGAGTCTTCTGTGTCCAGTGGGCAGAAGATGGGTAAGAAAAGGGAAAAGGAATGGCAGACAATGACAGAGATACAGGATGGAGACAGCTGACAACAGGTAAGAGGAGCAAAGAGCTTTAAGGGTTAGAGATGCAAGGGAATGAAGGAGCCATCATCAGGCAGAGTCCTTTGGGAATGTACCCAATACATTCACTTGTAGTGCAGAATGACTGAGTTAAGTGTATGTGTACATATTATATCTCTGTGTGTTTGTGTGTATAAAATAATTAACCCCAGCATGAGTACTTTGGCTCCTGGAGAAGTTGCTGCTGGCAAAAATGAAGCTTTCTCTGTCTGTGGAAAATCCTGGGGTGAGGGAAGGAAGAGTTGGTGCCTTCTGTCTGCTGAGGTCAGTCCATTGTACATCACCTAAGTATGTTCCTCTAGTAAATATCTCACAGTTAAAGTAACTTCCACTATTTAAAAAAATGTCTTCTCCAGGGTAGCCACATGCAAGAAACATTGGGAAGATACACGGAATGTTTGTAACTCCTGTGCTCCTGGGAAGGGCCCTCACATCCATCCTGTCAAGACTGAGCTCCATGATTCTTTCTCCACACTGATACTGCAAATTCTGTTGTTTAATGAGTGGAATATGTGTCAAAAGAATTAAACCAGGACAGTCTCCTGAATGTGGAATTCCAGAGAAGGCACTCACTGGCACATCCAAAGCAAGCAAAGCAGCAACATCCTGAAATTGCTGCTTTTTCTTGGATATTTTCATTGCTTGACTGAAACTTTCTGCAGCTATCTGCGCTGAAGTGCTTTGTTTGACTTGGAGCAAGCACTGTTGCTAGGCTGCTCTGAAAGCTTGAGATGGCTCTGACTTCTCCAAAATCTGTAGCAGGGGATTTGACACAAAGAGAAGAATCCATTCTCCATGAGGGAAACTGCTGCCATTTCCTCTCTGCAAACATCCTCACAGTAGGTGAGTGGAAGGTGCCATCCTTTCATCTCATAGTTTGGTATTGAAAATGCACTCTTTTCTTCTTCTCCAAATTTACTTCTATTGTATTTATATTTCATATGGGACTGCTGGTTTTCCTTAAATTTGAGGGAACTGTACTTGAATGTTCCTCAGTCTCTTTCTTCTGCATAGTTGGTATTGTGACTAGAGTTTGGGTAAGGTGTATTAAAAAAATCCCCAGGCAACCATTGCCCTGTACACTGAGGATGACTTTGAATCAATCTTCTGTCCTTGCTTGTACAGTGTGTGAGGTTTCAGTTGTGTGAAGGAACCTTCATGTGTAGAATTTGTAAAACTTGTAAAAAAAGGAATTTGTAAAAACTTGTAAATTAGTATCCTGGGATAAGACTGTCAAGAGATTGCAACTTTTTTCCTTGATTCTTTCCAGTGCTTCTGGAAAATGTTTCTTGAAGTTGATGAGACTGGGATTTATAGTGCCTCAGGTTGTGGCTCTGTGCCATGGAGTTGTCTGAACTGAGCTGGGAGATGCAGAGCTCAAAGAATAACTATTGTTGGCTGTTGCTCTTTTTTCAGTGTTGACAGCTCGCACAGGGGAAAATGAGCTCTTGTCTTAGGAAGCTCTGGAGATTACAGATGTGATTGTGCACATCAAGTGTAGACTGGAGATTGGGTAGGAGGGAGGGAATTGTGTAACTGATGTCTGTGGCAGATGAATTTGTGCTATGGGAGACATCTGAGGGAGGAGGGACTGGGTTTTTTTGCATTTAAAATAAATAAAAAAATTATTATTTAGCTTAATATTTAAATCAAAACTTCATTTATTCAACACAGAACTCATTTGCTTTAAATGCATTTAATTTACTGCCTACAATCATGAAGTAGACAGCACTAAAAGTTTTGGCTGGGTTTTCACAGGACCTAATTTTGTAATTTTGGTTAAATATCCAGCAATTGTGAGATCAGTTTCACTTTCTGTTGGCTTACAATTTGTGCTGATAGGTATATTTTTTACTAGCTGAATATATTTATATTGTAGGTGTATTAAAAATAGCCTGTCAATGAAATAATTAATCCATGATTGATTGTCATTATCCTAGTTCTTATCTTTCTTACACATTTACTGATGTTACTTTTCCTAGTAGAGCCATCAAGCCGTTATCATTGTCTCAGTGTGCTTCTTTCCTTGTATTGATTTGCAAGGAGTTTGAAAAAGTGGAGTGCAGAAATTCAGATGTGAAATGGGTGTATTGCATCATTTGTGTGTTCTGGCACTACAGAAGCGAGGTGATCTATTCCAGTTATTGCTATATCACACAAACTGACTGTTAGGGAACTCGTTTTTTATTTGTAGGGTGGTGACTCCTGGATGTGCATTGCATGTTCCTGTACATGAAGCTCTGTCAGTGTGCAAACGTAGGACAAAGTGCAAAGAAAAGGCAGAAATAGCTGCAGGGAGAGAAAGTCTGCATTGTGCCTGGGCAGCACTTCAGCATTCCAATGCAAGTGGGTCTGGACCTAAACAAAAGTTGGTCTGGGCTCAGGAATCCTTTGCAGGCTGGTTCAGAACACCCACTTGAGCCTGGCCTTGACTCCCTCATTAACTCTTTCCATGGCTCTGTTGAGGTGCAGCTCTGATCTGGTTTTGCCTCTGCACTGTGGCAGACACTGAGCCACCTGCACAGACGTGACAGTGACACTGCTGAGCTGCTGCCTGGAGCAGCCTGTGCCTTCAGAAATAACATTTCAGCTTTGTCAGGCCCAGGCTGCCAAATGCAACACTTCTCTTTCCGTATTTGGGTGAGTTTATCTGCAAGGAAACTTATGACAGGATGGAGCTGGAGAGTTAAACCACTGGTTGCAATAACTCCATGAAGTTAATTAAGTGCCCCTCAGCTGATCATTTGCCCCCACAGTATCATAGTTACCTGCAATCTCTTTCTGTGCTTACTCATCTTCAGTGGCTTGGAACTCTTGGCACTCTTGTGCAGCTTTCTGATGTTTCATCAGCTGAGACACTTTTCAAAACCTGTTGCTTTTTTGCAGTAAAATCTCCACTTCTCTGTGTAGGCTGTACATGGATGAGGAAGCAGATTGCTATGTAAAAAGGAAATCTGAGTGGAATGCAATTAACTTTTACATAATTTGGTTATATATAATGTCATTAGTCCTTATTTACAGCAGCATTGGGAGAGTCCAAAATCAAGGAGGGATAGGGCAAATTCAGTAATCCTCTATTTTTCAAATATGCTCTGGCATGTCTAGACTCACTTCTCCCTTGTAATCTGATGAAAGAGTGTTGTGCACAGACATGCAAAATCCTGTTTGCTGAGATATGTGGTACATCAGATTAGCCTGGAAAAGCACTTGAGCTGGCCTTCAGCTGGGGCTCCAACATCTGCCCGGCTGTGAGCGGCTGCTGTCATGGCAGGGCTTGGGCTGGGGCATCTCCAGAGGTCCCTTCCAACCCAAAGCACTCCGTGGCACAAGCTGAGCTGAAGAGCAGACATGCAGGTGATATTTTGTGAGTTGGAACCAGCTGTCTGACAGGAACTTCAATTAGTTAGATTTCTGTGAAATTGCCCCGTTTCACTGGTTTTTCAGCTAAAAATAAAATGTGACCTGATGTTGCAGTTCTGCTTGTTCTGCATGTCCAAGGGAGTGAGGGAAGAATGGGACTGGTTTGGGTTTGGGTTTTGTTGGTGCAGTTTGAATCCAACCTGAACAGACACACAGTTATCCCTTTAGTGACTGAACTCAAACATGTCATTCTGCTCAGTTTGGTATGACACAGACGGTGGTGCTACAAAAGTGTGACACCAAATCCAGAAGGTTTTACACAGTCTCAACTAAGAGTTATGTTTTCAGCACCTTTTTTTCTTCCTGAATGGAGGACAAGGCTGTAGTGTAATGAACACTGAGAGCTGCTGTTTGTCCTTCCTTTTGCTGCAGAGGCAGAAATGCACAAGTGAGGTTTGCAGAATGCACAATTGTTTCCTTTGTTGGCAATGTCAGTTTATACTTAACATTAACATAATTTATGTTAATGAGTCCACAGACTGTTGTAATGAAGATATGAATCTAAGGACACAATACTGGACTGCTCAGCAGATCCAGATTCTAGTTCTGATTCTGTTACTGCCTTCTTGTTTGGCTCTTTTTGTAACTTCATTTCATCCTTATGTTGTCTCTTATTCTGATTATAATGGTAACTGCTGTTCCTGCACAACAGACACTTCTCAGTCATGTTTAGGTCTTTTCTATGTGCTCTGAAATACAAATAAGAATAATGTCCAACCTCAGCAATTCAGAACTGAAATAAGTCTGGTAAGATCTAGAGAGTAACAATAGTGGGTGCTGATATCAGCTGCTTAGGAACTATTCTGCAGCATGCAATCTGTAGACCACAAAGGAGTCTGAACCCTGGAGGTTTTTAATCTTGGAACAGTGAAATTGAATCAATTTTCAGTTTGTGAAAAAGGCTGGTTTCTGACATCCAGACTCATGTAGAATTCTCTAATACTGCCCAAGTTTTAGAAGGAAAGTTGTTTGAAAGCATTCAGTCTTTGAGAATTTTTGTATCACATTAAGAGATGACAAAATTATAAGAAATTGTCCCTTTCTGAGAAGCAGAGTGCATTGTAAAGGGCGAGGAAGTGTCTTGAGGACGAGGAAGTGTCTTGAGGTCACTGCAGGCAGAGGTAACCTTGGCTGGGGCTCGGTACCCAAGGGCAGCTCTGAGCTCTGTCCATGCATTCACACTCCATAAATACATCTCCTGCACCTCATGGAGGGCAGGGATTTGGGAATCATGTATGGCACAAGGTACCTGGAGGATGTCTGGCTCCTTGCTACCAGGAAAGGGCTGAGCAGGAGTCTCAGGCTCAGGAGTCCAGAAAGAATCTCTGGAGCCCAGGACCTTGAACTTGATTATGACTGTGCTTAAGTGTCTTGTCTTTCAGCTGATGTGACTCAGATTCCTTTTTCCTGTCTTTGAGGAATGTACATTTGTTTCCTCAATGATTTCAGTTTAAATCAAGTGAACTTTTCAAGCCTTGCCATTTAGCCCATATAGATTCAACAGGTAATGAAAATCTCTAAGGCTTTCTAGATTAACTTCTTTCTTATTTTTTTTTTGGTTGGGATTTTTTGTTTGCCTGTTTTTTTGGTAAAGTGCATTGTAACATAGTTTTTGGAGGCTCTGTGCCAAGATGCCTAAAGGTGTTTAGTCTCCTAACTCCTATTCAGGCTCAGACATTCCTGCTGCAATCTCTTGGAAGGCAGGAGCCTAAATACCAATGAATTGACACCTGCTATGGAGCAGGGAGGAATCTGTGTTGTCTCCAGCTCACACAGCCTCTGCCCTTGGTAGTGATTTTGTTTTAGAATCAAGAAATACTAATAACCACCTGCCTTGGTCTCAGTGGAGGTTTGTTAGGATAAAGGTTGTAAATCTGACACGAAAAGCAATGGGCACCACAAAGGTGCTTCCAACAGAGCTCTGCTTTGTTGGTCCTTCTCCGTGGTCCGTAGGAATATTGCAGTTTGGCCTCACCTTTCTTTGCTCTGTGCTAGTGAACCATGAGGCTGTAATAAAAAGGGGAGCGTTACCTGGATACTCAATTTATGTGGCAGCTCTGCTTCCCCTGTAAAAGTTAACTGGGGAAAACGAGATAAAAGGCACTGACTGAACTCTGTTGCAGAATCAGTGTTTTTTTCCGGATTAGAAACTGAATCACCTGAATGTTACCATCTGTTTCTTCTTTATTCTCCTCTTCCCCCTCAAGTATTCCCTCCCTATCTCACGTACCTGCTGCTACCTGTAAGGATTTTGGATCTGTGTAGTGGGAAATGGGACAAATCCAGCAGAATAAACAGCACCGTGTGCACCCCATTCCCGATTCAGGACGTCGCTCATACCGTGGGCTGTATCGCGGTTGCCATCTACTGGGGGAACGTGTGCTCGTGGTCACCCAGCCTCCATCCTGCCAGAACCCAGGGCTGGGAGGTTGCAGCTGCTTCAGAACCAGCTGAGTGCTGCTGTTCCTGGAGCTTTTGTACCTGGCATCCCCTGAGGGTTATTAACCAGGGTAACTACTACGTGTAACCACTGCTCCTTGCAAGGCAGAATGAAAGTTCTTGATAGATATACCCGGTAGCAGGGAAGTTACCCTGGTTTGATCCTAATAACAGTGAAATAGGTAAAAAATCATGCTCAGATGGTTAGAATAAGTACAGTATGTTTAGAGGTAGTAAGCCAACTTCTGGATTGACTGAACCAGTGCTGGAGCAATTAAAAATAAAATCTTTATAATGCTGCGAGAGGAAAAATATGTTCCTTTCATTCATTCATATGAGTGCTCAGCCTGTGTGTTGTCAGAGATGGGAGGGGAGGAAATCCAATATTCTTTAACAAAATGCAACGATATTGGCATTGTCTGAGGGAAGTTTTGGAGATGCTGCCATTAGCTTTGAATAAGCCTGTCAGTCAAAGCCACTCAGGGGATGCTGCTCTGGGAGGCTCTGTAAACAAGAGCTGAGTCTCTCCCTCTTACACTTTCTCACAGCAAATTATTTGTATCTGCTGATAGTTCTGGTAAACCCAATCCCCCTGAAAGCCACCAAATGCAGGTACAGCCAAAGTGACTACTAGCCTGTGTGTCTTACAGCATGACTGGCTTTGGTTTGCATTTGGAGTTTGGCAAATTGTTTTTTAAAATCCAAGCAGTTCCTGACTGTGATACTGTGAACCTCCCTGGTTTTTGGTATTACTCACCTCCCCAAACATTTTAATGCCCTTCATCTCCAAGCAGTTTTCTATTTATCTTCACATCAGAATCTTATCTGTCAGTTTGATCTGAGGTTAAATGCTTCATCAGAGAGAGGAATGCTTTGTTTCTTCAGAGAACAAATAACTCCAGTTGTCTTCTGAAGCAAACCACAGTGGTTTTCTACAGTTATCAAACTATGAAGAACCACTTGATGTGTGGCTGCTGCCATCTCCCAGGCAAGTCCAGGATCCTTCAGCTATGTTGCTGGCTCTCTAGAGAAGAAACAAGAATATTCTTGAGCTTGTGATCTCAGAAATACAAACCATGAGTTAAACCTGTGTAGCCAGGGAAGAGAAGCTGTTCTCTTACAGCCCTTTTATGCTGAAAATGCTCTGCACAAAATAGAAGAGCTGTGAATAGTTTAGAGAAGAGTGAGTGAGATTATTTTTGACAATATCAGAACCACTGATATTTCCCTGAAGTAATAATCTTTTTCCCTGCTGAAATGCTGAATTTCCAGGCAATTGGCTCAGTGAAGAAGACAAAAGATTTTAAACCTATTTGGAGACTATTCTAATCCCCTTAACTGGTGTCTCTCTTACTGAACTGAAAGAGGGGATGTTGATTCCCAGTAGGCCAGCAGGATTTGTGATTGGTTGTAAGGAAGAAAAAGCTCGAGGTTTGTGTCACAGTGAATGAGCTGTGTGTAGACATATGCAGGTACTTAGGATGTGTGGGACCACCAGTGAAAGTCAGAGGAAAGCCATTCCAAGGAAGTGTGCTCCAGCACCAGGCAAGTCTTTGGAATAGTGGCAGATGCAGCAGCTGGGTTGCTGTCAAGATAGTGCTCAAAAATCAAGAAATGAAGCTTAATGAAAGTTCAAAATGCTCATTTGCTAGAATTAAATATGAAAATAGAAATATGTTAGAAGCATTCAGATCCACAATTGCAGAACAGGTTTTGTCCTCATTTACCAGCTGAAAAAAGGAATAGATGGACTACAAAGTGCTGTTTGAAGTAGCGGGGAAAAAGGGTTTGTGCTTAATCCTGCATGCTGTTCTCTGGAGGAAAATGGTTAGTGAGGAAAATCTAGTTAATTTGACTCGTTTTTCTCATAGAGCTCTAAGTAAAAATTTGCATCAGAGAGGTTTTACTGTGGGCAGGGATTAAAAAGTTAAAACTCTCTCAAGAGATGCAAATATCTACAGAGTTTTATATATACATATGTACATATATGCATATATTCATATATTTATATATATATAATAGTTCTCCCAGGAAAACACTAAACTTGGGGAAACCTTTGCAGACCTGGTTGAGTGTGGAAGTGGCTATGGGGTGGTGTTACTGAACTGTGTTTCTTTTTTAGAACAGATGGTTGAGAAAGTGAAGCAAGATCATTTGTTGTTACCTGACTGAAAATTCACTTCAGAGGAATGAACAGGATTCTGTTCTGTTACCTTGAAAATTTAAGTGTTTGGGGATGAAGGTGGTATACACAGGTGCATCCACATTTTATCCTTCTAGCAGCAGAGAATTTCGTTTCGTTGCAAATAGTTCTGTTCAGTTTTGGATGTTCAGGGTTAGAGGTGTTAAATGCTCTACCTGAAGAAGCAGCAAGCATTAGTTGGTGCAGAATAAATCCCTATTAGAGACCTCTGTAAGTTTTAGAAGCTGCAGGGACAGGGGAACAAAGTAAACCTAAAAAGTTCATGGGATTTGTGACCCTTAGTCCCTCTGGCATAATTGAACAGGGGCACCTCGTGTGGCTGTAGGAAATCATGGCTGTGGTAGTGTCTGACTGTAGTTCCCAGTTAAGCAGTGGAAGAGAAAAGCAGAGGAAACCTTAAAAGAAGGAACATGAGCATTTAGCAGCTGTCTGAGAGAATCCCCTGTTGCCTTAGAGGAGCAGACGTTTCAGTGCCAGCTGACATGAGATACACCAGGAAGGAGCTGTCAGTCAGCGAAGAGTTAATTGTTCCAGCAAAGAGTAGTTTAGATAAAATCCTACCTCTCCTCTCTCCCCCGCTTCCTCGGTGTTGTGTGGAGGAAAGGAGCTTGTACATCACAAAACTGACAGTGATTCCTCAGTGCCTGAGCTAATAAACGGGATGAAATTCAAACTGCCTTCTCACACAGCCAGAGAGAGACTTGCAGAAGAGGGAGCAAGACGGAGGGAAAATGCAGAGTATTTTTACTTCCTAACAGAGGCAACTGAGAAAAACATTCTTATCTCTACAAGATGATGGATTTAGGAAGCCCATCGCAGAAACACAGTAGGTGGATTTATTCTTTTTACTGCATCCACTAGATTTTTTGCTAGAAGATAAATTGTACTTGTGCTTATGGGCTCAGTTGTTGTTCAGTAGTACTTTCATAACATCACATTACTCCTCCTTTTCCTCACTTGCTCAGAGATATTCAGCCATTTGACCCTGTTTGTTAGAATATAATATTTTTAGATCTTATCAGCTCACTGTCATTTCAAAAGATCTTTTATCTTTAAGAAGGCATGTTTTATTAGTTATGGCCATAGTATCTAGATAAATACAAAGACTGCTAAGTAAATGAAAATCCATTCTACTTACAGGAAATGAAACATGTATTGCTTTGGAGAAACCATAATGCTAAGGACAGAGCAATTCCCAATTCTCTAAATGAATTGTTTACTCCAGAGCAGTTTCAGTAGCTGTAGACATTGCATTTGAGTGTGCCTTGCAAAGTTTACTGATGGAGGAAGGGAAGGTTGGCTTTTAAACAACAGAAACTCCACCACAATGCACTGTGCTAAACTCTGCCCATCATTTCTTAATGCCATTACTAACTGCTGTGTGTGTAGAATGATTTCTGCTGCCACACAGTGCTGATGTTCCTGCGTTCTCTCAGTGATTATACAGGAGTTCTGCTGGTGTAGATTATGCTGATCAGGTTTGATTGTGCAGTCACTTTACCTGTGGTACGTAGTTCATTAAAGCCTTTCCCACGTGCAGTTCTCAGATGGTTCTGCAGTGTTGTGTGTTCCTGGGGCTCTGTACACACGTTTGTCAGCTGCATGTCTCATGGCAAAGTGTGTCTGTGCAGAGGGGGCTGTTCCTCGGGTCTGTGTCTGCTGAAGGATCACACTACTGCATCTCTAATGATGGTTGTAACACTTCAGGTACCCTGGGTGATGAGCCATGTGGAGGAGATAATTAATCAAGTAAATGACTGACAAGTAAATTACAGCCAGCACTCAGAATGCATCTCACTGTTAGAAGCACCTGCAGGCATTCAGGTGCTGTGCAAGCCAGGTCCTCAGTTCTATTCTGCATTTTCCTTCTCTCTGTGGGCTTTATATAACCTTCCCCACTCATCTCACATGCATTTGCACAGTCCTACTGAGATGATTAATCCTCAGCTGGAAGAGCTTTTTTAATAGTACAAGGACCAGATATTAGACTCAAGCTTCTTACAGACAGTGTAGGGATAAAGTCTGGATTCTCTGCCCAGTGTATTGTGGTTCTGGCATCCTGTAAATGTGGCTGTGATATCAGAGACACTTTGCCAGTAACTATCACCAGAAGGTCTCTGAGTTCTTCACTATCTGGTTCAGAGCCTGATTTGCTTTCCTGCCCTGAGTTCAGGTGACTGGACAGGCTGTGCTCTGAGCAGTTTGCTGTTTGCTTCTCAGCAAAGTTGTGAACTGACTGCAAGTACCATGCAAGATGTGCAGATTTCCTACCTTGGTCAGAATAAAGTTTAAAGCAATAATAAAAGTTAGAATTGTGAGGGAGTTGTGAAGATTCCATGCTTCCTTTTTGTTGTGAAAGGTGCAGCATAAGTAGGTAATTTAGGGACAGGAGACAATGCAGTGACAGACTGTGCCATTCATTTTTATAGCAGAGAAATGGCTGTTCTATCAGTCTCCAGCACCTGAACAAGTGATGCTTATCTCGGTGGATGAAATGCACTTACTTGGGAGAAGTGAGGAGGCTCAGTCAAGTCCCTGGAAGACACTACCTGGATTGGCACAGCTTTTTGTGTCTAAGACTTGTAGTTCATGCAGTGCACTGTGCGCTGAATTCTTGTGCCCTTCTACCCGGTGGGATATTTGCAGGTCTGTTTGCAGTTTCGGCGAGGATCGAACAGCCGGCGGTGGTGCTGCTCTCAGTTTCCCCTCCTGCCCTGGGGGGTGGCTGCGCTGCTCGGGGCTGATCCCAGCGCTGCCGCACCGGACGGGAGAGCTTTCGGTGCCGCGGAGCGCGCGCTCCGTGCGCCCGCAGCGCATCCCGGCGGCAGCGAGGGATAACCGCGGCCGCGGGGGAGGCGACTGTCCCCTCCTGAGCGCCACTTCTGAGGCCACACCGAGCGCTGTTTCCAGCTGGGGCTTCTCAACACGCGGTGGTTTCCAACTTGAGATCCAGCAGCGCTTGGTCCCAAGTTACAGTTCTGGAGCACGTGATGCGCAAGCTTACTATAAGCTTAGAAACTTCTTCAGCAGCCCTTCTTCATCTTTTTTCTTATTTGCAGGTTTTGTATTTTCAAATGGCATCAGTTCCCCTGACTGAGAACTCTGTTAGTGAGAATTAACAACGTATTTCTGGTGAGAATTATCAATTCACTTGTGACCTTCACTCCCAGTTCAGACTGACACAAGATAGCGAAGACCTTTGATACCCATGTGCTCCTGGCAAGTTTTTCATTTGGCGTTTCATTCTTTCCCCGTGTTTCTGGGCCAGCTTTCATGCCATGCCCCTGCTGTTCAGCCATTCATGTTCATAAGAGGCTAGTTCTAACCCTCTTAAAAAATAAAACCCAGATGAGGTCAAGCCTGGCAGTACAGCTTTGATGCTTGCTGCTGTAGCAGAGAATTCAAAGTTTAGTCCCCCACAGTTCTCTCCCCTCAGAGCAGTCTCTTCATTTATTCATACATTATTAACTGGTGATTTGAGTAACAGATGCGTATGGGGGGGCATCCATAATTTATTACAAGGATGAACAAACCGTGGCCTGTGGACAGTGAGGACAGGCTGAATTCCCTGTGCTGGTGGGGGCAGGGGTTTCCCTTAAAGAGAGGAGGGTTTCTTGCACTGGGGCCTTTGGGCACCTGGCAGTAAGATGAGCTTTGAGTGAAAATTCTGGTCCTGGAAATTTCCAAGGGCTGTGCCTGAAAGGGCAGAGCAAACATGAAGTGGGTGCAGGGTATCACTAAGAACAGTGAAGCTGCTGCTTGCATGTTACTTTTTTGCTGCTCAGATTGGCTAATCAGATAAACTGAGTTCTGTGCTTTCATTTAATCAGTGGCAAATAGCTAAAAGGGGTGACTGTAATTGTAATTTAGCAGTGACAGGCAGAGATATATGCAGAGAATTGACTTGCAGCAAGCTCCTGTGCTAAGGCAGGAGCTGCAGCACCTCTGTGCTGTTTGTAGGACAGCCCTGGGGTGTGACCAGGCCTAGACTTGTGTCTCTTGAACCCTCTTATTTGGTCTGCTGGATTTTGGGTCAGGTTTATGTGATTTTTCTGCTCCCAGTCAGGAAGTACTTGAAAAGCTCATCTTTTCACTGCTAGACTCAGGTCCAGAAAAATTTTATACTAAACATCTTAACTAGAGGTGGCTTGAGCAACTTGAATGAAATCCCTTACTTTGGCTCTATAGAGTTTCACAAAATGGGAAATGCTTTGTAGAACAGAATTTTTTTAGATTTGTTTCTCATGTCAGATTAAAAAGAAAAAAGTATTTCACTGGAGGTTCAAAGAAACCTATTTTTTCAGTTTTAGAACAAAATGTGCAGATTCTTTCATTGCTTTAAGCCATCTAATCTCATTTAAATTTATATATATCTAATCTATACTACCAGCTAGATCTAATCTGTAATATATATGTAAGTAACAAATACTATATACTATATACTATCTCATGTGCTTTTAAAGCCAGTTACTATTTTGATGAACCAAAACATGTTGATTCAAAAAACGTGAATTATTTTGGGAACTTTCCTTTGTAGAAATCCTGAAAGAAAACCTTCCCATTTCTTTTCACAATTCTCTGCTGCAACGCTGCCCACTGATGCTTCCAATACCTGAAAGAAATCTAAGCATATATAGTTGTCATAAGACATAACTGTGACTTGTAATAGGAGCAGAATAAATATAATTGCTAAAAGAAGAAAAGGGACTTTTGGAACAAACCCTTCCAGTCCCATATGTTTTAATTCCGCCTGTGCCAGTCTGCATTTGTGTCATGGCTGAGTCTTCGGTTCCTTCACGAGGTGATCCAAAGGAAGACTTTGGCACCCTTAGTGGTTCTTGGAAAGAAACTTGGGTTTTATTCTTGAGTCTCTTCCATTTCTAACTTAAAGCCCATCTGTGAAAGCCCGGTATTCTGGGTTAGGATTTTTCAGCACAGGTCTGTTATAATATTCTGATATTTTGTGCAGAGCAAATGGCAATGGTGGCATTGAAGGAACTGAGGCACTGTCAGTTCTTTCACTGTTGGGTTTTATTAATAAACAGCAGAGATCAAAATGTCACTTTTAATGGTGTTCTCATGGCAGTGTGTGTGTTAAAACCAACATGCCTGTACAATTCAGCTCTGGAATTGGAGCCATCCTGGCCCTATCCATGCACAATATGTGGCACAGCAGCTCCCTGCAGCAGGCTCTGCAAGGAGTGTTTACATCCCAGACTGGAGAAGGACACAGCACATTCCCTGAGCAGGGCATTACCTGAGCACCAAAATAACCACAGCTGAGGGGAGAAAATCAGGGAATTGCAGCCCCCCCAGAGGCTGTGTGAGAGCCCAGCAGGAGTGACCTGGAACAGGGAACGAGTCTGTGACTCCAGGGAGCGGCTCGGGCGGAAGATGTCGTGGGGCTGCCTGGGGATGACAGGGCACATGAATGCAATTACTTTTTACAATAAAATGGACCAGCTATTTTGTAATAGTCTCTGACTGACAGCTGGGAGAAGGGGGATGAAAGGGAAGGTAGGTGAACTAGCTTGCAGGTATGAAACAGAGCTCAGGATTTTAGCTGTGTAACGCAGTTTAAATTCCACATCTCTCTGCATCTTGCAGAGAAACCTAATTTTTTTAAATCTCCACAGGCTTCTCAGAGACAGAAGATGCTAATTTTAGAAATGTGGCAGCTCATCTTCTTCCCCACCCCCTTCCATTTGCTGCCAGAATGCTTAACAATCCAGTAAACAAGCTGTAGGAAAAAGGGGAATAACCTCAAGATCTGGGGTCGGTGTTGGCCTCTTGTCCGTGGCATTTTTGGGGAAGGATTTGCCCCCTGCCCGTGGGTCTTGAGTTTGAAACCGATTTAAAAATAGAAGAGTAGCAGTTGAACTGACGGTGAAAAGAAGTATTTAAAGGTGCAGTAATCGTGGCTGGCAGCCCCTTTGCTGACCTGATTAATTCTGCACCAGTACTCAGGATAGTCTAAATTAAAGCATTGCATAAGGAGAGTGCTGGGAAGTAAAGGAACAAGCCCAAAAATTTCATGTAGAACTCGGATATCTCATTTTTGGTTTCTCTACACACTGAAAACCTGACACAGAAATCTCATGTATCTGCTACGGGAGTTTCTTCTAATTACAAAAATACAAAGTACACTACAAAAAGGTCTGATTTGAAATACCTTTTTACTGTATAAAAAGGTGAGTTAGTTCCTCTTAATGAGTACCCAGAGTCCTAATTAGTGCAGATGGCGAATGATAATTTCCACACTCTATACTGATCTTCTTGTATTGCTGCATCTTCATCCTCTGCTTCAATCTTGTGTGGGCAAACAAAGTTTGGACAATGTTTATCCAAACCCAAATGTATTAGGGTTGCAACCATCTAATTATCAGGCCTTAGAGTGCAAATTGTTTTGTCCTCATTTTGGCAACAGGTGGAGTGATCCGAGTGTGTTAGGTAGCATTTTCATGATGAAACTTTCTTATTTAAGAATTTCTGATGCAAAGTACCCAAAATTCCTTTGGCTTAAAAAGACCCAGCGCTTCTCCACTACTGTTATGGAAGTCTTTTATTGTACCTGCTCTTGTGGGCACTTGAAGCTGTGTGTGCATAAATATATAAGAAAATGTCTAAAATTAGGCATTAATTGCTGCTTCAGAGCATCTGTATGACTACAAGTTTTGTGTTAGACCTACACAGGACACACGTGTGTGTTCAGTCTAGAAAATCTGCTATTTTTAAAGTAGGAAATGTGAGGCAGTGGAGTGTTCATTGCATTCGGAACACGTGGATAATAAATCTGCTTAAATTTAACATGCATCATAATTTCAAACACCCTCGAGTGTCTGGAAAGTTTAACAAAGCATGAATGCCTCATCTACTTTGTGCCTGCACAGAGCAATGCATTTATCTTTTCCAATTTATTTGGGACAATGGAGCAGAGTGCAGCACAGCTGTTTTCTGTGGATGCAAGCATATGTGTCTTCTATTACTAATTAGTAATCGATTCCACCCTACTGTGCGTTTTCCATGGCTCAACTGTCTGAGAACTGTGTCTGTGCTCAGAAATCCGTGTCACAGTTGTGACTGAATGAATTGCAAGTTTTGATTTTGGGAGAGAATTAGCTCAGGAGATTTTGTCATATGTGTCAGAGTGCTGTCTGCTGAAAAATGAAATGATTAATTTATTTCTTTGCTCGATTCCTGTCTTGGGTGTCTCATATCTTGTCCCCAGCACACACCAAAGATGTGATTTACCCTGAAGCAGGTTATTATCTGTTCATAGGGACAATCCATGTAGTTCAGGCAGCCATGATTCTCTTCTGGTTGTGGTTGTTTTGTGCCTTTTCCACAGCTCTCCCACAGTGCTGACACCGGATTCTCAGAGGCAGCAGAGCTTTGCAGACAATGGGCTGCAGGGTGGAAATATGTCAAAAGCAGTAACAGGACCAGGAGCAGGGAGCTGTGAGCAGGCTCCCTCCACTACTAACAGCAGAAACATGGAATAAAGCAATTGTGCTGGGCTGCACTCAAGCAAGAATATTAATGCATTTCTATTTTTAAGGGGAGAAAAAAGGTTGTGCGGAGAAGCAAAGGGATCTGAGGTAATTTAACATTAATCTTTGTGAGCTGTGTCTCTGTTGCTTGGATGCATCTGGGATAACCAGACCCACTGGAGTCACTGAGGTTTAGCACCTCACTGGGGGAGTTGACAAAACTAAGTAGAAAAGACAGGGAAAATATTGTGAGGGAGGAACTACAGTCACAGGGAAGGGAAATAATCTCCAGGATCATACTGCAAACACAGCTCCTTCCTAGGACACCTGGAAGATCTTCCTGCCCTAAGATGTCCAGCTCCCAGGGGCAGGTGGGTGTTTGCCTGACAGCCCTGGGTGTACAGAATTCCTACCTTTGGGAAACAGCTCTGGCTGCAGGCGAGGCACCGCCAGAGCCACGCACCCACTCTGCAAGGCAGCTTACAGTGCTGCCTGTGGGCTGCTTGTAGCTTCTCAGGTGTTTAATGATACCACAATGAGAGCAATTGTGCAGCAAGATGTAACAGAGTTCAACTTTCCAGTTATAAACCTTGGAGGGACAAAGAGGCGCAGCAAACAAGGGATTTTTACGTTTTCCTTTTAGTGATCTGAAAAGAAGTAGCAGGAATTCCAGCAGCAAACACATCTGTCTGCAGCTGTCACTGCAGCACCTCCAGATTTTATCACCTGCACACAGTACAAACTACTTACTGAAGTGTTTTTGTTTAAACAAAGCGGTCCAGCCAATGATCTTTCCCTCAATTTCAGATTGTTAGTCAGAAGTTTGAAAACATGTTGAAAACATGTTTATAAAGCACAGGAAATAGAAGTGCTGCAGAGAGCTCATGGTGTGTGTGGTGCTGGGGTTGTGGTGCTGTGGACTGTTCTTGTCACTGAAGTGGTTGAGAACTCAGGACTAGCTCAGTCCGATTGGTAGCTGAGCTTTACTTCTAAAGGCTTTCTAAGACCCCAAGATCTATTTGAAACTGGTTTTGCCTTCTTTCATTACTGCCTTTCCCCCTTCTCTGCTAGACATGAGCATCTTCCCATCTTATATAACAGATTTTCTTGGAAGAATGTGTGTTCCCTGAAAACCTCAAACAGCCAAGATGATTTATGGGTCTATAAGAAAAGAGGCCACCAAAACACTTCAGTTCTTCCAATCTCCAAATCAGAAAAAGATCTAAGACTGAAATAATAAAGATTGTAAATGTTGTTTATTCTGAAACTGTGTGGTGAAAAAATCAGGTTAAACCAGCTTAGTTCAAACAACTTTCTCAGTGTTCTCTTTCCTTCTGGTGTTCAGTAGAAGTTTGGGAGAAGGGGGATGAAAGGGAGAGCCAAAGGAATGGTTGATATCTCTGAGAGCCAAAGGAATGGTTGATATCTCTGAGAGCCAAAGGAATGGTTGTTATCTCTGTGTTACAAACAGACTGGTGAGCCCCCAGGGAGGTGAGCTGGTCACTGGCAGAGGGTTTCAGGAGCAGGTACATTTTAGCTGTTAAGTTTTGATTCCTGTCCTGCTGTCAGACACGTGACAGGATGTGAGCCTGTAGCACTGGACATGTGAAGGACATTACCTTTGTTCCTCTGCCTGAGGAGAAGCAGAAGGCAATGGACAGCACACAGTACCACAGTGTCTGATTTTATTATAGAAGGAGTCACAAAACTTATTTATGCAAAGCATCTCCTTGGTGTTTACAGCACATTCAATGCCAGTCATTTTGCCCTCTATTTGTGTTGACAATGGAGAAGTTATTACTTGCAAGCTGTGAGAATTTTGATAGCAGCCTTCAAGTCAATTGTTGTTTTAGTTGAACAGACTGTTGGTGGTTGTTTTTACTGTTTCTATCCCACCAAGATAATTTTATGTGGAGGAATCTATCTTGTACACAGTGTGCTGGGCCTCTTCACCTTTTCTCTGCAGAAAGTACATGGAAGGTATCAAGGGGACCTAGGGAGAATTTCAAATTACAGAGACAAAACTATTGCTGCACTAGATTGTGCAATCCCATGACATCATCTGATGCAGGGCAGGAAATTGATCATCCTACTGGATGTTGAATTTGTTGTTGACTCAGGATTAAATGTATGGAAGGATCTTACAGTTTTCCAATCTGATAGTGATCGTCTTGGTTACTGTCTGTAAACATTTTGCAATGAAACCTTAATTTGAAACTTCCCAACTCTTCATATGTTAAAAGAATGGTGATTTTGTTCTATGTCTTGCCACCTGCTGTTCTCTTCTGTGGTAAAGTACATTGGTAACTATGGGAACAAAAGCTTAAGAACAGACACCCACATGTGTTGAAGTTGATTTATAGAAGGTCTTGAAGTGATGCCACGGATTGTGAGAGATGGAACTCTCTGGTTGGAGTTTGATGGCTTTCAACGAGGGCTCAGTGTTCAACTTTCAGAAGTTATTTAGAACGTCCCTGGCATTGTGGATGTTCCATTCCCCACTTAACCGTGGTGTAACGTGGTGGTGCTGCATTTCCCAGCTGGCTTGTTCTGTCCCCAGCAGTGCTAACACTCCTCTCCTGTGCTGGGCCACAGGATCTCTGTTATTTCTGTCAGGAAATAGGTCTTAGAAGGTGATAAAACGTGGCAGCTGGAGCCTTGGGGTGAAGGATGTATGTGTAGGTGACTGTGTAGTCAAATTATAATGTAGCCTTATGGTGCGTGCCGCTGTGACCTGACAAAGCTGTGCTATCAGCTGAAGCTTGGGTGGTTTGTGCTGTTTCTCTGGAGTGCCCTGTTCCTTTCCCAGGCAGCCAGGATGGTGCTGTGGCTGTGGCAGAGGTCTGGGGCAGCTCAGGATCCTGTGTGGACAGTGCAGCCACACAGCAAGGGCAGGTCTTTGTCAGCTCATGGCTCAGCTCTTCTAACCAGGGCCAGCTGCTCGGTAGCATCACTCTGGGCTTCCTCTGCATATCTTGGAAAGTAGGAATTGAGAGAATTCCTGGCCCCTTTTAGTCCCTTCTTAGGACTTTAAATCTTTGTGATGTGACAGCACCACACCACAAGTCACTCTTCTGCTCTGTTTGGTAGAGCCGGAGAGCTGGGAATGGAGGATGAAGGAATTAGGGCATGCTATGCTTTGTGTAACATGGAACTGACAACAGGGGAGGTTTGCTCCGTGCCAGCACTGTGCTCTCCAAACTGGAGTGCTGGTGACCTCTCCCAGTCATGTATGAACTTCTGGTGTGAATCAGAGTCCACAAAATCCAGATAAAAGTTCATCATTGATTTCAAGAGTCAGCAGATTGTCTTTGCACAGAGAAATTTCCTGGTTTTGACTAGACATTACTTGGAATAAGAGAATCTTTTAATGTAAAATGCTTTGGTCTCGATGATAGCACAGTCTGTGTTCTCTTTATTTCAAAAAATTTGCATGTGTTGTGAAGGCATTCAAATGTTTCTCTGACGTTTGTTCTGTGACCCTGTTCTAACTGCACAGCAAAAAACTCCCAGAGAAACAAAACATTTCATTTTATAAAATTGATATCATACAGTAATTAGGTACTGATTCTGAATCTCTAATGGTCTCAGATGGGAGTATATTTTTCTTCTAAGGAAAGCATAGCCTGGTGAAGCAACAAGCTTTGCTCAATTTGATGGGGTAATTAGTGAATTAGTTGGTCATCCTTAGCTGTTATCTTTAAATTTGCTCTGGCTCTTGATCAGATTGTGAGGCAAAGGTGAATGGGAGGTTTGTCTCCAGCAGTGAATTGAGCCTACCTTGCAGTGTGAAGATTTCCTGCCCTGGGATTCCCCAGAGAAGCTGTCTGACAGGCATTTTCTGGGCCTCAGAACTTGCCCATCTTCTCCCTTCTGATATGAGACAGAGATTTTTTGATAACCTGCACTTGCCAGCAGGAAATAAGAACAGAAATGAGAGTTACTTTTAGGATAAACCTGGCACCTTCTCTGCAGTGTTCACCCTGATAAGCCCGTGTCAAAGCACAGTGGCTGCAAGAGGAATTGCCCAAATGTAATGTGGTGTAAATCTGTGAGGCCCCAGAGGCTCCTGCAGTAAGTGCTCCTCAAGTGCTCCTGGATGGGTTGCTCAGGAGATGAGACCTCAGGGGACACAGCTACTGCTGAAAGCCACTAAGCAAGTAGGATAATGTTTTATTAAAAGTAAACTTGAGCCAAATCCTGGAGTCATTCCTTAGATGGCAAGGACCATGGGATTCATGCCTAAATGAAAACTGTAGAGGGTTGTGTTGGATCTTGCAAAGATCTTGATCTTTCTGCTATAGCGACTGATACCTAAATGCAAAGGTGATGTAGGAAACAGCAGGACAATGCAGCTGCAGCAGCTGGGAGCTGTGAACAAGAGCCAGCATTCCCAGTGTGGGGAGCCTGAGTGGGGTGGGAGAAAGGTGGGGTGGGACTCTGTGAGCATTACGCAGCACCTCATGTGCTGAACTAGGTCAGGATGAGGAGGTGCAAGGCAAGAGGGCAACATCAAAGAGCACAAAGAGATTGGCTTCAGTTCCTGCAGTCAGGTGGGGAGAGGATCCAGAGCAGCACTGCCTGATGAAGCTGTGTGAGCTCACTGCCTGCAGGGCTCCATGGCAGATATGCCCTGGGTGTTGGGCAGGATCCTGTGATCCTGCCTACCCTGCCCCTCAGCATCAGTTTCCTTTCCTAGAGGGGAGACTAACTTTTTTCCCATCTTTTATCATTCCTGTTTAATTATATTTCAGGTCCTCAAAGGAACAAATTGTTTTATCCTGTGTATTTCAGTGGCATGTAGGAGGGGCAGGAACTATTCCTGGTTGGAACTTTTAGGCAGCACCCTCATACAAAGGTGCTGAAATTCTTCTCCAGGATTTAGACAGAACTCAAAGGTCTGTGTCTGTCTTCTCCTGCATTGTGCTTTGGGGCACAGACTACAATAATGTGCATTGTTTCCTAGCCATATCCCATTAATTCTGCATTAATATTTCCTTGCAAGTTAAAAAGGTGGGAAATATATCATCTGTGCCAAGAAAAAGAACTAAAAAGAAATCCAAAGAGAATAGCTTGCCTATTTTTATCAGTAGCTGTAGACTTGCTTTCTAAACTTAAGCAAGTCTGGGAGGATCCCATAACAATGTGTAGGATGCTGAATGGACACAGGGGAGGCATTAACATAAAAAAGAGGTTGGATTTTTTTCTCTTCTTAAATGAAGTAGCACCTCACTGACGTTTGCTGCCTACTGCAATACATCCCGGAGGAATTAAATTGAATTATTCTCTGTGCTTCTTTGCTGACATCCACAAGTTTTTTCTTCAGTTCCTTTCTGAAGGAGTAAAGCAAAAGATATCCCCACATCCTGCCTTAGAGCAGGGAGGCAAAGAGTTAAGGAACAGTTATCCCAGGTGGCTGAACACTTGAGTTGCAGGGAAAGGCTGGGAACATTCATTGAGCTCCTGAGCTGGTTTGTACCTGCCAGCAGCTCCTGATGCACTCCTGCACAGGGAATAAAGGATGAGCCTGCTCAGAGCACAGGCAGCAGGCATCCCTGGGAGCCCTCGGATGCTGCAGTGAAACCAACGGGCAATGTTCTTTTCCTCATTCTTTAGAAGAGTCTTTTGAAAGATCAGGGATGTGCATATGGTCTTTGCTGCTTCCCCTGGTGTTTTTACTTGAATCTCTCACTGGAATATGGATGATGCAAGCACAATAAAATGCCTCAGCCCAGAAAAAGGTAAGGGGAAAATGTTTATTTTAACCACCTTTCTGAGGGAAATTAGTTGTACTGTAAAGTGTAGTTTACAAAGCTTCCCCGGACACTTCTTTTCTGTTATTGAAACTTAAATGCTTTAAACAAATACAGCAGGTTCTTAAGGGAGCTTTTGCTGTACCTTTGCCTCCTACTATCACTAAAGCTTAAATAATAAATGTTATCTCTAATGGCTGTTTCCTCCTGCATAAAGTGTGCAACGATGGAGTGCACCAGGTATGTTCATGCTCCTTTTCTGCTTGCTTAACTAGCTGCTGTCACCGTAAGAAAGGCTTTCTATTTTTAACCAGAGACCTTCTGCTACCCACATTAGAAGAGAGAAAAGAGACTCCAGTACTGTTGTGAGTCAGCTGTATTGTTTTAATTTTTTAAAACAGGTGATTTGCTACTAATTAGTTGTAGTTTCTTTACACCCATCCAACAGGAAGAGTGAACGGAATCAGTTGGGGTTGAAGTTCTCTCTGGTGGGATTAAACCAGGGGTGAAGTCAGGGAATTGCCTTGAGCTGGGAAAACTGTGCTGCAGTGTCCTGCATGCTGAACTTGGAGCTCATCCCTCCTGTACTGATGGCTGCTGAAGGAATCTATGAACTCAAGACCAATTCTCAAAAGCCCAGTTTTTATTTTTAAAAGCTTTATTTCCTCGTTGATTTACTCAGGAAAAGCCTGGAGAGAGAAACCCTACCCTGTGATGTATATTAATTGACCCCAGTGCCCGGTTGCTTGCCTGTATGCATTCTGTATTTTATGCCTGTTAGGCTTGTGGTTTTACAGGAGTTATGCAACAAGTAAAGAAGGATGTCTTGGGTTCTGTGTGCTCAGAAAAGCTGCTCTGGACACTGGTCTCACACCTCGGTGTCTTTGGGAAGGCAGAGCAGTATCCCTCAGTCCCTGTGTTTTCAACTAATCAATGCTTAGTGCCATGTTCCTCAATTCCTTTTGAAGGAAGCACTCCTTAAAGTTCTCTCTTCTTTTCTAAAAATCATTTCTAGATGAAAACTTTACCAAAGTGGAAAAATGCTTGGCTCTAGCTTGGTGTTTGGGTGTCAGAACCAAACCTCATACCCTTGAGCTCTGGCTTGGCTTTGCCATTATTTGTTATTAAGATACCAAAAATAAGCTCCAGGAATGCCATTCACTGAGGAAAGGACAACAGGTAACTCAGACAGGTGTGGCTGTACCTGTGTACTCATCACTGCAGCAAATACTGCTCCAGTAACTGAAGAAGGATGTGAAAATTACAGCAAATTGACTTTAAAAGGTCCCATTCTAAACAGAACTGTAATTAAAAAAAGAAGAGGGGGCCATAGAACATCACATAGGAAAAGCTTCTATTGTACATAGAAATGGCCATTTTTTTTCCCATAGTTTTATGACCATTTTGGAAATTGTTTTATTTATTGATGAAATTAATATCAAATCCAAGAATACTTCTAGGCTGTGACAGATTTAATGAATTTGAGAATTATGCAAACAATTCAGGTAAGTAATGGGAGAGTCCCCATGTGCATCACAGCAACAGACAAATGTTAACCAATATTTCCTTGGAGATTTGTTAAGAATGAAGCAGAGATGATGAGATGCATTTGGGCATTGTCAATATTTATTTAAAAAGCAAAAAAGCAGATTTTAATACTTGGCATAAGAATTTATTTACCTGTACCATATTGCTGGCATAGAGGCTGGAGATTTGGGAGCATGGAAGCTTTAATTGAACAATGTGCTAAATAAGGAGAAACTATTTCCTATATGCAAGAACTTTTTTTGTTCCAAGGAAAGAAGGTGGTTATCTTAAATCTTCAGAACCTGTAAATCCTCAAGTTTTGGACTGAGTTGGCTGAAGTGGTACATTTATCATAGAAGTGTGGAATGGTTTGGGTTGGAAGGGACCTAAAATATTGTCTTGTTTCATCCCCTGCCAAGGGCAGGGACACCTTCCACTGTCCCAGGTTGCTCCAAGCCCTGTCCAACCTGGCCTTGGACACTTCCAGGGATCCAGGGGCAGCCACAGCTGCTCTGGGCACCCTGTGCCAGGGCCTGCCCACCCTCCCAGGGAACAATTCCTTCCCAATATCCCCTCTAACCCTGCCCTGTGGCAGTGGAGAGCCTTAACATACTTTTAATGATTGCATTTTCTAACAAGTGTTTCAGGACTGAAGAGTTTGGTTTTGAAAACATCATGATGGGACAGCCTGAGTATTCCTGATCCAGTCATTTTCTCTGAAACCTGATGCACCAGCGTGCATTTGTACTTTAAACAGACAAGGTCCTCAGGGAAGATGTGATGAGCAGGAATTGTGTCACCCAAAATCCTTTTGGCTTCTTCCTACTGGGTTCAGCTTCCAGCTTCTGAAAACAAGAATGAGAGAGAGGGGCTCTCACCTGAGGACCTCCCTGGAGATCATCCAGGTAGCAGTTACCAGGTTTATGCCTTGCTTGCAGTAGGAAACTGCTGAGGCTGCGACTGAATCCGTGTTTGCGATTAAACCAGCTCAGTGTTTCTGCCAGATGGTGTCGTTCTAAGCCAGCGAGTGGAAACACCTGGAAAACAAATGGGGTAACTGAAAAGAGCAGAGGGGCTCCATGGGCTGAAGCCACAGGCAGGGGGTTGCATGAAGGTTCTTTTTAAAGGGTTCCACCTTCTTGCATTAAATGCTTCTTCTGTAGCATTAAAAGGAAATGGGATTCTCCTCCCTCTTAGATATAAAACCAGTCATGATGCCACTGAAGCCAGTAATTCCCAAGTGTATGGAAGCCACCAGAAGCCTTTGTGTGATGGTCTATTCAAACATTCATAGTGAGAGGCACCAATATCCAGGCTCTCAAGGCTTTGGTGTTCCAGTGTCTTGCCACTCTCCTTTTTTAAGGGGTTCTGGCTGACTAGAGGCTGAGGAGTCAGTGATGATGATCCAAAATATTCCTTGTTCCCAGTAATTCTGAAATGTTCAGTTACCACTAAAGAAACAACTGATACTGTCAGTGCTATTGGGAGAAGAATGGGCCATGTCCTGAGAGAAGCATCTTGTCTGGGAAAATCCTTCAAAAATGTGGCAGTTCCATCTTCCAGTGGAACAGCTCATGAGATGTGGCTGCAGAATTTCAGCCTCTGAACTGCTACAGACTCCCACGGTCAGCATTTGCTCAATGTCTCTCACTGGGGAAGATCAATACTCAGGTGTTCTCTGGTTCTCCAGCATCATCACTCCTGATTTTGCCTTTTACTGAAGATGTTGTTTCTGCTGGTCTAACTCTCAATTAGAGATGGTTTCCAGATGCCTCATCTTCAACTTGATTTAAAAAAAAAAAGGAAACTTTGCAAAGAAAATGTCACGTTAATGCTAAGTGGACAACTTCAAATTAACTGGTACCATACATGCAGATTGCTGTGATTCATATCCCTTCTGTCCCTGACAATCATTTGTGTGGGGAATGTGAACTGAGTCCAACTAAATGGGAAAGCTTTCCCAGGGAATCACAGAGGGATAATCAATATTGGCCTCTGCAGGTCTAAAGACATTATGTGGCAGAGAGCAACTAAATTTTCTGGCATGATGTGATCTGACATGGAGTGAATGTGGACCTGCCAGTACTGAACAAAGTCCAGAACTGCTGTTAAATGTGGATCTCTGTAAAATATTTTCCTGAGAGCCCATTTTTCCAGTTCAGCCAGCGAGCTGACACTTTCATCAGCCTTCAAATGCCTGCTTATCTTCTGCCTCTAAGCCCTGGGGAGAAATGAATCTGTCAGGATGCTTTGTTTCAAACTGAGGTGGATATTGGAGGCCATAGCAAGAGATAGAAACACATTTTCTGTAAGAGCCCAGGAGCAATTACTTTACTTCCTGTATGTTTACCTGAGCCCTACTGAATCCAGGACCAAATGAAATTGGGCAATCAGCTGTGAGCCTGCAGCCCCTGACCAGCTCAGCACCCTGCACTCTCTGTGCTGCTTTCTGCTGGTAATCTTCCCCTCAGGGATTACAGCAGGTGGTTCCTGCTCAAAGGAAACCACAATTATGGTCACCTTTCAAGCTTCCAGAAAGACCTGCCATTGGTTTCTGAGATTTACAGATGCTGGGTTCTGTTGAGTGATAAGTTTTTGATAAGTTAAGGAAAATTTAAAGAACAGCCTCATAAGGCTGTCTCTCAGATGTCACAGAAGCTGAGAAAAGCACTGAATGAAGACAGAGACTGAGTTATTCCTAGAGCCATTGCAGCTCCTTTTTTCCCCATCTTTCATGAAACTGGTCTATATTTGAAGAAATAGGGAGTCTGTCACATATTTCAAAATGTACATGGCACAAGAGGAAGGTCTAGAAGAGTTCTGAATTTATACAGATAGAATATATTAAAATTTATCCCAAATACAGAAGTAAAATTTGTGAGTTAAAATCACTTTGTGGTGATGCATTTCAGTATCAGGTGTCTTTTCTGAACGTCTTTCAACCTGTCTTGCATTCTTGTGCCCATTTTGCCTTGGATTTTTGAATTCTTAGAGGGGTTTTCCTAGAAGGAGTAATCATATTGATGGATTGCTTTCCTCCTAACCTGCCTTAATCTCCCTCTCTGTGTTTATGCCCCATGGCCCTGAACAGATGGTCAAGCACTGAAAGACCTTTAAATGTAAAGAGTTTATGATCTTACTTCAATTAAGTGTGTAGGGACATTTTCTTATGAGTTGGTGGCTGGAGACAAGGTGACCTTAGAGCACCATTTATAGTCTTAAGATCTTCAGTTTATGCTGATATTTTTCCACAACTGGCAAAATTTATTTGTAACAGCTTTGCAAGGAAAAGACTTCAACAGCTCAAATCACAAAGCCTGTTCTCACTTAATTAAAATAATTGCATCTTTTTTTTCCAGATGAGCCCAAAAGAACTAAATATCATGGCAGGAGGCAGAGTAATTGTCATTAAATTAGTGCTGTTGTTGCTAATGGGTCCCCATTCCACGAACACTCCTTCAAGTGAATGAAGTAATTTAAGGGATTTCACAACTGGTTCATTTTAATAATGGGACTTTCTAAGCAGTTTTGGGGACCCCTGGGAACGTTCATGGTTGTGGTTGCCTAAAGCAGCTGTCCCAGGGCTTGCCCACTGTGAATCCCAGCATGGAAAGGAACACCAGGAAGATGTGATGCTACAGCCTCTCCCAGTGGAATCAGTGCCTTGTCAGTGGATGGATACTGAAGACAGGTGTATTTCAGACAAGCTAAATAACTTGTTGAACATGCTCTGAGCCAGTGCACAAATGTCACACTTGGAGGCCTGGTGGGTGAGGCACAGAGGCCACGGAATAACCTGAATTCCACTCGATCCGGGCAAGATGTGCGGCGCTAATCTCGAGGGGGGATTACTGTGCTTAGAGGTGCTGTCCAGATGGTCGGGCAGGCTCTGCCTGTGCCCATGGCAGAGGTCGGCAGGGTGGAGCTGGGCTAGAATTAGGGAAAAGGCAGCTTATGCACAGTTGGGATGAGGTTGTGGCCCAGCAGGTGCTCTGGCCTTTCTGAGCCAAAACCATCTGAAAGTGATTGATTTAGTAAATTTTTAATAGAACTAATACAGAAGTTTTTAGTTGAAAGACAAAAATAGAAAATGTAACCGTGAATGTCTTTTCTCCATCAGCATCTGCTCCCTAAATCCCTCTTCTTGGGAAGAGCCCACACTAAAAACAGAGGGCAGCTGTTGCATACAGACACAGCTGTGAAAAAGCAGAGTGCATGGGAAACAGAAAGGCAAATGACTCCAGCAGTGAGAAGAGAAACTGCAGCTGAGCTGGCTGGTCTGGCTGCCCAGTTCATGCTGCTTTAGACCTCTTGGAAGCAGCATTTCTAGGGGAAAGGGAAGAAATTTAAATCACATGTTTAAAAGTAGTGAATGAGCATCATTCACCTTTGGCTCGTCAAGTCCAGTCGTCTCCTGCTGCTTGTGTTTGTGCCCATGTATGTGGGGTTTTGAACCTTTACTGTAACTGAGAGCATTCCTGACTTGTATTTAGTGATGTGCACTCCAGTGAGATGTATTTGCTTTTGGTATCTCAGAAACATCTTTGCATTTAGTGCTTCAGAAGGTGGTGACAGGCTAACTCCTATGAAGATCTTGGGCTGGGGTGGCTAAGATGTAGCATTAAATGGAGTTTCTGCAGTTTTTACAGGGTTTTTTTGACTGGGGTTTAGAGCTGAAAATGCAATGGGGAGGATAAAAGTTATAAGTGAGAGAGAGGTGTGCCAGAAGGCACTGATATCTTCTGTTTCCTCCTTGTATTTTATGACTGTGTTGTTGGTTGGCAATAATTTTCCTGTGATTCTACAGCCATTAGGAGCAAGATTTCCCTGGATGGAAGTGGGAAATGGGAATATCTGTATCAGAGTTCTTCTGTGTAATAGCTGCCCGTGAGTGGCTCAGTGTTTTAGAATCAGCCTCTTGTGACAAGGTCAGTTTGTTAATCTGGTAAACTGGGTCTGTAGTGTGTCCATGCAAAGGTAAAGGGAGTGCATGGCTGGGAAGTTACAGGTTTAATCCTGGTGGATTTGCAGGTCAAATACACTGCAAGCTCTGTAACACTTAATGTCTTTGGCAGTCAGGATATTGAAATTTCTAGTTTTGGTTTTTCTACTTTGAGGGCTGCAGCTGTTTCCCTATGTATTACATAACTGTTCACACTTTTTCCATCCCTCAGCAGTCAAGTGAATCCCTCCATCCTGAAGGATTGCATTAATGATAAACCCATTTGTCTCAGGAGGATCTCCATCCTGTTCCTTTTTCTCCATCTTCCAAACCATATGTGTGTTGTGCTCCTGTGTCTTCCTCAAGATGTTCTTTCTGTGGGATGGAGTCTGGCTCCTCTGGCATCTCAAAGTGAATTTCTTCCTCTGCAAGACTTTGACATTCCAGCATTGTTCGAGTGCTCTGAGTTCCATTTTTAGCTAAGCCACAGGCCAGCCTGGAGACTCAGACTTTGTTGGTTTTAAAATCTATTTTGTGGCATGAAAAGCCTTTGTTACACTCAGACAATAATAAGTTCCTGAAGTGCTGTGGGAAGAAGTCTTTAATCTCTGTGTTGTGTCAGGTGAGCAAGATTTCTCTGAGGATGTCAGGAGAGGCAAGAATAGAAACCCATTGCAGTAGGCTTAGATCCTAAGTCCTCAGCTCAGTGTGCTTAAGAGTTGGGAGAGGGATTGTGTCCAATTTAACCCTTTGTTATTCCCTGTTGCTTTTCCACACTGTTAGCCAGTATCCAGCATAATAAATGGAGGAGCTTTCTGAAAGATTTTATTTTTCTCTGCTTCCATGATGATTTTCTTAGGAGGTCTGAAGGGGTGTATGGATAGTCAACTGAAATAATTTGAATTAACCTTCTCTCTGTGCTCTTAGGATTAAAAATCTAACTTTAACTTGAATTTTGTAATAGTTCTTTTCCAGTGCTATAAATCACTGGCATTTCTCTCTACTCAAATAAAACCAAATCCACATTTGAAGCCCTGCTTGTGCAGAATTCTAATTCTGAACCATGAAACCAATATCTTGAGAGCAATGCTGCAATGGGAGTTACATTTCACTCTTCTCCTCCCTTCCCCTTGTCCCCAGGTTGATAACACATAAATGGTGAATGCAGACTCTAGGATGTCCTGGCAAAATTGATATTTGAGTTTTGAAGGGAGTACCTTTAGCATTCTGTGCCAGCCACTGATTTTATTGCATGTACAGCCTGGAAAACTGCAAGGAAACCTGATTAGTACTGCAAGAGGGACAGAAAGGAGCTAAAAAGCTGCAATACTTTGGGTTTATGCAGAAGTTTGCCTTAACTCTGTCTCGTTGTAATTGAGAGCCTCAAAGTTTAGTTCTCTCTCCTTCCCTGTGGGGTACAGCAGTGACATTCTCACCATTTAAGGTGGTATTTCTAAAGCATGGACATTACACAAAGATATTTATGGGTTTATTTGAGGAATTCAGAGAAGCAGGGGATAGAGAAGGCAATGAAACTCTCAGGACCTGGCTCTCATCCTGGCTCAGGCTTCACGTGAAGAAAGGATTAGGATCTTTAGAACAAATTTTCCTTTGTTCTTCCCTTCAGGGCAGAGTTTTCTGTGGGATGCATATACCCTTCTGAGCATTTTACAGGAGAAGTTGCTCTTTCCCTGATGACAGTTTGCAGTCATCTCACTAAATTGCTCTTGAAAGGTGCCTTAGGAGGGTGGAAGGCTGTGGTTGAAATGTTTGAATAAATAGTGGCAAGAGTGTACATAGCATCACTGCTTCCTGTGGTGCAGACCCAGTTTGGTTCTAGTTTGGAATTAATCTGTGGTTAAACTCTGAGTCAAGCCCAGTATAAGAACTCTGGGCATAGGTGGTGAAATAAACAACTTGTAATTGAGAGTGAATCATCTCCAGAATTAACTACTCCAAAGCTTTTTCAAACTGTGAAAGGAAGAGTAGGAAGCACTTAATGAATGTGTTTTTAAATGGGCAATTTGTGTTTAGCTCATCAGGGTAGAAGCATATGAGGCTCCTTGTACAGATCACAGATGGCAAGAGAGATTGTCTATTGTACTTAAAACTTAATGTAGCTTAAGTGGTTGTGATAACCTAAGTGACAGATTTCTGTATTTGGAGTTCAATGGGTGCATTTCAAATGGAATGAGGTAGTGACTTAGTGCTTTTTAAAAATTAATCCTCACCTGCTTTTATCTGTCAGTCTTGGAGCCCCCTCAGTGCTCCTGGTTCTGTTACAGCAGTTCTGGGCACAGGAGCTGCCTGGTTGTGCCCCAAGCAAGATCTTCTATGGCTGTGTCAGTTTGCAAAGACATCCCTAAATAGATTGTGAGATGGAAAGATACTGGGGAAGAAGGAGAAGAAGGAAGAGGAAGAGGAGAAGAAGATGAAGGAGAAGAAGAGAAGCAGAAGAAGGTGGAGAAGAAGAATGCACTTTTTTGAAACCTTTTTTTTTTTTCAGCTGTAACTTGTCACCTAAATCCCTTGACTGGATAGGGCAGGAGCACAGCTTTAGGATTAGTGCGTATGATGGATTTAGGATTTGAAGCAAACATGTGTTGCTGTGTTTCCATCGTATCTAGTTCTTGCTGCCTAGAGAGAAATATTCTTTCTTTTATCAGAAATGTCCATTAAAATAGTGAGGAGAACCTTCGGAGAAGAGAAGAAGACTGGCACAATGATATTTTGAAGAGCTGTATGAGAAGAAAATGTGATTCTTCTTTTTTTTCCAGCCCTGGAAAGAGACTGAAGAGCTTATGCACCTGGGCAGATCCACAGTGAAAGGCAAGGGTGGCTGAGGAGGGCAGAGAGGAGAATGGATTGTGCTGTTAACTGTGCATTATTTACTGCAGGGGATGTTGTTGGTTGGTTTTGAAGAGCAGGTAGAGCTCTGTAAAGAGTGGGACCTGCAAATCTGTTTATAACCAAAGCAAGGAAAGGGTTTTCTCTGTGGGAATCGCTGTCAGGAGGAGGAAGCAGTGGAGAAGCCAACAACTAAAAATTGCTGTAATGTCTTCATGATGCTGAGCATTGGGAAAGGACCAAAGGAAAAAGAATCAGCAAGAGGAAAAGAATATCATCAGGAGGCCTTGCTGTCCAGAAATGGGTTCATCTACATGCCAAATTGCCTCATGGTCCGTCATGTGTCTTCTTTAAAATCTTGAATTGAAGCCCACCCAGTCCTCCAAAGTAATCACAGGTACATCCCAATAAAAAGGATTTTATTGGGATTTTATGTTCTAAATCTGGACTGTGAAAGAGGCCTAAATTAGCTGAGAAACTGTTCTGAAACAACCTGAAAAATATCTGAAAACTACCACTGGATTTTAGAAATCAATGGCTATTTTCTATTTTTCTGATAATATTTTTATTCTGTTACATGGAAAATGTGTACTACAGAATTTTGATACCTCCTAAGGCCATCAGTGCTTGTTTTCAGTCCAGCTCAGATATGGATATCTCAAAATCTCCCTTGCTTCAAAATAAGTTCTCCGTGGCCCGTCTGGCTGAAGACTTTTTCTGGGTTGGTGGCAGCATCGTCGCTTCTCCGAGATGGAAAATCGGCCACTTTGGTAAGATGCTGAATCCCTGCATTGAATGAAATGCTGACATCTTTGAATCTTTCATGTTGAAATCTTAGTTAGTGGCACCTTTGTGTAGCAGAAGCATAGGGAGCCAAACAGAAGGAAGGACGAGGCAGCCCTGGCCTGGTTACGTTGCTTGGTTGGTAGTGCTGTTCTTTTTGTCTTCAGCAAGCCCCCACTTAAAATTTCATGATTGATTTATGTTCTTCAGAACATAAACATATGTGCTAGAGCAAAGTTGAACACTTGCTGACCTTTTTAAATATTCTATTGCATTTACTCTGTCTCCTTCTCCTTACTCACAGCAAGATAGGTTTGCTATCTGCCAGTATTGTACATCTCTTAACTCTTTAATTTTATTTGTAAAATTTTTTAAATGAGCATTTGGAAGTATCTCTGTGTCTTCCTTCACACCAGGTCACTGGACTGTTTAGAGGTTGTTTTCTGAGTACTGATATACAAAACTCTCAAGCTTCACTGTCTCTGTGAGAAAGATCCCCTTTGGGTGCTCACAGCAGCCTTTTATTTCAACAGCTAATAAACCCAGCAAACCTAATTAGAGGTCTGGTAATGGCCAGAGAAATCAGATGTTCCAGTAAAAGCACTTCAGTAAGAATCTTCTTGAGCCAATTCTGCATGTCCAGTGAGGAAACTGCAGCCTTGACCAGAACCACCCGTTCCCTTGGAGCATGTTTTTGTCCTGTTTGTCTGTCAGCTTCATTGATCAAAGATTTTTTTGTTTAGCAAGAAAGTTAGACACATAGATAGCTTAGCAAGTACTGGGAATTTTTGCAGAGGTCAAGAAACCATCCTACTCTGCTTCTGCATTTCCCTGGATGCAGGTGGCTGATGGAGGGATGGAGAGCTGACAGCCTGACCTCGAATCAAGCCCCTAATTTCCACAGGATTAAGAACATCTCTTCTCCCATGAACACCTCATTTATTAGGGATTGTATGCTTTAAGGATGGATTCAGTCTTCCATGATCTCTTGTATACATTGTCCCAACCATTGCTGGCAGAATTATAGAGAAATGTTCTTTTCCAAAGACACTTCCAGATTTTTTTTGTCCAATGAGCAGAACAGTAGAGAGTCCTGGACTTCAGTGAGGCTTGAGCCACTGAGAGCCAGCAAGGGGGAGAAAGCTGTGCTAGGAATAAGGTGGTTGGCTCAAAAGATGAGAGGGAACTGTTCATTAGGCTGGAGGGATGCAAAATGAAACAAATGAAGATTAATGAGTTTGGATGTGATCTGGTTTTTAACTGGAACCAGTGTAGTGATGTGAGTGAGCCTGGTGTACTGGGGCCAGGAACACCATAGACAGTTCATAGGCAGGATTGGCAAAATATCTTCTGAACTGTTCAGCTGGACAGAATTCCCAACACACTCTGCTGGATATATTATGTATTTGGATATATTACATATTTTATATCATTATATTGATATATTGATTTTAAAAAAGATCTCATGCCCCCTGTCTGGAAAGAAAGTGATACTCCTGGCAGGAATAGTTGGAGCCAGTCAGCTCTTTGGTTTACATATTGATGAGCCACTAATAGCTGTGAAACCATTTCCAGTGAGACTTTAAAAAAATGGGGCAATCATTATGTCTTCAATGGATTGGCAGTGCTGAATGTGTGACAAGTGTGGGAGTCCTCTGTTTGTGTGTGGGAAAGCTGTTTTGGTTTGGTGATATTTTAAGGGAACAACTTGCCCTTCTGGTGCACGTGTTCTGGGGGGTTTCTCTGGGCTCACAAACATCTTCTGGAGGCCCTGGAGAGAAATAAGTTGCTGAAATCTGTTTTCCTCTCCTGATGTGTTTAGGGGGGTGGATGTTGTGAAGCACACAATTAGGATTCATCCCTCCAGGATCTGTTCATGGGGCAGAACTCTGCAGAGGGGTTTGATGCTCCCAGCTCACTGTCCCCAAGCCTGGCTGGGGCAAAGGTGTGTGGCACAACCTGGGGCTGCCTTGAGCCCAGGGACATGAATGTTTTGACAAAGCTGGTCCATGTACAAAAATACTCAATGACTCAATCTCCTGACTTCTTTTCATCCCCACATGCTAAAATACTCCCACTCCTTCACACATTTATATCAAACTCAGAGACTCCTAAAAGACAATAATGCTACTGAACCATAAATAATTAATTTGCAGACACTAGAACATCTTTCTAACAATAGGCATGAAATTGGTCTCCTTTTCCCCCCTTGTTTCAGGACAAATTGTAGAGTTTATGGTTTGTGTAGTTTTGATATTTATTGTTACTTTAACACTTTGTATAGTAAATATAAATGTTATTAAGAAGCATGAAAAATCACTGTAAGCCTTTTTGCTGCATCAGTCCGATGTGGAACTGGGTGTTTCATGTTTCTATTCCCTGCTCTGCTCTGACAGTGTTCTGTGCTGCAGTAGAGAGATCCATCTTCTCTCCACAATTTTTTTTTTTTGTCCAGATGCAAATTGAGGCAACTCATTAGATCAGAAGAGAGCTGAACGTAAGCTGAATTCTGAAAAAAAAAAGGAACTAATGAAGTGCAAAACAGAAAAGCTGCAATTCACCCTTAATTGAAGATAGTTAAGAGCCATTTCTTCAAAATCCTAATTCATTGCAAGACTGGGGGATTTTTACTTGAAGTATAGAAATGAATCCTTAAAGAAGGAATGTGAACAATGGCAAGGAGAAGCAGTTCTACTTCTCAGCAGTGTGCCCTTTTCACTTACGTGCTGTGAAAGACTTCAGAAAAAAAACGTATCATTTTCTGTTTGGTATAAGTACCACTAGGATTTCTTTTTTTTTTTGTCCTTCCAGTCTCTGTAGTGCTCTAAACTTTCAGTCCCACAAGGGAGGGGGTGTGTGTGAGTGCCACACACGGGCACAGGTGTGGAGGTGTCCCTGCTCCATCTCCTGGCCCTTGCCTGGTGCCCCCAGCAAACACCTCTGCATTCCCTTTGGGGTGTTCCTTCCCACTGCATTGCCAGGATCCAGAAAAGCTGCTGCTCTGACACAGGATTTCTTGTGCCCTCCTTTCCCTGTGTCAGCAGCCCCAAAAAGATGGCAGCACTGAAATATTGGGGCTGGTCACAGATCACCCAAGCTCAGTCCAGATGAGCTGGAACTGCAGCAGGCGGCTGTGAGGTGCCAGGGTGGCTTTGGGTGAGAAATCCTGCAACAAAATAAACAGCAGCATTGAAAAAGCAATCCAAGGATGCTTATTAAAATTTTAACAGCAGGGAACAGATTCCTACTTCATGGAAAAGCAAAATAAACGTGTGTTGCAGGAAGTGTAGTTTTATTTTGGTGCTTCTTCATCATGTTCTGCTTTGTAACAGGTGTGATCTTTGATACTTTTCCCATTTCTACTCTTCTGATTTCTTCCAATAAGATTTTTCACTGCTATAATTCCCAAAGAGGAAGTTTGAAATTTAATGTGATGTGAAGTGTGTGTGATTAGTGTTCAGAGAAATTATTTTATTAGCTACTGTGACCCAATATTTTTTTTCAAAAACCCTATAAACCTTGTGAAATGAAAATAAGTTCAAGCTTCCCCTAATTCTTATCTCAGTAAATCTGAGAAATATTTATCTTCTTCTGAATTGGAATGAAAGCAGATATTGAAAAGACTGAGTGTCTGGGAGAGGGTTGGGCTGCATTTGGATCTGATGTTGCAGTGGATTCCAGTGATGTTTCTGGCAAAGCACTTGCCTTTATGGCTGATACCTGCTGAATATTGATTTTCTCTAAAGGCATCTGTGACTGAAGCCAAGGGTCCAGCTTTAAGAAGTAAAATGTTACACGAGGGATTATCTTGCTCTCAATTCCACACCTTTTCTCCATGAATATTTTATTAACATGGACAATGAACTCTACAGAATTGTGCCTTTAAATTAAAATTTTCTTGTACCATTTTCTTGTACCTGCTTTCAAATGAATCTATTTTGCTGAACCTTTTCCAGAGTGAATTAATTGACTTTTTCTGAACATGAGCTCTAAAGCAGAGGGACATCAAAGCTTTTTCCCATTTCTCTTTACTTACCTTGCTTTTGCTTTTGCCTGAGAGGTGGACTTGAATCACCCCAAAGAGTTGTGTTGGTGTTGATGCATTTTGGAACACATGGAATCAATGTTTTCATTTGGACACTGTTTCATCTTTAATCTTGATGGCAGAAGATTGATAAAAGACACCTGACCTCAGAATCTCCTTGCATTCATTTCTAAACTAGAATGTGTATTGCATGTATTAATTTTCATTCTTCAATCCAGAATCTCAGTAGTAATTTTAACTTCTCATCTCTAGGGCTGGGAAAAAAAAAAAAAAAAAGGATGTTGAACACAGTAATAGTTTTAATTTTACTTAAACAGATCAGGCAGAAAGTCAGAGGAAAATCAGGTCACAGGCTCTGCTCTGTCATCAGGGGAAATAAATGGGAGACTTGGCAGAAAATGTGAGTCTGCATTTATTCCTGGGACAGAGCCAGCTGCTCACAGTTGGATTGAAGTTGAAGTTGTTGAGCTTAGTCCTTGCAGCAGCTGGATTTCAGAACAAGGCCCCAACCTGGCTCCCAGGGGCTTCCAGTGCCAGAGCCCTGTTTGGCAGCAGCTCCCCAGGAAAGGGCAGGATCCCTGCAGAGGCAGAGCAGACCCTTGGAGGGAGCTTCTCCCAACACTCGTGGCTTTTAAGGCCACTGCCTGCACTGTCTGGGATGCTGCCAAACCCACAGGAATGGAACAGGTGCTGAGGACCAGAGGCAAAGTACAATACAGGTGAGAGGCCTCCTACTAGCAAAATGTGGGTTTGGGGGATTTGGAAGATGAAAAATTTATGAGGTTCTTGCTAAGCAAATCTATGGGATCAGTGACTTAATCCATAGAAGCAGTGGGACCCTGCTGGCCAAGGATTCCAGTTTCCAGGTGAAATTTCATCCTGTGTTCAGGACAAGGTTTACATGTTGTTGGAGCTCAGATTTGAGATGGTCTTGAGAAAGGCACATACCTTGTGCTGGTTCCAACATATGAACATTTCGTATAAATTAATATGGGAATGAAAACTTTCACATTTACAGGCAAGTCCACAGCCACCAAGAATCTTTCTGCCTTTTTGATCTTAATACCTGACCTCTTATATCAGACACTACAGGAAACCTTGTCTTTTGACTTGAACTGTTCATTTGGCAGCTGCTTGATGAGTTTTCTTCCTGTAAAGGTGATTCCAAAGGCAGCAAGGTCTGACTCACTGCTCTCCCCTCATTCCTCTCCTCAGTGGAAAGATGTATGAGCTCCATGCAAGCGGGCACCCAGATGATCAAACTCCGTGGTGGCTCCAAGGGGCTCGTCCGCTTCTACTACCTGGATGACCACAGGTCGTGCATTCGCTGGAGACCCTCTCGGAAGAATGAGAAAGCCAAAAGTGAGTGTCAGCCACAGAGCCTTCCCTCTGACACCTCCTGAGGCCTCGTCCTCTTGTAAACAAATGAGAATGGTCTGGCTCGATGAGAGGTGTTGTACTTGACTTTAAAGGGCAGTAAATGATTTTATGATGGGTAATTTGTGAAGCTGAAGTTGCTGCGGTTGGCTGTGCAGGTTGCAGGGGTGTGGTGTGCTGTAAATGAGTTGGAGGCAACCCCGGTGTGAACTGGGGCCTTGCAGTGTGAGGTTTGGGCTCTCCCTCTCTGGGATTTCTCTGCGGGATGAAAGCACCTGCCCAGCCCAGGGCATGCTCACAGCCATTACTGAGCTGCACCCATTGATGTCCCTGCAGTTTCCATCGACTCCATCCAGGAGGTGTGTGAGGGGAAGCAGTCGGAGATCTTCCAGCGCTATGCCGACGGCAGCTTCGATCCCAACTGCTGCTTCAGCATCTACTACGGGGACCACATGGAATCCCTGGACCTGGTGAGCTCCAGCGCCGAGGAAGCGCGGACCTGGATCACAGGGCTGAAGTACCTGATGGCAGGGATCAGTGACGAGGACAGCCTCTCCAAACGCCAAAGGACCAGGGACCAATATCCTTCCTGTGCTGCCTGGGAGCTTTCCCAGCAGTGGAGAGCAGTGGATGAGCTCAGGATTCCTTACAGTACTTGCTTTGCTACAAGTAAGCACGAGGCTCAGAGCTTCAAAGCAGTTCCCACTGTATTCCCTGTTTCCAGAGACAGAGTTCCTGAAGAGGATTGTTCTGGGCAAGATTTGGAGATGAGTGACTGCAGTGGACTGAAAAACACACAGGTATATTCTTCAGTCTCACTCCCAGTGTAAAACCATCCATTTAATTTGGTGATGTAACACTGAGATTCACTCAGAAGTTTTTCTTCTGTGTTGTCAAATAGGCACAGAGCACATGTGGCATGTTGAGCACAGCAAGTCTAGAAGCTGTTACTGAAGTAACATGAGTTAGATATTAGCTTGACCTTTCATTCCCAGTCTCATTTGCAGTATTTCCTAATGTGAAAAAAACCCATATTTCCATGATGTTCAGTAATATCCTTCAATATTCCCTGCTGTTCCTTAACTCCTGTTCAATGTGGTTGAAGCAGACATTTGATGAGGCAGATAAAAATGGGGATGGCAGTCTGAGTATTAGTGAAGTGCTCCAGCTCATGCACAAACTGAATGTGAACCTACCCCGACAGAAAGTCAAGCAAATGTTTAAGGTAAGAATTTTTTTTTTTTTTTCCCTGAAAAATCAAGGATTTAACACGAAACCCAGTAGGAGACATTGCAAATACTTCAGCAGCTGGTTTGTTTCTACTCTACTGAGAGATACTACACAGTCCATTTGGTAAATTGGAAAGAGCTCCAGAAACACGTCACAGATAAAATGTTACGCACAGAAAAAGGCAACACACCAGGTACCTTCTGGTGTTACATAACATGAAAACACACAGTAGCAAGGGTGCTCTTTTGCTATACCTTTTTGATCAGAAACTCAGCCATGTTTCCTCCTCCAGTTATGTTCTCTCTAACAAATATTATCTAATAAAGTATCCAATATCCTGTGATAGCTGGTACTACTAAAATACCCATTATGCAAACTTCTGTATCTGTCAGATTTTTGTACTGCTGAGAGCTGTTTGTTTGACATTGCATTCAGCTGACCTTGGCCAAATTTAGTGAGCAACAATGCAGATGTGTAGCTTTTGTTATCACAAAGTCCCTGCAGGGACCAGCAAGCCTTTATGTGAAATCCCTGATGATTTTTTCTTTACTTGCAAAATTAGTATTCTTCCAGATCTTATTAGTTTATGGCCATGGATTTAACAGATATCCTCTCAAATCCTGGATATAAAATTAATTTCAAGATGACTTGGGCTCCATTGATCTTCTGAAGATGTGAGTGGGTAATTCTGCCAGACACACGCATGTTGTTGGAGGGTACCTTGTCTTTATTTGATTGCCATAGACAGAAGAAAGCAGCAGAGTTCCTTGTGGAACAACTAAAACCTTCAAAGTTGTTTTTTGGCTCCTGCACTGATGTATCCATGGGAAAGGTTCAGAGCTGTGCAGAGGATTCCTGTGACAAGGCTGATAGATCAGTCAGTTCTAGCAGCCACGTCACGCAGCTTCAACCTGCATTTAATTCCAGTGCTTCGCTCTCCTGCAGGGGTTTGTTTATTTAAAACTGGTGCAGGCACTTGGGTTCCTGACTGTCTCGTTGCTTTGTGCTGCAGGAGGCTGACACAGATGACAACCAGGGCACGCTGGACTTTGAGGAGTTCTGTGCCTTCTACAAGATGATGTCGACGCGGCGCGATCTGTACCTGCTGATGCTCACCTACAGCAACCACAAGGACTACCTGGACACAGATGACCTCAAACGCTTCTTGGAGACTGAACAGAAGGTAGGCCCAAGCCAGGAGCAGAATTCCAACTGCATGCCTTCCTGCTTGCCATTGGGAATGAATTCCCTTTTAAAAGGGGTGGGGACTTCAATGCTGTGCATGTGAAAAATAGACAGATGTCTCTTGATTTTCATCTGTAGGCTGGCACGACTATTTACTGAATCTTCTTGCTCTCACTACCTTTTTTTTTTCCTGTAGGCTCTTTTGGTGCGTCCCTAAATATAATCTCTAGAATTGCTTTCTTTTCTCAAGTGTTCCCCTTGAACAATCCCATCAGCATCTGTCTGTTCCCAGTATTCAGTACCTTGGAGCAAAGCTGATGTTCCTGGCTCTGCTTGTGACCTAGTGCACAGCCTGTGATGAAACTTTGAATTACTTTGTCACACTATCTCAGTGTTTAAACTGGAAGATTATCTTTCAAAGAGCAGTGGAGAGAATGATTAATGTATAGGAGAGTTTTTGAAACACATTGTAGTACCTAAGAAATTTTCTCTGAGTGATTTTAGTCCAGTGCTGCAGGAACAAATGCTTTGACTTATCTTTGCCCTTTTCCTCTCATGGTCTCCTCTGAAGCTTCATGCCTGTAAGTCATAAATGTCCATGAGTTTCACTCATTGTCCATGAAAGGAATGAATAAAAAATCTACCTCTCTGGCAGTTATCTTCTTAGATAAGTGGGTTGTGTTTCCATTTCATTGGTCAATTGATCCTCCAGATGGTGAGGGGAAAATGAACACTCACCACAGGACAGAAATCAACTCAGCTAATTACTGACATGGCCAAATCCTGCCTGGGGGGCTTCTTTCCCTTGCCACCCTTTCTCATACAACATGGACAGGGAAAACATCTTTACTCCATTCCAGGAAAACCTGGTGTTCCAGAGCTTTATCTTTTGAACCCAGGATCATCGATGTTCAAATCCAGAGTTAGAGGTTTTTGTCGTCTTCTTTTACTTTTATTTATTAGGCTTTAAATTACCCCCAGAAAAGGCATTGATCTTGTAGCTGGTGGTTTCATTTTCTCCCAGGCAAAGATTCTGTGTTGCCAAATTGATGGTCACTTTATTGCCCTCTGATGACAAGGGCTGTGTTTTCCTGCCATGTACAGCATCTAATAGAAAGGATTTGCTGGACTCAGGACAGGAATGTTAAATAATATCAGGATAATAGAGAATACATCAACAGTTAATAACAGGAGCATTAATTGTGTAAAAATTAAGTTACTAAAATATTGCATTATGTAAAAAAAGTTACAGCTCAACATTAATGACCCTGGTTTCATAAATGACAGCATTTACAGACATATATTTCCCTTTGTACTCTTTTCTTTTTCAGTTGAAAAAGCAAAGCAACCTTGAAGTTAGCAGATTTCCTGAGAACATTATGTCCTGATTCTCTGTTTCCCTGCTCCTAACAGATTTTTCTGTCTGCTGCATAAAGATGAGCCATTTTCTTGTTTTATTTTAAAGTAAAAAACCCTTTGATAATGCAAACTAATCCTCTAATCCTACAAGAGGAGAAATCCCATTGGTTTGTGACAAAGCTGGTTCTGTTTGGATGCTCTGTGGTGCCTGACAACAGATCTGACCTACAAAGCAGAACTCTGTCATCAGGCAGCTGCCAGTGGCACAGGAACTTTTCACAGAGCGCTCCCCTTCTGATCTGACCTGACACTGATTGACAGGAGTGAGAATCCCACTGGGGATCTGGAAATCCTGAGTTCCACTCTGGATAATCTGCCCAGTTGTTGGACTGGAGACAGAGGAGAGAGCTCAGAGAAGCTGTGATTAATAGTTAACACTGCATTTTTGCTGCTTTTCTAGATGACAAACGTGACTAAAGAGCATTGCCTGGAAATCATCAGCAAGTTTGAGCCATGCCTGGAGAACAAGAAGGAGGGAGCCCTGGGAATTGATGGTAAGCTGGCTGGTGCAGCTTTTGTGGGGAAAAGGGAACTGTCTCAGTGCTCAGGAGAATATTACTGCTGCTTGCAGAATATATAGCTATAGAATTTTGTCATGTTGTATAGAGTATGTTTCCAGTCTTTTTGCTTTTTTTAAAAAAATATCTACCTTTTACTGAGGAACCTAAAGGGAAATCAGATCTCTTTGGAGGTGTTTTGAAAGTACATATCATGATGGAGCAGCAGTGACTGAAAGTCAGCTGGAACTGGAGGTGTCTCTATTTGTGCTTTTGGAAAATGCAGTTGCATTTAGTTGCATCATTCCTGCAGGTATTTTTGGAAATCATTTAAGTCTTAATATAAGAGGAGTGATGTGATCCAGAGTAAATGTCTGAGTGGGATGATAGATGAAATTGGCCCTGCCTTCCTGACCTTTGCTGCTGAAGCCTTCTCTCTAAATATATCAATGCTGTACCACCAGGCTGGTAGCTGTTATTTTGGGGGCTGACTGTAAGTCCTTTCCCCTAAATAGTAAATCTTCAGCCAGCTCCTATTGACCCCAAGAAAGGAGTACATTCCTCAGAAATTAGGTTCTGTGCAGAAGTTCTTGGACATTTAGAAAATCAGTCTTGTCCATTTCTGTGGGTGTGTTGTCATCCTGAAAAGTGGCAGAACAGAAGTTGTTTGGTTTCCTGCAGGAAGAAGTGGGTAGTTTCTGGTACAGTGTGTAAGGTGGTTGCTTAGGATGGGTCAAGGTCTGTTCTACTTCCAGACTAAATTTTCAATTTATTTTAAAGCTTATGTTAATGCCAGTGAGGGAGCAGATGACATTCTTTTCATTTTCTGGTCTTTACAGGCAGCTGCAGTCCCATAAATAATGAATAAGCAAGTTCATTATCTTGCCTTCCTCATACCTGCAAAAGTAACAGTAGGCTTTTCAAACTATTGTAAGTTTCCATAGAGAAAAACAGTAACAACAGCAACAAAAATCTATACAATTGTTTTGCCTCAGAATGGATGATAAACATCAGAGACTCTATGGGTTAGGATAAGAGTGAGTCCAGCATGGTGACATTCTGCTGGTGTCTGCTCCAGAGCTCCTGATCAGGGGGAGGCAGGTGGTGAGCTCCTTTGGAGACAACTGGAAAAAGCTTTGTGACCTTAACCCCTCCAGTAACTTGCTGCAAGTGCAACAGAACAGACCTAATCTAGAGCTTAATTAATGCAGGACATTTCTGGTAACATCCAGAGGTGACTGAGGAGCTGACTGCTGGGCTGGTGCTCACAAAGGAGGAAGAGCTGCTTAAAAATCACAAATCTGTGTCTGCATGTACATCATGTATGAACATGTGTGCACACACAGACAGAGGAGTTATTCCTCTCTTGTCTTCGTGTGGAGTTGAGACTTTAGATGTCTCCTGGCTCCCAGAAAACAAGTCCAGTGTTGCCCTGGGGACTGAAATGCAACAGCCATGGAAGCTGAAGCTGCCTGTTTATCCCTCAAATTGGTACAGCCCAGACAGGAGCATCCTGCCCACATTTGGCTGCACTTCAATAGTAGTGAAATAACAGTACAGTGTTCTTTGTCCTTTCATATTCATTCATGTGCCTGTCCTCAGCTGTGCTGGCTTTTGCCACAGAGCACCTTGGACTGGCCTATGACAATGGGCTCATTCACAGCCTTGCAGAGAAACCCTTTACTTTGTCTGCTGATCAAAGTGACACCTTCCCTGAGTGTGACCACTGCAGTCCTGGGGGACACACTGCTGACAGGACCTTCCTTCATTCCTGTTTCTTCCTTGTAGGACTGATAAATCCAATTAGTGTGAACTCATTACAACCATCATGACATCATATTTTAACAAGAGCTTAAAGCAAACAATGGTGTTGTTGCAGCAGCTGCCCTCCCAGTGCTGGGTGGAATTAATCTTGCAGCAGCTGATTGGTTTGCAGGAAGAACTGATTACCTGCCACGAGTGGTTGGCTGTGTGTTTGCTGACACACTCTGTGCTCTATCCATTTTCCACAGTGGCTGTTCTGCCTTGGTTCTTCTTTTGTTTTCACTCTGACTCTGTCACTGATTTGCTCATTGATCATGGTATGTGCTCCAAGAGACTTCAATATTCAGCTGGGCTGAGTTGAATTCCCTGGCACTGTGTCCCAGTGTATTGTTCAAAATGTTTTGGCTGCTATTTGTGTTTATCAGCTCTTTTCCTTAAATAAAACTTTCATCAACACAAAACGTATAGCCTCGAGAAGATCATAAAGGTGACATTTTATCTTGTCACAGTCAAAGTGTGTTAAGACCTTTGGAAGTTTGGCAGGATTTTTACATGGGCAGTGATTCATTTATGGAAAGAGTGAAATGTCAGGAGAATTAGAAGTCTTGAAGCAGAAACCTATTGACCAAAGGCATCATCGCTGTCAGCAAAGCCAGGGTCTGAATGGGAATCTGAGTCTTTCCTTGGTGGTGAAAGAAAAACCTTTGGTGGAGATTTGAAGTGGAAGTTACAGTGTTTCATGTCAGTCTGAATTGTGAAAGTGTCTGTGATATGTGCAGGAATGTCTGCTGGAGGTCTGAGAGCAGCAATTTCATACCAAGATAAAACCATAATTTGCTAAAACTTTGCTTCTGAACAAAAGTAGTGATTGCAATACACAGAGGGCCCAGGTGATGATGTCTGCAGGATTTACAGGCATCCCACTGCTCTGCAAAATAAATTCTTCTGGTGGCATCACTGAAAGCCCCACAGATAATTGATATTTCAATGTCAAGTCCGGAGTGAACTTCAGTCTCTGAAGTGACATTAGTGCAGTACTGCAGAGCTCCCCACAACACAGGCAGGTTTGTGGTGTCATATCCAAACTAGAGAGGGTAGCTTGTACAAGCCAACCTGTACTGTCATTGTTCTGGTATTTTTAGGAAAATACTGATAGAGGAGAGTAGAGTATCTCCTGTTGGGCCATCAAAAACTGTCTATGCAGCCCAATACTGTAGATCTTACAAGATTTCACTGAGGAGCAACTCCAGGATATGACTGCAGATCTCTGGAGGCTCTTATATGCTGTGTGACCCAATGTCCTAGCAGAATCTTTTGACACATGTTATAAGCCTAAGAGGTTTGGATTAAACCTTATTTTTCTCAGGAAGGGCAGAGCAGGAAAACGTACAAAGCAATGAGAAAAGCAATAATTGCACTTGGTCATGGTGACAATTTGGGTGTAGTGGTGTTATTTCTTTATCTTAAATGTGCTGGTGAATACAGGGATGCATTTTAGGCTGGTTTTAGGAAGGTTACAGCAACAAAAAGGATGAAACTGTGTTATTTACAGAGTTGTTTGTTGACAGGTTTCACCAATTACATGCGGAGTCCATCGGGGGACATATTCAACCCAGAACATTACCAAGTGAACCAGGACATGAGCTACCCTCTGAGTCACTATTTCATTACCTCTTCACACAACACCTACCTCATGGGAGATCAGCTGATGTCCCAGTCCAGGGTGGACATGTATGCATGGGTGCTACAGTCTGGCTGTCGCTGCGTGGAAGGTAAAGAGCAAAAAGGAGCTGTCAGTGGGCTCTGTAGTCTTGTTTCTCCTCTCTGAGGAAAGATTTGTGACTTCTGCAGAAGACATGGTAATTGGGGAGAGGAAAAAGCCTGGGAAAATGGTGTTTTCCTTTCATAAAGGACAACAAAATAATGTTGTGGTAGAATGGACAAATCTTCTTGAGCATGGAAATAAGACAGACATTTGAGGAATGGTGTTGTTGGTAGTGAGGAAAAAAATTGTAAAACTCCTGCTGCAGAGAGGATGCTGATGTTGGGCAGAATGCACTGGTGCTTGTCCTGCCTAGCCAAGTGTGTGACAACCAGACTGGCAAATATGGCAGAGTTCCTGCCACACCTAAGAGGAAATTGGATATTTCTGCTCAGGGAAGTATTCTGTGAAATGGTGACAGTCTCTGCAGTGACCAAGAAACCTTTGTGTGCAATCCCTTCTGATGCTTGTGCTGCCTTTCTGAGACATTGCCTGTTTCATAATCATCTTTAATGTCCTGACCATCAAAGTGTTTTCACAGTTTTTCAGAAGGCAGATATGGTTTGCTCAGGTTGGATTGTGGATGTGCCATTGGGTGCTTCAGAGGAGTAAAACATTTCATGGAAATATGATAATAGACAAGTATAAAGTCAGGCAAAATCCAGGGTGGGCTAGGGATGACCAGGTCTTGGCTTGGCCTGTGGTGTGAGCAGCTTGGCTGAGAGTCTCTGCTTTCCTTTTCAGGTTCAGTAGGAGCACAATGCTTTCAATGCTCTGCTCTGTCATCTCTCTCCCTGTCATTAACTCCTCAGCACTTTTTGAAAGAGTTTCTTGGCCTGGGGCTTTCTCAAACAGTGGGAACAGTCACCTGGTCCCAGCACGAGGTCAAGGCCAGGAAGTTCCTTCCCAGGAAGGATGTTCAGCACAGTGAGGAGGGAGAGGCAGGGTGGGAATGAACCTGTGCCCTGCTTTGGGGACGTGGCTGGCTGGGCTGCTGAAGGGAATTTCAGGGTCTTATGGTCTCCCAGAGGTGATGGCCCTGCTCTGACAGGGTGTTCCTGCTCTGATGGGTGTCATTGTTTCTGTCCTGCAGTTGACTGCTGGGACGGGCCGGACGGGGAACCAATTGTCCACCATGGATACACCTTGACTTCCAAAATCCTCTTCAAAGATGTGATTGAAACTATCAACAAATATGCCTTTATCAAGAATGAGTATGTATCCAGCCTGCCAACCTTTGAGTCTCAGGGCTATGAATGGGAGTGCTCCCTGGCATCCTTGTACAGGGAGTGAAGATCTGACCTGTTCCAGAATTCCAGACAGAATCTGGAGTTGTTTTCTGGGGGGAAATCCTTTGGATCCTTCAGAAAGAAACACCAAGGCAAAGCTGAGTAGGGACATTGTGCACAGAGGTGTGGAGCTGGCTTTATTGAACTTGTACAACACCTGAGGAATAACAGGTTTTGCCAGTGAATGTTTTTAGTGAAGGGCTGACAGTTGAACCACTTTGTCTCCCTGGATGTGCACTCTGGTGCTGCCAAGGCTACACCTGGGTGCTCCAGGGATAGGAAACAAGTCAGGGAATAAAGAATCCAAAGAGACAGTAGCCTGATTGTGGACAAAGCAGAGTGTTCATCAAAACCAGGTTATTTTCCCTACAGGTACATTGCTCAGCAAATCAATATTATTCATGAGAAGTTTCATATACCTTGGCAGTTACTGTTCTCCTCCTCCACACAGTCAAAATGTGTGTGCCAACCTTTGGTTTTTTTAAATAGAAATTACTTTATCGCTGTAAAAATTTTCCAGTGGCTCCCCCAAAGCAGCCCATCTGCCTTTTCAAACACAGCTAAACTTGCACTAAATTTTCAGACCAGGTAAACTTCTTGTGAGCCTGATATTTTTTGCAGTTTGCCTGAAGTCATGGTAAACAAATCAAAGGCAGTGCTTCTGACATTTTTCAGTCTTTTAAACCTTTGCAAAAAGGGTAACTGGGACCACATCATCAACTGGGAAAGTTTGGTCGTGGTGTGGCTGAAAGCCTTATTTTCCCTAATGAGGAGCTAATGAAGGCCAGATGTCAGGATAGAAATAATTGACTTTCAATTAATGAATCCCTGATAGTTTGGTCTTGCAAAACTCCTTTATAGACTGGCTGTTGTGCTGATCTTAAAAAAGCATCATGTCTAAAGAGAAATCCATCTTCAGTGTGGTTTCACATGGCACTGACCACACTGGAGTAGATGTTCCACAAGTCTTATCTTGTGCTGTTCCTTGGCTTTGGTCTGGATAATCCACAATAAATGAGAACAGTAAAGCTAAAACTAGAAACAACACTTGCTGTCTTTGTAGAAGAGGATTTGTCTGCAGGTTTATCTGTATGACACTGCTCTGTTGTTTGTGGGAAAAGTCTTCATGCTGTACAAGCCAAATTTACAGCTGATGCTTGCTTGTCTCTGCAGGTACCCTGTGATCCTGTCCATTGAGAACCACTGCAGCATCGTGCAGCAGAAGAAGATGGCTCAGTATCTTACAGAAATCCTGGGAGACAAACTGGATCTGTCTTCTGTGCACAACGATGACTCCACAAAGCTCCCTTCACCAGCAAGTCTTAAAGGGAAGATCCTGGTTAAGGTAAACACCTGCTTCATGTGTCCTTTCCCTCCTCCTGTTTGTGATGGTGATGATTTCTGCCTGGTTGTCACTGTACCCTCACTTAAATCATTTCACAAAAAGCAGACCTTAGGAAACTGCTACTTAAGGTTCAGAACAAATGTCTTCTTTGTCAGTAAGAACCTGGAAAGAACATGCTTTGAATAATTCTGGTTTTTTTTAGAATATGTCATAGCAAGAGCTGCATGCTCCCCTGCCTCTGTAATAAATGTATCTTCTAGGGCAAGAAACTTCCAGCCAACATCAGTGATGATGCAGAGGAAGGAGAAGTTTCTGATGAGGACAGTGCTGATGAGATTGATGATGACTGTAAACTAATGAATGGAGATGTAAGTGGAGGGCCCATTTGAATGTAAATGTCTGTCAAGGCTTCCCATCCCAGTGAGAGGAAACCTTGTAGGAGTTCTCTGGATCGTGGGTGTGGTCTGATCTTTGGGATTCATCACAAGTGGTTCAGGTTCTAAACCTTCATGGGGGCAGATTGACAAAAGTGCATAGGCAGCAGCACCTGTTCTAGGGGTTATGTTTCAAGTTTAGAATATTAAAGTGTACTATCTCATGATTCTTCAGTGCATCACAGTGTGCTTCCCTTAGAATGAAAAAAAAAAAGAAAAGAAAATATTCTACTTACATCAAATTGTGGTCATTTTTACAGAGCATCCCTTTGCTGGGCTTGGTTGATTTTATTGTAAGAAAAATCTCTGCTGGCTTCAATCTGAAAATCCCTTATTTCTTCATCCTTTTTTAAAAGTTCTATTTTTTGTTACTTTAATCTTCTGGCAAGTTCCACTGCACCTTGCAGAAACAATACAAAACACAGCAAAACCATTTAATGACATAAACCAGATTGCCTTGGAGAGAGTTTGCATTCTCAGTCCTCTCTCCCTCAGAGAGAGGACTCATTTTGTATTATGGATCTGATCCTTTTCATCTAAAAGAGAAATTTCTTTGTGAATAAGACTACCAAAGGAGAAAAATAATTTCTTTGCTTTTTGGAAGTGATTACATGTTAGCATATCACTTTTCAATATTTTTGCAACGTCATCTTTGTCATTAACAGTTCACTTTGCTGAGGTTTACTGATGCTTTAAATCTGAGATTTGCTACACCTTTCCAAAATGAAATTTTGAAGAGTTCAGAAAATCAGAGCTTGTTTCATGACAAATATAACTGGGAATTCTTGAGGCCTACTGAGAGAACACAATGTGTCACCCCTTCAAAGACCTGAGTGAAAAAGAAAACTCTTGATTTTTATTTTTAGTTTTATTTCCCCACTTCCCCACATGGGCCATGGTGCACACAGAGCAGGGAACAGAAGTTCTCTTGCATTTTGCCTTTGATCTGCTGAAAAGAGGATTCCAAAGCCTCTCCCATCCATTCCACCCAATAGATCTTGTACCTGTTGTAGCTGCAGGGTCAGCCTGGACATGGCATGGGACTCACATGATGCTTTTTTCATCACTGCCTTCTTCAATGATTTCATGTTTTGTTTGCAGGCATCTGCTAACAGGAAAAGAGTGGAGAATATAGCAAAGAAAAAACTTGACTCACTGATAAAAGAATCCAAAATCCGTGACTGTGAAGATCCAAACAATTTTACAGTTTCCACTCTACCATCCTCAGGAAAGGCTGGGCAGAAGCCTGATAGTAAGAAGGTGAATTTATGTTTAATTGTACCTGTGTTTCATTAGTTTACTAAATATATCTTATATTATTGACTTGAGCTTCATAGCTGAATTCATGCAGTTAATGATGACGCCAGGTGAACATCACTGTCAGATACACAAACTATTTATCTTGCTCACCCAGCAATTGGAGCATGAAATGTACTCTGAAATGACTTTTCAACAGAAAGAATTTGATTTTCCATTATAAAAACTGCTTAAGAAAGTTAGGCTCTTTTTTTCCCCTCACTTCTCTATGTTCTCTACATTTTCAGTATATTTTAATTTTATATTACCTCTAATTTATAAAAATGTACTCAGCCCACAGACTACACTTCATGAAGCTGAGGCGTTTTCCTTTTAGACTTTGTAATAAGCCACAAAAAGTTTGGGAAGATTGTTCCACGCAAATGAAAAACAGTGGAGATCTGCCAATAATAAGCAGGTGTAATAACCAGGGATTAAAACTAAACTAGGGATGAGAACTGAAAATCAGCTTCCCAAAATATTCTGTGGGGTGAGTTTTGGATGTACTTTAAACCCAATGCTTTACACAAGGTATCAGAGAGTTCTTGTGAAAAGCACTGCAAGGCCAAGGCTTGACAAACCCTTTAGCAGAGGTCTTTACCCAGAGCAGTCAGTGCTAAAACCCCTCCTGTTTGTGCTGATATCCAGAGGCTGTCTGAGCAATCTGGATGAGCTCCTGTGTTCTCTCTTTGGTTGCTTCAGAGCAAACTTGAGGAGGATGCAGAATCTGGGGAAGATTTCAGTGCCAGCAAAAGGCACAGCAGGTCACTCATGGGCAGCTTCTCCAAACGCAAGGTGAGCCCCTGGCAAGGTGAGGTCTGCACCAGGTCTTGGATTCTTGGAGGGTTTTTTATTTTTGCATGGACTGGAGAGGAATTTCATAACTGCAACATCTGCAGCACCTCGTTCTGAGGCTGTTCACTGAACAGACTGGGGAGCTGCTTATCACTGTGCATAACAACACAAAATCAATTTACATGAAGGTTTGAGGGTGTCCAAGATCTAACTGAGAACTACAAAAATTAATTTACAGCTTTCATCTGAGGATTTGTGCTTCCTTTATAACAAGGCTCAGACCTTGGGCTGAGTTTTCCCCATGTGCAAATTTTGCTGCAGAGCTGAGTGTTACGAAAGCTGTCATTTTCCATTTTCTCTAAGTAACACACTCATTGGCATAACAAAGCAGAATTGTAGCCAGCTGCTCAAACTTTGATCACACAGTTATGATATTATGCTTTTATTTCCTTCTGGCACAGAAAAAAGGAAGCAAATTGAAAAAGGCATCAAGTCTGGAAGAGGGTGAAGATGATTCGGATTCTCAAGGGAATTTAGCCAGGAGCTCTGTACATTACAGCAGGTTTGTTAACAAATGATTGGACAAGTTTGTTGCTAAAATATGCCTGCATAAATGCACCCACTAAATAGGTTAGCTTCTGGTCTAGATGCCAGTTTGTTGGTGGCTGCAGGCATGTGACAGGGATGTGGGGAGATGCAATGTCTGCCACAAAATCACCAGAATGATCTCCTGATGCTGTTCAGACTAATTAACAAAGCACAGTGGACCTTTTATGCATTTTGAGCTCTTACTGTCTCATATATCTCCTTACCCTGATTTATTTTTAAATATGGAAGATAACATTTACCCCTTAATTGGTGGGAAGTTAATTTGTTTTGTTAATTTGTTACCTTTCCAGGGTAAGCCGACAGAAGAAGACAATGAAGCTGTCCAGGGCCCTGTCTGACCTGGTGAAATACACAAAGTCTGTTGGCATCCACGACGTTGAAACTGAAAGTAAGTTGAACTAAAAGTTTGGTGAAAATAACTGCTACACAAAGAAATGGAAAGGTTTATGTTCTTACATATCTTTTCATTAAAAGAAGACTTCTTAATGAAGATTCAGGTCATTGTCATATTCAGCTTCACTTTCCCAACTATAACTGCTCCAATAAGCACAGTATCTGCTGTAATTTAAGGAAAACAGAATTCCCTCTGAGTGGCATGCCCTGAAATGATGCTTGATAGTTAAAAGGAACTAATGCTATGTACTTTTGAAAGCTTTATCTAGATAATAAATAAATGAAGAAGGAGATTACCTCTAATCTCCTCTGCAGTCTCTTCCAGCTGGCAGGTTTCATCTTTCAGTGAAACCAAAGCCCACCAGATCCTGCAGCAGAAGCCAGCACAGTACCTACGTTTCAACCAGCACCAGCTGTCCCGCATCTACCCCTCCTCCTACAGAGTGGACTCCAGCAACTACAACCCCCAGCCTTTCTGGAATGCTGGCTGCCAGCTTGGTGAGCAGAAAGGAAACTTACTTATTTTTAGTTCTATTTTGGGAGGGATGTTTTAATAGGAGCGCTGGAATCACCCCTTAGGACACTCTGAGTTCTCTGCTTATCCAGCTTTGCTGACCACTGAGTCCTCCTTGTTACTGTCCCTGGACTGATTGCCTTGAACATGTGTCTTACATGCAAGGAGCTGTCTGCTAAATGGAAATAAATGAACTTCTCAAATGCAAGAGGGCTTCAGACTTCAGCTCTTCTGGAGAGCTTCTCTCCCTGAAGCTGTAATATATGTTATATAAGAGAATTATTTTCCATAAGATATCTGATTTTTTTGCATCTAAGAAGTCAAATTTGAATCTGATTTATTTTTTTTTTTCATAGTTGCACTAAACTACCAGTCAGAGGGGAGAATGCTGCAACTGAACCGGGCCAAATTTAGTGCCAATGGGAACTGTGGCTATGTCCTCAAACCAAACTGCATGTGTCAAGGTAAGGAAAACCAGCAAAACCAGTGGAACACTGATTGCATGACAGGATTGAGCGTGAGGCCTTGCTACAGTTTGTTTAAAGATGCATTTCTGATGCTGGAAGCCAGAGCCAGAAGGTATCTGTAATTAAAGTCATGTTGCACTTTCACATTATGGGACCCTTCATTCTTACAGGTGTCTTTAATCCAAATTCTGAAGACCCACTGCCTGGTCAATTGAAGAAACAGCTGGTTCTAAGAATTATCAGTGGTCAACAGCTTCCCAAACCACGTGATTCCATGCTGGGAGACAGAGGAGAGGTATGGGACAGCTGGTGATTGCTATTTTGTGATGCAGAAGGTTTATTTCCACACTGGCTGGGCTAAGGATGAGGATTTCACATCCTGCAGTCACTTGTCAGGAGACACAGAACATGAATAAATTAGGTCATGAACATCTTACATCTTCAGGTGGTTTTCTTCACTTTTAAGCATCACAGCAGTGGATTGATGGTTTTCCTCCAATTGCCAACACAGTATTTCCAGGAGAAGCAAAAAATAAAGGAGAGATATCTCATCAATTTAATAATCCACTCCATATGGCTCAGGACCAATAATTACCCAGACATTCATGTACAGTGCCCATATTGTAAAAGCCATTTGCTTGGCTTTCATCTTTGTCACTCTTTCTTTTCAATATTTGTTGCTTTTTGTTTTTCAGATCATAGATCCATTTGTTGAAGTAGAAGTTATAGGCTTACCTGTTGATTGCTTCAAAGAACAAACCAGAGTAGTTGATGATAATGGTAAGATTATCTGGGATTTAGGTTTTTTATGGTGAAACATCCTCTTTCAGGCAAGTCTTTTCATAAGAATAGGAGTAGATAAGATTTGGTGCCTATTATGACAAAGCACTGAAAATTGGATTTCAGCATTTTTAATGGTAATTAGACTTGGATTTTGACTTGCTTGACTGAGTTGGTATAAATATGCTGAAGGTCTTGGTGTGAAACAAGACATTTGTTTTCTCATTATGTGTGTGAGAAGGGTATTTTGAGCTTGCTGTGGTCAAAAGGCAGGTTGGCCAAACCCCTGCTGGAAGCAGGGCCAAATTTAGGTAAGACCCAACTCTGTTCCCTGCAAATCCTTGTGCTGCTCCTCGTGGGAGTACTGGATTTTCCAGGAACAACTGGAATCTGGCAGGAAAACTCGAATGACACTGCAGCTTAGGCATTCCTTGTGTAGGCAGACTTCTTGCTTCTTGTGAATGAGACACCTAAAGGCTGATTCCCCCCTTGCAAGGTTTTAACCCCATGTGGGAGGAGACGTTGGTGTTCACTGTCCACATGCCAGAGATTGCCCTGATCCGGTTCCTCGTGTGGGACCACGACCCCATCGGGAGGGATTTCATCGGGCAGAGGACAATAGCCTTCAGCAGTATGATGCCAGGTAAGAGAAAGGTGACATCCCCAATTAGTGGGCTGGGATTTTTTTTCCTGTGAAAAATGAAAATGAATGTATCTGCTGCAGAAATTTCTAGTTAGAGCAAGAGACTGGAGTTTGGGCCCTGAGTTCTCTGCCTTAGTCAGCTACTGACTGATGGGGTGATGAAGACTGAATCAATTAACTCTAGATTTTTGGGACTAGATTTTGAAAAAATGGGTAAGATTGTTAAGCAGGGTGGGTAAATACTGTGGGCTTGGCAGGCTGCTCTACAGAATCTTTACACTTTTAGTGCTTTTTCCTCTTTCTTCACACCAGTTTTTGAAAAAACTCTAGAGTTTTGCTTGGTTTTATGACTATGAGTAGTAGTTTAACACAGAACAGAAAGTTACCTATTCTAATGATGGGATCCAGGCTATTAAATGCCATTTTCTGACAGTTTCCTCTTTCTGTTTTCAGTTCAGTCTTCTTTCACATTAAAGCTTCTTGTGTGTGTCTTTTTCTTTCCTTTCAAAGTAAAGAAAAATGTTTCTGTTTAAGATTAAAAAAAGCCATCCAGTCTCAGTAAACTGACCTTGGATGAAAGGTTTGCAGTCTTAATAATGCACTGAAAGTCCAGAGGAAAGAATGTGGTCAAGTTTAAATCATGGATTGACAGCAGCAATAACAGACCCTGGATGAAACAGGACTCGGCTGTTTTATGAAATCATGACCAAAAATGGGGGTGAAGTTTGCAAGTGGTGTGGCTCAGGTACCTGAGTGTGGCAAGGTGATGCTCAAGCCTGGATCCTCACTGTGAGGAGGAGCTGGGAGAAACCTGCTTGATCTCTTCTGCTGCTCACAAAAGGAAAGTCTCCAGCTGCTCCTCCTGTGACCTGACCCAACCCTGTGCCAGCTCTGCTCCCTCTGTTTCAGGTTACAGACACGTGTACCTGGAAGGCATAGAAGAGGCTTCCATCTTTGTGCATGTGGCTATAAATGACATCTGTGGTAAGGTGAGTGTCTCTGTGGTGTGCAACACCCCCACAGGAGCTGCCAGGATCTTGTGTCACACCAGGGAAGCTCAGTGGGTGAAGGTCCAGGCTGATATTTTTGTTCACTTAGAGTAAAATTTATCTCTGTGCTTGTCAAGGTAGCCTGAGATCTTTGTGAATATCCATGGAGGTAAAGGCAAATCATAGGAAAAGTTATAAAAGAGATTCTTGCAGTGCCTTTTTGAGGAAGCCATAGGGGGAGGTTATTTCCTTGCAGCACACACATTTATATAAATAATGTGATTGAGTCCAGTCCTGTGAGCACACCTTAACCCTGAGCACTTGTTCCCTGCAAAGCTGATACTATAAAGGCTCTGCCTGATGTTTTGGCATTTTAAATTTAATTAAATTCCTCAAGCTTATTTGCTTTGGATTTTTTGCCATAATAACTCTTAAAATGCAGAGGAAAGGTGATGCTAGTAATAATTGGACATATTTACACTCCTTGTCTGTTATTAAGGGTGTGTTTGCTTCACACACAGGAAATAAACAACTCTCAGAGTGCCACATCTCAATTTCCACGAAAGTAAATCCCTAATTTCAGACTTGTCCTAGGCCAGGTAAAAACGAGCCAGCCCCTGTCCTCTCAGTGCAGTGTCCCGTGCTGTTCATGTCAATGAAATCAGGTACAAAGCACCTTGCAGGGCCTTGAGCATCTCGGTGTATCTCGGTGTGTCCCGCAGCAGCGAGGTGCAATATCGGCATCGCGACAGCAGGAGGAGGCATCCAACGGCTGGGAATGCCCAGGTCCTCCCCCGAAGGGAAATCCGAGCACTTCCTGACCAGGAAAACAGTTTTTTTAACTGCTAGACTTTAATCACCTCTTAGTTACTTAACTCCATCAGCTTCCAAGTCGCTGCCCTTGCCAGCAGTGTATAATGGAAGGGACAATGTTCATCCTCTGTCAATGTTTGAAGTATTTTCAATTCAAACCTCCTTTGGCAAATTCTCTCTCTGTTTAGCCTTAATTTCCTAGCCTTTCATAATTCTTTGCTTTTACTAACTTCCTCATGAGTGACTGGCTGGTGATAGTTTGCAGAAGGGCAACCTGTCCATTTAAACTTTGGCAGGTTTTTTGGGACAGATTTTCTTGGTGTTCCCTGGTTGTTTCTCATTGTCACTGCAGTCTCTCTGGGTTTGCTGGTGTTAGGAAGTGATTCTGTGCACTGACAAAATATAAGGGCTTGGAAGGAAAGCCTGTATGTGTTGTGGTTTTCTTTTTTTAAATTTATAATTTTTACTAAAAACTACTGAAAATATAGAACAAGTATTACATATGCCTTTCTGGTTTGGTCTGTCTGAATCACTTTTTGCTTTGATTTTCAGTTAACAGAGTGCTGTCCAAATCAGCACTTCTTTTTTTCTCCTCTCTTAATTATGGGCAGAAAAATCACCTCAGTTATCGGCCTGCTTTTACCCATACTTTATTAATCCAGAGGTTCTAATGCAAACATTTAAATTTTGGGACTTTTTCATAAAAAGATGGCGATATTCTGTCTGCTCAGTAGCTTGGTATTACTAAAACAGTCTTAGATTATTTTTTTTTCACCTTAACTTGTGTGTGAAATCTCTTTCAGATTGTTCTGTTTCCTGGAAAGGCTTTTCTTTGTTTCTGTCACTTCTGTGGTCTGCTCATGTACTGCAGAATTTCTTGTGGTTTTTCTAGATGTGCCTATCTCTGAGATCCTCCCTCACTGTTACTCTGCCTTTACTCTGTCTGTTTGTGATTTCAGTGGGCTTCTCTATGTCAAAAAAGTCTCCTTTTAGAAGCAGAGCGTTTTTAGACGCCTTGAAGGTACCCCTCCTGTCTCAGGGAGGTGCAGACACCACCACACACCTGCATGCCTTGAGCTGGTAGCTTCATCAGCATCAACCTTTCCTTGTTAGCATTTTCGAGCTCTCCAACTCATGGAACATGAATTGTGACATTTGACTGGGTCACTCCTGCGGGGTCATTGACAGCCAGAGAGCCCTCCCCGTGTGAAGCAGATCCAGGATAAAAGTCCTGCCATTCTCCCCCTGCTCTGAGCCTCTCCCTCTCCTGCCCTTTCTCTTGAGGGCTATAATTCAAACCCCTTCTTTCACACAGAAAAGAACACTGACAGTGAATTATTTGCTAAATTGTGGGAAAGCCTCTTGTGCTGTTTTTTAGGTCTGCTTTAGAGAGTGAAACAGCCCTGTAAAAGCTGGGCTGGAAGCTGAAAGCACAATGTCCTGGATCTTCCTCAAAATGGCTCTCTTTTATTTTTTTCCTTCTTTTAAACCTTTTTTTTCTCCCCCCAAGTTAACCAAGTCTGCCTTTGGGTTCTTGAATCACTCCATTGATTCAAGCAACAGTGTCCAGCTTAACAAAGCTGCAGCAAACAAGCCAGAATGACACCTGGGGCCCTGCACTGCGTGTCACCCATTCCATCAGTGCTTCCCTTTTCTTTTTGGTGGATATTATTTGTCTGTGTTGTTTGTATGACAGTTTTTTTTCTGGGTTTTGCAAATATTTATATTGTCTGATTTTTATAGCAATAAATTCATGTACTTGCCAACTTGCCTTCCAGTAATCCAAGCAGACTGTTCAGTAGTCTGGCTATCACAGAAGATTTTCCAGTATTTAATACCTGCCTTGCATGGGAAAAATCAAACCCCACCATCTTTGTCTTATCCTAAAGGTAATTTTTGATAATGTCCTACTCACACTGGAAATTGGCACGTGATAACTAAACTTCAGTCAATTATAACTGACTACATATTATATAAAAAATAATATTATGAACACTTTTACTGGTCCTTGTGTCAGCCAAATAAACCTTGGTCCCACGTGGCAGCTTGGGCAGGACACTCAGGGTAAAAGCAGCTCTTAGCCCAGGCTCAGTGCACAGGGCAGCCAATATCTGTCCATTAAGTCCTGCACAGCAGAATTGGAAATGCACGAGCATGCACTCAAATATTTATTGGGAGGTGAAAAACCATTGTAAGTTAAATGAGACACTTCTGTGCCATTGTTTGGCACTGCAGACATGTGACCTTATGTGACACCCCAGGGCAAAACTGGAACTGACAGCGAGTGCCAGCAAGTGTGGCTGCTGGTCAGGCTCTGTCATGGGCTTCTTAAAATGCACTTCAGTCGTGAGGTACCCTGGGTTTATTCATTCTTGATGCTACAGCTGCTCAAAAGTCTGATCTAAGTAGGGAATAAAGAGAACAAAGGGGGAGAAGTAGATTAGAAGAGAAATACCTTTCTGTGCTTTAAGTGATCTCTGTGCTCAGAGCAAACCAGCAGTGTCTCAGGCATCAGCCTGCTGCTTGAAAAGTTGGCAAGTACACCTGGAATGTTTGCAGGAATGCTGGAACTCTGTTTCATTGAAATGTAAATCAGTTGTATGGTGGTGGGAGATTTATGATGGTGAATTTATGTGTTTAATGCTTAAGTAACTACTGAAGACTGTGGAGAACTGTATTATGACACTGACTAACTTCCCTTGTTTATAGTGTGTTTCCTCAGTGCTGAAAACATACACGAGTGTCTTGGGATAAGTGTTGTATGGTAGGAAAAAATACCAAAATGTAATCACACAGGTAGAAATTGAAATACTCAGTCATCTTTTGTGTGTGTATAGTTAACTGCTATTCATGACAATGCTCAATTCAGTTGAAGCGTAGTTCTCCTTTATACTGAAAAAATATTCAATTTTATGGTCAGTGTTTATTTCCCAGCAGTTCCTAGAAAATGCATTTACAGCAAGAACTTTAAATACATCTGCTTTGGGTGCAACTGAGAAACTCTTCAGGTTTCAGAATGAAATCCTTGTAGACAGAAGTATTTCCTTTTTTTTTGCCTTTTCAATAGCTCTAATGTTTATGTAGATGTTGTAAGTAGTTACACGCTAGAAAGAAAATGATGACAGATACAGAGATAAGTGTGGCTGGAAAATGTTATCTAAAAACATAGCTGAGAAAAAAAAAAGATGTGTTATTTTGCAAGGCTGCTGTTAGTGATTTGTTTCATTTTTAATGCCTGTCCTACTTCTGGGTTAGTTCTCATGCTGATGGTAGGAATATAGCAGGGGACTCTGTACATGAATGATCATTTGTTCATGAGTTCCTGTGCCCAGAGGAAGAGCCTTGCATTTTTCATAAGGGAATTTTATATTTTTATTCTTTTCTTATTTCTTTTGCAGGCCAAACAAGCTCTAGGTCTAAAAGGGCTGTTTCTCAGAAATCCAAAGCAGGCCTCTCTGGACAGTCATGCTGCTGGGCAGCTCCATCGCAAACATTCCTTTAGCAGCCACATCCTGCGACGGACGGCCAGTGCACCCACCAAGAGCCAGAAGAAGAGCAAGAAGGGCTTTCCTGAAATTGCTTTTGACACAAAGGACAGCAGCTCTGCAGGGGCTGGAGAAGGGCAGGAAGTGGAAGCTGCCTCCCAGCCTCGCTTTGTGCAAGAGCCAGAAAGTGCTTCCCCGTCCCCAGCTCCCCGAGACGGTGCCGGTGGGGAGGCACCTGGCAAGGGCTTGAAAGGTAAGGCCCAGGGCTCTCCCAAAGGGCCAGGGCAGAGCTGTGCCCGCCCCGGGGCTCCTTTCAGCGAGCCCTTGCCCAGGGCACACAGGGTGAGGCTGCAGGAGCCCCAGGGCGAGAAGCAAAGCGTCTTCGCCCGCTGTGCCATCAACAGCTCGGGCAGGATTGGAGTGGCCACCAACTGCATGAGGTGCATGATTGGCTCCAAAGAGAGCCCTGACCCAGAGGGGCCGTGGAGTGACCACCCTGGCAGGCCCATTGCTAGAGACCCCCTGCACCCTGGGCAGGGCAGCAGTGCAGAGGAGAGGGTAGAGCTCAGGACCTGGGTTGTCAGAGGGCAGCCCAGGCCACACTCAGATTTGCAGCCTTGCAGCAGCCCTGGACCTGCAGGTGATCTGACAAGGAGCACTCAGTCTTTTGTGACCCCAGGGAAGACAAGTGGTGACTCTAAGTGTCACGGAACAAAGGCTCATTCCCGGCAGCGCTGGCAGTGCCAATCAGGTGGCAAGTATGGAAGCACTGTCAACTTGGTTGCAGCCAGCAATGGCTCTATATCCTCCAACTCCAGCAGTCTAGAAAGCCTTGGAAGCCCAGAATTCCCCAAGCACTGGTCTGAACCTTCTCGAAGGCAAGTGGGCACCCTACAGAGGGAAATGAATGCCTTGTTCGTTCAAAAATTGGAGGAAATTCGAAGTAAATCCCCTATATTCTTTACTGGTAAGACCAGATTTTCTTCACCCTTCTCCACTGTAGATCACGTCATTGTCTCAGCTTCTGCATAGCATCCTTAGAAGCTCCTCTATGTTGTTTGGCTGTCAAGAGGTCTTTTTTTTTTAATTTTGGCAATGACAGAGAAAAAAAATCTGCATAAATATTTTTATTTTCTTTTTGTAGACGTGTCTGGTTTAGATTAGTCCTTGCCATGCCTAGTTAACCATCTGCAGTAGTGACACTGTCAGTAGTCCATAAATGTTGGGGTTGTTTGTTCAGGGTTTTTTATTTCCTTTGATTTTCTTAGTGAATGTGGTATGATACTAAGTAAATTTTAAGATCCAAACCAGAGCATTAAGAGAGATTTAATATGGAAAACCCACATCAACAAACAGTATTTCCATTATCAGCCTTTGTGTTCCACTGAGGGATAACCAGATCCGGAATGATGTCTGATGTGCTCTCTGATAACAGTAAACCTGGTCCCTCCTCAAAGATCTTGCAAAATCACTGCTGTCAGTCCAGGAATTACTGGATGGAATTCTCTGCTCTGGGGTGCTCAGAAGATCATAGTTTATAAACACAGCAGCCCATTCTGGTCCTAAATGTGTATGCAAACATTTCTGCTGTGCTGTGATGTTGCACACACGCCCTGGCTGTGGCCTGAGGGCAGAGCTCAGAGCAGCAGAGTGTGGGATCTGCTGCTCCCTGACATCAGCCAGGCTGGGCCACTCCTGGCCCTCCCCACTGCAAACCAAAACGTGCCCACTTAGAGGGAAGTTCCTAAAGCTGCAGCGTTTTTGTGGCTGTTTCAAACAGGAGTGTGGTCACTGGGACTGTGTGACTGCACCTGTACCATGAACTGGGGGTTCGTAAAGATGGGAAATCAAAGCAGAGGCAATCAAAGGATATCTTTAGTAAGAAAAATGGCATTTTTCCTCCTGATTTGGCAGGCACGGGAGAGAAGGAAAGAGATTTTGGTAAGAATTTTCTGCTTCACAGAATTGTAAGGAGAAAGTAGGAAATACAGCTTTGGCTGTGACTGCAAGAGCTCCTCTTCAAATCCCTCACCCTCCTTGTTAATTGTCCAAGAAATGTGAACACTGATGATTCCATTTTCAGGCACAGTGAAGTGACTTTGGTGCTTTTCCTAAGATGTAATCCCTTTTTTAGTAACAGATTCTGACTGCCCACCTATAGTGGGCTTCTTTGAAAGCCTCATACAGAAATTTGAGATGTTTTATTTATTTGACCAATTTCATCTGGTTGGGTGGCTGCAATTTACCTTCTACTTTTTTTATAGCTTTTTTTTTTTTTTTAAACATATTTTTCCAATATCTGCTTTGGGCTTTTAGGAAAATACCAGGACAATGGGAGGGCAGAAGTTTGCTGGTTCCCGTGACTTGAAGTTAATCCAAAGCAGCAGAACTCTTTCTATGCCTAAATTATTGGCATTGGGCTTTTCACAAACTCTGAGTACTGTGACATATGAAACCATTTCCCATTATCAGTGCCAGCTCCCCTGCCAGCCCCCCAAGTCACTAAACAAATATTGTGATATGCTTGAAATTTGATTAAATCCATCTGACTTCCCAAGCATGGAATCAGCAAACCCTTAAAATGGTGAAATGGTGCCTTGGACTGGCTGCTGCTGGTCCAGTGACAGCCCCTCTGTTTGCACAAACAGCTCCCTTTCCCATCCTTCTGCAAGGCCATGCCTTGGGCCAGGAAACCAGGGAAACCAGCTCCATGGCTGCACTTGGGAGTTGGCATTCTGCTGGGAAAAGTGCCCCCAGGATAAGGCAGGAAACTGTAGCTGGCCCTTTATGGCACCAGCATTACGTTTTCCAGTGATTTCCCTTCCCCAGAGCGTGCCCCAGTCTGTGCTGGTGGATGGGGAGAAGGAGAGTTCATAAATCTGATCAGCTCTGGGCCCTTCCTGACACTCCTCCAGACACTGAGAGTCTGGAATGCTGGATTTGGGTTATAGGCACACGTGCCTGACTCCCTTCCAGCTCTCCCAGCTAATGCAGGACAGGCCAGGGAAGAGCTGCTCCCATCCTGGAGTTCCTGCACTGGGCTGAAATCCTGGTGCCAAAGGAAAGGCCTGGTATTCCCTGGACAGGTTCTGGGAGTGCAGGAGATGCTTTTCCATTAGGAGAGGGCCTTGGAGAAGAGGAGTCCAGCTCCCTCTGAGCAGCCTGGAAGGTGTCCTTGCCTATGTCAGGGTACTTGAAAGTTGATGATTTTTAGGGTGCTTTCCTTCACAAACCACTCTGTGATTCCATGATCCTGTGACTCCATTCCCCTGTCCAGTGGAGTGTGTTTCTTCAACACAAATATTTTCATTCTTCTATGATAAAAAAAATGAACTTAATATCTGTCCATGTGTGGATTCCATTGAGTGCTCTGGTTGGTCAGAAATTCTTAGGATCCTACAACCATGTGTGAATATTTCCTGTATGTCTCCTTTCCCTCCCTCAGCACTAATTTATCCTGTTATCTGCACCTGCCTTCCCTACATTAACTGGATTTTTCCTCTGTTCTGTCCTATTATTCTACATGCACACTCTCTCTCTGTAGTTAAGAACTGAAAGGACAAGCAAGTCAAAGGTAATGTCTGCTGAGTGTCCCTGATTCGAGCACCTTGTTGCCTGTAGTCCTGGTTTTTGCTTGTTTGCTGCCCTATAATTACCTGCTCCTGTATCCTTAAGGTCATGATCTGGCTCGGTGGTGCTTTGTTAGTTCTGGAATGCATGTCTGCACTGTGCTTTGGAGATATGGGAAATAATCTTTTTTGGCATGATTGCTTTGGCTCCCAGGGTGCAGGTGATAAACACTGCAGAGAATGGAGCATTTTCTCCAGGTAATTGGTGGCTGTAGTGATTCTCCAGGGTTGCAGTCTCAGCCTGCTGTTCATGACCCATCTGTCTGCAGAGTTTTTTTGAAATAGAAATTACCAAGTTTTTTTAAGAAGAACAAAGTCTATTTAAAGCTTCTGTTTTGTTTTTAAAAGTCCCATTGCCAACATTCCACTGTCTGCAGATAATTTGTAATCTGCTCCACAAGTCCTGTGCTGCTTCTTTTCTGAGTGGTTGGTCTTTGGGATCATATCTGCTGGTCAAACTGGTGTTTGATTATTGTACATGCTCTGGTTGTGCTCTGATACCTGACCTGTCTGAGTGCTGGAAGGAAAGAAAAGTGCAAATCAAGTGGTTCTGGATGGTGGAGGAAGCAAAGTTGGTTTACAAAAGGGGACACAAAGGGCAAAAATTGCTGGGTACTGTTGTTGTTTGATAAGAAAACCAGAACAGTCACATGGTGCTGCTGCATGGACTGAGATTTCTTGAAGCAACAGGGCTTTGTGCAGCTAAAACTGAATGTGCAAAATGTTCTGCTGCCTTTGGCCAGGCATTTGAAATGACAAGTTATTTTTAAAATAATGATTAACATGGGCAACTACTACCTTGAGAACAAAATGGTAACACATAAGGAATGAACCTTAGCTAAGCTCTAATTTGTAAGAGATAAATAACCCTGTACCTCTATTTTTCTTGTTTCTTTCTTCTTCTTTTCATGCCTCCCAAGCAGACATCTGCCACTTCTCAATCCAGAGGTCAGTCACTTCTTTATGCAGCCTAGAAACGATCACAGAAGAGCCTGTCCTTGCCAATGAGAACCATCACTGCAGCCTTCTCTTCCCTCTGCCCGTTACCCCTTATAGTGATTCTGAGGAAGGATCTGGGTCTGAGCATTCCACCGAAGCTCCATCAGAGGGAAGCAGCACACCCAACCAGCCTCAGGAGCCCCTACCCTCCAGAGAACAAGGAACAAGTCTGGCTGCAGAAGACCGAGGGCAGGATGCCCCAAGAGCAGCTGACACAAGTTTAGTAGCTCCAGAGGGTGAGAGGACAAGCGTGGCAGGATGTCCCACAGAAGGAAATGGCTGGACACAGTGCAGTGAGGCTGAAGATCAGGGTGGATCAGCAGCACATCCCCAAAAAGCCAGGCTGGTAGAGGCAGCAGATCACGGTGCTGGCCAACCTGTAGGAAACTGCCAGAAGCAAAACAACCAACCAGGTCAGGTGTTAACAGACACAAAAAGCACCTCTGAATCCAAAGGGCAAAACCTGGGTGCAGCAGCTGTTCCACCCCAGCAGAGCAATGTCACTAACAGCACACAGGCAGGTTCTGCCCAGAAAGCCCGGGCTGCACAGGCTCGCCCTGTCTCTGTTTCTGAGACGAGCTCTTACACGTTGGCAAGAAGGGCAAAGAGTGAAGGACTGAAGACGTCAGACTCCTCAGCCTTAATAAAAATTCCGAGCAGCCTGTCTCCAGCAGCAGAAGTGTACTTTGATGCCACTGTCAATGACCGGATCTGGAGCAAGCTGGACTGCGGCAGCCACCGTGACAGCATGTCCTCCTCGTCCAGCATGTCCTCCAACGACACCGTCATCGACCTGTCTCTCCCCAGCCTGGCTCGCAAAAGCCTCCCGGACCTGGGCATCCGCCAGGACAGCCTGGAGCCCCTGGCCATCAGGAAGGGCATGCGCCCGCGCTCCGCCACCGCCTGCAGCAACGAGATGCCAATGGTCAGCAAGAGCAAGTCCAACCCCAACCTGAGGTCTGGCCAGCTGCCAGCTGACGAGCTGTGCCCCCGGCCCCTGGCCAGGAGCCCTCAGGACGCGTTCTCGTCCATTCCTAGAAGGCACACCTGGAGCAGGCTCTACATGGAGAGTCTCAGGCAGTCCTCTAACAAATTCAAAGCGCATGACACGGTTGGGAGTAACCAGACAAAGTCCAAAAGCCTCGGGGACCTTACCTCTGACGACATTGTGTGCACTTTTGAAAGCAAATACCGCAGCATCAGCAGGAGCTTCGTCACCCGCTCCATGCGGGAGCAGCGCCGCTCCTCGGGGCTGCGGCCCTCGGCCAAATCCCGGGACGAACTGACTGAGCAGCTGAAGAAGCTGACAGCCTTCCAGCAGGAAAATGACATCACCTCGCCCATCAGCCTTGAGCCCAGCGAGTCAGAGGAGGAGGGCGAGAGCGTGGGGCTGCTGCGCCGCTCGTCGTCGCGCAGCCAGAGCCGCGTGCGCTACATCGCCAACAGGGCCCGGCAGGCCCAGGAGAGGCAGCGCCTGCAGGGCCGGGCACAGCTCGGGGGCAGCCCCATCGAGGAGAGGGGCAACCCCGAGGGCGCCTGCAGCGTGGGCAGGGCCGGCTGCACCGACCCTGCTGCCCACACCGCCCTGCCACCCTCGCCCAAAGCCCAGCCCGACTGCGGGGCAGACACCGAGGTGTTCTTCATGCTGAAACTGTGACCCTGGCAGCGCTGGGCGCTGTTCACACTCCTGTCACAGCAGAACACAGCGACCTGAGAGGCCCAGAACATCCTGCCACGGCTCGGTGCTTCCTGGCCTTCCCTCGAGCCCAAGGGTGCTTAATATCACGACTCCAAAAGAACAGATAAGGATTCATTTTTAATTGCGCTTTGCCCAGCCTCCGATTTGGCCTCCTTTGTGTGTGACCACTTCTTGCGTTTGCAGTTTGCTCTTGGTCTTTACTAATTTCAATAATTCTTCTGACCATAGGTAACCTTGATGTTTAATTGCTAAATGTGATGCTAATGACAGCTAAGGTAAATATTGCTCTTACAAATTGTGGATCCGTGTAAGGAGGCTGGACTTAGAATCACATTTTATTTTCTGGAAGAGTTTGAGGCCTCTGAGGGTGTGAATTAATAATGTAGTAGATACAGTCCATCTTCCATCGTGGACCTGCTTATTTCAGTGAAAATCCATATTTTCTCTTTGAAGAAGAGCTCTCTTGTTCCAAAGCAATGCTTTTATAAACTCAGCCTGTTTATATATCTCTATATATATATCTATATAGATACACCTGTGTGTATGCAAAGATGTGTCTGCACATGTATGTACACATGCACACCCTGAACCTGAACTATGACTCTTCCTTGTCTCAAGCCATTGTCTGAGGGAATTGAGACAGGAGAGAGAAGGGAATGGCTAAAAATAGACAGGAAATATCTTCTGACTACTTCAGAAATGGCTACAAAGCGTGTTAGTCTTTTCTTGAAACAGCACTGTCCCTTCTTATGGTATTTTAACAATGCTGCTGTACATAGCACTTTTTGGATGAATTTTACTATTTCTGTATTGCACTGCCATGCAAAATTTTCAATGATATGTTTAAAAAAGAGAGATATTTAATTTTTTTAGATGGACATATTTAGAATTAAATAACAACCTAAACAGAGTAATAATTTTTCCTCCCCCCTTTTTTTTACTTTTTATTTTTTTTTTTGTTGTCATGTGTCCCCCCAGTCCCCAATTATGATGTCATTTATTATAGATGTACATTTTATCAGTGATGGAGAAGAATGTTTACTGAGATGCGTTTTAAAGAGAAACAGAGGTTTAATTTTATTTCAGGCTGCATAGAGTCCCTATTATTGAGAGGATATTTTGCCTTTGTAATGATTCTTTTGTGTATATTGCAAAATTTAAGAATTTGTTTGTAAAACCACCTTACACTACTGAAATAAACATATATAACCTTCCAGCTGGTGACTTTAGCTGTAACACAACACTGAGGTTCATTCTATCTGCTTTGTTTTTCAACTTCCTTTGTGGATAACATTTAATTTTACTCTTTTTCAGAGGGGTAGCCAGTGCAGACCCAGCTCAGATTTTCTCAGATCCTCCAGAGCTTGTGCAAGGATTGGCAGAGACTGACATTCTGTGGTGTGAGACACAGCACAGGGGCTGGGGCAGAGCCCGGGCTGCGAGGATGAAGATTCTGGGGGAACTGGTGGAATTAGGAGCCAAACAGACAGAAGGAGCAGATCCATCCTGGAGCAGCTGTACAAGTAACACAGATGGCCCTGTTTCAGCACTGAGGGGGTTTAAAGTCTGGCTGAAAATGCTGCAGCACAATTTTGCTCTTCACCTGTCATTTGATTGAAAAATCACTTCTATTCCTGTCCCAGCAAAGTGCACAGTGAAAGTGCATTTTACTTCCTTCACACTCCTCCTGGGAGGGTTGTCACTTGTGGAGCTGGCAAGGGGCTCTTGGTTCTAATTTTAGCATTACATGGCCACAAGAATTTAAAATCTGAGATACCAAAACAGTAACAAAATTTAAACTCTGAGATATCAAAATGTAAGGCTGACAGTGTTATCACCATAATACAGTGATGGGGCTGGAAGGGTTACATTTTCTGATTAAATCTTTTCAAATGCTCTTCAGCATGTTTTGTCTGAAAATATTGCCTCAGTTTTCCAGCCTGGCTCAGATCTGCCCAGCTTGTCTGCAGGACTCAGATCCTGCAGATCCCAGGACAGCTTTGTGCAGCAGAGGTTTGGGATGTGCACTGAGGTGACCCCACAGCATCACTGCAGGCTCTGAAGGAAAGGAGGTGAAGCTGCAGCAGAACGTGTGATCTGCCAAGAGGAGCCTCCCATTGTGTCCCAGCACAAAGCAAATTTCATTAACATTCTCTGGACGAAAAATCATTCTTGTAATACTTCAATTTCAGGCTGAAAAGCTGCAGGGAGTCGCTGCTTTTGTAACTTTAATGCTTTTGTAGCTTTAATGTCAAGTACATGCAACTTGACAGCTTTGGAAAGTTAATGTTTAAAAGGCCTATTTGTGTCTTCTCCAAGACTAAGTCTCACAATCAGATTATTTTCATCTTTAATTGATTAAGCAATACTTGTTAAATTAATGCACCTCACAGGAGGCAGCATCATATAGCTCTTCAAAAACATTTACCTTTGTTCAGAATTTTAACCAACAGTGTCTGGATTTAACTCATTGGGGTACATGTGAAATTTGCCCTCTTGCTTCCAAATTAGTAGCAACCATTTTTACAGCTTGTTTTGTGACACTGCATAAGACTGACCATTCACCGTGTATTTATTTATTCCTATAAGTGGAATTTATTCCAGCAGAATTATTTGGAATGTAAGTCAGCAGAAGGTCAGTTTTGCTCTTCATTCTTCTGCTCTTCCTGTGCATCCTGAGACTCCTGGATGTGGATTTCAGTTCATTAAACTGTAAGATCCGAAATCCAAAGTCTCCAGATCCCAAGCAGTGTATTGGACATGGCTGGACATGGGATTTATGGTCTGTATTCCTCCAGCCTGGCCTTCACAAACTGCAAATGGACATTCCATTGTGTCTTTCAAAGCTGATTTTGTCTGTGTGATCAACAGACAGGAAAGTGGGCACAGCTGCTGGGGACAGCTCCAAAGGGAGGAATTTTTCAGGAACAGCACAGGCCAGTAATAGAATTTTGTGAGCCTTGATGCAGCATCCAGCTGCTGGACTGAGCTGCTTCCAAAGCCTGTCCTTTGGTGTGGTCTCCTCCTTCCCCAAAGCCCCAAGTGTCCCCCGGCCCAGCTGGCACGTTTAGAGGCCACTCCTCCTCCTCCTCCTCCTCCTGTCCCGGGTATTTAACCCAGCACGGGGTGCCCGAGCCCGCGGGATCCCCACCCCTGTGCTGGGCATCCCGAGCTGCTCCTGCAGGACGGACCCACGGGCCAAGGGAGTCGCTGTAAGTGAGAAACTGCCTTCAATTCCTGCTCTGGTTCTGGCGAGGGGCAAAGCCCGGTGCCACCGGCTCCTTCCTGGCTTTTTAGCCCAGATTTACACCCTGTCTGTCTCTTAGATAATCAGTAAGCAGCGTGTTTAACAACGTTTTTTCAAGGTGATGCCGGCTATGCGTTACCAGCTCTGATTAGTTTGGGTTTTTTCAGAGGAGGCTACTTGAAACAAAGATGATTTTGTTGTATGTACCCAATTGTAAGGGAAAAGGAACAGGAATTTAGAGGTTAAACCTACCAGGAAAAGTGCAGCTCCTCCCTGGCTCAGCTTGAAGGCTGCTGCTTTTCCTTTTTTTCCCCCCTGGTTGATGCAGCTGCTCAGTTTTTGTGCTGCTTTGGCAACAGCCAAGAGCAGCAACTACTTTGTCTAAAAAGCAGTTGTAGAATAAAGTCAGTGTTGGCTGATGCACAGCTCAGATCTCAGCCCTCTCCTCTGCTCCTTTCACAAGGACCAACATATTCCCATTTGGCAGCATTTTTTAACAGCAGCAACAACAAAATCAGCATTGGAATTTAACCTTCTGTGGAGGTTTTAGTTATTTCTCTCATTAGGTGAAAAATACAGGGAAAATGAGTGAGGGAAAGTACTGAGCTGTGATGCTAAGAGCTTTCATAGGATGCAGGATTGGGGAAATTTCCTAAAAGCTGATGAGGTAAGATCACTAAATCCAGTGTTTTCTGAGCATCAGTCAGCAGCAAGTAATGCCACGTGTAGTATATTTTTGCCTACACACTCTCATAAATGGTAAGTTTTCTTGGGCATCTTTGATTTATTTTTTATCATTTCTGGTGTCATGGTGTCCTTCATCTTGTTGGACAACAAATACCATGAAAAAGATTGCTGCTTCTTCCTCTTCTGCCCTTTCCCTTGGGGGGAACCCACAGGGAGAGAACCACCAGTGGGTAAATCCCCTTTTTTAGGTTTGTCACATCCTTTTTGCTGCAGTGGGGACTTCACCAGAGCCTGTCTTTAGTACTTGTTCTGGCTGAGCTCAGCAGTGACTGTTTTCAGCTGGAGACTTTGGAATTGTGGCTCTACAGAAAGAGGAGCAGAAAATCCAGGACAAACTGATCTCACCCAGTGATGAGGAGCTGTAGAACCAGGTTTAACTGCTTGCCTTTCACCTCCAGCAGGAAGGTTCCTTTAGAGCAGCAGGAACTTCTGCTCCAATGGATAAAGGTCTTCACTTCACAGTCTGTGTGGTTACAGCCGTGCTGCTCCTGAGGGAATCAAGCCAGGCAGGTGAGGAAAAGCATCCAGAAGTGTTGGCTGCACCCAAACCTGGTTTTGTTCTTCTTCAGAGCATTAATTCCTTCAGTTTTTATCTGCCAGTGCTTGCAGGATTTTGTCTTAATCTCAGAATTTGCTTTCAAGTGGGTTATTAAGAGATTCCCCAGGGCTCACCTTGTGGCTGTGGCTTTGTGAGTGCTTCCACCAAGTGTCTTTGATGTCCCCAAGTGTCTTTGCTGCTACAGTTGAAAACCAGATGACAGAGATGGGGGAAGATGAAAAAAGCCAAGGAGAAGGGTGGGTTTAGGAGTGGTTATTGTGGTTAAAGCTGCACTTCTGTGAGGTTTTGGTCCCTTGAGCTGCAGCAGCATGCGCTGAGGATGGGGAGAAAACTGAGGTGAGGTGGCCAGTCCTGACCAGTGCCAGGAGCCTTTTCGCCAGGAGTCCAGCAGGAGCCTCCCTTTGGAGGGCTGGGCAAGCTCAGAGCAGCAGGAGCAAAGAAAAAGCTGATTTTTTGCAGCCACAGTCACTTCCTGCAGCCGCCTACCTACGGGCAAGGGAGGGATGAGCCCTTCCCTTTCCTGTGCTGCTGCAGCCTCCCAGGAGGATCCCAGGAGGATTCCCAGGACCAAGCCTTGATGCTGGGAAGTGTCCCTGCCATGACCTGGGGTTGGTTCTGCAGCCCCCTCGCCCCTGGGCCTTTCAGCAGGGCTCACAAAGGGGCTTTGAGCTGGGAGCTGGAGCCCTCGGGAGGCTCTGCTGGCTTCCAAGGAACCCCACAGGCCCTCAGAAAGGGGCCTCCAAAAGCTGCTGCTGGCTTTAAAGGGTTTCTAAAGGGAGACAAGAGAACTCCTTTGTGGAGATTTCCAGCCCCCATGGAGAACTGTAGTGGAGAGGGAAAAAACAGGTTTTGTTTTACAATAATGTGGAGTTCAGCACAAGGCCAGAAAATGCAACACCAAAGAAGGAAAAATCAATACATAATGAATGAATATGCTGTTATATTTAGAGAAAAACCTCACAGCTTTTGCTTGAAAGAGTGAAAACACCCTGCATTTTTTGGTTTATCTTGAGGGATTTTTTGGCTTTTGTGCCGTGAATTCTCTGAGTCCAATGAGCAGATTCTAGAAAAATCATCCCGGGCAATTAATGAGCAATATATTGACAAAATGGTGGTTTTAATTCTGCATCTCAGATTCAGAACCTGCCAGCAGCAGGGGAAAGGAAGAGTAAGAAATAAGTGTCTGGGCAGTGGGTGGTGAGGAACTTTTGGCTTCTCCTCAGGAGGAAATGGGGCTTGGCAGGAGTGGGGGCAAGGCTGGGCTGTGTGAGGAAGCCAAGAGCTGGTGCTGCCCCTCCTCAGGGATCGATGGGTGTGCAGGATCCATCCCTCAGAGGGTGAGGGACACTAAGTGACATCATTAAGTGACATTAGAACCTCCTGCAGCCCCAGTCCGTGCCTGTCTCTGCCTTCTTTTGTGCCCTGGGGGAGGAAACAAAGGGAGTTTGGGAGCTGAGGGTGATCGTTCTATTTCAGTGCACTGTGAAATGAGGAGCTGTAAATACAAGCCCCACACAAATCTGATTTTGTTGTATTTTTCCAGGAGCTGGGAGGAATGATGATGCTGTGAGTAAGGTATGTTTGAGTTCATTAGTGCAGAGCTACTAATGAAGGAGTAGGGCAGATGATCTCACATTTAATTCGGAAATAGTGGTCAGAGCATACAAAGATTTTAGTCTTTGAAGAATTATTATTTTAAGTACACTGTTCATGGCTGGCTGTGTCTCTGTGCTGTTTTCCTTTGATTGTTTTGGTTTTGTTTCTTTTTTGACTGAATTTTTTGTCCAGAGCTCAAAATTCAGTCATGCCCCAGGGAAGAACCTGCCAGTGCCCCATCTGCATGGCTGGTAGAGTTGAGGAACTTGTGATCACAGCTTCCAAGAAAAAGCTCACCCCTCAAACCCTTCCACTGCACAGAGAGAATTAAAACAAGATCATTTGGCTCCTGGCAGGACTGAGGTTTCTTTTGCACATTTTGTACTGCATATATACATATATATATTTATATATTCACACACATATACACACATCTCTCCCTGTCTAGAAAAATCACCCTGTAATTTTACAATAAGCAGATACATTTAAGACCAACAAACCTCACAGAATTTGACACTTCACTAGAAAAACCTTAAATTGCCCTGAAGTGGCTTTGATGAGGAATCCTCTGGAGCTGGGTGACTGTAAAATGTATCTTTAACACAGAAGTGAATCCACGTTTTCCTCTCCTCCTCCTCCTCCCCCTCTCAGGTTTCCAACTGTTCTGTGTCTCCTGGAACTGCTCTCTAATGAGACCTTAATTGGCTGCTAATTCTTTTGTCTGCAGCACGAATTGGTCTCCTGGGAAGGCTGCACACACCATCTGAAGATGTGCGGCAACATTTGCAGTGATTTTTGTTTGCACCGGGCAATGAAGTGAAACGCTGTGATTTATTAATTAGTTAGGAAACGGCAGCATCACTGCAGCTCGCGGGGCAGGTTTAGGGCTGGTTTAACTCAGGCACACCCCAAGGTAAGGCCCGGCCTGCTGGGGCCATGCCTGGGACTTTGAAATCCGACTGCTCCTCACTTTCTGGTTTGCAGGGCGCAGACTCACGGGGAGCAGGCGAGGGTCTCCCAACCCTGACAGTCACAACGATCCTGGTAAGGGGCCGGGGCAGGAACGGCTGGAACTGCGCTTTGCCTTCTGCGTCCCGCCCGCTGATGTGCAGGGGTGTTCTGCACTGGCTTTGGCTGGGATGTCCCGGCTCCTCGCAGTGTTCTGGGGGCTGGCTCAGGGGTCTGGAGGTGCCAGCTGTCTGCAGTGGGCACAGGGAGGATTTGGGGGCTGTCACTGGGGGCACGGGGCTGTGTCAGTGCTCTGGGCAGGCAGCCAGGCCTCTCTGCTGAGCTACACCTGAGGGGCTCGGTTCCCTGAATGTTGTTTCTGCCCTGAGGTAGGAACAATGTAAAGGTCACACAGGGACAAAACCAGGTGATAAAATCCCCCAAATGCATCACCAGGGGCTCCAGACAAGCAGGACTTTCAGGAGAAGCTGCAGCAGTGAATTTTCTGATCCTGATGTCAGGCCCTGCTCAGCCTGTGCCCCTCACCTGAGGCTTTGATGGGCCAAAATGAAAATATTTGGCTTTTAGGCTGAGATTTTCACTTATTCCTGTGGTACCTGTGACCTGCAGGATGCAGCTGCCCTGGTGGTGTTCCATGTCTCCAGGGAATATCTTCCCAGTCTGGAGACGTCCCTGCATTAACGTGGAGAGGAACAACGGGGAGGGTTTGCCAAGGCCGGGTTTAACTCCCCTGGGTGTCCCTGCCCTGTGGGAGCTCAGCCGTGTGTGTGTCCCTCCCTGCCAGGAGGATCCCTACGTGATGGTGCGGGGAGCAGAGCTGGAGGGGTACTGCATGGAGCTGCTGGGGGCCCTGGCGGGGATGCTGCGCTTCCAGTACCGCGTCAGGGTGGTGGCGGACGGCCAGTACGGAGCCGTGGCCGCCGGCGGCAACTGGACCGGCATGATCGGCGAGATCCTCAGAAGGGTGAGGCCCAGTCTGTGTTCCTGACCCTCTCTGCAGGGACAGCACAGCAGGAGCAGCTCTTGGGCCTCCTTAGGATCTGCTCAGGCACTGAGGAACTCGAGTTCTCCTGCCTGGAGTGTAGAATGGATGAGCTGCAGGACTTGGAGCTGGGTTTGGCCCACAGAGGTGGAAATACAAGGACACAGCAGCCACAGCAGGAAACCCCCGTTACAGCCAGGCGCTCCCACGGCAGCACTTGTGTGTCTCTGCAGTGTTTCTCAGTAGCTGTGAGACTGTGCAGACACCTTGGCAAAGCCTTACCCTGAGCTTAACCCCTGGGTGAGGCTCATTTCATTCAGAATGGCAATGCCCAGCCTCTTCAAGAGGGGCTTGAATGCACATTTCAGCCCATCAGGTGCACTCCCTGTGGCTGATGTTCTGTCATCTGTGGGGAACACTTCAATTAAAGCTCTTTGCCCCTCTGAGCTCAGTCTGTGCCCAGCTCTTAGCCAGAGTCAGACAGGAACAGCCTGGGTGAGCAAACCCAGCCTAGCTCCTGCTGCAGAAGGAAACCAGAAGCCCCAGATACCAACCAGCACCTCACTGTGGATGATTCCATGGGGTGGAATTCCATTCCAATGATTTCCATGGGAAACCTGTCCTGTTCCTTGGGGCTCACATCCCAAGGCTGTTGACTTGGAGAAGTGATGCCATTTCAGCACCTGCCCACTCAGCCAGGGAAGCACCTGCTTGAGGGGCAGAAATGCTTGAGGGACAGAAATGTTCCCTGGGCTGGGTGGCTGATTGGTTTTTATCTCCTTGGCAGGAAGCTGACATTGCAGTGGCTCCACTAACCGTCACCTCAGCCAGGGAGGAGGTGGTGTCCTTCACCACACCCTTCCTGCAGACTGGGATTGGGATCCTGCTCCGCAAGGACACGGCCTCCCAGGACATGTCTTTCTTCCACTTCCTGTCTCCTTTCAGCAAGGAGACCTGGACAGCCCTTTTATTTGCTTACCTGCTCACGTGCTTCTGCCTCTTTCTTGTCGCCAGGTACAAATGTGTTTGTGTCACAGATTGTGTTCAAGTCAGTGGCTTTCTCACCTATGAAGAGATTAGAAAGTCCCAGGGAGCCTTTTGCTTTGAGGAACCTCCTGTACAGCTCTATTACAATGGCTAAGAAACCTTAAATCCTGTCAGATTAAGCCAGCATTATGAGTGGGATCTCCCCATGAGGAACACCAGATCTCTTGATGGGGATTATTTTTATTTCTTCCCTCTGAATGTCTGGTTTTATCCTGTCATTTTCCCACAGACTGAGCCCCTGTGAATGGAATGAACCAAAGAATGAAGAGAACCACTTCACCTTCCTGAACAGCCTCTGGTTTGGAGCAGGAGCACTGGCCCTGCAAGGTGAGCTGGGAGGATGCACCAGAGCAGCTCTGGGAGCAGTGGGGTTTTTAAGATGGTGCACCCAGCTCCTTCTGTGACACTGGGGTGAGAAGGTGTCTTGGTAGGGACCCTTGGGGCACCAAACCAGTCTGGGGAGGTTTGATTACAGACCTGCTGGGGTTGTACAGGTGATTGACTCTGGCTGGGGAACATTTTCTGCTCTGGGTAACCATTGCTCTGGGCAATGCCCAGCTGAGCATGGCCTGGCTGCTTTGTACAGAGGAGTTGTTTGTGCAGCTTTGGGCCACTCCTGCTGCTCCAGCCCTGCACTGCAGCATTGCTGCTGCTCAGACCAGCACAGTGGGGCCCTCCAGGCTCAGGCTCTGCAGAGCTGCAGGGCAGGCTCTGCAGTTTGTCTTTATTTAAAGGGAAGTCCGGAACTCAGGCTGGTGGATCTGCAGTTCTTGGAGTGTCTCTGGCCCCACGTCCCCTGTCCCCTCCCGTGTGATTTACGGTGATTTCTTGGCTCCCTGTGGTGCAGGTGCCACCCCCCGGCCCCAGGCACTCTCAGTGAGGGTCATCGCCGTGGTCTGGTGGCTCTTCACCCTGGCCCTGCTGGCCGCCTACATCGCCAACTTCACGGCCCTGCTGAGCTCCGGCAGCGAGCAGCTCCCCATCCAGACCTTCGAGGACCTGGTCAAGCAAAGGAACCTGGAGTTTGGGACACTGGAGGGCTCCTCGACCTTCTACTACTTCAAGGTGCAGAGAATCTCGTTGTGCCCACACACAGGGACTGTAGGACTGCTGAGCTGGGGCTGAGTCACACAGCACAGGCCTTACAACCCCTGAAACACCCTCATCACTGTTGACTCTCTGTTTTCCTGGAATACTTCAAATAATTCGATTATTGTTCTGTTCAGCCCTTCCTCCACCTCTTCTCCCAGGAAAGCAGGCACAGAACTCCTATTTTTATTCTGTATTCTCCTTTAAAAATCTCTCTACTCTTCAGGGGCTGCCCTTGTGTACCTTGCACAGCAGGTGCCATTTATGACACCTGTACCCCTGTGTGATGCTTGTCCCCAGTGCTGGGGACAATCTGAGCTGGCAGGGGTTCACACATGGTTTAAGTGCTCTTTTTCTCCAAACTGTTTTACAGCCCTTGTACATACGGGCAGATTTTTATTTTTTTGATGGCTGTCTCACACTTGAGTTTGACCCTTGGATTTTTGGGCTGCAGAACTCCAAGAACCCCATCCACCAGATGATCTATGAGTACATGGAGAAGAGGCGGGAGCACGTTCTGGTCAAGACCTACCAGGAGGCCGTGCAGCGTGTGATGGACTCCAACTACGCCTTCATCGGCGAGTCCATCTCGCAGGACCTGGCGGCCGCGCGCCACTGCAACCTCATCAGGGCCCCCGAGGTCATCGGGGCCCGCGGCTTCGGCATCGCCACCACCCAGGGTGAGTCCCCGTGCCCCCTGCGCCCCACTCCTCCCCGGGATGGCAGGGGCTGCAGGAGCAGGGACAGCCACGGGCCAGAGCCAACACTGCTGTCGAGGGTGACCAGACTGAGAACGCTGCAGGGCAGGGTCACTGTTCTCTGGGGAATTAACACTGGCACTCACTGGCTCTCACTTTGAACTCTAATCCACAAATATTCCATCTCCCAGGGTGTCCTTGGCCCCAGGAACGCAGATCCCCTAACGCAATGAGCAGGGGACAGTGTGCTCGTGTTCTTCCCAAAGCACCTTCGCTCTGCCCTTATCCCACCGGTGTTACCACCCCTCTGTGGCCAGGGCAGGATCGTTGTTAGCCAGGAAAAGCCTTTGGCAGGCGGGGCTGTGTTCACTGACACCTCTGCCCCCGCGCCCATTAACAGTGTTTAACTAAACTATGGCTGGGAGCTCTCCCATCCTCCTCTCTCTCCCCCTCCCGCTGCCCAGCGTCCCCCTGGACCAAGCCTCTGTCCATCGCCGTGCTCAAGCTGCGCGAGTCGGGCGACCTGGACTACCTGCGCAACAAGTGGTGGGAGAGCAGCTGCCTGCGCCGGAGCCGGGAGCGCTGGGGGCCCCTGGAGCCGCCGGCGCTGGGGGGGCTCTTCCTCACGCTGGGCATCGGCCTCGCCCTCGGCATCCTCGCCGCCCTGGCCGAGCTCTCCAGCAGCAGCCGCCGCGCGGCCGCGCACGCCAAGGTGAGCCCTGGCTCCTGCACCGAGCCCCATCCTGCCCCCCCCGTGTCCTTCCTTCCACCAAGGGGGGCCCTGGCTCCTGATTTATTCCTGTCCTGCCCCCCCGTGTCCTTCCTTCCACCAAGGGGGGCCCTGGCTCCTGATTTATTCCTGTCCTGCCCCCCCGTGTCCTTCCTTCCACCAAGGGGGGCCCTGGCTCCTGATTTAATCCTGTCCTGCCTCCCCGTGTCCCTCCTGCACCAGCCAGGCCCCAGCATTTCCACCCTGACCTGGGTTTTCTAAGGAAAGCTGTGCAGTGGGGCAGGGGTGAGGGGAGACTGTGCAGTTATTCCTTAAAGTGCCAAAATTTCACAGCTTGGGCTGTGGAGCTTGTAGCCTTAACAGCATAAATATAAACCCCTAACACTCCTTCCCCCACACCCCCAATAAAAAAATTAAGTAACATTCCCTGAAATCCCAAGGCAGCCAAACTGCATTCCACTACCCTGGGCGTTAGAGAGGACAGTAAATGATCCATAACAAGTTTATTCCCAATGGTGGTGGCTGTTCTTTAGTCATTAGACAAGGAAAACACACACACAGTGGAACTGCACCAGTGTCCATGTGCCCCTTGGTGCTCCTGCTCTCCAGTCCTCCCAATGTGCCCGTGGAGATGGATCCACACAACAACCCACCCACAGCCTTCTCTCCCCCTTTCTCTTTCAGAAATCTTGTTGCTCTGTTTTCACAGAAGAAATCTGCACTCGTTTACGCATAAAAGGAACCGCCAGACAAAGCCAGGAGACATCAGGGAAGGCAAATGCTTGAGGATTTTTTGCTGCAGGAATGGGCCTGTGTTAGGGTTGTACCACGTCCTAGGAGCTGTACCAGAGTAGGAAGATGTTTTTCTGCTAGTCTAGAGTGTTAGTTTGCTAATTACACACACACAGAGCACTTCTGGAGTGCTGGTGGAGCTGCAGACACAAATCAAGTGGCTTGGAAGAATTTAAATTGATAAGGGGTAAGAGTGGAACTGTGACAAATTGGTAACTGGAGCTGAGCTGGCCAGGATGGTGGATCCATGTTTAGGTTTGAAGTTCACCCTGTAAGTCCATGAAGGCTTGTAGGAGGAAGTGACTGGGGACAGGTTAATGTGAAGCCTCTGCTACTAATTCCTGTGTGAGGAACAGTCGTGGAACATTAAAGCTCTTGTCTGTCTGCTGTAATCAGGAACAGCAGCTTAAGCATTGCAGCTATAAATAGCCTCACCCTGCCCTGCCTGAGCAGGAGATGCTGGTCCCTGGGAAGGTAATTCCTGAATCAGAACTGACAGTGCTGCTGTGTAACCCCAAACAGGCCCTCCCTGCACCCCAAACCTCACAAAGGCAGCCCCTGCCACCAAGGAACCACTGGAGCTAAGAAATGCCAGGCAGGGCTTGTCCTTTGTCCCTTCCCACCACAGGACAGGGGCCACTGTTGGGTGACAGAGAATGTTTTGTTCTCGTTGCCCAGGAGTTGAGGATTGACAGTGGAAATCCAGCAGTAGCAGAGCAGGGAAGGAGTGTAGGGATGAGTCAAACACAGCACATCTCTCCTGCAAGGGGAGATGTGAGGGAGTTTTGCATCACTCCCCTGCTCTCAAAGAATGCTGAAGTTCAGGGGAGCAGTTTTCTCAGCTGCATGTTAAACACTTTCCTCATTAAGCTGTTTTCCCTTTCAGAGCTGGAATGACTGAGGCATGTAAGTGTTAGGGCAAATTGGTGGTGAAATCACTCCATTTATGAACTGCACAGCTGAAGGAGGGAAAAAGCAAATTGGGTTCCTTGGGCATGGCTGTAATTGCACTGCAGGAACAAAGACACCAATCCTTGTCAATCCCAGCAAGGAGAACTGAAGGCAACAGAAACCAAGGGGGCTCAGGCTGGGAAGTTGAGGGTGATCCTGACTGCAGCACTGCACCTCCCTGTGAGAGGAACTTGGTGAGACTCAGCTTCCAGCTGCTGTGAAGGAATTGAGTGCAGCTGCAGGACTCCCTCCCTTGTCCCTCCTGCTAATGGGAACAAACAAGAGGTTAGGAATTCCAGGTGTTGGGAAAGCAGGGCTGGTCCTTAACTCAGACTGCAACAGCCCTGGCTCAGCCACAGCCTGAGCAACATTTGTGGGGTGAGAAGGTGGATCAGCCCTTCCACCAAGTGAGCTGCACGGAGCAGGAGGGATTTAGGTAAGTCTAAAAGCTGAAAATGCAACATCAGAAAATGCAACGTCAGGTTCACTTAGCACTTAAAAACTATTTGGTACGTGCTGTGTCACTGCTGGCAGAGTAGGCAGAGATGTATAAAAAAGGTTTCATTGACATTTAAATATATTTCTATATGAATGTCTCACAGAACAAAAAAATAAAGTCTTTTCATCACAAATACTGCAGCATTAAAATAAACACTTACCAAAATAAACAATGAGTGATATACATATATATATTTGAGTGTGTAGACTATAGAGTGAATCATATTGTCGCTTTTTAAGTCACAAAAGCACAATATAAATACGGAATTTCCTGTGAACTCTTGTCCCTGTTGTAATAAAAATACATTCTTTACAGTTAAAGTAAAACTAGTGCAAGTCCATCGGCCGTGCCAGCTCCATCATTTACAGGGCACTTCGTACTTGAAGATGACGCTGAAGATTTTGCCCCCGAGGCGGTCGGCGAGCCACGAGTTCTTGATGACGGCCAGCTTGAGGCTCTCACACCTGAGCACGGCGTAGTAGTTGGTGTGGATGGCCCTGCCCATGCCCTCGATGACCACCAGGTCCGTCTGCCGCTCCCGCACCAGCACGGCCAGGCCCTGGTCCAGGCGGCTGCAACACAGCGCGGTCAGAGCGGCCACACCGTGGCCACCCCTCGGCCACACCCTGGCTCCACCTGCAGCCACACTGCGGCCACGCCTGCACCTCTACCTGCAGCCACACCTGCACCTCTACCTGCACCTCTACCTGCAGCCACACCTGCCCCTCTACCTGCACCTCTACCTGCAGCCACGCCCGCAGCTGCACCGCAGAGCTGCCAGCTGGGATCCTGCATGGAGTTATGGTGCCCACAAACAGCGGCACCTGAAAGCCAAGGGGATGGACTGAAATGTTGTTTAAATGCATCCAGCTTGGGATTTTGACACGGGTAAGTTCTGTCTCCAATAGAGGAACTGATGAGAAGGAAATAGATCCTGCAGGTGGCCAAAACCCCCCGGGACAGAAGCATCATTCCACCTTGTTTAACCTGACATCAGCCATAACCTGACCTGCTCCTGACCCAGCTGTGTCCTGAGCACAGACACCGTAAGAAAGGGCCAAAAGCTGTAAGGCCTGAGCAGTGTCACAGGTCTGTAAATCCACACTAAGCACCTCCTAATGGGTGTGCAGAAGTGATTCCCAGTGGGAAGGGCGGCTGGGATGCCCCACAGCCAAACCTTTGACCATCCTGCAGCTGAGGGACACAAACCACACAGTGGCACTTTGCCCACGTACCTCAGATCCAGGCATGGAGAACTGGAACCCGTCTGAACCAACAGCAGCTTCTCATCCCTCAGTGCAGAGCTGTTTAAAAAGACAAAAATATTAAACAGCTGCTTCAGCAGGGCCTTGCACATCTGGGAATAAACCAGAGAAGCAGGAATATCAAAGCCTCTTTTGCAAAGGCTTCCTTTGCAGCAGGGACTTCACCAGGAAACACAATGTTTCCTTGAGCATCCTCTCCTGGGGACACTCTGTGTGTGACATACACGGATTTGCCTCTATTAACATAGAAAATTCCTGGTAGAGCAGCTGAAGTGCTTGTCAGGGAAGACAACAACAAACAGAGCTGTGAGTGAGCCAGAAAGACCCAATTTCTAAATATTTCACTTTAATGAAAGCAAAAGCTCTTCCTTGTGCTGAGGCTGCAGGTCACAGATGAACAGTGAAATGCAAGCCCAGGCTGTGCCCAGGATCTGCTTTCCCCAGAGAGGTGACAGAGGTGGTGCTTACTGGATCACGGGGTCCATGGCCGCGATGCGCTCGGTCACGATCAGGGACTCGCTGTAGGTGACGTCGTTGAGGGCAGGGCCAGAGTTACAGGCCAAAATCACCTGGGGGGAAAGTGCCAGGAGAGGTCACACAGTCAGGCTCTGGCATTCCAGGTGCTTGGATTCTTCCCAGTTTGGCAGAGAAGTGTCCTGCTGGTGGGCAGTGACACCTTCCAGCAGTTACCAAAACTCCACAGGAATTCGCAGGGAAAACCACTCACCTCTGTCCCTCTAGAAAGGAGCTCTCGGACAAAAGGAAAGACTCCTAAAATTATGTCTATCCCACTGTTATCTGCGAAAATTAAGGCACATTTATGAGGGGGACCCTCCTGCAAGAGAAAACCAATGCATTCAGGATGGAGCACCACTCACCTCAGGGAAGTTTGTTATTCACAGCTACTGCTCCAAACCCCCCCATTTTATACCCTCAAACCCTTGAGCCTTTGGGTCTGGACTGCAGCAAGCTCCCAGCACACACCAGTGGCAAAGAGGAGGAATGGGGCTCCCTGATGGTGTCTTTGCACAGGGGTTTAAAACAGCCTCGAGTTCCTGTGCTGTGTTTGAGACAGGGCTCTCAAACTCCAGCAATAAAACCTCCACCTGCCAACTCAAGCCAGGCCTAACTCCAGAGTCAGGCTGTGATCCTGAACGTGCTGGATCCCACCTGGACCTACCTTGGAGGGTGTTTTAAGCCAGCCTGGTGCTGGCTGAACAGGATTCCCTTCTGCCAGGAAAGGGCAGGATGGACTGTGGGGGCAGTGACATCCTAAAATGAAAAGATAGTGCCTACTCTCCATTAACCTCTTCATTTGTTCTCAGCCTGGTGTTATGAAACTTAGTTTACTCCAGTTCATGTCAGCAGAAGAACTGAAAAATGCTTAATTCCTAATAAAAACTGACAGGACAGTGCCTGTAGTTCCCTAATTATCCCTGTTTCACAAGATTAGCTGGTGCTTTGTTTTAGGATGGAGCATGTAATGATTTGCTATAGTCTGCTCATCCCCAACCTTTAGGCTGCCATTTCCAACAGAGAGATTTACACAAAGACACAAAAGCTTTTTAATTAATCTTAATTAAATGGTAAACGAGATCACATGGGGAAAAAAAAAAAGCTTTGCTAATTGATAAGTTCATTACTTCCAGTAAGCTCCTACATTAATGCCAGTTTTAGGTTGGCTACTCAGGGGGAGGAACAACTCAAACACTACATTTAGCCACAGGTTTTTAAATTCAGGGATCAGGGTGTATGGAAATAAGAGCCCTGATAAGGAGGAGAGGCTCTGGAGCAGCTCTGAGAGCAGCTGGGCTCCAGTGGGAACTCAGGGAAGCAGCTTGGGAAGTAACCATGCTTTAGACTAATTCCTTTCCTCCTTTCTTATTGGGCTGCCTGAACAGAGTTCTGTTCAAACCCCACGATTACCAAGGTGGTTTGATGATTTAGGTGTTTAATTAGTGGCTTTGGGGTCACCCAGGGTCGTACCTTCAGTCGCTCCAGCCACTGGCTGTAGGAATCTTCCAACCAGGGACGTTCTGTGGCACAGACAGAGCAGTGTCAGCATTTCTTATCAGCAGCCACTAACTCTTATCAGCAGTCATTCTGCACATGGTACAAGCAGGAGGCAAAGGCTGCACTCACTGAAGCACTGAAGCATTTGAGCTCAGGTTTAGAATGTTAAATGTGTAGGTTCACAGAGTTCCTGAGCTCTGTGCTATGGGAAAGGCTCCATGAGAGTAGGCCTGAAGTGGAATTTTCACCCTAAAGCTCTGGGGTGGTGTGAGTTGGGTGCTGGATCCCTCAGGACACTGTTCCCTGGCAGGGACACAACAGTGAGTGACCATCTCTGTGTTTAAGGACAGAGTCTGCAGGTTTAATTCCTTTGGAGCATCACCCAAACTCTGGGTCTGCATTTAGATAACCCTAATAATCCAATGATTCCTGGTCATCTGGGTACCAGATAACAACCCCCACAAACATTCCCACTCCATCCCCTCATTAACATCCAGCTCCAACCACCAGCACGGATCTCCCCTTACCTTGGAGCTTTGACTTGGCTTCCTCAAACCCAAACTGTGGCTCAGACTCCAGAACACTGGAAGAGGAGAGAAACAAAGGGCACACAGCTCAACACCTCCATCTCACATCAGTGGAATTCAAACATTTCCTTAGTGCCCAGCAGTTTTACTGCACTGCTTATATTGGGAATGTCTGTGGGTCCCAGGACTGGGAAATGTATTTTGTGCTCATGTTAAAAACAAAAGGCTTATCAGGACATTAAATCAGAGTTCTGATGCTAAAAGGAAACAGCCTCAGCAATGTACAGATGTTTGCAGGCAGTAGGCTACAGGCAAAAAAGACATTTTTGGGTCTGCAAACCACCATGAAATGTAATGACTTAAACCAGCTGCAGGGTGTAACAGTGCTGAACAAAGGCTGATGGGGAGATTGAGGAACTTTACTTTTTAGAAAAAAAACCACCACTGGACATTGTGTAGCTTAAAGGGTGCTGTTAAAGGATGTAACACCTACTCTGAGACTGCCTTTGCTCCCCAGTCAAAGACATTGCCTGCCAGAAGTCCTTTCACCAGTGCAAACTGCCTCTCCTCCCAGTCCAGAGAATCCAGGGACTCGATCACACTCTGGAAACACTTTAAGGCTATTCCATTTTCTTTCTGCTTTACCTGTAAGACAGACAGGAAACATTGGATTTACAGACCAACATTTCTCACCCAGCCTCGGCTGCCTGAGTCCCAAGGCCACGTTCAAGCATCTCCTCTGTGTTCATGGCCTCTCATGGACCAACCAATCACTGCTGTCAGTGTGCTCAGGACCAAGGAAAAACTTTCCTGGATTCTCACAAAAAGTGTCATGAGTGCCAGGATATGATCTATACCCCAAGAATTACTTTTCTTAGCAAGTTAGAGGTGCAATAGATCTTGAGCAGATTGGGAAATGGATCTTGAGCAAGGTGGGGAATGGGAGAGTGGACACACAAAAACCTTGTAGCAGTAACATGATGCATCAACCCCAGGAAACCACTACCAGCAGTCCCACAAAATCTGAAGGATGCTTTTTCTTTTGGTTTTTTTTTTGCATCATCCCAAATTCTCAGCAGCTCTCAGTTTTTTCTCTTCTCTGTCTCCAGTGAGATCAGTGTTACAGGGTGAGTTGTCTTAGAAAAGTTAAAATTATTCTGGGTACCAGAATCTTGTCTTGGCAGTAAACTTGTCTGAATTACAAGAAGCAAACATAAGCAAAAGCCACCTCAAATGTGTTTAGCCCTTTCTCAGAGTGAAGGTACCACGTGACAGTGCAGCAGGGAGAGCTTTCTCTGTAATTTGCAGAAATATGTCAACAGTCAGGAAAAGAGTCTTGGATCAGCCACTAGCACTGCTGTTATTTATAAGGCACACAAACAAGCAGTGAGGAATGGACATACAGGAAGTTGTTTTTTGAGAAATACAGACTCAAATGTCCTCTCCCCAATCATTTCATGTCACAGAACACAGAGAGAAAACAGCTGCACAGTGGCAGTGAATGTTTTTAAGAGCAGGAGGTTGTGCATTGTGTCCACTCCAACCCAGTGCTGAGAGTCTCACAAGTGACAAAAGCAGCCACAGAGGAGTGACTTACAGCAGTGTCTGCTGACAGCCTGGTGACAGGGTCTGGTGACAGCCAGCACACACTGCTCAGCAGCAGGGCTGGCACCAACACTGGCTCCTCAGGGCTGTCAGGCAACTGAAGCTGGTGATATTTTTGGTTATCATTACCCTCACCAGGAGCCTGTTTGGGTGAAGGGATTTATGTCCCATTCCCCAGTGCTGCTTCTCCTCCCCCAGCTGCTCACAACCAGTGCAGGAACTGGTTCCTGATCCCTCCCCTCTGAGCCATCCACCACTTGTACAGTTTCAGAGTACTGGAGAAGTGCCTTGAACTCACCTTGGAATAGGGATCTGGAAAACTGAACTCGTTCAAACAGTGTTCCCTTGTGTCCAAGAGACTTCTGACTGTTAAGGTACCATATGCACTTTAAAAAGGGAGAAGGGGGAAAAAACAAATCAATTACTTCAAACAGAAAAAGTCTTTTTTCCCCCGTTTCCTCTGTAAGTCACAGCCCCTCACACGAGCACTGAGGCTGAAAGTCACAGGTGCTAAACCCTGGCTCTACAATAAGATTACTGAATCTACAATAAGAATCTACAATTAAGATTATTTATTGTAGATTCAATAATCTTAAATCTACAATAACATTATTGAAATACAGGGAGGGAGAATGTTCAGAATTAACTTGCTGCTATTTTCTAACCACATACAAATTTTTAATAACAAGTTTTCTGCCAAGATAGAATTTCTCTGCTCAACTCCAACACATGAAATCCAAAATCTCTGTGCAGAGGAACTGATGTTTGGCACAGAAACTTGCCTGAGCCTTCAGCCTGCTTGGCTTTGTTTGCTCTGCTTCACAACCTGGTAAGCTTTTGGTGGGCTTTCACTGCTCAACAGAAGCAGCAAGTGATGCAAAAGGGAAAATAAAACCACTCACAAGGGCTGCTGCCTGAGTGTCTGGAGCTTATTCCAGTATTTCTGCCGGAATTTCTCAGCTCTCTCCTGGGCATCCACAGAGTCTGGCTGACTGGCTGCAGCTCGCTTTGCCACCTGGCAGAGAGAAGAGGCAATGCAGGAGTTACCAAACTCTTCCTCCCTGTAACTGATGTGAAGTTCAGTCTGAGCAATGACCCCTCCATCTGCCTCCCTGTTCTGAGCCTGCAGCCTGGCTGCCTCCTCCCACACAGGGCCTCCCAGCCTCCCTTCGTTCCAAACAGTAAACAGCAATTTTAATGTCTCTTTTCATCCCAGAAGATTTAAAGTTTGTTTTCCAGACCGTACTGTCAGAAATTAAGCACCAGTTCTAATTACTTAGAGCAGGGGAAAAAAACAACAATGCACATCCACTAAAGGAGAAACAGGCAGAAATTTAATGGTGCACATTGACCTCTTGTGTTCTCTTTTTGTTTACTCCAGTGAACTGCCTGAATCAGCTTCAGTGCAGAAAAAGTAACTTGTGTCTGGTTCAGTTGTGCTCTTCCCATGGAAAAGTGTCTGTGAGGCAGCAGGACTGCTCCCAGAGGAGGAACAACCCAAGGATCTCTGGCCTTTGGTTGTGTAACTGTCCTGCTTGCAGCTCTGTACAGAGAGCTCCAAGTGCCATCAAAGACAGAAAATCCTTTGAAAACACCTTTCAGAAGCTGAAAAAAAAGCACCACAGAAGAACATTTCTGCCTTTGAAGGGGCCAAGCCCTTCCTTAAGAGACTGGGACAATGTCAGGTGCCTCTGTTACAGGGAAAGAGGGGCTGCACTTCCTGAGGGGTGACACAGCAGGAATATTTTACAGGACAAACATGCTGCTTTACAGAAGATTTGTTTCCTAAATACCTGTGTCACTCACACAGGACTGTTTAGGGACACTTACCCCATCCAGTGCCTCTTCAAAGCAGGTGAGCCAGTATTTTCTGGCCATGGCATCATCTGTGAGGTCAACAGTGTCTGGGATATAGGTGGAGGGGTCTTTCAGCAGGGGCAGGTTAACAAGTGGTCTCTCCAATCTGTCCATTTCCAGCATGTCAAACTAGGGAGAAAGGAAGGAGATGGATTAGAACTCACTCAGAAATTAATTCACAATGAATTAAATTAGCACAAGGGCTGCAGAAGTCCAGCCACAGTTAAGACTGACAGATTTGCACACAATTATAGGTCATCATAAATAATCCCTCTGGATTATTTTATCCATGCCCACCCTACAGACAGAAAGTATCCAGTGTGAAAATAATCCACTGTGGAATCAGAATTGCTGTACTGTCAGCGACTTTAAGAGATGACTGAGCTTGTGCTCTTCTGTCCAATCTTGTATTTGTCTTCTCACAGGAAGCAAATTAACACTGCTTAAAGATGGTGGAACATGAAATTCCAAACTCTGAGGTATTTCAGCTGCAGTAAAATCCAGCTGCTCCAGAGAAAGGGTAAGAGACTTTGGTGAAGGAGAATAAGACAAAGTAGCAGCCAGTCTGTTTTATGAAACATTCCATCCAACACCACACAGGACACGAGACAACACCACACCACACCAGACTGGTCACTTCTCTGGGAAGCAGGAGCCCCAGGGGCAAGAAGCAACCAGCTGGGGAGTAATCACCTATGTCCAGGTCAGCACTGCTAAGAGAACACACACAGGTCTAGAAAAGACAGCACATACTGTACCACTCCGTGTTCTCTGCATGGGGTAAACATCAGGGGATGTGCTCATAAGCCCAGAACTCCCAGCATAATTCTCTCCCCAGCTGTACTGGTTTGGATCTAGAAAAGAGAAAGACACAGACACACATAATCTGAAAATAAAACTGAGAATACTCCTGTTGAGTGAGTCTAGAGCCAGCATCCCTCTGAGCAGCTGCTGCACTACACAAGCCAGCTCCCCTTGTCTTTAAAAGCAAACAGAATTGTTCCCTCTAACCCCCAAAAGAGATGTTTCAACCACTCAGTGAATTACCTGCTCCAAAGAGCTTCACCCTGAATGAGACAAGAGACAATTTCAGTTCTAAAATCATTCTTTTTAACCCCATTTCCTTGTCATTAATCAGCATGCCTCCAAAGCACTATCACTGAGCATTTCTTATTTCTAAATCTAGATCCATTAATAACAAAATAGTATTACAGAACTCTCAAAGCACAGTGTAAGCTTCAGAGAAACACAAGTTATTTCTAGATTTGCTTTGTTTGAGAAAGTTTAATGAGCTCAGATGTACAGTACATGCTGCAGAAGCAATGTCTTTAATTCCTCAGTAGCTGGTTCCTTGCCCATCTCTACCAAATGGGCAGGAAAAGAATTCCACATCCATTTTTTGGAGGTGTATTTGATACTTACTGAGCCAAGTACCATTAGCAGCCTGTGGCTGTGCCACTGTAACCAACGTACTGCCTGGCTTGCCAGTACACCAACAGGGGAAAAGGAAAACTAAATAGGCAGAATTCCACCAAAGCACCCTGGATCCAAGGGATCTGGACAGAAGGGTCTCCTCTGTGAGGCTTTTCACTCTCAAGCAAACACAGTTTGGAGATGCTGGTCTTCCTCAGTACATTAAAGGAATTCAGAAGTGGCCTCTTAAAGAGGGGGAAGTTCTCCAAACCCACATTTCCCCTGGATTTAGAGCTGTGACTGCTCTTTGCAGAAATGCAGAGAAGAGAAAAGCCCAGTCCTGCTGCCTTCTCAAAGGTGAGCAGGAAATCCAGTGAGAAATTAAGATGTCCCTGCCAGAATGTATAAAACCAAAGCCCAGCATCTGTGTTTATTAGTGCCAAATGGATTTATTTAGGCAACAGCTTACATGCAGCCTCTTAAGAGAAACTTGGACAGTACACTGACATTTCAGAACACAGCATATACAGAACAGAGCAGTGCTGTACTTACTGTCTTGTTCAGCTCCTTTTAAAAATGCCCCAATGGCTCCCAGGTAGCCTTCATGTCTCAGGAACAATGCCTGAACCTCTCCCTGCCACAATATGAAACATTGCAATTGGATGGTCCCTGAGGGCTAACAGGCACTTCTTTGTCACTAGTTTCACACTTTAATTTAATAGAAACAACTAGAAGATGGTAATAGTCATTTGTGCTACATTCTCACACATTCAGCAACTTTAATGGTGCTTCTGGAACAGCTCAGGGAGGAACTGCTCACACACATCATTCCCCAGTTATCACACAGCTGGAAAACACCCATGCACCAGTGGTGTGTGCTCCCTGGCCTTCCCTGGCAAACACCACTGCATCATTCCATGAATATTCAACTCCTCTTGCTTCAACAGGCTGGAAATGCAAGGTCATGAGATTGCCAAGGTAAGTGTGTGCCACTGCAGCCAACACATTTGGGACACTGCTCATTGTCTTGATTTCATTGCACTGCTCTTCAACACCACACAGACACTGTGCACTACCCACAGGCAAGCATTCCCCATCCAAATAATCCAATTATTAATGCAAAATACAAAGATGCTGGGGAGGAGAAGCCTCCATCCTCACAGCAGGGCCCCTCAGCTTCCCCAGGCTGGGTGAGACACGACCTTTTCCAAGGACTTCAGCAGTGACTGAGGGAACAGCTCACCCTGAGGGGAGCTACAGGGAAACAGCAGCTCCAGCTCACAGGGAGATTTGGATTTGAATCCCTGGCAAAGTGTCTCTTACAACAACCTAAAGCTGCAGTTTTGCAATAGCTCCCTTGGAACTAAGCGAGTTCTACAGAAAGGGACAACAATGGTGAAATAAAGAGGGGAAAAAGCAGCACACAGGAGTCTCTTGCACGAAGCACTGAGATGAGAAAAAAATGGTGTCATCTACTCTATAAAATTACCAAAGTGCAGGACTAATCTACCTGTAATAACCATTAATGAGCTTGTGGATTGGACCTTTTTCCTAGTCAAAAATCTTCAGTATTTTCCACAGCTTCAAAACCTGCAAAGAACTTCAGCTTGGTTGATTTGGGGTTTGATTTTTCTCTTTAATAACAAAACCCCACTGATGCCAGCTGTCTCAGCAGAACAACCCCACACTGCATGCCTGGGGGTGGAAAGATGCAAATCAGCAAGAGGAATTGAATAATGATGGTGACTATCTAAGAACACAGTGGAAACTCATTACTTGGAGCTACAAGACAGACTGTCAATCAAAAAATAATAATGGAAAGACAGAGAGGGAGGTAGGGAGAGAGAAAAAGGGCCAGACACAACTCCCAGGCATTTCACATTGATTTCACCCCTCCCACAACACATCCCTGCCTTACCTACCTAAGGAGCAGCCTTCTAAGCTTACTTCATGTGCAAATTCATTTATTAAGGTATCCCAACAGCCTAGAAAAACACCTAAATTGTGACTTTGCTGTAGGGAACCCTGTGTTTTCCTTACCTTGGAGAAGAAGTTGATGCTGTAGGTTATTGTGCGCATGGTGACGGGGTGGCCCCGGATAAAGAACCCTCCAAAATAGATTTTATCCAGGTTGTGCAGTTTGGCATAGAGGCAGGCCAGCTGGCCAATGTCATTGCTGATCATGTGGAGCAAACTTTTGGCCATATCTTCTTTGGAAAACTCTGGAAGGGAAGGAAGAGTAAAGCAAATGACACACACACTGAGGAAGCTCCAGTGGACTGTGCTTTTCTAACTGAACCTGCAGCTGGGGAAAGAAAAATCCAGGGCTGGAGCAGTTTTCCTTATGTGTGGAGAAGAAAAGTGTTACCCCCCTAGAAAAACCTCACATATAAAATGTACTTCTAACAAAGAGGAGTGTGATTTGATTGAAGATATCAGGGAAATAAACCCTCACTAAGCCTATGTGAAATATTTCTTGAAAAAACACTTCCTGGATGGCAGGAATCCATTTCTTCTCTCTAGGATGGTGAGGGTTCATCCATCCCTCTTGGCCTGAGATGCACTGCAAGTATTTCATTAAGATACTGCAAATAAACTGCAAATTGTAGTAAATCACTGCCAAAGGGCCTTTCTGGAGCCCAGAAAGCCACATCTATTTCCCACAGGAATGAATTAACCCCGGGCTAACCAGACAGCTATTTTTTTGTTTTCCCTTGGCTTAGGCAATCCCAAACTGAAAATTTAAATGTCTGCTTATAAAGCAATACTACAGAATATTTTTAATCAATATTGTGCAGGGAAAACACAAGATCATGAAAGAAGTTGGTGATTATTTTCAGCTCTACTTGTTGAATCAGTATAAAGTTGATTCCCAAAAGCCAGAGGACGTGTTTGGGTAGATCTCTTTTATCCCAGTACCTTTGTCTGCTGTGGTGGACTTCCCAAAGCTGCTGGCAATGAGATTCCCACTGAGCCCCAGGGTCTGGTAGGCACCTCCATACACGTCCTTCACCAGCATGTCCACGTTGGTGTGCTGGCCCTTTGAGGCCAGCTGCAGCAATTCATCAAATTTCTGAGGGTGAGAAGCACAGTTACTACAGCTGACCTGAGCCAGAGTTCTGCAGCATCTTTACTGAACAAAGTCAGTCTTGGAATTTACCCTGTCAGCCAAAGACAGGCTATTTCTAATTACAAGGATGTATCCAGAGTCCCTATCTGATTAAACAGACAGATTTTAAGTAGAGCTCCTTTAAAGATGAACACCACAGTCAACCTTTCTTATCTGCAGATATTTTGTTGAATTTCCCCTGAAAACTAGGGTGGGTCAGCACATATAAAACAGTCAGAAGCCTCATGGCATCCCTTATCTTGGAAGTAAGAAACACAGGAACTAAGAGGAAACAGAATTTTGTCTTCCTGAAGCACAATAAAAGAGAAGTTTGAGAAAAAAGTCTCAGTGTGCCTTTACCATTGCAGGACGTGTCCTGCAACTGTCCCTGAAATTAAACTTGCAGGCAAGCTCCATTATCCCAATACTTAATTTATAACCCTGCTAACTTGAATTTCTTCTACAAAACCAAGAGAGCATTAAGAGCAGGCACTGTCATGTACAAAGATTTCTTCTTTAGAAGCATGAAACAAAAAGCACAGCCCAGGTTGTGCCCTCCCTTTGACATTTTCTTATCTGGTGCAAATGTAACCATAGCCTTTCCTACACTGCTGACATTTAGGACACTCATTTAAGCCACATGGCTCTCTGGGAAGCCCAGCACGATGTCAGAGCTGGGCTGGGCTGAGCAGGACTAAGTCAGGCCTTGTTCATCAGCCCAGGATTTAAACTCAACCAAGGAACCAACCACGAGGCAAAACTTCTCCTCTCAGCTCCCAGACATTTTGCAGCAATTGTGTGTTCCCTGCTTTCTTCTGCAGACAGTATTGCAGGAACCAGGCTGGCATTTTAAGTTGAAAAGAGAATAAAAAATTACCAGGCCACTTTGAGGAGGCTCTTGTCCATCACTTGTCCTTGAGCCCCAAGCAGGATTGCTTCTGGCCACAATAAACATCTTCTAATTCTTGTCCCTATACTCCACCAGTATCTTTTTCCATGTAAAGCTTCCTTTTATGCATCAGAAGTGTCAAAAATATGAACACAAGTCCAGGACTCAGCCTTGTTACCTAACATTCCAACATTTCAGGCTTCCTCCCAGCATTTAATTGAATCCCACCCCCCAAAAAAGAGACACTCAGATACCTTTGTTTTGGTGAGCAGAGCTCCAAGACCCCAGAAGGTTCCACCTCCAATTGAGCTGCCCCCAATCCATTCAAATTTGTCTTCTGTTTCTACCTGTGAATCAAACAAGGCAGATTTATTTAGAAAGTCCTTTTATAATGTTTAACACAGATTTAAATGTCAGAGTGAGGAGGGTTTTGGAGGAGTGGAATCAGTGGAGATGGAATCCTTCCATTGTGGAAGCAGCAGGTGAGAAGGGCATGTTAGACATACACCACAAGCAGTTTTGCAAATCTTTGTATTTAATTCTTGGCAAATAATGCTAAATATAAACATTAAACTTGGTCTCTTCAACAGTGTGACAAAACAAACATCAAAAATCACTTTGATCTGACAGCCTTTGTCCTCATCAGGTAATGTAACCACTTCTCTAAACATCAAATTAAATGTAATTTTAAAAAAATAATAAATCAAAAAGCATTCATAACTCTGCAATTAACAGAAATAAACCTTTAAAAAGGCACAATTTTCTTTTTAAACTTTGCCTTACCCAAGAAGAAACAAGTACAAATCTGAACCAGGGAGAGGTTTCAGATCACCTTTATCAAATCTCCAACAGAGCATTTTGGCCACCACTCACCTTCACTATGGAGACCCCTGAGCCAATGTTCACCAGCAAATAAGGGAAAATGTTGGGGTGGTTTGTCTGGAACCTGAACTCCGTGTCTGAATCCTTCTGGTAAGCAAACACCTCGTGGGGGATGTTCCTCAGCACGAAGTTGCAGCCCTTAATTAGGCAGGTCATTACATCTTCCTTATCAACTCTGAGGGGGAGGAAACAGCCTTAAACAAATGTCCCAGCCCTCCCGATAAGGCAGTTTGCTTTTGGAGCAGGAGTTTGCACAGACTTTGCAGACCAGAATTTTCACACCACAGGGCACAAGCCCAGCTCCCTGGAAATATGAAACCTCCATCTGCACGTGGTCTGGTGCTCCCCTCCCATGCCAGAACTCCAGGCTGGAGTTGTGTTACACAGTAACTTTAATCATGTTGTCATTACAAATAATCCTGTTTGCTTGTTTACACTGCTCCTTTCATGGTCTGTGCACCCCTGCCATAAAGTAGGTCAGGAAGATTAGCTGGAAATTAACCTCAGAAAACAATTTCCCAACATGGAATAATTGTCTGTTGCTCTTCCCCTGCCTCCTAATAAAGCATAAAAGGTTCCCTCGACATTTCAGCACTTGTTTATGACGGGTTCAAGGGACTGGGAGGAGCCTACAACTAGGATTAGCAAACACAGAAAGAGAGACTTCTCACAAGAGCAGCAGGATTCACAACAGGACATATCCCCAGTGTGGAGTCTGGGAATGTGAAACAAAACTTAGAGAAGATGATTGCTAAGTCAGCTAACACAGGCTGACTTCTGTGAACTTCTGGGTCTCTGGTATTGATTTATGGAACTTCTTACAGGAGATATCCTGAGGCTTGTTGGGAACACACAAACAAGGCACAAACTCATCTCAACTGCTACAGAATGATTTGTGTGTTCCACCATGGAGAAGCTGCTCTGGTTTGGACCTGGGGACCAACTGAGTATGTCAGAACCAAATAAAAACCAAAACCAAGTGCACCACATGAGATAGGAGGGGAAACTGCCTCCTTGATCAATTGATTGTTACTAACAGCCAATAAGGTACTAAAGGAGGCTGGTGTGAAATAAACAGAAAACAGAGTCCAGCTTATCAGGAGAAGTAAGTAATTTGCAAAGACAGTGTAAAAGATGAGCACATGGCCTCAGGGGTTGAGGAATGTACTACACAGATCACAGCAGGAGAGGTGCCTTGAAGCTCTTCCCAGTGATGTTTAATATTGGGGTAAATTAATGTTTTTCTACACTTACAGCATAGAAGGTGTGAATTTATAGGCACCACCATCTGTGGCTTTGATGGCTTTTCTCTCTCTATTGATAAGATGGCCTTTGATGAAATCTAGGCAGGTTTCAGTGTAAGCTTTTTAGAATCTGCTGTTTGATAATGGTGTTTGAACAGTAAATTTATGAGGCTGTGAATTCATGGGGCTGCCCTTTGTTCTCCTGCAAGCTTTTGCATGAAGTTTAGGTAGGAGCTATACAATAAATGAGTGTCACATGAATTATCTCTGAGCATGCCCAGGAAAATGATAAAAGCTTTTGGAGTAGGTGTAAGCTAATTCTTTACAGAAGAAAAAGCAGTTCCACTTACTTTAACCCCAGTTTCTTCTCAATAAGGTCTTTGAATTTATAGGCACCACCGCCCGTGGCTTTGATGACTTTTGTCTCTGTATTGACAAGATGGTCTTTGATGAAATCTAGGCAGGTTTCAATGTAAGTGTTTTCAAATTTAATGAAGTGAAGTCGAGCTGTAATCTCCTCCTGAACAGATATTTCATACAAAGGTTCATTGTCTATGTCCTTTAAAAGAGAAAAGGATTTCTTAGAGAATATTCTTGCAGAAACAAGGTTAAATGCTGAACTACTGAACATCAATACTTGGCTTTTTTTGCCCTTGAAACCATGTTAATGCCATTAAACATAACACCTCAAGCTATGTCAAAGAAGAATAGAGTTTCACAGATCTTAATTCTCCTTAAGCTGAGATAATCAATTCTCCCATGCAGCTGACCTGCAGGAAAACCTGCTGCATGAGGAAAGTAATGTCTGCACAGGAGCAGGGCTTTTTACAAAAGTACCACACTTACTGTCTGGAAAATAAATCAAACAGTACCCGGCAATACAAACACTTCCCAAAAAGTTTTATGTAGAACAAGTCATTAGATGGGTTTGGATACAATTTCTGTTCTACCCAGTCCAGAACCTCACTCCTGTGAGTCAATCACATGCAGCTGATCCCTGATGGAATTCTCACCTTTCCAGAATGATCAAAGGATCTCACTCTTGCCACTTTGTGCTGTACAGTTGAGTAATAAGCCAACTTGGTTAATGAACCACCTGTTCACAGAGAGATGACAAGTTATGATTAATGCCTCACCTTGGAGCAAACAATAGAACTTATGTTTATGTCAGCTCTTGGTTCTCCAGGTCTCCTCAGTTAAAGCCAGAGAGAATTAATGGAAAATTAATGCAGAAAAAACCTTTGTTGAGGAGCTGCTTGGCCTGGTTAACCCCCAGAGCATCATGGGAGGGAAAGGCTCCATAAATTCAGTTTGTGCCCAACTGACATGGGATGAGGATGACCAGTGGAAATTCTTAATTAGCCAGGCCAGTACATGTACTGCTGTTATTTACCTTGTTTGGAAACTTTATGAAACCCCCCCAAATCTGTACCAGGATTTTCTCAGCTGGTTTGCCACCACTGAGCAATGCCCCCCATGTGCACAGAATGTTTCAGCAGCAACACCTAAATAATATTCTTACCCTGCTTTTAGGGACAAGTCTGCAAACTCATGGCTGGTTAGAAAATGACCTTCTGTGTTGAGTAATTATTTTGCAAGATTGGTCTTGGCTTTGGGGTAAAGAATGCTCAGAGTGATGTTTCTCAAGCACACAGCAGTTGGAGGTATCACCAATGTGCAAGTCTGAGCAGAGCAACCTCACCACCCCCTTCAGGCCTCCAGTCTGCTCATGGCAATAAAACTTCCAACTCTCCCCTTGAAACAGAATTCAACCCCTTGCCCTGTCTTTGCATCTGACCTGCAAAAGTGGATTTCTGGGGTTACACTGAATAACTTCAATGTTTTCCACCACAGTGCTCCAGGTCTGAGAGTAACTGTGATCCACTACTGGGTTAAAATTAAAGTCCTGAAAGTAAATAAAAACCTGGCAATGTTAGATCCTAAATAACGGCTAAATTCAGTGGCACTGCACTCTGCTGCCTAATAATAACCAGGAAATGAAGCAGCAGAGGTGAAAGATAATCCCTAGAGTGTGTAGCTTTGCCTTCAGAACAGCACTGTCAGCTCTTCCACAGCGCTCAAATATTTTTGTTAGGAAAATATTTGCAACCTGTAGGAGAAAAACAGGCAGTTTACTCCAGGAAAATTTAAGTGAGGTCAATGTAGAATGACCATGAACAGACACTTATAGTAACAAAAGCAATAAAGCTTCCCTGACCTTGGATCTGATTTCAGTGTCCCAGCCAGTGCTTTAAAGTTTCTGGTAAACAAAACCCACGGTCTGTTCTGCTAAAAGGTGAAGGCTTGGTGCTTAGAGGTGAGGGCTTGCACAGCTTTTGATGGAAAAGCTTCCCTCCACACCTCCAAACTGAGGATCACAAAGCCCGTGCTGGAATGTCACGTTCTTTACACCGACAATGACACGGGTGCTGCAGGAATGCATCACCAGATCCACGGTATGCAGAGCCACGCTTTGTGCATTATCCCCTTCCTCTCCCAGTTTTTAAAGACTTAAATCCATTCAGAACACCAGCTGAGACATGTAACTAGGTTTTATAACTAATCCCACGACTAATTCCGAGCTGACCCGCACAAAGAGCCAGTTCCGGCTGTTATTTTCACAGGCGTGGAACCAGCAGTTCCTGAGGGGCTGTAGTAACTGGTGACACGACAAGATTTTCTATTATGGTGCAGGTTTTCTTCCCACTATCCCTGAGTCTCCACCACACAGAGCAGTGTTCACCTGAGGAGTAATAGCTTAGTTTTCTTTTCCCTGGCTTTTCTCCTAAAAAGTTCCACTGATCTCGAGACCGTGAAACGGAAGGAAAACGCGTGAAATGGCACTTTTGGCTTAGCGGGCGTCCACAGAACGACTGCTGATCCCTGCACGGGAGGAACGGGGAACAGGCTCAGCCCATCCCTGCACAATTCCCGGCTGTGGCGCGCAGGTGTCACCCTGACGTGTGTCACCCTGTCCCTCGGCTCAGGATGTGGCAAATCGGGAATGTCGGGTGCTGGGGCGTAGGCACAGGGCAACGGGTGTTTCTGGGGGTGACTGAGGCAGCAGTGACAGAGCCCGACCCACGCCAAGCCCCGCAGCCACCCTGCCCTGCCCGGGCAGTGCCACAGCCGCCGTCCCCGGCCCTTTTTACGTCTTTCACGCCGGTTTCGGGAGCCGGAGGAGCGCCCGCAACATCCCGCGGGCCGCGGCCTGGGGCGGGGGGCGGCGGAGGGGCTCCGCACCCGGGCCTGGCGCACTGGGGCAGGGCCCGGCGCGCTCTGAGAGGGTGCAGCCGATGCCCCCCGGACCCACCGCCCCCTGGCCGGTCCGGCCNCCCGGGGAGGGGTCGGTGAGACCCCGGGGGAGCGGGGCTGGAACGGGGGGACACCCCGGGGAGGGGTCGGTGAGACCCCGGGGGAGCGGGGCTGGAACGGGGGGACACCCCGGGGAGGGGTCGGTGAGACCCCGGGGGAGCGGGGCTGGAACGGGGGGACACCCCGGGGAGGGGTCGGTGAGACCCCGGGGGAGCGGGGCTGGAACGGGGGGACACCCCGGGGAGGGGTCGGTGAGACCCCGGGGGAGCGGGGCTGGAACGGGGGGACACCCCGGGGAGGGGTCGGTGAGACCCCGGGGGAGCGGGGCTGGAACGGGGGGACACCCCGGGGAGGGGTCGGTGAGACCCCGGGGGAGCGGGGCTGGAACGGGGGGACACCCCGGGGAGGGGTCGGTGAGACCCCGGGGGAGCGGGGCTGGAACGGGGGGACACCCCGGGGAGGGGTCGGTGAGACCCCGGGGGAGCGGGGCTGGAACGGGGGGACACCCCGGGGAGGGGTCGGTGAGACCCCGGGGGAGCGGGGCTGGAACGGGGGGACACCCCGGGGAGGGGTCGGTGAGACCCCGGGGGAGCGGGGCTGGAACGGGGGGACACCCCGGGGAGGGGTCGGTGAGACCCCGGGGGGAGCGGGGCTGGAGCGGGGGGACACCCCGGAGAGGGGTCGGTGAGACCCCGGGGGGAGCGGGGCTGGAGCGGGGGGACACCCCGGACAGGGTTCGGTGAGACCCCGGAGAGAAACCCCCGGCGAGGGCAGAGAGATCCCCGGGGAAAACAGGGGCGGAAGGGGCGGAGAGACCCCCGGGGGCAGCGTGGGGGGACAGGGAGAGACCCCGGGGCAGAGACCTCGTGAGGAGCGAGGGGGGGACAAGGACAGACCCCTGGTGGGGTCCATGAGACCCTGGGGGAGCAATTTGGGGGGGATGGGGAGAGACCCCCGAGGGGAGTTGGGGAGGGGAGGACAGAGACCCTGGGGAGGGCAGAGAGACCCCTGGAAAGAGGTGCCTTGGAAAACTTTATCGCTTAATCAAAAGTACCTTCTGTGTTTGGTGTCCCTGCCTGTCAAAAGGAGTTGGAATTTGATATTTAAGGTCCCTCCCAACCAAACCATTCCATGATTTTTTTCACCCTTGCTGTGACCTTTCTTGGATCTGAATTCACAGAGAATTGGCTGCTCGGGCGTGCTGTTATTTTTGTGTCACGTTGAGAGAGCTGAGGTTTGATATTCCTGAGCTATGGAAAACAGCATTGCAGAGGTCCCAATGGACACAGAACTGGTGGGGAAATTCGGTGTGGAATCTGAGTATCTCTGCTTTCACTGAAAGCTGTCTCGTGTCAGTTGACCACAGGGAAACCAGCTGTAAAAGCTACTTAAAAAAAGAATAGCTTTGGATTGATTAAGCAGATTTTTATTTATTTTTGACCGTTAAAAGTTTCTGCAACTTTTGATGTTCAAGATAACTCTGGCACAGGTCATACATTGGTGCAGCTTGCACGGAACACATCATAACATCCTCCAAGGACAGTAACAAATTCCCATTTTCCCATGGCCAAAGGGTACCAAAAAGCAAATATAATTTATACACCTGTCTTTCATGAAAGACTTTGATAAATATTTCTTTTATAATCGACAGCACAGCCGTAACTTTCAGTCCTATAAGGACATAAAAACGAGCTCCTGCCTTTACAAAAGGCACACACGCATCCTGAACCTCACAAACAGCCCTGGCTCGTGAGCAAGACATCCCGAGGAATTTCCTCTACGCAGTTTGGGATACGGTTTAACCATTCTCAGAGCGTGCTCAGTACCGACTATAAATATTATAGAACTCCTCATGGCACCGTGGGAAGGCCAGATTCCCAAATGTGTCCAGCGAGACGCCGGGGCATTCCAGGTGTGGATGCCCTGGGACCCCGAGGAGTCCGAGGAAAAGGCTCCTCCCGCAGGGACACTTTTGGGAGTTCTGACCGCCCCAGGGCTCACAGCTTTCCCAGCAGAGGTACACGGACAACCTCGCAGAGGTTAAGAACGGCCGTCGTTCCGCTCCGAACGACCCCTGCAGCCCTCCCAGCAGGAGGATACAGCTCACATTCCCTCTGAAGAACTTTCTCTCCACGCGGTGGGATCGCTGCAGTCCTCCTGGGAGAAGGGGAGCTCCCATCCAAGCAGAGCAATGACCTGCAAAGGGGAAACATTCTTCCCTACTCGTGAGAGGAGTGGGGGCGACTTGAACAGCAAGTCAAGGTCTCCTCTGGAATACAGGAAACGTCCAAAAATCACGGGATCGTGAGCTGCCAGTGCCTCCGGAGGCTTTGGGATGGCTTCGGTGCTGCTGGTTGTGCAGGAGGCTGGTGGCTGGAGGTGGGTGCGGAGCAGAGTCCCCAGGTGCCACCTGTGACCTCCGGGAGCGGCAGCTCAGCTTCCCCCGCGCTCCTGCGCCCGTGGAACGGAGGGTCGGGAATTGCAGAGCCGCTCTGGGGCACTGCCCGCCAGGATCATCCTGCTGCGGGCTCCTGGCTGCAAAAGCTGAAAGGGCAGGAGAGGAGGAAAGTGTTACACGGGGAGGCGCCGGCCGGAGTCTTTCCCAAAGGAAAAGGCAGTGACAGGGATGGGGGATGTGATGGGGAGCACTCACCTCGCCCGTATCGCGGGTCGCTCACAGCCATCCCCCCAGGATTTCGCCTTTCCCAGCTCGCAGCTGGGCTGGTACCTCTGAAATCCCTTCTCCAGGGGCAGTTGCAGCTGCTGTAAATCCGACCCGGGGTTCCCGGAGCTGTAACACAGAAGGGGAAGAAGGGATGGTGAGCAGCGAGGCTTCCCCTCCCCGGCTCTCAGCGCCCCAAAGGGTGCGGCCCTTGCCGGCCCTCCAGCAGATACTCACTCTGTGCTTCCCTCCGGGCGATGGGCTGTCCAGGGAGAGGCCCCTCTATCCCAAGGGCTGCTTTCAGCTCGGAGTGGAGAAGGGAGCCGGGATCTGCCCTATTTATACACAGGGGCCGCATTACAAAAGTCTGGGTCCGGAGCGAGTCGGAGTTTCCCACAGTCGCCAACCAATCCATGCGTGCCCGGGACAATGGGAGAGCATCCATTACAGCATGGCAAATTGACTGTGAATTGCCTGGGGATAATACCCCGCTCCCAAAGGAGCAGGTGGGCTGGGGGGTGTGGGACACAATAGGGTTTGGCATCGCGGCGCTTGGCAGGGAACGTGGGAAAGCGTTCGCCGTCATTATCATCCAGCTTCTGCCTGATGTTGGGAACGTCAATATCTCAATGTGCTGCCTTTTCCCAGGCTGTGTTGAACTTAAGCACAGAAGACTGATCCCAGGAAGAGATAATGCTCTGCGCCCCAAAGAGAGGTTGAAAAGGGAAAGATGCAGAATTAGAGGGACTAAACCCTTTCATTGACATTAAACCGTGCTTAGATGAATACAGTACCAGATAATTTTCGGGCAACGAGAGACTAAAATCGAGGGAAGAGCCCTTCAAACAGTTAGCTTGAAATATTTTCCTCTCTATTGTTTAAAGTGCCTCTGTAAGTTATACCCAGAGCTCTTCCTTGCTTTTGTTTGGGTAATCTGGGCTTTCCTACGGCAGCCCGTGACATGTAATGATTGTGATGTCCTTCCCAAACATGTCCTGTTTAATTTCATGCCACTTTGTAAATGCCTCACTGTTCCTCAGTCTCCACCTAAATATATTTCCCGTTTACAGACAACTGAGAGGGAGTGAAAAGTCAATTCTTGACTATTATTTTGCTGTATTATCCCCTTTGCAGGATGTACCAGAGGTGTGAGGCCCTCCTGTGACTCTGCTCAGTCTTGGGATTTCTCACCTCTGTAATGAAGGAGAAAGGACTGGACAGGATCCTGGATTGGAGCTGCCTTGTAGCAATATTTTTTTTTTCCAGGCTGTTTTAAGCTGCCAGCTCAGGTCTGCTGCCCCCTCCCAGCACAGCCCAGTATAAACCCAGTCATGTTTAGGATTTGTCAGTCAGGCATGGGAGGCCTCATGTAGCTTTTGAATACCTGTTTCTTACAACTACAACATTGATGAAAACCCTACTTACTTCTTGTGTCTGCCTTTCAAAATCAGTCAGGAAACCTCTCATTTCCCTGTCAGTTGCCCTCAGCATCCCCCCCAGGGCCAAACCTGCATCTGTGGCTACCTGGTTAACAAAGTGTCCCATAACACAGAGGGCTGGTGAATAAAAGGATATAACTCTGCAAAAGATGACCCTGTAACCTGTTATTAACCTGAAAATTTTAAAGCCTTTTTTTCAGTGCCTGGATCCTCGTGGATTTCCATAAGCCAGGTGTATTCCCTTCCCAGCCCAAAGACACTTTACGTTTAGATGGATCACTTAGGGTGCAACAATTTTAATTCTTGATGGTTGTCAAAAACTGTAACTGAACATGCACTGTGAGTCCCATTCGAAATCAGCTCGCTGAATTATTCTGCCCGCTTGTAATCTGCAGTATTCCTTGGAGCTGGGGCTATCCCTGGCTGCATGTGCTTGGGCTGTTACTGCAGAGGGATTTTCTGGATCCCTCTGGGATCACGTGGGACGGAGGGACAGCAGGTCCTGCCACGCACCGCATGGGAAGGAGGATGCTGGCGGGCACGGGGAGAGGGGAGGGAAGCTCTGACCCAATTTTCAGCCCTGGAAATATGAAATGAGCGGTTTTAAATAATGCCACGCTGTCCGCAGTACAATGCCCCGGCCTCCAAAGGGCTCAACCAGCTCCCACTGATTAAAGCCTGATCCCTTCCTTGAAGGGCCGGGCAGATGGTGCCGCAGGCGTGGGCTCTCCCCGGGACCCTCCCAGGCACACTTCTTTTGTCGGCAGTTTAACACCGTGAATGGGAAATCCTGGGAGCCGCGGGCTCGCACCATCTGATGGGAATGGTGAACCAGGCACCCTGCCCCGCTGCCAGCGCACACAACAGCCCTCTGCTCCCAAAGCCCCGGCTCCCCGTCCCTTGGAAAGGGACCACAAATCTTCCATTCTCCCGTGCCGGCCTCATCCGCCCTCTGTGTGCTGCTGAGGAGTGAGAGAAGCAAATATTCCCCCTGGTTGGTTTGGGTATTAAGACCTGAAAACTTAATGGCAACAGCATTTTCCAGCTGATGGTTGTGAATAATAAACTGTCCAGACTTGGGCTGTCCCTACAGTATATCCCTTGTGGAGTGCAGAATGCACTTCCTGCAAGGATTTCAGTTAGGAAAAATAAATCATCCTCTGCTGTAGGAAGTCCATTTAGTCTTTGTTAAAAGTCTGTAATTAGTTTGCTCAGTTTGGTGTTTTTTAAAAATCCCACTGTTAGTGCAGCAGTCGGTCCCCCTGAAACGTGTTTGTGATCCAAAGCCTTGTCCCTGTGCTCCACGTCCTTGGGAGGAGTTTGTGCCTTGGACTTGCTGCAGAGCCAGAAAACTGGGCTGTCTGAGGCTCAGTGATACGATTTTCCCTGGTTTGGGAATGAAGGATTAAAAGAGAAATCCCCAAAATTGCCAAACATGGAGCTGACTGAACAACGGGACACAATAATTCCCTTTTTTGGAGGGGGGTGTGAGACCTGCAGATGCTGCGGGCAGAGGCTGCTCCTCTGTAAATCCCATCAAAGCCTGAGTTGCATTATGTGATTTCCAAAATCACAACCTGCCAGGGGCTGTCCCTGCTTGTCCTTACAGCCCTGCAGTGCCAGGCAGGAGCCCTGGCTTTTCCCGTGCTCATCATCTCCAACTGGAGCTGCTCCCTGGTGCCCCTGAGCTGTGGTGGGGACCTGTGGGGTTGCTGTGAGTTGAGGAACAGCCACAGGGGATCCAGCAGAGGATCCAGCCACCCCAAGACTGTCATTATAGGCTGGTGTCCGTGACAATGTGTAAATCAGAACAGCTGGAGGACCTCCACCCCGAGGAATTGCTGCTGGGCCTTTCTGCTCCTGGTTTACGAGTGGTGGTCTCAGCCCAGGTGTAGATTTACTCCACACACAGTTTGCAAAAAAGCTGCTACTGCTTGTAATACCAACTGGCAGCTTACTTAGCCCACCTGATCCATAATTTTCCGTGGAGGGGAACTCGCTGTGCTGCAATGGAGCAACAGGTCTGGAGGAGGGTGGATGACCAGCAGAGTGTGGAAACCCAGAATTTCCTTGTCTGTGTCATGCAGATTGAAAAAGCAGTGCCCTGTACCTCTGTGGCTGTGTTTCCAGCACACAACTCGATGACTTGCACCAATTTTAGAGCGTTTTTATCTTAGACCATTTCCTACATTCATGCCAGCCTGTCTCCCAGATGCCATTGATGGCGTTTTTAAAGAAATAATTACGATTTTTAATGTTTTTTCTTCCCTGTGCCTTCCTTAAATGGTTTAAAATCTTTCTGACAACCCCTCTTGAGACACCTATTTAGTGTCAAAGAGCATAACGTTCCCAAGTTTTAAAAGGGCCTTCGAATAATACTGATCGATCAATGTGCTCCTTGGGAAAATAGCTCTCCAGATGGTCCATCGGGACAGGAATTGCTGGTCGTCACAATGAGGAGCCAAAAAGCGTCACTAATGTGGGCTGTTGTGAGGCACGCTTCCTTTGTGGGCCTCTGAATGCCCTAAATAGGGAAGAAAGTGTGGGAAACTCCAAGAAACTCAGGCCCACACTCTGAGGTTAATAGGGGCTTTGTCAGGAGAGTATTCCTGAGCTGTGGGATCAGCATAATAAACAACATCTTCCCTAAGGGTGGGAATGTGTTGGGAGCAGGGGAGAATCACCCCAGGGGCCGGAGGAGCTGTAAGAAGCTTTGCTTTCAATTATGAGAAGTGATAATAATTAATAAATTGTCAACATAACCTTTGCTGCGTGGGGGCCGGGCAGGCCGGAGGTCTGGCTTTTAGCTCTGGGGTAATTGGTAAATTAAAGCCCAGAGGGGCAAGTCTGTGCTTGATGAAAAGCAGGAGAGCACTGGCACCACGGTGGATCTGACTCCTTGGACCACAAAAAGCTGCTCTTCCAGTGGGGTTTGGTCCCTTCCCACTGCCCAGGGAGGAGGCATTCACTGTTTCTCTCCCTTCCACTCATTTCTACACAACCTGCAGAGGTGCTGCCAGCTGTGACCCTCAAACGTGGTTTCCTTGGGTGGAATCCCATCCCCAGAAGAGCAGCAGCATGTTCCGTGCCACGTGTGCCTCTGTTCCCAGCTTTGGGGCACATGGCCACCCCAGCTGAGCCTGAACCCCCCCAGACCGCCCTAATTAGGCTTGGTTTAAAACCCCACAGGCATGGACAACAGCTGGAGTTTTGCTGGGAGTCAGAAGCCTGTTCTAATTGACAAGGACAAGTTGAGCACAGCAAGGTTGAAGTGACTTCTTCAAGCTCGCTAAGCAACCATAAAACCTAAAAATATCTCTTGTGAATTATTTAGCAGTTCATTAGGAAGAACAGATCTGGAGCACTGGTAGAGACCTGTACCAAACGCCCCCTTGCACTGCACTGGCAGGGAGGTGAGGAGCACTGAACCAGCCTGTGCACAAATAAGAACCAAAATGATCCATGGCCTGAAATGAGGCAGAGCAGCACATCCCTGACACGGCTGTTTGGCTTTTGGGGCCTTTCTGTGTGCTTAACAGAGGATTTCACCACAAACCAAACGAGGACTGGGCAGGTTCAGTGTTGGAGGCAGTTTGAGCTGTCAGCTGAGCAGATCTTAGGTTGCTCCGTGCTTTTGACAAGATCAGGTATTCAGTGTTTCCTTTTGTTTGGGAGCAAACCCTGTGTGCTTGAAATGCAGATTTTCAAGGGCATGTCTCCCAGGGAATCTGAGGAAAGTTGGATTGTTGACCAAATGTATTTTGTGCTGTTCCTGTATCTCTGGAAGAAGGAGAGCATCCCTTGTCATAAACCCAAATCAGTGAATGACTGTGGTTAGAGAATAGTTTTGTGCAATGACTGTTTGTGCAGATTTATTTTGAAGAGAAGGTAAAATAAAAGGAAATAATTTAGGAGAGGAAATGCTTCCTCAGTCTGTTCTATCTAATTATACTTTTAGCCATATGTGGGTTAATTTCACTTCAGTAAAGGGAGCCTAACAGAATTTGCATCATAAAATTAAGGCAGCAAAAATTAGTTCACCCTGTTGCAGGTAGTTTCAAAGATCCCCAAGCTGAGGCAGGTGCCAAACTCTTTGGAAGTTGTTGGGAAATTTGCACAATACTCCCTTCCAAACAGGCAGAAAGCACAAGGCTGATCTCAGATTGGTGGAAAAATTAGTGGGGGAAATGAAGTGGCTGTGAAATGAGTGATTTGTTGGAGGCTGAATAGGTTGCTGTTAAATCTGAAAGGTTGACACTTCTCAGCACCTCACTTCAATTTCACATCCATTTTGATTTTTGATAATTTTTCCAGAGGTTGCTTCCTTACAGGATCTGAAATCCAGTTCTGCCAAAGGGATTTCACAGATAGAATTCAAGTATTGAAGGGCTCAGAACTGACACCTCCTGACAGCTTCCCCACCACAGGGGAGTCTGCATGTACCCAGTCCAGCAGTGTCAGCCCTTTGAATCATTCCAAAGCAAAGCATTAATGACTAAAACCATTTTTATTGTATTGTACAGTGAAGACATGCAAGTTGAACATCACACAGGATGAATACATCACAACTTTATAAAAGCTTTTTAAGCTCCTTAGCATGCTCAGTGAATGATTATAAAGTACTTGTTGCCTCCCTTCCTCCCCCTTTTCCTTAAGGTACAGCAGAGGTATTTCCTTTACAAAAGGCACCAATTATCCCTCAAATGAGAGCAGCACAAAGTGACATGAGGAGAATTGTCCCTAGAGCTCTCTGTGATCATCACAACTTTCTGTAAGAAGGATACTAAAAATAGCAGAGGAGCTTCAGAAGAATCAGCATTTCTGAATAACATCTTTCACTCAAAAGGGAAAGGCTCAATCCTCTCTTTATGATACAAAATACATTCTCCAAAGGGCTCCTTCTTGAGGAAGGTCAATACATCATCTAGAGACAATGGAGCACTTGAACCTGTGACCCAGGCAGTCAGCAGAAAGATTTTCACTGACAGCCACAGCCTCAGCAGCCCCTGATGGAAACCAAAGGGCATTTGCTCTCTAAATCACCACAGAACTTGGTCCTGTCTTTGGCCAGGAGCCACCAATAAAAGCAACAAATTTGCTGCAAGATACACCCACAGTCCTTCACTATGAAGGGAAACCACCCAGCGACCCTCATTTCTGGTGACAGAAAAACAATAACCGCCCCCTCCTCCCGCCTTTGGAAAGCAATGTTTCCTACTTCAAAGAGGAACTAATAAACCACAGGTCCCTCTAGTTTTTCTAGCAAAACATGGCAATAAAGTCCAGCAGGTCTACCAGGGTCTCCAGATGGTCGGAGCAGCAGCCACGCTCTTCTGGGCAGGCTGTTTTCTGGGAAACACGCAGGGGGACAGTGGGGAGCCATGCAGAGCTGGAGAGTACAAGGCATCTGCACCCAGCTGAGCCTTGCAGAAGTGCTTGATGAGCTGGACCTGGGTCTCCTTCTTGGGCTCGTAGTAGGACAGAAAGTGCATCGCTTCCTTGAGGCACCGCAGGTACCCGCTGTTAAAGTCCTGCTCTGGGTTCTTGTGGATCAATGCTGAAAGAGAAAGAAAAGCAAATGCAGCAGGTTAAAATCATGACCAAAACATGGGGCAGTGATGATTTGTGCAGTGACTTCCATGTGCCTGGGGCTGGGGTGCTCCCGTCCCTGCTCGCCTGGGGGTGTCTGGGAGGGCACAGCCTTGGGAGCAGGTCCAGGTGTGCAATACCTGCTCTGCACTCACTTTTTTGGTCCTGCAGCTGGCTCTGCTGCTTCAAGTAGCTGACAGCCACTTCCAGGATGTCAGCTTTCTCCAGCTTGGAATTGGGCTGGTGCCTCTGGAACTCCTTCTCCAGGAGCAGTTTCAGCTGCTCGATGCTGCTGTTAATCCGGTCCCGGCGCATTTTCTCCACCACCGGTTTCCTCAGCTGTGAGAGAGGGAGCAGATCATTAGGGATTTTGTGAGACCTGACCCAATTTCCCCTCTGATGCCCTGATACACCCATCTTCAAAGATGCTTTTTTTTTGGCAGGAGAGTTGTGTGATGCTGCCTACCCATTCCCCACTCATTTTAATTTTTAAAAATCTATATAATCCCCCTTATCTCTCTTTAACATATTTGCTTTCCCCCAGACCACTTCCCCCTCTTCTACCATGTTATATTTATTTGCTAGGGGCAGGCCAGCTTTTCCAATCCCCTCAGGGGCTCTACTCACTTTATTCTTTTCCTTTGGCAGCAGCTTCTCCTCCACGTGGATCACGAGAGCATTGCTGGGAGCCATTCCGAGCGCTCAGCCCTGGGCACAGACCCCAGCCAGCTGCTGTGCCGAGCGTGAGGCGATGCTTGGGCAGCTCCCAACTGCCTCTATTTATACGCGGGGAGCCGGGGCAGATACGTGAGTGTCGGGATCGCCGGTGTTTCCCACAGCCCCGCAGCCAATCCAGGCCCGCAGAGGGACAATAGAGGAAGCATCCATTAGTGCATGGTACATTGCTTGCCAATGCCCCGGGGAGAATAACCTTCTGCCCACGCTGCTGGTGGAGCGTGCGGCGTGGGGAGCTGGGAAAGCACCGACCCTCCAGCTGGTTGGGCTGGGATCAATGGCGTTCCTGAGGCCCCGCATGCGCCGGGCACAGTCATGGCGTGGAGGAGGCACGCTTTTGGGGGAAGGTTGGAAAGGGAGGGCAGCCCTGCTAGAGTTCAAATCAACAGCCCCAGGGACATCTCTGCCCTCCCCAGAGCCTGGGGGAGCTCTCTGTGTGTGTGTGTGTCCATCCAGTCATTGCACTTTAATGGGTGACCCGAAGTGTGACCACAAGTTTCATTGCAGGACATTTCTAAATGGTTGTTGGATCAACAGCAAGAAAAACTAGAGAACTGCAAACCTCACTTCCTCTCTTCCCCATAACACACCAGGGTCTGTGAGCCTGTTGCACCACTGTTCCCATTGTCCCCTCTAAGGACAGCCCACAGCTCCCAGTGGAGCTGGGCCATGCAGAGTCACCCCTGTAGCGCTTGCTTTTCCTTCTTCTCATCTATCTCTTCCACACAGACATTTTTGGGAATGATGGTTAAGACGGGCTAAAGGATAGCATGAGGTCAACCCAGAATCCTGGGAAGTCTTGGGAAACCAGAGGTGGGCCATGAATGGGATTTAGCAGCTGAGGCCCATCTTTGGCCCTCAGCAAGGAAGTCGGTTCTGCTTCTTGCTGAGGTTTCAGGTGTGCTTGGTTCTGACCTGGCCTCACTGCATCCTGGCCCTGGCGAGTGTTCTAAATGTCAGATCTCAGACACCACGTACCTGCCTTGCTGTGTAACCCTCAGCACGTCATCCCCACTCCATTTTTTTATCTGGAAAATGTGCTGCTTGCTTGTACCTGCATGGAAATGCCAGGATGAATTAAGCAACTATTTATTTTGTGATAAAGGCAAGAAAAAGAACGAAGCTCTGAGGGCACTGAAGGTCAGTTCTGATTTTGCATCATGAGTAAAATATCTGCTTGGGTACAGCCCTTGAGGCAGCACCAAAAATAAGCTACCTGGGGAAAGCTGTGCTGCATCCTGCCATGTGTGGGTCCAGTCTGGGGTGCCCCAGGCAGAGGTGTGCTCGTCCTCCAAGCATCTGGGCATGGCAAGGGAGGAGGGAAGTGTGCAGTGAGGTAAGAAAGCCAAAGAATTTCTTGCTTGGAAATGCTGCAGTGAACTCAGAGTGCAATGGGCAGTTGACAGGAAGGAGGGAGGTGTCACTGCTATAGGCAGCGACGTGGGACTCATTGTAGCAGCCTGAATGGACTCAGCTCTTTGTGAAGGGCAGATGTTGTCCTTGGAGCCCTTTATTCCCTGCGTTGTGGGAAAGCCAGGAGACAAGACATCTCATGAACACTTTGAAGCAGTCAAAGGATTATGATACAAAATAAGACACAGCTCAGAGACCATGCCCCAGCTTCTGCCAGCTTTAATGAGGTGTTGCCTGTTTGCCTGTGTTCCCTGGCTGGCCTTCCTCCAGGAGCTGGCATCCTGGGTTATCCCTTTCCTAGCAGGGGAGCCATGCTGGCAGACCTTGCAGCCAGGAGCTGACAGGTAGGCATGGACCAAGCTGGTTGGAGACTCTTCAGTGTCAAAAACCATCTTTTTCCCAGCTCCTGAGAAGCCCTGACCTTTATTGCTGTATTAGAACTGATAGCCAGATGGTCTTTTGGGAGTTGGATTCCTTCCCTTTAAATCATTCAGGCTCAAGCACCGTCACTAATGTCGGGAGTAGTTGCAAGGCACACTTCTATTGTCCCAGCAAGAAATGTTATCAATGGGGGAAGAGTATGGGAAAGGCAGAGAAATCCAAACCCACACAGCCTGGTGCTAATAACCCCTTTGTGGAGCTGCGCTTCTGTTGGGGCACCATGAACTCTGTGGCTTTTTCACCCAGGAAGGCTGAAATGGGCACATTTCACCATCCAGGGGCTTCTCCAGGATCCGTGTGCACAAGGAGAAAAGGGTGACAAGGGGCAGGGACACTGCTTCATGCAGGGGTGGCTGCAGGAATGCTGAGCTGAGCTGCAGCTCAGGCTATCCCAGAGCTCTGGTTTGTTCTATTGTGCCTCAGTTTGCTCTTCTAGGAAATGGGAGAGTGGTGCTGAGCTCTTCCACAGAGCCCTCTTGGAACAGGGAGCTGACCTGTGCCTGTGATGGGAGGCAGGGAGGGGACTCACATGGCCCTTGTGCTTTTCTGGCATCACCTGGGAACACCTCAGGGAGCAGAGTGGAGGAGCAGCAGTGCTGGGGGTGCTGAAAGGGCCTCTTCCCTGTGTCTGTTGGGAGCAGTGCTGGGAAAGCTCTTTTACCCAGGGAAATGGAGGGAGGTCAGGATCAAGCCAGCTCTGATCTCAGTTTAATGGGGAACATGCTGGTGGCAGCACCACTGAGGGACTCGGCAGCAATTACACTGCCAGTGTCCCAGGCAGACACACCTGAGTGGGAAATATTATCTTTGAATGCTATTCAGAATTATGAACCCTGGTAAACTACTGGGTCTGTATGTCACTGCTGGGTGGACCTGATCTAATGGTTAAGATTCACAGATTTCAGCACCACAAATCCCTGCAGTGTTAGCACATCCCTTCATCACCCTCATAGTCTCACAACTTCTTCCCCGGAGGTTCTTGGTCAAGGTGTGAAAAGACAAGGAACTACCTGTTTGAGGTGACCCCTAATGATCCTCTGACAGTTCTTAATTGAGGAGCCACTGCTTCATTTGGTGTCTCAGATGGAGATCCCTTCTCCCAGCCCCAACCCTGCCCCTAACCCTGTCCCTGCCCCTAACCCTGTCCCTGCCCCTAACCCCAGCCCTAACCCTAATCCTGCCTATCATGCTCTGCTCAGAGTCTTTCAGCGACATGACATTCTACACAGAAAATAGTATAAAAATAGTTTGGCTGGAAGGCAATATATAAAGAAATAACCATGTAAAACTTGTTATTCAGGACTGGCTTCTGTTCCCACAGGGGAATCATAACTCTGCATGTGAACCAATGGAGTGGGAGTCGAGGGAAATCTGCCTCTTCCAGGGGAAAAGGTTATGTTGTTATTAGAACTGCTGTATGAAATATGCCATTAAATATCATTAACATGGCATTACCTTGCCTCCTTGAGACATCAGAACCCACTCAAACAGGGGTCTTAATACTGTAAAGTACATTCTTCACAGATTTAACCTTTTTTAATTAGTTTTTCTTCAGATCCAGAATGTTTAATATATTGCCATTCCTAGGTGCATAAGGGAAGGACAGTGGACTTTAATAATTAAGAAACATCTGAGACAACTTGATCTGCATTTTTAGGGTTGTTAGAGGCAAAAGCAATTTCTATAGCTGCTTGTGTGGTGACCCCCAAGTAGTCATGCCCCAATGACATAGTCCTTCTACAGTGAGTATCACAAATAATTAAAAATTAAGGAGAATTTATTATTTTTCTGCCCAGCTGAAATTCCCAGAAGTCACCTCTCGGCATATTCAAGAGTGCACAAGAGGGATTTATTATTTCCTGGTATATTGACTCTGAAAGGTCTGGGGATTACAGCTGCTTTGCACATGAATAGCTGGAGTGTGTTGTACAAAAGGCATGGTCTGTGGGATAATGGGGTTGGATGTGGGAAAGCGCTGACCCTGGGGGAGAGCAGGCTGGTGCCTGATGGCAGGAATCAATTATGTCTCAAAGGAACACATTGCCCTGGGAGCAGGCTTGGCGGGAGCCACCATGTTCTGTGTTTACCACCCTCCTCCTTCCAAACCCGGATAAAACAACCACGGGATGTATCCTGTCCTTCTGCTCCTTCCCCGGGCTCACGGCGCTCAGTGCTGAGTTACTCGGGATTTTGGAAATGCTGCTGTTCCCCATCTCTGGGATGGGGCTGAGGGATCTCCCACGTGCTGCCAGCTGGGTTTGAGGTTTCTCCCAAGCATCCCGGATGGTGCTGGGTTCACTGGGAGGGCTCTGAAAGTCCTCTGGAACTCCCCATCAGTCACCTCCCCTGCCCTGGCCAAGGAAGGGAACAGCCTGTCACTGACAATGCAGTGAGGGCAGCAAACAGAAGCTGCTGGGTTCATGCACTTCCGTCACTGTTTGGTTTTGGGTGGGTTTTTTGGGAGATGGTGGCATTCAGCTCTTACAATGGGCTCTGCACTTCTGCAGGTCTGGCAGTGCTGCCAGCCTTTCAAATGTCAAAATTTGGGCTTTGAGGAATCAAGAAATAGGCTGAACATCACAGAGGTTTAACAAAAACATTTTGATGTTTCCCATAAAAATAAAAGCATTTTGATGGATTTTTTTTTCTTTACTGAGCTTTTGGACTTTGGATTGATGGAATTAATTTTCTCTTTATAGAATTATGAGGCTTGGATGTGAAGTCCTGCTGAAGGCCCTAACTATTATGAGTGTCCTGATAAAAGTCACAAGACTCAGCAAACAGTGCTGCCAAGCTTTTGGCAGGGAGCAGGTATCCTGCAGAGAGGATATTTCAACAGAGCAGGTTGGGAATAGGGAATGTGGCTCCTGAAATCTGGCCCCAGCAACCACTTACTGTTATTAACAAGAGGGGAATGGTGTGTCCGTGCCAGACAGGAGGGCAGGCACCTCTCTCCTGACAGGAGCAGCAATTAATCCCATCTGCATGGGGCAGATATTTAATCACTCAGAGGCCAGCGAGGGCAGCAGTGGGAGATAAGAGCCACAGGCTTCCTGGGTCTCCCCAGCCTCGTTTGAGTGTCCCTGCCTTGGGAACAGGTCTATAAACGGAAGCTGACTCTCCCTATTGCCCCAGTGGATTGCTCCTTTTCCCTTGAGCTCAGCCTGAGTTTTGAGGTGAGTTTTGAGGTGTAAGCTCCCACTGGAACCCATTTTCATGTGTTTGGCAGCTGTCAGTCACCAGCTGCAGAGCACAGTGGACACACGTCTGGGGAAAGTGTCCCAGGGCTCCTGTGAGGTCCTGCCCTGCCAGGCAAGTGGGTTTTGGAGACATCTTTGCCATGCTCAGCTGGCAGCAGAATGAAGAGATGGTGTCTGATGAAAGCAAGAAGGTTTTTCTGGAGGTGGATAACCTGGTCCTGATCCAGGCAAAGGACTGGCAGAGGGGCACACACAAGAGCTGCCAGGCCATGGGCAAGGTTGGGTGCCCTCATCTCCATCCACAGGGCAAGGCACGTTGTCAGATTTCCTCATATTCCCTCAGGAGTCCATGTAATTGAGGGCAAACTGCATCCCCTCCCTGAGGAGCTCCAATGCCAGGATAACCATACCTGCTGGGAAGCAGCTGAGCAGAATCCCATGGTGCTGACAGGCAGACTTGCCCAGGGACTAAGCACAGCTGCAGGCCTGCAGGAGTATGAATAAGCAAATGAAAACTTAGTTTACTTTCTGGAGACATGCAGTTATTTTCTGTTGAACACAACAGTAAGTATTTCCTGGTTGGGCATTTGAGTTTATCTTCCTTTCCAGCCATTTCATGGGCTTAGAAAAATTATACTAAATAACATTTTCAAACCCCACTGCTGAACTTGAGGGCAAAGGAGAGCTTTGGTGTCTGCTTATCGGGGTGGTGCACGGCTGTGAGTGTGGTCCAGCCTGGAAATCCAAGTCCTCTCACAAGCAAGGGAGCTGGCCCCATTCAGAGATGCCAAAGCTAATTAAAACAAAAGTGGGTGCTGAACATTTTTGCAAACCAGATGTCTCAAACAGCCTCTTGGCCATAGAAGCCTGCAACCTGTAGGCTGTTTGAAATCTTGAAATCTTGGTTTTCTCCTCTCAGCCTCATTTTCCCGCCTTTGTAAAACACTGCTAATAATACATCCTCGCCCACGGAGGAGGTCGCTGAGAATTCATTAGCTGGTATTTGTAAAGCACTTTGAAAATGCAAAGCCAGTGCATTATTCCTACTCTTCTGGATGCTTTCCATGTTATTAAAATCAGGATTTCAGAAAGGCTTATCTGGGATCAAAACAGCATCCCAAACTTGAAAGGAAGCAAGACTGTTAAACCATCAACTGTCGCCTCCCCCTCAAGCCAGATGTTAAGCCCTAAAGAACTGAAGTGGCACAAGGAATTACTTTCCCAAGTTCCCCCAGCTGGGCTGACAGGCCTTGATCAATGGTTTTCTCCACGGTGAGGGCTATGCAGATGGTCTGCCCAGAGCAAGGTTTCTGTGGAGTACAAAGGGAAGTCAAACACCATTTCTAATTCAGCTTGTAGCATGGCACACTTCCTTTATCCTGCGCCTGAATGCCCTGAATGGGAGAGCGGTGTGGGAAACTGGAGGGAACTCCACACTCACCACGGCTGTGGGGCTCTGAGACACCCCTGTCCCCAACCCACATCTGCCTGTGACAGGCAGGGGGGAAAGGAGTGACAGATCGAAAAATCAGATTATAAAACCTGCATGGAGGGAAAGTAAACCATGAGGAAAAAGGAAATAAAAGGGAAGGAAGCCATGTAGGCAGACAGAAATTGCACCAGCCAAGCAGCAGGACAGGGAAGTGTTGGGAGGAAAAGCAGGGAAGGGCTGGGAGGAAATGACAGGGAAAGGAGCTGCAGAGCAGAATCTTGCTCATCCACCAAAGCTGATTGTCCCACTGGAGGTGGCAGAGGTGGGTTAGATTGCGCTGAGAATTCTGAGCTACATCCTCTGTTTGCCTCTTTAACTCCCCAGTCTGTTCCTTATGTCCCAGGAAATGCAGTAATTCCTGTGGACCATGAGGGTATTGTGAGAGTTTTGTATGACCCATGTGGAGCTATGGGAGCTGAGAAAACTCAGCCAAGTTTTATACCAGCAATACCAGGCAGAGGAAAGAAATGAGAAACAACAGACCTGATTCTCATTTTGGTATTTGGCAGGAAAAAATTCAAAGTTTGATTAGGTTTTGACAAATTCTGAGGTAGGGGTGGAGGTAGTTTGTATTTACAAGCTTACAGAGATGAGGAAATAGCTCCAGAGGTTCAACATCTGCAGAACAAATCTTGGAGTCCAAATTCTCTGTTGGCCTCAGTGCAGATCCCAGTAAGGCCCTTGGGATTGGACCCACTTTATTTTCCACCTCAGGATGCTCTGCAGGACTCGGCACTAACTAATTATCCCACATTTTGCTGTCTTTCCTGTTCCCAGTTCATCTCTGCCCCTGCTCCCCTTCCTGAATGACTTACTAACGTACGGCTGTGCAAGTTTGCGTACTCCGGAGTTTCCCACACCATTCCTTAACTATATTCCCTCCTGTCACAAAGGAAGTGTGCCCGACTACAAACCACATTAGCAACGGTGCTTGGCTCTGCTTTGTGTTCAGTGGGAAACCCCGCTCCCAAAAGGCCATCTGGGCAGCATGGACTGGGATGGAAGCACTGGGAGCAGGGAGCATCTCTCCAGACTTGGGAAAGCAGCAGCATCCTTAAGGCTTTCCAAAGGGCTAACATCTGGCAGGGATTCTGGGGCAAGGCTGTTGTTGATGCCCCGTTTCATACATCCAGATCCAGTATTTTGGGATCCTAATGAGCTTTCTGTCCAGTAGTGTGTGTGTTTGGAGTAGGAGATGTGTAATTCCAAATTCATTCTTAGTATAAAGTGCACAGACTCTGCAAGCTTTATAATAGGGAGGAATTTTTGTTACCACTTTCTTTAGGATTTCCAGCCAAAGCAGGGCATCTATTTTGGGTAATTGAGCATCTAATTTGAGTAATTCTTCCAACTCGGTCAGTAATTGGCTAATTTTTCCCCCTCAGAGCTTGTGCAACCAAAGAGGAAATAAAAAGCTGTTTTAAATACATGTTTTTATTTCCAATTCTTTAAAATTTGTGTGTGACACAGAGCGAGGATGTAGGAACCTCAGTGGATTTCCCACCCAGGGGGGATTTTGCTACGTTCACCTCCCAATAATACGTTGGGTGTTGTATTATCACACCCAGTTTAAGTATGTAGGGCTTCCAGCCTCTCCAGTGAAAGTGGAATGCCACAGAAGATTATTTTGCATTCAGCCTCCTCAGGTGAAGGCTCTGGGTCAGTTGGGATGCTGGTGGAGATGGAATTCTGAGCACTGACCCCTTGACTGTGCCACTGCACTACCACTCCCAAGAGCAAGGAGGGTGAGATTGGCATGACTGTTCCCATGGAATTAATGTCGTTTTTATGTGGGTGTTGAGTGGAGAATCAGAGGAAAGCAGCAAGAGGGAAACAGCAATTGTCTCTAGCAAAACTGCCCATCACAGGACTGGCACTTTTCTTCTTCGTGTGCTCAATTAACGAGCTGGAGAAACGAGTCCCAGCTCTGGAGTTTCTGTTTCAGGGAATCTCCCTGAGAGGGATGCACAGAGGGCAAGATTGGTTTCAGAGGTGGCATTACATGGGCTCAGAGATAATCCACAGGCTTTGAGGAGAACATGTGAAACGGTGTCACAAAAGCTTTCCCACAACTTGACATAAAAGACCCGGAGCTCAACAGCTGCTGCTCTGTGCTGAGAGAAGGGAGCCCATTCAGGGCAGCACAATAGGGATGGAAAAGCAGAGCCTGGAAGAGGTCATTGAAGCCTTACCTGGTGCACCAATAATGAGCTGCAGAGTGAGAGGGAAATGTGTCCCTGTGCTCTGGGAGTGTGTGTTCACATTAAAGGCCGTGTGTGACCACACACACACATTAATGTAAAGGTGAACACACCTACACATATATTAATATGTATACAAGTGGTATTTACTCACTACAGTAAGAGCTCCACAAACATAAGCCCTGACATTACTTGATGGGTAAATTGCTGGCAGATCTGGTTCAAGTTTCCAGCAGGAATCCCTGGTTGTGTTTTTACCAGACTGTCAGCTCTCCCAGCTGCAGCCAGCTCCTGAGCACAGGCTGTGCATCAGACACAGCAACTGGCCCAGGGGAGAATAATGAGGAATCAGGAATTTGATTTCTAATAAGCTTATGAGTATATAAATCTCTTCTGCTCCCAGTTTTCCTTTGTTTATAGACTAAATGAAAATAATTAGAGTAAAATGTCTTTTGGGGAGGAGGTAAGAGGCAGCATGTGATACTGAACTGATCCCAAGACCCTTCTCCACAAGTATTTGTCTTGCAGGTATTTGGAAACAGAAACATAAAGCACTTATGACTTGGCTTGAGAGCTTTGTAAAGGGCTGCATAAGATACTGAGGGAAGGGAACAAGGATCAAACCAGAAAATGTTTTCAATAACAGTATGTACTTTAAATGCTTTTATTTGCAGTGAGTCAAAGTAGGAAAGCCGTTTTCTGCTTCCCATGGGCAAAGCTGGTGCCAGAGTCATCTGTGGGAGAACCACAGGTGGCTCACTGTGGAAAGCAGGTTAGTGGATTTGAGGAATTTCTGGTCGCCAGGAGCTGCTGGCGTGTGCGTGTGCCTTGTGCCTGCTGCAGCGTGTGCCTGGGCGCGCTCCCGGGAGCAGCGTTCCCGCCATCGGCAGCTGACCTCCTCCCACCTCCTCCTCCTTCCTCCTCCCGCATGTGAACCCCGGGCTGCCCCTGGAATGCTATTGATCCGCGGCATTAGTCAGCAGCCTTTCCCGTCGAAGGGCAGCTCTTTCCCAGCTCCTGACACGTAACTCTGATCCCAGCCTTTCAGGGAGCACACACTCCCCACCTGCTCATCTGGGAGAAGGTCATTATCCGCGGGCTATTCACTGCCACTGGAGCATGCAAGAATAGCTGCTTCTCCCATTGTGCTGCCCATGGCCCGGATTGGCTGGCGACTGTGGGAAACGCCACCGAGCCGCAGACCCACACACTCGCCCCGAGCTCGGACAGTATAAATATCGGGTACAGGCAGCTTCCAGCAACACGTTTCTCCTGGATTCCGCTCCAAGACCTCTCTGCTCAGGACAGATGGCTCCCAGCACCGTTTTCTTGGAGCCCGACAACCTGCTGACACCAAAGGAGAAAAACAAAGTAAGTGCAGGCACAGCAGAGCGCTTTACACCAGCTGAGATCTTGCCTCACTCTGTTTAGGAGCAGTGGTGGGCAACAAACAGCCCTGCGGAGTGTCAGGGAGAGGATCCTTTAATAACACATCTCCTTTCCTTTGCTTTTTACAGCTGAGGAAACCGGTGGTGGAGAAAATGCGCCGGGACCGGATTAACAGCAGCATCGAGCAGCTGAAACTGCTCCTGGAGAAGGAGTTCCAGAGGCACCAGCCCAATTCCAAGCTGGAGAAAGCTGACATCCTGGAGATGACTGTCAGCTACCTGAAGCAGCAGAGCCAGCTGCAGATGAAGAGTAAGTACAGAGTTTTCTTTCAGTCTCCATTTTACCACAAATCTGTGACTGTTGTATGAATCTCGAGCCATGGACAACTGGTCTAAACTATTCTGTCTTCCCTCTCCCTCTTTTCTTCCCTTCTCTAGCTGCAGGATCCTTCCATAAAAGCTCCCAGTTTGACTTCAGAGAGGGCTATTCCAGGTGTTTGCAAGAAGCTTTCTATTTCCTCTCTCTCCACAAAGTCCGAACTGAAACACAGACCAAACTTTTAAGCCACTTCCAGAAGAGCCAGTCAGCTGCTCCGGAGGTCTCCTTCTCCCCTGGGAATGCTGGTGCCCTGAAACAAGTGTCTCCAAAGGACAGCAGCCCTCTCTGGAGGCCCTGGTAGTCGGGGGAGTCCTCACTGCACGGATCTGTGACAGTCCAGAGGAAGGATCTGACTGCATCTGATAGTCCAGCTCTGATCCTCTCTCCTGTAGGGAATTTTATTTCCCCCTGTGTTTTATTTGTGTATGAGAGAATGCCATACTTTTGACTTTTTTGGGATCCTCTGGCAAAAGTTGAGGTGTTCTGTTTAGTGTCGAAGCTGTGTAGGCACTGGTGCAGTGCTGCCCGGGCAGGGGCAACGTCTTCAGAATGAAGGAGGGTGTTTGTAAATGTTACAGTTGTGATGGACAGGAATTGCTGTAGGAGATTTTCTCTAATATTCCCAGTAAGAGCCATCAGCTTTGCTCTGGCTTGACTGACAACTCTGGTTGGCTCAGTCATTCCGGAGGATAAATTTTTTCCCTTTGGTTCATGCACACTTGGTTAAAGTATTTCCCTCTGTTTGCTTATCAGTTGTGCAGCATCAAAAATGGGTTTGGTTTTCGTTTGGATTTCTCCCCCATGGCCCTTTCATAGTCCTGTATATACAGTGTGAGAGATGACCAGGAGTTAGGAAACTATGTGGAATATTTCTACTATTTGGTGCTTTTTTCAATTTAGAAAAAGAGTATGTTATTGCTTTATGTTAAAGAAAAGTAGTAGGTAACAGGCTTGATTTGTCAATGTTATACATTTTGGGTGTAAGCTATGCTTTTTTAGCATTTTCATTATAATAATGATTTTTATCTGTATTGAGTGGTTGAATTCCTGGTGGATGGTGTTTCTCCCAGTGCTGGGACTGCCCTATGGCTCACCTGCATACTGTGTATGCGTCTCTGTGTGTGTAGAGAGCAATAAAATGCATTTGTGTGCAACTTCTGTGTGGGTCTCTCCATCCCAAGGATGTGCAGCTGCTTGCACCCCTGAGAAAGGATGTCACTCTTAGGAAATGGGTTTTTTGAAAAGCTCAAGGAACTCCCATTCATGTTTACTCTGTATATTCTCATGAATCCCACCATGTGAGTCACCCTGAACCTCAAGGAGTGCTCCTGTCACAGGGATTCCTGCAGAATCCTACTGAGCATTTCCTCAGTCACTGCCCCTCCTGTCCCAAAACCCCTCACCTGAGCAGCAGTGTCCTGCACCTGCCCAGAACCTGAGTCCTGCTTCCACACCATTTGTTCACAAACTTAGCCCACTAAGCCGATTTTTGAGGGGTGGGTTTGTGCCAGGTTTAGAGGGGCTTCTACCAGGATTTGAGGGGTTGGTTTTGCCATGATTTGAGGGCTTTCTTTGCCAGGTTTTGAGGAGTTTGTACCAGGATTTGAGGGCTTTGTTTGCCAGGTTTTGAGGGGTGGGTTTGTGCCAGGTTTAGAGGGGTTGGTTTGCCAGGATTCGAGAGGTTTGTCAGGTTTTGAGCGGGTTGCCACAATTTAAGGGGGTTGTCAGGCTTTGAGGGGTTTGCCATAATTTGAGAGGTTTGTCGGGCTTTGAAGGATTTGTCAGATTTTGAGGGATTTGATGCAATTTGAGGAGTTTGTCAGGCTTTGAAAGATTTGTCAGGTTTTGAGGGGTTTGACACGATTTGAGGGGTTTGTGAGGCTTTGAGGGGTTGGTTTGCCAGGATCTCAGGAGTATCTCAGGCTTTGAGGGGCTGCTTTGGCACAATTTGAGGTATTTTACTGACATTGGGCATAGCCCTCTCCCTGCCAAAGCCTTCCCCGCTGTGCCCGGCCGGGAGGGCGGGAAGCGCTGAGGGAATCCGAACAGCACAGCCCGGCGGCTTCCAATTCCCTTCCCTTCCTATTCCCTTCCCTTCCCGTCCCCTTCCTCCATGCCTTTTGCTTTCGCTTTGGTGTCCTACGGGGACCCCTGCCGGGACACCGTGAGGATGGCGAGTGGGGAGACCAGGGATCGTGAGGGAACGGCCTCAGGGGCCGTGAGGGAACGGCCTCAGGGGCCGTGAGGGAACCGACCGAGGGACCCGCCTGAGGGGCTGTGAGGGACCCGCCTGAGGGGCCGTGAGGGAACGGCCTCAGGGGCCGTGAGGGAACCGACCGAGGGACCCGCCTGAGGGGCCGTGAGGGAATCGCCTCCGTGGCTGTGAGGGTCCCTCACGGACCCCCTCACGGACCACGAGCGGAAACAACCTCGGTTGCCATGAGGGGAAACCACCTTAGGGGCCGTGAGGAACTGGCCTCAGGGACCCGGTTCTTGCGGTGTAACCCGGTGCTTGTGTTGCCCCGAGGTCCTCGCCGTGGTGTCGGTCACACCGTTGGAGCGCTGGCTGTGCTCCGTGGGCACCGAGTGTGATGTGGCCAAGAACACTTTATGCTTTTTTCCTGCATGAAAGGCAGAAGTGTGTGAGCTGCTGCCTGTGGTGAAGGCTCTCTGCAGGAATCACTGGGTCACAAAGACTAAGCTAAACTCCCCTTAGCCAGAGGCGCAGAAAGAAATCCTGTGGGCTTCTCCCTTCTAGGCACAAAACCCAAGGACAACGGGTGTGAAGTTTGTCCTCTTGGCACCTCCACCACAGCCTACATGTCTGAGACCTGCACCCACTATGCAGGAAAGCAGCTCAGATTCTTTTTGGGGCTGTTGAGTCTGCATTTTGGTCTCTTTCAAACAGCAGCATCCTCCTTCCAGTAAGGCTCCGAATGCGGTTTCCAATTCTTGGGAACAGCTGGACTCCTCTCTTTATAAGCTCATGGACATGACAGATTTAGCCTTCAGCCTCTCATCCAAACTTGTCACTGCATGGGAGGCTCTCAGGGTGGCTCCAGCAGAGCTGGATCTGGAGCCATGGATGGCAGCACACTCCTGGTACCTGGGCTTCAGGTGACACATCTCTTATCTAGAGTAGAACAGCTAACAGTTTGCTTCTGAGGAGAATAATTTTGCACTTACAAGCATTAAAGCAAAGAGGTAAGAGCTATTTCCCACTTAGATTACCCACCAAGTCAGGACGACCTTTGGGAGGTGTGATGTGGAAAACAGGGCAGCAGTTCCACTGGCAGCTTCTAACACCACAATTACTTCCTTTCTCACATCACACCTGAGGAGCAGAACACTTCTGCTCTAGCTCTGACAGCCATCATGGAAATCCTTATCTCTGTGGTTCTGCTGGCTGGTGCAGCTGCCCTCACAAATATCTGGCAAAGGACGAAAAGTTATGTGCCCCATAAGTATGAAGAACATGACTGTGAAGAGGTAGTTTTTGTAATAATATCCTGAAGAATAGTCTTAGTTCTTCAGCTGAAAATTCCCCTCATTGCTTGTTGGTGGGACTGTTTCCTTTCCTTTGCAGCAGTGCAGGAGTCAGAGGTATCTCTCTTTTCGGGGAATACATTAAAATCTGATTGAGAGTGACACAACAGTGGTTCTTGCTCTTAAGAGAGAAGTAGAAGCCTGGCTGTTAGAATGGAAAGAGTAGGATTTGCTGATAAAAGCTGATAAAAGCTGACTGTTCATGCTCTGTGTTTTCCTTTGACATGTCATAAAGCATGAACAGCACGGGCAGGTTTTGATGTTAACGAGGAGAAAGGAGATCAAAAAACTGCTCCTGTGCAGGAAGTTGGTGCCGACCCCGAAGAAACCAGGCCTGAATTGGGCATTGTTTGAACTGTGACAGACAATGGGGATGGTTAAAAAACCCAAGCACAACCCTTTTTTTTTTCCTAAATCGTCATGAAGAGAAAGAAAGGCAGCTTGAAAATGAAAAGGAGGGTTAGCAAAGGAGTTAATGAAATAGCCCAGTGGCATCTTGTGAAGCATCAAAGTCTGCAATAGCTGAGTGATCAAGGCACTGGGAGTGTCATCAGGGGCTGGAAACCCTTCCCTTTTACATCCTCTTCAGGAGCAGTGAGCTGTGTGGAATGCCTGGACTTTTCTTCTTCCCCCATAGACAGCTGACACTTGGTATGCATTAATTATTCCACTTTTGCTTGATGGTGGGAAAAAAACTGTTTTTTTTTTTCCATTTTAAACATTCTGCATAATACACAATGCAGTTTCCAAATGCATTTTTGTACAGATCTTTCAGTTTTTAGAAGAAAATTAGATATTGCTGGGAAAAGGAAATGTACACAGCAAGAACCATGTAGCCTTTAGTAAAGAAAGTTAATATCCTCTGTCTCCACTGTGTCTAAAAAGAAAGTTTTTACTAAAGAAAACACATTCTCTGCGGAAGAACTTTCCTGGTACCTGCAGAAGGGAAAGCTCTGAGTTATGTGGCTGTTTGCTTTACCTTAAAGAAAAGGATTGTTCTGGAAGAGCATCCCTGTGGATGTTTTTAAAGGAAGGATTTGGTGAGGATAGAAATGCTTTAGTTATCAGAATTGCCTATAAAATGAGATGTGGAAGAATCTGGAGAGGCACAGAGAAGGCCCTGGATGGGTGTGCTGGGACATCTGGGAGGAATGGGAAATGTTGGCTTTTTGCTTAAGGAAAATATGATAGACAACTTCTTAATTTTTCTTTTTCTCCTTTTTTTTTTTTTTTTTTTTTTTTTTTTTTTTTTTTTTTTTTTTTTTTTTTTAGGTTTTTTTTTTTTTAATTGTGTTAGTTTTTTCAGCAGAATTAGTTCTGGGTGTTTTTGCAGGGTAAGATGATGTTTCAGAAACTCTGTGGTTTATAGGAATGGCTGTGCAAAATCACAGCTCTGATGGGAAAAGCTGCAGGCAATGGAAAGTGGAAGGGTTTAAGGAATGCTTTAAAATTCCTTTAAAAAATCTCTGCTGTACACAGGCAGATCTCTCCATGAAGAAACTTACTGTTACAGTCCTAAGAATAAAAGCATTGTGATTTTTAGGGTGGGATTTGGTTTTCAAGTGCAAATACTGGTCCCATTCTCATGTTCTGAAAACCTGTGCATTGCAGTAATCGTGGAAGGGCAAACTGCTCCAGTTTCTGTCACCCCCAGCTTTTTTGTACAAAAAGGAATGCCACAATTCCAAAGTTTGGGAAGGATCTGAACCTAAAAAGAGACTGATTGTTGTGTGTCTGCTGAGAACTGGATTTGCTTTTGGTGGTCAAATAAGTGACAAGTCAATAAAGCATTTTCTAACATTTCTCTCTGAAAATACCAGGAGCACCCAGCAAATCCACTGCTGGTTTTGTGCTTGCTGCTTTTGATAATTTATTTTTTTTTTTTTTTTTTTTTTTTTTTTTTTTTTTTTTGCCAGCTGGTTAATGTTTCATTGTGGGGGTTGGATGTTTTCCAACACTTCCAGCTGTGGAAGTTGCTAATTGTTAACCACTGCTGATCCCTCCACAACACTCAGGAGGGGTCACTGCAATTGTTGAGTGAAAAACTTTCAAGATAAAACCAAACCCCCAAATGGAGAAAATTCAGAGAACAGTGACAAAGTACATTCAGCCATCTCTGTGCTACAACAATTTTCTGGTAAGTTCTGTTTTGGATTTTTTTTCAATCTGCTAATGACTTCTTGTTGAAGGCAACTGGATCTTGAGGTATTCAGTGTTACTGTTTTACTGGGGTGAACTTTTAAATAACCAGCAGTGAACACAGCTCTTAAGAAGGGAAAGGAGTTAAATATTACTGTTGTTCAGTAAGTGCTGTAATTAGGAGGAGGGATTTATTAATTTTTAGGCAGCAGTTTCTCCAAAGATGCTTTTGTAAAGAAATAGCTGTCCTCCAGCCCCATAATTATGACTTCCAGTGAGTTCACTTCCAGGTGGAAGCTGCTGTAGGTGAGCTGGGGGCTCTGCACAGCCAGGGAGAGAGGTGCAGCATCAACCAGGATCAGCAATCTACCAACTAAAAATGAATTTTTTTGCAGGGTTTGATGCCTGCGCCAACAGTGGCTTGATGGAGCCTGAAAGTTCCGCCTGTTTGATGGGAGTTTTGGTCTTTTAGGAGCTGGAACGGGATTTGTCACCAGGTGGCAGCATGGGAGAAGGAAAGGCTTCGGATTCCTCCTGGGAAACATCAGGATCTTCCTTTTCCTAAGTATGTAATAAAGCTTCTCCGAGGCTTCATTGTCTACCAGTCTAAAGTGCAGCAAAACACCTCTGGGTACAGAACTTCCCCCAGGGCTGATGCATTTTATGACTGTGGGAAGGTAACACAGGGGGCAGTAGGAATTCAGGGCCATTTCTGGGGGATTTGGAGCCTGTCCCTTGTCTCCAGTTTGTGTGTGGGCACAGCACCAGGGTCAGTGGGGCTGTAAGGGCAGGTGCCCTTGGCACTGACACAAACTGACAGCTGGGAAGTGTTCTGCAGGTGGGAGATGGGATAAACTTACATGAAAAACTGGAGTAACTTCCATGTGCTGTGATGGTCACTTGGAATTAACCCTCCCAGGCACATTTTACTTATCCCTTTAACAGTTGCATGTGCCAGAACCTTTAATGGCCCATCTCCAGGGCTCAGTGATTTTGCAGAGTCACACAGGCAGTTACTGCCTCACTGCCAAGTGATTCCTGTGCTAGAAAGAAAAGCATTTGCTGGAATAATATTCAAAACTCACTATTAAATGTTGGAGGCTTAAAATATTCCCATTATAGTAGGATGCTTACCAAGGAAACCCCCCCCATACCTCTCCATAGGGAAATCCTTGCTGAATTGGCCAATGTGATTTTTTCTTTTAAATTTTATTAAAAATTAATACATGTTACATTTTCAAGTGTAAATACTGAAAAATAGCCTATGGCAAAATAAAAAGGCACAAGATTAAAACCAGCTTAATTGTTTCCATGGATACATGTCTGCTATTTGGCAAAAGGTATTTTATACACTTTCTACAAGAATAAGCATCATTTTAAATATATCTCTGAAGGGTGGGACCCTGTAATTTAACCATAAAGACAGAATTTGTACTCCTAAAATGTGATAATTGTAGTGATGCCTCACTTGAAGGGGGTTCTTTGGAGCAGAGGAACTCAAGTGCAGGAGGAGAGTGCGACAGAGTCTTGACATAGAGCTCACTGTGTGACATGTCACGACAAATAGCAATCCATGACAACAAAGCAGTGATCAGAGTGCAGGGGCACAGACAGCACAAGAGTTTACACCAGCTCTAACCTGGTCTGGGGAAGAATGCACCAGAAACAGAACCAGAGCACCGGAAACAGAGCAGTGGAACGTCTCAGACGGCATTGCTGAGCCCCAGAAAGTGGAGCTGACATAGTAAAATTATTACTCCTTTCTGAAAAATAGATTTGTGGCTGCTTGTTGGTTTTGTGTTCGTGTAAGAATTAGTCCTTGTAACCCTGATGCAGTGTCTTAGTAACAGTCAGGATGTCGTTGGAACAGTCGTTGTGCCCGGGAACACAGCGTGGCCTCTGGCGCAGCCCGCCAGTCCCGGGATCCGTCCCTGTGATCCCCGTGATCCCTGTGTGCTTCCCAGTGGCCCTGGGACAGCTGAGGGCTTCCTTGGCTCTCACTGCAGCAGCTGGCCCGGCAGCCCTGGCTGTGGCTGAGCAGCAGAACACCGGGCACATCCCTGCCACGAGCTGTTTGTGGTGTCACCAGAGTGTCCCATCCTTGGTTACCACACCCGGCACTTCCCTGCGGGATGCATGGCCGTGCCCTTCTTACAGTGGAACACCTCGGAGAAGGCTTCAAAGTTCTGCAAGGAGCCCATCACCCTAAACAAAGAGAGTGGACTCATTTACATGGAGATTGCTGTTTTGGGGAACAGAAAGTGGTTTGGAGCCTCAGAACTTGATTGCAGTTCAGAGTATGGGATGCTTTAGGAAATGTAGGTAATATGAGCAATGAAATGCCAGAACAGAGTGACTTTGGTCCTGCTCCATCCTCTGTGTACTGGCAAATTCATCAGGTCAGGTATAGATATGTGGTCTCCCAGCAGTGTCCTACAAGCCACGGGAGAAAATCTGGAAATCACTTGGGAGTGATCTTGTGTGTTATCAGACTCTCCAGTGCTGCTGTGGTGCAAGGAGTTGAATGAAGTCAGTTGTGAGTTAGTAAATGAGTAAAACCCACCTGTACTTCAGAGGGCTGTGAACATCTGTCTTTATGGACTGACTGGCATATTCTGGTCTGTAGGAGCCACACCAAACCTGGACAGGGAGATTCATCATTAGTGGGTCAGTATTGAAGGGAATTTTGTTCCATCCCAGTTTGCTATGAAATCACTGGGGTACATTTTATAGAGAGGCAGAATGGATGCAATTATTTACTAATTAGCTTTTGTTTTATCAAGGTCTTGGATGAAGATCTGGTGCTCTGGGACAGATCTATCTGCCCTTGATTTCCCCCAGGTGTTTCCTCCAGCAAAGGCCTGAGGCACAGCCCTGTGTGTTCTCACCTGGGCAAAGTTGAGGAAGAAAAGCTGTTTGTGGGACAGGTTCAGTCCAGGCAGTTTTGGCTCCTTCCCTTCCTGTTCCAGCCACTTCAAGTAGGCCTGGAAATGATCACAGATCAACTCAGAGGAGCAGCAGGAGGATTTTGGATATTGTTTTGGGAGGAGGGATTTTAGTCACCACATGCATTAACCAGCTTGCTTCCCTTCTGTATTTGTATAAATTTTCTCTCTCTAATACAAACAGTGCAGACAATTTTATGAAAAAGCTGTCAGCATAAGCACTGTTGACTTCATGGACTCTTTCTACAGGAATTTGTATCTGGAAATAAAGTGTTAAATCTCCTCTGCTTCTCTATAGTGATGATTTTTCTCTCTTCAGGTAACTACTCATTAAATAGCAGATAACAACCTTGCTCAATGTTAAATCCATTACCTGTTATTGTTGCACATTAATTGGCCAATTTGCTTTTTTTAGGTATATTGACATGATGGAGACAAGTTAATGTGCCCTCACGCTGGTTAATTCCCAACATTCTGTTTCTGCAGCCTCTCAGATGCTGAGACAGTCCCAAAGCACGAAACAAAAGGGAGAGCTGAGGGTAAAAAGAGATCCAGCACCACAGAACTTCCATGGATTCCGTGGGCAGGCAGTTTGTGTCACCCCACACAGCTCCTCCACGTCTGTGATGGCTTTTAGAACAATCCTAACGAAGTAATTAATTGGAACGGTGTCCCTTAGGGTTGGAATTTAGATTTCTGAAAATTCAGGATGTTCTGTAAACACCCTCAACACCATACTCAACACCAAAGATAAAAGGTTTTACTGTGACATCTGCTAGGGTTCTTTGTAGGGAAGAACATTCCCTGCTCACACCTGAGCTCCACCTTTGGGCTGCTCCTGGGTGCAAGAACGGTAGCAAGCCAGGGCACGTGAGCTTCCAGGTGTACAACTGAGGCTTTAGCTTTTGGAATATGTTATTGACATGTTAATTGTCAATTTTTTTAGCACAGAATAGGTCCCCCTATTGCTGGATGCCAGGTAAAGTTAACTCACAGGGTGTTTGAGGATTACCTTATAAGCCTGTCGCACTCCTCCGTTATCTGCAATATTTTCTCCTAATGTGCTTATGCCACTGACCTGTAAAAATAATCATTTATTTACTCTGTTGTCAGTAAAATCAGCAACTCTAAGGACCACAGGTCAGTCACACAACAGCCTGACATGCCTGGAGCAAAGGGAAGCTGTGACTTTGTGCTGGGACAAGAAAGGAGAGAATGAAATTAAACAAATCACAGGGTAAGAGCTATAATTGGAACAGAACACACACAAATATAACATGGACAGAACCTGGGCTGCTGCTGGACAGAACATCACTGCACACAGACCCTGGGCTTTCTGGGCCACACCAGTGTCCCCAGTTTATCACAACCCTTGTGCCTTGTTCCCAGAACAGTTACCTGTAGTAGCTGGGGTTTGTGTCCCCTGTTGAAGTAATTACTTGTACAAACCCAGAGCTGTGGTGGTCGTGGTTGTTACTCACGTTCTGTCCCCCGGCCAGCTCCCAGGTGTAGTTCCCGTACTGGTGCACCATGCAGAGGGACTGCTCCTTGAAATGCAGCGCTGAGAAGTTGCTCCACCAGTCCAGCATGTTCCCATCTTTGTCAAAATTCCTACCTGCAGGAAAACCCAGGGATAAAAGGAAAGTTTTGAGCAAGAAAAAGCTGCCACTCTTGCAGTGTAGCACCTGGGATGTTGGAGCTGCACTCTCTTCCTCTTTCCTCCTTGAATTTAGCTGCTCAGAAATATTTTGGGCAGAGTTTATTCTCTTTGTCACAAGGGAATGGAACTGTGGTCTCTGTTATGCCCTGATTTCCTGTTCAGTCAGCAGCCCTGACTTCAAGTATAGCTTCAAGGCCTGGTTTTATTTCCAAGTAGATTTTGCAGATATCATGTAAGAAAACCTTCCCTCACCTCTGAGGTGTCTGACGTGCTGGTTCTGTGTGGCCACATGACAGAACTGAGGTTTATAGAGAATTAAAAGCTGGAATTACAGTTCTGGAGTTTGTGTTCTTGGCTCTCTGGCTAGAACAAGGCTTTTCTTTACTCTAGACCTCAGTTTCTGAGGCTGTGTTTTGTGTTTATGTGTCATCTGCACAAACTTAATGAGCATAAAAAAACAGCTTGAAGAAAAACCATGTGGAAGAAAGTCCTGGCTTGTAGAGTCAGAAGTGAGCTTTTTTCCCAAATTCTTTTACATGGCATTTGAGAAAGTTAAAAAAGTCAATTTATTTCAAGCATTTGTGTTGAAAAACAAAGTCTCCTGGGATTTCAAGACACTACTGACATTTTTTCCTATCCCAAAAATGTTGTTCACAGATTTCACTGTATTCAGGAGCCCATGGATCTGCTTGCTTTGTGTTTCTGATCTGATGATGCTGTAAAAATAACATTTTTTTTCCTGAGAATTGTCATTGCCTCAATTTATTTTTAACATCTGCTTATTTCTTGTGCTCTGTTTAGGAAACATTCCCTGCAAAACTTTCCACAGAGTGTTCCCAGTGTGCTCCTATTGCTGCTGAGCTGGATGTGACTGTGCAGGGATCTTCAGTCCCAGCACACTTTAATTCCTGCCATGCCACGACTTTTAGCTGAAATAATAACATTTTTTCAGTCGTCTCCTCACCGTTGTCATCGAACCCGTGAGTGATCTCATGCCCAATAACCATCCCAATCCCTCCAAAGTTCAGGGCCTGGGGCTGGTGTTTGCTGAAGAAGGGGGGCTGGAGAATCCCAGCAGGAAAAACTGCGAAGACAGGGAGAAAGAGGGAAATTCTGTAAGGTGGCTTTGTTTTTGCATCCTTGGCAGACAGATTGGTTGCTTGGTGTAAGGGTCAGGAAGGAACAGAAAATATAAAACGATTAGAAACAAGCTCATGCCTCATGTGAAATTGTTTCTCTCTTGATAAATGGAAAATGACAAGTTAATAAAGGTTTAATTTAGCACATCTGCAGCTAAAATATCTCCCTGTTTGAGACCCAAGCAGCATTTACATTAAGCTTAGCCTAATTTGGTCCATAATGTTTGCTTCAGTGAGTCAAGAACAGAATATTTAGGAGCTATCCCTTGGAGACAGGCACAGTTTGTGTGTCAGAGCCATTTTATAGGGGAACTAATGGAGGTTTTATTGTTTTATTTGGTTTAAGGAGAGGTTAGAAATCCTCTGCTGATACCACCAACACTTGGAGTGTAAAACATGCACAGGAGTGATTCCTACAGAGCACCAAGGGCACTCGATGCCAGTTGAGGGGGGCTGTTCTGCCTCAGTCTGCTGGCAAAAACTTTATCCAGAACCATGGGATTTGCTTTTCACCCCTTCTACACAAGCTGAAAAGCATAAATGTTTCTAGAGGAATTCAGACTGGCAGTAATTCACTCTAATGAGATATTTTCCATGAAGGGAGATATTGAAATTATATTGCAAATAGTTAATTCAGAGACAAAACCCTTTTGGCTCCACAGGTTTTATCCATACAATTTTGTGGAGAAATGCATAAGCCAAACTGCAGTAAGATAAATCAGTGTGGAAAATTGCTTTCTCAAGCTAGAGACATGAAGAAACAGAATTTAACTGACAAACACACTATTGTGGGTGGTTGTGCTTGGATTTTTACACAGGCATATTCATCTCCAAGTTGCTTAAATGAGTTACTTTTGTATGATTTGTAAGGACAAAGCTGGAGAGGAACCAGGTGGCTTCAGGACCTGAGTTCCCTGCCAGGAAAGCTGATTCCAATCTGTGTAAAACCACTGGGGATAAACTGGGAGCTGAAGTTGGCCACCAGTAAAGCCCCCAGGAGGGCCCTGCCATGGCTGAAGGTCCTGCTGCTGCTGTACCTGCAGGATGGAGGTGAGTAGAAGCTGCACAAAGGAAAACAGATTCTGGGTGAGATCAGAGGGCTAAATTATCAGCAATTTGGATGTTTCTGCTTTTAGCAGTTATAGAAGTTTTCTGTTGTGACTGTTGGTAGACTGTTGGGCTGTTTCCACTCCTGGCCTTTGCCCTGGGAGCAGGATGCAGTAACTGTCTGGCCTAAAACCCCATGGATTTGTCCTTCTGAGGTATCAGTAGCTGAGGTCTTCCTGGCAGTCTGGGAATTTGAATAAGCACTTCTGGAGGGAATTATCTATTGTCCCTCCTGTTTGGGGTGCTCAGAATTCAGCAGAGACTCAGCAGTTTTAACCTGAGCTCCTGCATGAGCTCAGGGAGCACAGGGAGCCAGGCAGGCTCTGAAGGTCTGCTGTGCTAAGAAGGAGGAAGGAAGGGCAGCCCAGCAGCTCTGCAGAGCTTACACAGCTGATGCTCTGGGAGCAGAGGCAGCTTCTGCAGTCTGGGGTGGCTCTGAGCAGTGTAATTGCAGTGCACAGAGCAAACTGGGGAGCTGCCCTGTGTGATATCAGAACACAGGAGCAGGAGCAGGAGCAGCCCAGCACGCGCTGGGAGCGTTCTCTGGGCGCTGGTGCTGTCCCAGGCTTTCAAACCCAAGGCTGTTCAGTGACAGGGTATAACCCACACCTGCCAAGGAGGGGGAGCACAATATTCATCCACAAAGTGCTGGAGCTGAGCAGCCAGGCAGCCTTGCCCAGGATTCCTGGATGGGCACAGGCAGGTTTGCCTCTGAACGCAGACCTGCACTGTTGAGTGGATAAAATTAGCTGGTTAAAAGTGTTCAAACCTACCTATCTGGTTCCTGTTGGGGGAATAGAATGCATTGACCACTGCAGCTCCAATAATCCATCTAAAAATAAATGTTGCACACAGTTAGTCATGATGGGTTTTCTTCCCCAGACATTTTTTAAATTTAATTCTGGTTAAAAAATGCAAGTATATAGGAAAAGATTGTAAGGATAAAATCCTTTCAGGGATTATTTTATGTCTATATCTATATCTATATCTATATCTATAACTATATCTATATCTATATCTATATCTATATCTATATCTATATCTATATCTATATCTATATCTATATCTATCTATATCTATGATATCTATGATATATGATATATAAACACACACATATGTATACACATATATATATATATTACATCTATATATTACATCTATATATTACATATATATATTCTCAGGAATGTATATATAGATATATAAAGAAATAAAGTTTCCTTGTTAGGAGAAGAACCTTGTAACAAGAAGGAAAATCCTTATGAGGAGATTATATAAGGAAAGGATTAATGTAGGAAAAAGGGTGCATTGATCACAGCTGTAAAGAATTCCTGATACCAGGAAATACCTGGTGCTTTGTTTATGGGCAGCTTTCATCCCAAACACACAGCATTCAAGGGGAAAAGCATTTTTCACTTTACCTTAGAATGGTTTAATTCCTTGATTATCTCAGCCATGGGTATTCCCAGGCACCCACAGCATAAGTTAAACACCCCCATCATTAACCCAGAATTTAGGTTGTGTCTGTGACTCTGTCTGGAAACTCACATATCTTGGTCAACTCTCTCTCGAAGCTTTTTCAGGCTCTTTTGGGCTCCAGCTCGCAGGTTTTCCAGGATGTTTTCAAAGTAGCTGTGTTCACTGAAGTTTAACTACACAAACAGGGATCCAAGTACATTGGTCAGCTGAGCAGGAAGAGGAGCTCCTCGTCCCACTGAATGTCCTCTAAAGAATGTTTTGGTTGCATGGTTTCACTGAATAGTTGGTTCTTTGCACCAATTATTTATTAATATGTTCATTTTAATGTGCTTGGAAAGGGCAGTTGCACAGGTACAAGTATTCCAGTGGCAAGAAAGCAAACAGAGCTGTTTATTTTGAGATATTTAGTGAGATATGCCCAAAACACTTACATTGGCATATTCCAGGTCCAGTTTCTCATTCTGATCTTCCAAAATATAATCTGGGTAGCCAATTTGTTCTTTGATTGCCATTGCCTGGAAGAAAAGAGTTGAATGTTTCCTCTTAATTGTGGTTTTTGTTGGTGTATTGTTGTTGGGTTGCTTTTACTAAAGTTTTGATACAAAGAATAGTTAAATATTTGGGGTTTTTTCTTGGCTTTAGAATGGTGCTGATGGTCCTGAAGTCAATTAAAATTTGGAAGTGTTTTTTTGGGGGGAATTGTATTGTATCCAGTTGGCATTTTTATTGATGTGGGCTAGCAAAGGACTGAAAGGAAAGGACAATGTAACAGGATAATAATGTCCTCTTTTCCTCTTGTTTGTGGAGAAACTGGAAATGGTGATACAACAAAATTCCAAATATTTCATGTTCATAAGGGACTACTGAAGTTCTTTTTTATCTCTGACCTTCTCACGAGCTTTCTCCTTGGATGCCTCATCCATCCACTGTAACTCATCCAAAGTCTCCACGAACACTTCACGGATCTTCTCTATTAAATCTCGGACCTGAAAGAGAGCCAGGGAGACACTCATCATTCACATGCCCTATTCCCAGGCACAGCTAAGGAGGGATGAAAAGCTTCCTGCTGCAAGGTGATGTCTCCAAATTCCGTGCTCCAAACCACGGTACCGAGCATCTAAAAGAGCATCACAAACAAGTTCTTGTGCCTTCTTGACTGGTGGATAACTCTCCCAGGCAAAAAATAGGGAGCTCACACCAGAGGGAATGGGCACTGAGGGCATTGTGGATGTACAGTAGTATGAAGGGTAAACTACATACCATCCTCTTGCTCTCACCAGCAAAAGTCTCCCGGACATACATCGCTCCCACCGCGTTCTCCATGTTGTTGTTGACGTAACTCACGCACTCCCTCCAGCGCGCCTCCTCCAGCGTCGTCCCATACAGGGCCTGCAGCACCAGAGCCCAGCATCAACCCTGCCCCTGCAGCTCTTCAAACCATTGCCTAAATTAACCCAGAGGTTTCCACCGCTGGGATCGGCTTTGTTTGAGCATTCCGTGGTGTAATCACAGAATCTAGAATGGTTTGGGCTGGGAGGGGGCTTAAAGTTCATCTCTTTCCAAACCCCTGGCAGGGTGATTGTGTTGACCAGGCTGGATTTGGTGGCAGTTGTGCTCTCCTCTTTATGAAGAGGGGAAATACCTTCCTGTAGCTGGCCCGAGCGTCCTTGAAGCGCCGGCTCAAGCTGCTGACGCGGTCAATCACCAGCCTCCAGATGAGGTAGTTCTGGATGGTGCTGTGTGGGAAAGCAAAGCTGAGCTTAATCCCCCGTAAAAACCAGCACTAGGGCAGGCAGTCAGAGGGGAATGTCAATTTTGGATGGGGACAAGGAAGGAAATCATTGCTGCCAGTCCTGGGTTTCACAGTATCTCATTTAACTTCAGAGTCATCCAGCCTGAGGACTGGGCTGTCATGTCTGTTCTGGGATTAATTTCTTATTTTTCTTCCTTCTGGAATGTAACAAGAGCTAAGCCTGTCATGTATTTTTTTCTTCCCATTTTCTAAGCAAGTAGCAAGTGAAACACCTTGTACTGCAGTCTTTGGACTTTGAAACCTCCAGAAGCATTTCCTGTATTTTACAGGGGTGTCATTTTTCCTCAGAAACTCAGAACTATCAAGAGGGTGCAATAATCGACATTTCAGCAATCCTTCTGTGACTTTTGTCCTACCTATCCTGCAGTTTCTTTACCTGGCTGAGTACTTGGAGATAATTGCTTTCAGCTCTTGCAGATAAGGCATCCCATACACAACCACCTCTTCCTCTGGGTCCACCTGAACACTTACTGAAGACATGACACGTTGGATGAAGAAGGTCCAGTTAAATTCCTGGGCAGACAGAGAGACATTCCAGTGTTGGATGATTAAATGCCTCAGTAACTGGACTTTTGACAGTCTTATGACCTTGAATGCAGCTGTTCAGTAGGACAAAGCTTTTAAAGAGATTCTGGAGACAAAATTAGGAATGGGAATGACTTTATACCTCTTTTTTGAAGCACTGATAAATCCACAAAGCCATTTCCAACTGGCATGGAATTAAGAGACCTGAAGTATGAGACTGCTCATGAAACACTTACATTGAATGCAAACTTTTCCTGCAGCTCTGCTAAGGTCATTTTGTTGTACAGCAAGGTCACGTCGTGCCTTTCCTCTGCTGGGGTCGTGGCCTGAAGACATTCACAAGGTTATTACTGGAATCAACTGACAGAAATATCAATGGCTGAAATCACATGCAGGTGCACATACACACACTCCAATAATATTCAGATTAACCAGTTTGTTTGGGAAAAGGAAAATCATTTGGTTGTGCCCAGGGCTGCTTCCAAAAATTTGGTACAGGAACCTGGGTCCCCTCTGTTCAATAATGTTTCAGGGACATGTTGAGCCAAGTGGTTCCCTCTGTCCTCTTTGGAATGGGAGCCTCCTCTGGGGGATTTTTAGGGTACTGTAGGTTATTAAGGATGCAAGGGAGTTACCTGGTGTTATCCCAGTGCATGGTTAGCAGTGAATTATCCTGCTTTAGAAGAGTTCCAAATAGAAATAAGGCTGGGACTGGAGCAGCACAGCAGCAGTGTACACAGCAGGCAGAATTAGAGACACAGAGACTCTGATTTTTGGGCTGCTCATGGCACAAAAAGTCTTCTTCCCCCACTTTGTTCTGGACTGTGGGTTTTCTGGAGCATTGAAAACTGCTGCACAAACCAGCAAGAAACCCTTTCCCCTCACCTCTTGCCCCCCACAGCTTCCTGAGGAGTTCTTGATCTCTCTACTCACATTTGCAATCTCTGTTTCAAGCTCCATGACCTTTGCCATTTCCTGTTGGACAAAGGAATCATCTTTGGACACGTTCTTGTCTTCCCGGATCATTTTGGCGATGGTGATCATGAACTGCAGATAAGCTTCTCTCACCTGCACTCAGACACAGAACGTGTAGAAAAGGTTTGCTGTCCATCATTTCATAGAATCCCAGAATGGTTGGGGTTGGAAGGACCTCAAACCCCATCCAGTGCCACCCCTGCCATGGACAGGGACACCTTCCACTGTCCCAGGTTGCTCCAAGCCCTGTCCAACCTGGCCTTGGACACTTCCAGGGATCCAGGGGCAGCCACAGCTGCTCTGGGCACCCTGTGCCAGGGCCTCACCACCCTCCCAGGGAAGAATTTCTTCCCAATATCCCCTCTAACCCTGCTCTCGGTCAGTTTGAACCCATTCCCCCTTGTCCTGTCACTCCAGGCCCTTGTAAACAGTCTCTCTTCACTATTTCTGTAGTTCATCTTCACATCTGTCATTCTCAAAGCATTCTCTTTGTCATGAATACCTTACAGGGCACTTGCCAGCCTCAAAACACACTTTCTGCTTCTCTGTGCCATCCAGCCCTGGCATTCTGAGTTAGAATTACTGCTTGGGCAAAGAGGAGGCTCTGTGCTTTGAGTTACACTGTGGGAACAGTGATCCAAAATTCCGGGGTGAACAGGGAAGGTTTGAGTTCTCTGAAAGTAACACCATAAATCTCCTCAGGTCTGGTTTTAGTGTCTGAAAGAAAGGCTCTGTTTCAGACAGTTCCCAGTGACACCTTTGCTTTATTCCTGATGGGGGGCTCTGACTGATTTATGCCTCAGAATGGGCCTTGGAAAGACATTTGGCTGCTGAGGGAGTGCTGATCCCTGATACAGGAAAACTTGATGCTACCTGTTCCTCTCACATACTTTTCTTCCTCTGTAGACCCTGGAAGCCAGATAAACACAGTGACTGTGGTGAAATTTAGTCTGGGCACTTACAGATGATGATTTGTGGTTTTAGGCTGAATGCTGGGCCTTAATCAGGGCAGACTCCCCCAGGCCTCAGGAGGAGTTTTGCCAAAAGATGCTGGACTAAGCACAGGGGGAGTTTGGGTCATCAGAGTTGTGCTCATTGTCTGGGGGCAGCGAGCTGGTAAATACAAATAAAAAGGGGTTGTGTCTCCTCCTTGGTCATTAGGATTAAAAGCACAGCCTCAGCCCCCCTGCTTTGTGCCTTCAAATTAAAGCTGTATTGAGCAGAACTGGTTTTCTTTTACTAATTTAGGATTGTCTCTGCACTGTACCTGATTTCCTCCCTCCTCCAAGTCAACCTGTGTCTGACCTTCCTGCCCCAATGCATAAATATCCCTCTTTTCTGCTGTGAGTGCTGCTGTGGAGGTGACACTTGCAAGGGAGATTCTCGGGTCAGCAGCTCTCCACATTTCCCATCTTCCAGGAGATTGTTTTGTCCCAGGAGCTGGCAGCTCCTAAAGGTGCCCAGAAGGTGTGGGCACAGTCCCCTATAAACCTCCCAGGGCTATATTTTAGCTATATTCTATACAAAGTGTAGACAAATACACTGAATTGAGAAGAAAACTCTTCCCACTGATGTTTTCATCTGCCTTTACAACCACGAGACAAAAGAGTCTCAAATGCTGATTGTTGTCCCTCTGTATTCCCTTCCATTCTTGTTAGGAAAATTGGTTTGATGTTGGGCTGCAAATACTCTTTGTTAGCAAGGCATAATTGAGGAAAATAAAATGTACTAAAGCAGTATTTTCATCTTGGAAACAGACAAATTATCTGGCTCTGTTTGCAGCAGCTTTCTGTGTATTTACAGAAACAGTGTTTTTGCAGAATCAGTGTTTTTGCCCTGAGCATTGGCAGAGGAAAGCAGCTAGAAAATAATCTCTCACAATTTCATGTAATTTTGGGGGAAGGGGAGCGTAAGTGGCAGCAGATTCTTACTTGCTGAGCATCAGGGATTCAGAGGAAGATACAAGCAAATCCCCTGCACTGAAAATGTGAAGCTGTCCTTCAAAATGAGATACTGCCTAAGCTATAAAACACGATTTTGTTTTCCCATAACCTTCTTCATGGGCTGGCCAGTTCTGGGCAGGCTTGATATTTATACAGTTGTTCAGTCCTTTTGTAAACTTTACAAAATGTTGGCTTAATTAGGGAAAAATGTAGCAATGAATGTCACAGTCTAATTCTGATTGTTGCATAGCATGAAGATTCATGTGTTGGGGCTTTTGAAAGCACAGGAATAAGGAATAAAGTTGTTTTAGTGGCACAGAGTAAATCAATGCATGGGATACTTACTCTTTGATAGTTGCCCCCATTAAAGTAGTAGTCCCTGGATGGCATTCCCAAACTTGGCTGGTCAATCTGAAGGAAAATGCATTTCTCTGGTTAGTGGTGAACAGGACCTGGGCTTGTCCAAAGGAATCCTTGAAAGGCAGCAGGAAATGCTGCCACCCTGTCAGGGTTGGAATGACAGCACTGCCAAACACCCAGAGAATTTGGGCTCTCCTGGCTCTGGGGTGAGGTGGAAGGTACAACTCTTATCTCTGGGTTTCCAGGTAAGGACAGGGGGGGTCTTAGTGTGGGTTATAAAGCAAAATCTTTCAGTAATCATGGAGATCCAAGAACAAATTTAAGTAACTTTTCTATGTTGCTTGACTTTAGGGCTGGACTTCTTGCACAACCATTCATGAACAAACTCTGAAATGCTCTTTATGTATTTTAAACCCATGATTTCCTACTATGTATTAAACCTCATCATCATTTTTGTAACTCACAAGAATTTGCAGCCCTTAAATGCTGTAAATCAGCAAAAGTTCCATTGATTCTTATTTCTTTTGCTGAAACAAAAATTATGCTGCCATCAATCATTTCCCAGTATGTCTTTGAGACACATCTGACATTCAGGGTACAGAACTGTTGCCTACATTTTACCACTATTGTTCTATGGGAAGCTCATCTGTCTGCAGTATAAATAATTATCCATTCTGATTCTGGCATATAAATAATTCCCTGTCATTTTTTTCTTACATAAATGATGTGTCTGCTGGAATCCTGGTCATCATTCCACACGAACATGTCAATGAGGACACGTTTGTTAAACCTGGAGTTCATTATGGAAAGGTTTTCCTCCATGCTCCAGCTTGGCTCTGGGAGATAAAAGGGAAAATAGACTTAATTTGTCAATCTGTGTCAGACTGATTGAAGTTGTACAGTTCACAAGCTGGCTGCTGAAATTTTGGAGATCTATTTAAATGGATCAAATGAGAGTTAAATGTGTGATACCCTGACTTCTGTTTGGGAAGAGAAACTGAAAATGGAGGATTTCATTTGGTGACAGTGGCCTCCCTGGCTCAGTAAATAATTCTGACTGAACCCTTCCAGGCCCAGCACTACCTTTGGTCTTACTCCAGTCTGCAGAAGCCACTGGCCAATCTCCAACCATCCTCAAGGCCTCCAGCAGAGGCAGGGAATCTCGTTGCTCTATAAGACCTGAGAGAGGAAAGACAAATTCTGTATTGTTTTCATACAAAAATAAAATTAGGAAAAATAGGTAACAGGCCTAACAGCTTAAATTTGAAACTGAATGTGTCAGAAAAAAATAAGAGATAACATGAAACTGTTCTGTATCAGTCTTCAGCAAAGGAATGAAATTACTTCTGTGGCTCCAGTGCTGATTTGGACTGGATTGGTTTGAGAAAGATGAGCTGGGACAGGTTTGTGCCTTCCAAAGGAAAGGCTTTGCATCCACGCCAGGGGTGTGTACCCAACATCCATCCTTTCCACATCCCAAATGGGTATATTGAGGTTTAATGAAATACCAAGGCATCCTTATCCAGCTGAAGATGAATTTTCCAGGCACGGCCACATGGATTAGACAGATATTGACTGGATTTTGCTTAACAGGATTTTGTTTTTTCTGTACACCTGGTTTTGAACAGGGGAACCGATGGAACAAGAAGACACTCACTCTCATTCATGCAGGACTTGTAAAGGATTTTAGCTTTCTGAAATGCTTCTCTGTCCCCTTGATCTGAAGTCTCCAGCACACCTGGGGAAGGAACCATTGCCATGAGATTTTTGCCCTGGAGAGCTTTGATCATTTTACAGAAATCCCTGAGGATTCAGGGCTGTGAGAAGCACTTGTAGGCTGCAATTACTGTCAAACTGGAGAGCTCTTCATGCTATTAATGAAAAAAGTGTCAGGAGGAAGGACCTGCAGACAGCTTGTCCTGCTCCTTTTGGAGCTAGTACCCAATCACCTCTGGCTAATTTTTAGTGGGAACAGGATGTTCCCACAAAATGGGTGTAGTTAGAGATGTAGAGATTAAAGGAGCAGAGAGAAAAAAAAATCCCAATCAACACTTCTCTGCAAGTTTCTTTCTCTGTCTGATGTGCACTCTGAAATAAACACAGGTGCCTGGGGAGGGATGCACCCCTACCTTTCAGGATGATCTCCAGCTCGTCCCTCAGGATGTCAAAGATGCTGTATCTGGAGCTGGTCTCTGGGATCACGTGCCGGTTCAGCCAGCCCCCACAGGCGTACTGGTAGAAATCCTTGCACGGGTCAGCTGTGGGGTCCATGTTCTGGATTATTCTGGCAGCTGGGCAGCAAAATGGGAGAGCTGAATTCTACAGACTGCCCAGGAATCTCTGGGGATACTGGAGACTCTCAAGGAGCTGCTTGGCAAGACTCATTCCCACATATTATGACTTGAGGAATCCCAATTTCTGCTTAGAAATGGATCTGAGTGGCAGAAGAGTTGTCCCAGAGCACGAGGCCTTGCAGGGAAGAGTGCCCAGTGCTCCCCTGGGCTCCAGTTCAGGCACTGCCCAAGAAGCCAGTGCTTCCAGGGGGCTATTGGGAACCTCTGTGCTGGAGTCTCACCTCTCTTGAGGTGTAGATACCAAAAATAAGAAGGTGAATGCCCCATGAGAGAGAAAATTCAGTCTAAAGGGAATTTTATTATGCTTATAGATACAAATTGTGTTGGTCAGTCCACAGCCTTGTGGCTCAGAGCCAGAGCTCTTGGCCACACTGGCAATTTTCCTGTGCTACTTATGAATGATATTCCTTACCCAAGGGGAAATCTCATTCTTTTTCATCTACTGTGGCCTTAAACTCTGAATTATCTCTTATTCAGGTTCAGTAACAACACATAAAGCCTCCCCTCTGCAGCAGTAATTCACAATAACCCATTACCTGCTGTCACACACCCAGGGGTGGTACAAATGTTGCCCGAGTTGGTGCCATAGTGGGAGCCTGCAGGGAGAGGAGAGGAAAGCAGATGGAATTACTTGTTTTGGAAGGAAATTGCTCCCAAAGTCACTCACCAGAGCCCAATCTCAGTGACAGCTCTGCTTGGTTTGAGAGCAGGCGAGTGAATGGTGGTGCCAGTCAAAGACATCAGATGACAACTGTGAAGAAATCTGGGGATTTTTGAGGAAAATTTATTGGCAGCAGCATTACAACAGTCTTGACAGTGAGTTTTATCTCTCCTGGAAGGAGAATAAGACCATCTTTTCTACCTGCTAACTGCCTCCACAGTCTCCTCTGAAAATTTGGGATCCTTTTTTAGGCATTCTATTAAGATGCTCTGAGCATCTTCAAAGTCGCTGAGACTGAGAGGATTAAACAGGGGGCACAAATCCCAGAGCTGGGTTACTGCTGCCACACTGAGTCAAATTTAGGAAAAGAAATGACTTTTATTTCTCCAGGTATTTGTGTGTTGGGGAGGGGCAGCCTGTCACAGACTCGTTTGGCCACAGTTTCATAAGGCCTTTAAGGTTGGTCCTTGCTGCTCATCTGAGAGGTTTTCCCTAATCTGGGATTTCCAGGGCTGATGGAATAGTGTAGGAATAAGGAGATTGTGGACCTGTGTTCAAATTTGTTCTGCCTTGAGCTAAGCATGGAAAAAGCCACTGAAGTCCTGCTCTTGGCTATTCATTTTCTATTTCTGAGTGCTTAGTCTTGGTTTGTGAAGTTCTCCCAGGGCAGAAGATCCCCCAAAAGCCTGTGCACGCATCATTTTTGATGCTGAGTATTCAAGTGAATGTCCTTGTGATGCTGGGCAGGTGTCAGGTCCCTCCCATGTGCTGCTCCCTGCAGAGCTGAGCCCCCCAGCCTGAGGGCCTTGGCCCTGGGAGAAGGAAATTCATTTTGCTGGTTTAATTTCCCATTTGAGAAAATGGATGTCCTGGTTTACTACCCACTTTTATCAAATAGGCAACTATGTGGTTCCACTCTGAAAAACAAAATCGTGGTACTTTCCAGCAGCTTTAGCCATTTTTAAGCTTTGTTTTTGATCCTTGTTTGCAGAAAAGAGTTACTAAAAAATTGCTTTCAATGCAAGTAAGTGCTTTACATGAGAGAAAACAAGATTACAGTAATTCAGAGAGAAATAAAACAGTGGGGGAGAAAAGAGGGCTTTGAAGTTCATCAGTGGAAGTGACATAAAAAGCCCCCACTGTGCTGGGGAATGTTCAGGGTTCAGCTGAGCGTGGCCGTGCTGGGTGGGAGCACATCTGCATGAGAAAAACTCTGTGTCCTGCCCTGGCTGGTGTCTGGCAACCTGAACAGGGGAGGAGCAAAATATGTGGAACAAGGGGAAGCTTCACAGAGATAGTTATCTTTTTCTTTTTTCTCTCTTTTTTTTTTTTTTTTTTTTTTTTTTTTTTTTTTTTTTTTTTTTTTTTTTTTGTGTTTGTTTCAGCATTTGTTGGGATTTGTTTGTGTGCTGGATGAAGCTAAGCCCAATTTTTGGAGTTTCTTAAATTCTCTTATAATTAAACAATTGACAAAATCAAACCTAAAAGCCCAGGGAATCTCCGAGGTGAAAATAAAATACTTGGAGGAAAAGAAAGGAGTAGTTCAAGGGCAAAAGGAAAAGAGCAAAGAGCAAAGAGCAGCGTGAGGAAGGAATAATTGTACTACAACAATTTTGTCTATCTCTCATTGTTTCCCAGGGACCAGGCAGGACTGAAATGGATCCTTTTTTCTTTCATTTATCTATCTATCTATCTATCTATCTATCTATCTATCTATCTATCTATCTATCTATCTATCTATCTATCTATCTATCTATCTATCTATCTATTTATTTTAAAAGTCAAACCTTCTCTCTTCACTATAACCTGACAAGTCTCACCTCAATTTTGGGAACCAACTGCCTTGAATGAGGCTTGAACTCCCCTCCCTTCCCCAAGCCCTGGTGATTGTGATGCTGTGACTGAGCAGGATGAGCAGGGCAGCCAGAGCTGGCTTTGGAATTCCAGGGCACACTCAGGGCTCTGAAACTCTGCCCCAAAACCAGATCATGGGAAATGGCTTGGGAAGGGATCTCAGTTTACCTCGAAAAGTGTCTCCTTTGTTTCTCTATCAATTCTGTTCTTTTATTCCTCAGTACCTTTCCAGGCTCTGGTACGACCAACTCTGCCCTCTGTGGCTTTACAGTCTCAGACCTTTGCTCACTCGACTGGAGAGTTGTCACCTGCACCTCCCAAAAACTAGAAGTGAACTTAAAATGCACCTTCTGTATTCTCAAAAATTCTGCCTTTTGTGTTCTCAATTACTTTTCTAGAACAACAGCCCAAGTTTTCAGTAGAAACACAGGCATTTCTCTATTTATTTTCCTCCCTGGTTAAGCACTGCTGACAGGTTGAATTACAGTGATAGAGAGGCTCCTGCTTTGGCATCCATTTCAGTCTGATACAGCAACAGCAGAGAATTGATCAGGGAAGAGAAGCTTTAATGGAGATAAATGAAATGACCTGAGCTGTGGGACTACTCCAAATGGAAGAAAATGAGGGAAATTAAGCACTCCAGATGCTGCTTCAGAGGTGAACTGCTCACCTGAGAGCTGGCAGAGCTGGGACATGCTTCAGACCCCCTGGGGTCACTGTAGAGAATTTGACTGTCTTAATTTGGCCTCACAAGGAGCCCCCGAGCCCTGCCACATTTCCTGGCCAGCAGCAGGAGCCAGGAATGACTTGTGGGATCTCTGGATGGCTGCAGTCCCCTTCAGCAGCTCACCTTTGGAATGATGCTGCTTTTCAAACCCAAGCTGCTTTTCCAGGGCCTTATTGCAGCTCCCTTTTCAGAGCACAAAAGCCAAGCCAAGCCCTCTGCAGGGCTCTGGAGGACACAGCTTGTGTTTAGTGTCTCCCCACTGCGCGTTGGGAGGAGCACAGATGGCTGGGGATGGCACACATGGAGACAATTAAAGCCACAGTTGTCACCAGGCACTCACGTGGGAGCTTTTACCTCTCAGCACCTTCCCTTTTCTCAGATCTGCTCTGCAGAAGTGCTGCTGGCACTGCAAGCTGCCCTTGTTGCTGTTAAAACAGAAATTTGCTCGCAACGACCAACGGAATTGCCAAATTCAGGTTTTCTTTGTCACAGAGGGCTGCCTCTGCCAGGTGTCAGCATCTTCAGGAGTGCAGAACACAAGTGTTTGGTTTAATTCCACCTTTCCTGGGACTTCTTACCTATAATCATGGCTGAGCCAGAATTCTGTGTGAGCATCAGTAAACTGTGTGGTTTTTTGGCCGTTTTGCAGCCCTGCGTGGCCTGTCACTCCCCATTACTGCTCTGCTTTCATGCAGCTCCATCTGACTAGGGCTGAGGAGAGTCTTGCCACCCAAATGTCATCATGACTTGCTGTTAGCTGCCATTCCTTGAAATTCTGCATCTCCCCTAAATAGCTGGCTCGTTAATGAAGGTTCCTGACACCAAAGGACATTTGGGCACCAGAGAAGGAGAGGAGCCAGAGCTCAGCCACCACCTTGTCTCAGTTTTTAGTTTAGATACTGCTCCTGCTCAGCAGGCTCGTGTAAATCTGTTCTTTAAGTGCTCAGAAATCACATTCAGCACAGGAAATGCAGGAGAAAAACGTGGGTTTTTAAAATCCACCCCCAGAATAAGGTGGTGCTTGGTTTGTGTTTCTGTTTGTTTGGAGCCTGCTAAGGAGAGAGCAGAAGGCTGTTGTGACCTTGGGCTTCCTACAGCCAGCAGTGACAACATGTGGGGATGCAGACACAAAAATATCAGTGAATGTTCCTCCTGAGAAGGCAGCTTGGGAGCCAGAAAGTCAATGAAACAACCAGAATTACAGGAGCAGAGTTAGGTGGGGCTGGGAGTTGTTTGGAGCTCAGTTGCTGGAGGAGCTGCTGAGTGATTTGATGTGTCAGCTACAGAGAGGCTTGAGAAGTTCCTCAGGCTGTGACCTTCCAGCAAGGGATGAGGTTTGGGGTTCAGTAAATACTGAGAGGGAGCTGTGAAAAGGCTGCTGAGATGGGGCTGTGGGTGTGAGGCAAGGATTGAGAGCGTGGCGTGTTCAGATCCAAACCCAGTCCTGCTGCCCTTGCTGGGATCACCCAAATATTACTTTATTCTTCCTCTGTTTTCTTTCAGCTTATTTATATGAGGGTGTTTTTTGGGTCTGAAAACTTCCTTGAATGTCAAAAATCCCCAAATTGTGTCCAGAACTCTGTAACTGCACTGCTGTGAGAGTTTGAGTGTTTTTGTTGGCTGAGAATAGAGATAAAAAATCCCAGTCAGCATTAACAGAACTCCAGGAATTATTCCTGTACCCACAGGCCTATTTCATGCACCACAATGCTCTTCTGCAAGATATATAGAAGCAAAAAAAAAGAAATTCTCCCTGAACCACAAAGCCTAAACATGCCTTTATAAAGAAAAAAAAAAAAAAAAAGTGAATGCAAAGCAGGACAAGCAATGCTTTAATTTTCTAATTTAATTCCTAATTACAATCTAAACAAAATTATCTTTAGAAGCCTGGGTGGTGTCATTCTGATCAGGGATGTATCAAGGTGAATGAGAAATCTGAATCTGCTCTTAGTGAACAATCCAGTATCCCATACATGTTCCAAAATTACCATGTCAGTGAAATTAGCAATAGAAGACTCCCAGGAAAACATTGTTGGTCGTGGCACTTGAATGGTGCTCAGCCACATTGTTTTTTTCCTGTTGTTCTCTGGGATTTATGTGGCACAGCTTTGAGCCAGAGGTGCTTTTCCCATGGGGAATCTGGGATTTGAGGCTTTTGGCTGAGCACTGGGAATGGGCTGAAGGGTGACAGCACAACAGAGCTAAGGGGGACATTGGGACAAAACTTTTCAAGACAAAAAAAAAAAGATGTTTCTGCTGCAGGAAGAGCCTGAAGAGCTCTTATTGTCTCAGTTCTTGAGCCAGGCAGTGCATGTTGACACTGCTCTGTGAGGATGAAGCTCCTGCTGCTTTTTTCCCACCTGGAATCTCACTGCCCACCTGGAATTACCTAAAGGAATTCCTGGAATTACCTAAAGCTCGTGGCTGCTCCGGCCAGGAGCTGGGATGGGCCAGAGGCACAAAGAGGCTCCAGGGCAGAGCTGAACACCCCTGGTGGGGTGTGAGGAGCACAGGGCAGGCAGAACATCAGCCCTGCACTCAGGGCTCAGCCTGGGGAACACTTCCAGGGGAAGTTTAATTGCAGATACGACCCTGAGAAAAATATTTAGGTTTTAGACCTCTTTTCTCACAGATGAGCCTTCCTTAAACACATGCAGTGAGCACAGAGTGCCTCTGGATTTGGATGAGACCAACACTTGGGCAGATATTGTTACTGCCTGAATTCTGGACTGTCTGGACCCAGCGAAGGATGCAGGGCAGATTTCTCAAATCCTTTATGCATGCAGGCAGCAAAACCCTGCCTAGCTCAATGTTTGATACACATACTCCTCCTCCAGGGCCTGGCTCTGGGGAATTTCTTTCCTCTCATCTCCTGAGCTAATAGAATAAACTTTCTGATGAACTTTGTGAATACCAAATACTCAGATTTTGCCTGGTGTTCAACAGCTGGTAGCAAAAGAAGTGAAAAATAACAAGTTTTTTTTCATGAATTATTGCTCAGGATTGTGCAGTGTTTCACTCACAAGTGCTGAAAATGCAGTTCCCTGCAGCAGGGGAGGCAGAGAGTGTGAGGAGACAGCAAAGCCTTGCTCCAGTTTTGCTGTTCCCACTTTAATTTAATTCTCCAGTGTTTTAACAAAGCTCCCAGTCCAAGAGACTTTAATGGAAGTGACAAACATGAGGCAGAGCTGCTCCCGAGCAGTTGATGCTTCACAGGGTTTTAAAGTGGGACTTTACACTTGCTGTGCCAGTGGGAAAACTTTGGTTTTACCAAGTGTGCTCTGCAGTTAAAATATTTAGGCAAAACACTTCAAAATAACGTGCCTCAATGTCAGGTTTCTGGCAAGATATTTGCATTCAAGTCACTGAAGCAAATCACACTTAGAGATCCAACTGCCTGATGGAATATTTAAAAAGTCTCCTTTTCCTCAGCTTCAAGTGGCCTTTTTTTTTTTTTTTTTTTTTTTAAGCTTTCACATTGTAATAAGCAATTTCCCCTTCAGGGAAATTGTTTTTAGACGTGTTTTAAAGCAGCTGCTTTAAAAACCCTGACAATAATGAATCTTGGCTTGTGCTTGGATAAAATAAGGAAATGTCAGTCCTCACACACAGACACACACCTTCCCTCTAAAACAGCGCATCAGCTTTGTCAAAACAGCTCTGAATGCAACAAATTGCATGGAATTAAATAAAAGCATAGAATCTTACAGAGTGTAATTCAAAATTTAAGTAAAAGCCAACATAATCTCTGTGCACAAGCTGGGAGCGAGGCAGAGAGAGCCCAGTCCCTCCCAGAGGTGACCTCATGGTCTCCCCGTATTTTTGTTTTCATTTAGCTCTGCAAAAAAAAGGGACTTTTTCTGCTGTTTGCAGAGGGAAGGGGAAGATTATTCCCAGGTTCTTACCTCTGCTGCTGGCATAGAGGATCACCAGGGCGACGGCAGCACAAGTCATGAGGAGCAGCAGGACAGCCAGCCCGATGGCCACAAAGCTCCAGGGCTTCTTCCCGGATTTGGTCGATTTTTCCACAATATCCATTTGACTTTCTGATTTCCCCATTATTGTAACTCTAGATCGGGGAGGGGAGGGCGAGAAAGGGTTAACAGCACGGCTACATCAGGATAGGGAGAAGAACTGCATAAGGGGAAAAAAAAAAAGGAAGCAGAATAAAAGCAAAGAGAGAAGAAAACTTCCAAATTATTACATGTATTTGTCCATTTGATTGTCCACAGATTTGCCAACCTCATTCTCCATCTCCTGTGGCTGCGTGGCTGCTCTCGGGAGGGGCTGTGCTGCCCCAGGCTCTCCGTGGTGCAGTGTCAGAACTTCAGGAGCCTCTTTGGGAAGTATGGAAAAGTCTCATGACCAGGTTGGGCAACTCCTTTCTCGCAAGCAGAGAAGGAGGGGGCAAACTGCCGCCTTCCACCGCCCGCTTCCAAAGCGCTCACGCTGCCGTGAAGAATTCCCTCCGCGGCGCTGGGCAGCTCTGCGGGCTCTGTCAACAGCCAGGGAATCCAAGCTGGGATCCTTGCAGGTGCGAGCGCCCTGGAGCGGCTCCGAGGGCAGGGGCGGCGCAGGATGGGGACAGCGGGCGGCTCCGGGGGCGCGGGGCAGCTCCGGGGGCTGCGGGACGCTGCGACTCTGCGAGGCTTCTCCGAGCCATGCTCAGGGTTGGGAGCTCAGCCCCGAGCCCTTCCCAGCTCCAGGGAGATGCTCCGGGGGAGGAGGGGGTGGGATGGGCTCCGCGCCGCTGCGGCTTCTCCCGAGCTTCCCGGGATTCTGCTAGCCCCGGATGCCACCCGGGATTCTGCTAGCCCCGGATGCCACCCGGGATTCTACCAGCCCTGGATGCCACCCGGGATTCTGTTGTCCCTGGAATGCCACCCGGTTGTTCGGAGGTGGGAACCTGCTGAAGCTCTCCGGCTTCCCAGAGCGCCGGCAGCTCTGGGGTGGGATGAAGGGGAGAAGTGCGTGCAAACCGGCTGATTTATGGGTTGTTGCAGGCAATGCACACAATTCCTTCATGGAAAGCTGGCTGGGAACAGCTGGGAAAGGCCATAAAAGCGAGGGCAGGGTGGGCGTGTGGTTTCCCTTGGGTTTTGTTTCACCCCGCTCCACAAGGGGCTCCGGGAGGAGGGAGGAGCGGGCTGGTGCTGCGGCTGCTTTCCCCGAGCTGGGGCGACTCGCTGCAGGAGCTCACACCGGAGAAGGGTCAGGTTGTGCCTCTGCTCTCCGAGTTCTCTGTGAGTTCAGGAGGAGGTGCGGGGGGCAGAGCAGGGATTCCTTTGTGGCTGCTCGCTGGGAATGGACACACAGTGTTCCAAGAATGGGGAACAAGGAACACCAGTTCCTTCTGCCAGGAGCCCAAGTCTCCTCTCCCAGTCAGCATTCTGCCTCAACACCCCTGGGAGAATTTCCCTTTTATTTTTTTCTCTAGAGTCATGTTAACTCGGGCTCCTGGCAAGTGTGAAGGCAGCAATTCTCATCCCACCAGCTGAGGAGGAGTAGGAAAACACAGGGATGTGAAATGCACACGAGCTCGAGCAGATCCTGGCTGTCCATATGGGAGACAGAGCTGCAGAAGGCAGGGTCACTTCTAAGGACAAAGCTATACATTTAATTAGAATTTAAGTGATCTCTCATTTCTGTTTGCAGAAATTTCTACAGCTAACAAAGATTGGTTTCCTGTGTTTATGGGAGTCTTCCTTGTTTTTGAGTGGTTTTACTCTTAATTTTCAATTAAGCTGGCTCTGAGTAGGATCTACCTGGTTGACATCCATAAAACAGCAATAGGCAGGTGCCTCACAGGATTTAATGTGACAATTTTTGTAGATTTAATGTAGTTCTTTTTTTAGATTTAATGTGGTTATTCTTGTAGATTTCATGTAGTTTTTCTCATAGATTTAATGTATTTATTCTTACACCATGGCTCTAAGACACTGCAGGGTATTATTTTGCTCATTTTGGAGGTGGAGAATCAAGATGCCAAGAATCTAAGAGCTTTATTCCTTCTGCTGTGCTAAGTGAAAAAAAACCCAACCCAACTCAAACAAACAACCCAACGAAACTCAAGAAACCCCATATTTTCTGTGTGAGCAGCACCAGCAACTGTAAAGGACATATTTGCAGAATCATTAATTTTGATTGTCTTGAGCAACTTTGAGTGGTCACTGGAATGGAGCAATCCATCATCCTGACAGGGCAGCAAGGTCCCCGTTCTGGTCACTGCTTCCAAGGGGACAGACCTGCTTTGATTTCTGAGAGTCTCACTCTCACCTTGGAGCCCCTGTGGCAAAGACAACTCCATGCTGTGAAGTGGAACGGGGTTGCTCCGTTATTTATTGTCCCCTAAATCTCACATTCAATTAAATTATTCATCATTTAATCACCGCCTGCAGAAATTCTCATCTGCTGGTCCACTCCACCATCCATTAGCCCCTTATTTTACAAAAAGAGCTTTAAAAGCTTAACCCCTCTTTGCAATCCTGGGAAGGTGAACACTGATCTGGGGATTTCTTCTTCCAGAGATTGAGGAACAGTGGGGGTTTTCAGTTCTTGGAAAACATCCTCTCTCCCCAAAGCAATGCAGACACAAAACATATGAAGCAATGAGGCATTTGCTGTTTGGATTGGGCCACTTTGAAAGCATTTTTTCCCTTTTTGCTTACTTTGTAACTTTGCAGAGGAGGTTCTCCCCTTACTGGAATTTGGAAGTGTAAAGAGCTCGCAGTGGCAGGGTTACAGCTTGAAAAAAGCCTCAAATCAGGGATTTTTACCCTTGGATCCTGCAGGAATGGGGCTTGAGCAGCCAAGCTGGATGACTGCCTCTTTGTGGGACGTGTTTACTGGGAACTCAGAGACCCCACATGTGAATATTTACCCAAAAGGTGCTTCCTCAGGCACAAGGCATCCCAAACTGCACAGAACTACTGAGTACAGAGAGGAAACAGCTCTGGGGTTTTATGCAGTGCTTTTCTTCTTGGGAAAAATTCTCAGGGCTGGGGGGAATTTAGGTCAGAGGTTCCAGCAATAATAATAGCAAATAGCAATAATAATAGCAAATATTTGAGCTGGTGCCTCACTTGTCTGGGAGACAGCACTTAAATATTTTTGTCTTTGTATTTCCCCTGGAGAATCTGGAATAACCACAGCTATACATGGGACACTGAGCTGGGATGAGACTATTCAAGGCTATTTTTACCTTGATCAGAAGTTTGCTTGCTGTGTCATAGTTGCCACAATGTCACGTTGACCTTCAACTCCTCCTTTAGAAGGAATTGATTCTGAAGATAGAAATTGTCAGGAGTTTTTGTGTATTTTTTCCCCACTCTTGCCTGTGTTTGTTTTGCCACTGGTGATGTGAACCTCAAAAACTTTGTGCTTATGAGAATACATGAGAATATATAACCTAAAATTATATATATATATATGCACCTGATATTATTATATGATAATATATTACCTACTTTAGTTGCCTGCCCAATTTTTGCAGTTTTTAGTCTTAATATTGATGAGATTGAATGCTCTGGGTCACCTGAATAGATGATCCCATGGTTGCTGCTCCCTGTAGGGAGCACTCCTCCAGGGAGTGGATGTGCAGTAGGGCAGTGATTTCCCAGCTGGAGCTCTGGGGCTCTCCTGCAGGAATTAAACATCTCCACCAAATGTGAAAACAGCTCCATGTCCTACAGCAATCCCAGCCAAGCAGGACGTGGCAGCATCTTTAGTGTGATTTGTCTTAAGAGTTGTTGCCATGGAAACAAGGTCTCCATCTTTATCTGGTACATCCTTACAGATACCCATAGTGAGATGTGAGGGAAATTCTCCTACCTCTGGGTGTCAGGGTTTGTAGTTTGCCCTGAATCCTTTGCCTATGCAAAAAAAAATAAAAAAGAGTTGAGGCAGTCCTGTGTCAGTGGAAATGCAATTCCAGATCTGGAATCACCTGTGTGTGAACTGCAGGTTAGAAATGATCAGCTGCTCTGTGTGAGGGGCAGAGGTGTGGGGAACAGCTTCAAAACTCCTCCAAGACTGCTTAAAATCTCTTCTGTTATTCACCTTTTTGGTTTTAGCTCTCTCTGGAAAGAGAGCTGTTACCTGTTGTCATCTGAGTTTCGATGTTCAGGTTACACAGACACGAAGATCTATTTCTTCTGCATATATAAATTAATCTACACAGGAAAACTGACCTGAACCAAGATTTATAATGCATGTGTAAAATGGTCAGTTCAGTAACCAGAACAGTGTCCATTATTCCGGTCAAAATGTCAGCAAATGAGATTATTATACACTTTTAACTTAAATACAGAAGAAAATCTGAAGCTATAGGGTGACATTGAAACAAAAAAGCCCAACCCAGCAGCCTCCCCCCAGTGAATCAGCAGATGCCTGGCTCCAGGACAATGGCTGGATGTAGCCTGTGATTTATTGTGGCAGGGATGCTGCCCACAGAGGAGAACTCATTGTGCTCAGAAATAATGGGTTTGTCTCTGAGAGCCAGCAGAACCCTGTCATCTGTCAGCCAGCAGAAAAGAAATAAAGCTCAGCATTGAAATATCTTCTTGGGGCAGGTTGGCTGCCAGCTGTGTGTGGTGGAAATAAGTCCTGTTAGAGGCACAGCTGAAACAGTTTAGAATGGGGAAAACCTCGAAGTTTAGGTGATGTTTCAAAACTCTTCTCTTGCTCTCCCTTTAGAGATGAGCATCTGTGGAGCACCCTCAGAATTCAAAACTACCAGACATCAGTGTTATTATGCAGGAAAGGTACAGTAGCTCCTGCCCTGAGTTTCTGGATGCATTCACTGCAGAGACAAGCAGGTAAAAAGGTGAAGGTGTCTTACCTGGCTCTTGTGGAGGAGGTTTTTCAGCTGCAGAGGTGCCTCGAGCAGTTTCTGGGGTGGAACTGGACTGTTTGTGTTTTCTGGCAGTCAGAGATAAATGTTTATTCATGTTCCCAGCACTGATCCCCTTCAGGCTCTCCCCAGGAATGCTCTTTGCAAAGTGCTGTGCCCAAATCTCCCTCTCTCCCCCTCGCTCACACGAAGGTGGCTCCCAATGCCCAATGAATTAAATGCTCTGCTCGGAGACTTCTCAGGGATTTAACCCCTTCCAGCGTGGCTGAAATCACTTGGCTTTATGTCCAGACTGGAAAATGGGTTGTGTAGCAGGGCTGCCTTCAAGAGGACAAGGTGATTTCCTGGCTTCTTGGCATTTGGAGAATTCTCTTCTATTAAGTAATTAATTCGTAGGAAAGTTCTCATTTTCCATGAGGTGCTTTACCTTTCTGCCCAGGAGGTTTTTTGAGACTTCTGGAATGCAGTGTCTCATTTTCACATCCAATTTCAGTATTGTAATTATTTCAGTATTGCAATTATATTCTTAATGAAAAAAACACTTCAAAATTACATGCACGTGACTTGAAAGGTATATTTTTGCCATGCTTTGCTGTATAGGAAGACAGATTCCAAATAAAATAAATCTCAGATATTTTACCTTAAATTATTTTCAGTTACAGAGCACATGCAAGTTTCAACTGTTCCATTAAATGTACTGCTTTTAGAAATGACAAGGAGATAATTCCTGTTTCCAAGGAAAGCTGTTCAGACCAGTTGAAAAGTTAGAGTATATAACCCTAGTCCTGTATTTAAACACCAGGCACACGTTATTTAATGCAACACAGAAGTCCAAGCCATAAAATCCTCTTCAATAAATTGCTACACCTGGTTTCAGCAAGACTGTGAAGTCCTGCTGAAATCAAAATCCTTATAAATATGCTTATAAATTATCAAAATCCTTATAAATATGCTTGACTTTCAGCAGACTTCCCATTTTCACCCAGCCCTTACCTTTTCCTTGCATTCCCACTGGCAATTAGGATGCTGTGGAGGAAATCAGGGGCTTGGCATCCTTCAGCCCAAGGGCTGAACTTGCCCCAGGTGGACAATTGGCGTGTGAGGGGTGGCTGTGAGGAGTAGGAGCTGCAGCACAGGAGCAGGCAGAGTCTGGTCAGCTCTTTCATGGAGCAGCTGCTGAAGGTGCCTCAGATCCCAGAATTCCAGGATGGTTTGGGTTGGAAGGGCCCTCTGCACATCACCCAGTCCAGCCCTCTGCCAAGGCAGGGTCACCTGGAGCAGGTGACACAGGAGAGCATCCAGGTGGGTTTGGAATGTCTGCAGAGAGGGACACTCCACACCCTCCCTGGGAAGCTGCTCCAGAGCTCTGCCACCTCCATGGAAAAAAGTTCTTCCTCAGGCTGGGGTGGAACTTGTTGTGCTTTAGTTTATGGCCATCACTCCTTGGATTTAGGGTCAGGAGTGGGCCCTGGCTCTGGGGGTGCAGAGGGGTGCCTGGGTGCCCTCAGAGGAGGGTTTGGCTTCCAGAGCACCTCTGGCTGGAGCTTCCCATCAGGGACAGTCGGTTACCTGGGCTTCCCTTTGGCATGGCCAGCTCTGGGTGGCTCCTTGTGCAGCAAAGCCTGTGGGGCTCAGCCAGGCAGGCTCAGGCCTGCAGAGGGGATCTGAATGTGTTTGTTATTTCCCAAGCCTTGCCACTGCCCAGGGCAAACACAGAGCTGGGGCTGGGTCCTGCGGGATGCCCGCGAGACCCCCTCGTCCCTGCTGAGGGTCTGTGCCAGGGCAGCTGTGCCAGCACCCGGCTGCCTGTCGGGCAGGGGCTGACCTCCAGCAGCAGCACGGGCTGGGGACAGGGGCTGGGGACAGGCACAGGGGCTGGGGACAACGTGCAGCTCTTTTACAAGAATGGGACATGTACAAATAATGTCATCTTCAAAGCGCCGTGTACTCGGAGCTAAGAGGTACTGACAAGGGTCTGAAAGAGAGAATTATCCCCATTTTACAGATGAAAGGGAGTCACACAGAGAATCAAAGCCAAGATTAGATTAATAGACGTTGATGCCAGAGGAGCTGTTATGTCTTGTCTGGCATCTGGCAGAACAGAGCGGAGAATTTCACACAGATTGCTCCATTAAATCCCTAATCTCTGTTTGGGCTGAGGAAAAGACCTCCAGAGCTGACACAAAGACACTGCACCTTCTTCAAGTGAGTTGCTTGTGGGGCACTACTGGAAGTTCACATCCTATCCCAGCAGGAGTTTATTTAATTTCCTGCTGCCTCAGCTAATTTTGTTTGAATAATATTTTTAAGAGCACCCCCCAAAATCACCTGAAATCTCCTTGGCATTTGTGCTCCCTCGAGGTGATTATTGAGTTCATACTTTTCATGTGGGAGACGAGGGCCAAAAGGATGTTGGAGTGGGAAAAGTTTAATCTTGATAAAAGAATTATTTTTTTTCCCAGTGAGAATAATCAATCATTGGAAGAGCCTCCCCAGGGCCATGATAAGGTCCCCCTCACTGGAAGTTTACAAGATTTCCCAGGCTGGGCAGGGTGCTGGATAATCTTATCTGGGATCCCTTTCCCACTGGATCTTGGCTCACATGACCTTTTCATGTCCCTTCCAACCTGGGCTGCTCTGTGATTCTGTGTAAAAGGTTTTGTGCATAGGAACTGATGTAAGTGTGTGCTGAAAAGTTGTGTTGGATCAGGTCCTGGGGACCAAATCCAGCCCCAGTTAGAGTGAATGTTCCCAGTTTCCCTGCTGAGAATGAGTTGGATCTTTCCAAATGACACAGCCTATTCTGAACTGTCAGTTCCGTGGCATTTTCATCTACATCTGTGCTTGATGTGTGATTATCCTGCAGCTCATCAGGCAGGTTTATTAGGAGACTTAATTGGATTGCATTAGCTGGCATTTAAGCCATCCAAGCCATTTGAGAATGCAATCAATTAAAACATCCAAGCACATTAATGGTGTGGACACAGGGCAATTTATGTAGATGGCTAATTACCTGTTTACTTCAGCAAGCAGATCAAGAATGGCCAAATGATGCACGAGAAGAAAAGAAACAACATTGCAAAAATCCCATTGGCAAGGCTGCAAAAATTAGCACATGGCAAGGTACAATTGTTTCCATTGTTAAAATCTACAGTAAGAGAACAAACCCTGCACCGTGACAGGCACTCAGAGGTGTTCCCAATAATTTCAGTTTTGAGTGTGACTTCCAGAGAACAGACTGAGCACATTACCAGTGCTGGAATGTCTCATAACGGCACATCTGAGGTTTCTAAGCAATCAAGAAGCTCTCTGAGATGGTCATTTCCAGTGGGGAAATGCTAATCCCTGTCAGTTTTCCATTTCACCCACTACTGATCTGGATCTGAGGCTGGGGCTCCGTGGGGACTCCAGGTCCCTCACTCTGGGTGACCCCCAAGGAAGTGGTTTTGGTGTGGCAGCACCCACCTGGAGATGAAAGCACAACTGAGGGGCACAACAACATGCAAAGCAGGCTGGAATGGAATCATTAACATCCTCCTGTGCTTCCTGCTCCCTCCTACAATCCCCCCCTGGCTTTACAGCTAAATTTACTGATGCAGTTCAGGAATGAGGCATGCAAACTGATTATGAGCTACTGCTCTTAATTTCCTTTACAGTCCAGGGGGAAATTCTTGTTCTTGTTCATTCTCTGCAACTCCTGACTTTTTGGGGTTGTGTAGGGAACATACAAACACAAAAATGATCAGGTTGGGTGGTGACACACCTAAAGCCACGGCTGCTCTGGCACAGAACAAGTCCCCAGTGGCCCTCCAGGACACAAGGGAGGCTTGCCAGGGTTTCCAGGAGGTCTTGGCCATGCATGTTGCACCCAAGATAGACCTTGCAAGTGAATGAATTGAAAATTACCTGGTTGCACATGTCTTAGAGGTGAAGGTTCCACACCTGTATTGAGGTGTGGGACCCAGAGGGTCAGTGGCACCAGGCTGTGACCTCAGGGAGGGCCAGGACAGAAGCTGTTTTCTCACTTTCTCACTTTTCTCAATTGCTGGTTCATTCGTGAGGCACTAAAAACAGCATCCCTGTGATCATGAGTGGTTTCCACTCTCTGCTGACATCTTTGGGACTGGCTCATGTTCTCCAGCCTCCCATTTGGGGTGGAAATTTTTTCCCCACCCGTCCTCAAACATCCTCAGCTGCTGATAGCTACAACCAGCAATATCAGCTGTGCTTGTTTTCTGCCCTGCAGGCACTTCTGGGAGCCAATAAAACACTGCTCCTGTGCTCAGGTTGTCTGTACACACCTGTGGGCAGGTGCAGTCTCTGCAGCATTGACAGAACAAGTGGATATGGAAAAGTCATTCCTGAAATCCAGAGCAGGAGCAGGAGGGCAAAGAGGCTCCTGAATCCCACAGCTTTGGAATGCTGTGCCTCCTAAACTATGAACTGCTTTCCTTGAGGTGCCACTGAGTAATGGCTGAGTGAAGCAGCAGATCCCAGCACAGACCTGTGTGGCTGAAACCCAGCTGCAGCAGCCAAGGCTCCAAAGCCAAGTGATAATTTCATGTAACACATCAAATTTCTGGTGACAGCGACTCCTCGGAGCCCTGGCAAATTGGAAACTGCTGGATGCAGCAGCAGCAGCACAATGATAACAGTTAGTCTTCTGATGGTAGAAGAAATGGCTTTTAGATTAGCTGTCATTAGAGTGAAACATCTGCCCCTGCAAGCCAAGGGGACTGTCCTCACCTGGGCACAAGGAAGCTCATTAAATTCCTGGGTTTGCATGGCTCTGGTCCAGAGCCACACTTCTACCACGCTCAGAAGCTGGGAAGCACAATGCCTTGGGCTGAAAGGCAGGAAGATGAATTCCCTGGAGATGTGTCAGCTTCCAAAGCAGCTGCAGAAGTTGGTTCATGTGTTTAGATTCCCTTAGTACCTGGGAGCTCACAGCGAAGAGGAATAGGAAAAATTAATGGGAGTGATGGGGTTTAAAAGGAAATTAAAACTTCTGAGATCACAAAAGCTCAAAGTTTAGCTCTGCCTGAACTCTGAGGAAAAACTTCCAGTAGAATATTTAATTCCAAACACTTTGCCATCATTTCTAAGCTGTTCTTTGCCTGCTGGACTGCAGAGCATGAGGTCAGGAAACTTCCCTTGTCTAACTCTATTTGTGATGCAAATATTCTCACATCTGATTTTCCTTTCACATACTTAGAAGGAATGTTGAATACTTCAGAGGGGCAAGCCTGGCAGGGCACTGTTTGTGCAGGAACATTCTCAACCATGATTTCACAGTTTTCTTTCACCATTCATTACCTGGTGATGATGTGCAACACGGTTATGGAGGTTGCAGAATATTTTAAAGGAACAAAATTTATGGAGAGCAAAGAAACAGTTGGTAGTGTCTGCATAGAACTCAGAGCTGAATAAACTACAGATATTTAAGCTGTAATTAATTAATGACTGCAGCTTCAAGCTGGATTACAAACAGGTACCCAGTTTCATCTTTTATTAGGCTGTATTTTCTTCTTGATTACATTAATCTTGATTAACATAAATATATTAGAATTCTTCACAGTTGTGTGACATTTACAGCAGAATTCCTTGAGGATATGTCCTACAGCACATTGTACAAGGAGCAATAAAATTCCTTTTCTAAGTATTCAGCCTTGGGCTGCTTGCACAGAGTGAGGGAAGGGTCTCAAAGCAGGGGGAAAGAGCTCCACAATCCCCATGAATTGCAGCTTAACATTAAAAAAAGGTACAGAAATGATCACTGAAGGTTTTTCTGCCAGATTCTTCAATTTGGAAGAAACAGAACCAGTTGTTGTTGTTGTTGTGGTGGGTTTTTTGTTTGTTTGTTTTGTTTTGTGTTTTTTTGGTTTGTTTTTGGGTTTCTGCTTGTTTGTTTGTTTTGGTTTGTGTTTCTTGGTTTGTTTTTGGGTTTCTTTTTTTTTTTTTTTTCTTTTTTTTTTTAAGAAAATGGCTTTTTTCTAATCACAGAATTATGGGCTGGTTTGGGTTGGGAGGGACCTTAAAGCTGACCTGGTTCCACCCCTGCCATGGGCAGGGACACCTCCCACTATCCCAGGTTGCTCCAAGCCCTCTCCTAGAAATTGGTTGGAAGAGTAAGAACACAACAGAGAACTACAGAATAAATCAGAACCTTGGGCACAGGCAAAGGACTTTAGTGGGCACAGACAGAGGACAAGGAAAATAAAAGAAACCAATGAAAATGCTGATGAGAAGAGTCAGAAGCTGCTGGGAGAAGCAGCCATTCCTCAAGGCCATGAGGAACAAGCAGGCACCTGAAAAGGAATTTTTCCTCAGGACAACTTTTTAGCAGTCTTGTAGGGATGCCTGTGGCCCTTATTTTTAATGAAAAAAATTCTTTAGGAGCAATAAACAAACGCATTCTGTCCAGGAGAATACAGTGCTTAATGAGAAGAACAGGCCAAAATGCCCCAAACTTCCAGACTAATGGAGGGAATATTACTCTGGGGGACAGGACAACTGGATTGTCTTCCCAGTGCTTTCCATGGTCTGAAAAAAAGGGGGATATCCTGTTTTTACACAATGGAAAGACTTCCAGAAAAAATTCCAAAGCCCTAAACAGCTACTTCTCAAAAATTTCTCGAGACACAGAGAATTTCCTGTCTGTTAGTTACTACTTGAAGGAAAACATGATCACTTTTTTTTTTTCAGCTTGCAAATGGAGCCAACAGTTGTTTAAGGATATAATTTCATGCTTGGAAAGAAGCTCTCCCACAGCATCTTGATGCCCATTACAGGGAAAAATCCTCATCAGTGTCACTAGGATTAAAATTGAATTTCAAGGGCAAGAAGCCCAGTTTACCTGTGCTTTTAGGGCAGAAAAAAGAAGCATGTAGAGAAGAGGAAAAGGTGGAAGGTTCCAGGTGGTGTCATTGCTGTGGGTTGACCCCATGGCTGCTGAATGAAGTTCCACCCTGGAATGTTGCCTTTGAGACAACAGCACAACAAAAAAAGAGAATGCTCCCTTTTCCCTTTCATCCTAATCAAAGCAGCAGAGCAGCCTTCAGCATTGCTTTAATCTTTGTTTTCAGCAGTAGTTTCTGTTTTTCTCCACGGTTATGTTACCACACTCCAAAAACATTTGGACAACTCCTTTGGAGCAGCCAAAACAAAGGAAGGAGCTGCTGCTCTGGGCCCCACCTTGGGTCCTTTCTGCTTCTGGGCTGAGCTGAGGGCTCCCCCAGGGATGTCCCAGCACTGCCTTGGGGTGCCCCAAGTGCACCTGAAAGCTGAAAACAGGCCCATGACAGCAGGACAAGCCCTCCTGGGCCTGCAGGGGCTGTCCAGAGGGGAGGAGGAGGAAGGAATGCTGCAATGGAGCAATCCCATCTTGGATGCTGCCTCCTGCTTGGGCATCACCACCTCTGGCTGAGCTGCAGGGCTGGCTCTGGGGCTTGAACACCCAGGAGTGTGAGGGATGGGATTCAGCAGCTCTGGCAGACACCCCTGTGCAGAGGTGATCCCTGTCTCGTGCCCTGCCAAAGGCAGACTCGGGAGCTGGGAGTGCAAGGGGCAGCCTGGAGTGGAGCTGCCCGTGCGCCCTGGGTATCAGGGCAGGAGTCCCTGGAGTGGGTGTTTGATCTCTGCTGAGTCTCACCCTTCACCTGATCTGTTATTTCACTGCCCCCCGGGGCAGGAGAAGAGTTTGTTTGGTGTTTGTGCTGCCCCATCCCCGATACTGGTGCTGATCCTGGCACATGCATTCCCACCAGGGCAGATCCTTCCCCCGGGAGCGGGGCAGGAGAGGGCTGTGACCAGATGGGCCTTCCCAAACACCTTACAGCAGCTACTTTGGACTGATCCTTTTGACTGGCCCATAAAATCAGGCCAACTGGTTGAACAGTATGTGTTAAAGCTCATCAAATACTAGCTAGGAAATGCATGATTATTATTCATGAGCTGCAAGTGATTTGAATGTTTTCCTTCAGTAGGACTGGAACCCCTGTGTTAGAATTTGTTGCTTAGCCAGAAAAAAAGGCTTTTTTTCACAATGGGGAGTTTACATAATCCACAATAATTTTAAGGAATCCTGAATGCTGCAAGTTGCTTTTTCTCCTCATTGCTCTCTTGGTCAGTTTTGTTTTGCTGCCTCAAACTTTCTACTCCTATTTCTGCTGTCCCATGTTCAGTGTCATGTCTGTTGCATATTTATCATGAGCTTCTCATCTTTCTTTCCTTCATTCTTGCAGCCTCCCAGGAAAGCAATCAGACTGGAAAATCCCCAAACAGAGAAATCAATGTATGCTACAGCTCGATGCCTCTCTTTTGAGTCTTGCCTTCAGCTTCTGGAGCTCAGAACTTTTATCAATTTTGAGCCCATAGTCTGTGATTTTCCAGGCCTCTTCGTAACGCTGCTTTTCGAAGTTACACTGTGCAATTTTGTGAAATGTTTTGGTTAAAGATTCCCTGCCAGGGCAGTCAGTGATGGTGCCCAGGGCCAGGGGCTCGTCCAGCTGCAGGGCCTCCATGTAGTGCTGCACTGCAGCCTCCTCCTGAGCCAGGGCCAGCAGCAGGAAGCCCTGGCAGCAGTGGTCCCCAGCCCGTGTTTTTGGGCTGTTACAGCCGTGCCCCTGGATCACTTTGTCCATGTCTTTCAGAGCTTTTTCATATTTTCTCAGGTGCATCAGGCAGGCAGCTCTGCGCCGCAGGTACCTGGGGCTGTCCCTGCTGGCCAGCACAGCCAGGCTGTGGTAGCCCAGAGCCTGCTCGTGGTCATGGCCTCGCATCAGCACCTTCCCCTCCTGGGCTGCTGCCTGTGGGGACAGAGGTAATCCGTGTTAGGTAATAAAGGGAAAGAAAGAGGGGAGTATCTAGTCTGGACTGGTCCTAAACACAGTCACTGAGAAATCTTAGTTATTTTATCAGATGTTGGAATTGCATCTAGCTGGAGAACTAATAATTGGTGTATTTTTGCATACAGATAAGATATAAAACTCTTGGCTCACTGGGCACTTGCTGTTATCTCAGGAGCTTCTGAGGTCCTTTGTGTCTGCCAGAATTTCTTCAGAATTTGTTTACATTCCTTAGGAATGATGAACAAAAAGCTGCCTGGACCAACATCCCCAGGTGCTGCCCCACAAATGCAAGTGTTAAAAATGATTTTTTTTGTCTCTACTGGAGCTTACCTAAGCTGTAGGAAAAAAAAAAAAAGGCCAACTGGTGGCTTTGCTGATTGTTAATCTCGAGTGCAATTTGAACTCCCTGCCCTCATCTGAAAGGAAAAACAACAACAAGAAAACAGAGAAGGCCAAAAGAGCCACATAATTTTTAGGTTCATGGAGGTCAATAAAGAAAACTCCATTAGAACTATTTGCTTCAAATGGATTTCTCATTATTTCCCTCTATTGGTAATAAATAAAGCTTTTAATGGGCTGCAGCAGAGTGAATATTCAAGTTATAAACAAGGCTGCCATCAGCAGCTGAGGGCTTACAAAAGACTGGGCCAAACAAGCTGAGGCTTCAAGCAAAGCAAAAATGTTTCCATTCTCCTCATTTCAAGGGGTAACTCCTGCTTGTGGATGCAGAAATCCAGCTAGCCCAGCCACTGTCTCAGTAGCCACACTTGACAGCCAGGTCAGGTCCTCCAGTCTCTTTGTGTGCCCCTTTGATTTTGGCTGACTGAGGTTGGAATTGATTGCTGTCTGCCAGGACTGAGGAAAACAGGTTCTGCAGGAAAGGGATCAATACTGCAGGGCAGGTCCCAGCACCTCATCTGAGAGCAGTGGCATGAAATAATTTAGCCTCTCCTCATGGTTTATGAGGAATTCTGCCCCACTTATTTCATTATAATGCACATTATATATATATATTTTGCTATTTTGCTTGACATAGTCATATTTATTAAGGAGTCTCTCAGCTTCCACATAGAGAAATAGCAATGGGACTTCTCCCCAAACAGTGCCAACCCCTGGCTTTAACAATTCTGGCCATAAATTTTAAGGCAGCCTGTCAAACCTATCTCAGATGTCTTGTGTACATTTAAAGAGCAGCACATTTACTTTGTCCTTTGAAATGTTTTTGAGACAACTCCTCAATGCAAGTGTCCCCTCAGTGGCAGGAATTTAACAAGGGATCAAGGTGGAATTGCAGCTGTGTGAGGAGCATCCTGGCAAGAGAAGGTGGTTTTCTTTCCCCTAGAAATTCCAGAGTTCTGGATCACATTGTTCCAAGGAACGCAGTGCAGTTCCTCAAGATAGCTTGTGTTTGTGTAGTTAAATTGTCATTTTCAGCCTCTGAGGTGCATTTGTTGTCTCAGAGGCAGAAGAACACACTGTTGTTGCTGTGCTGAGTGCTGAATCTGATGCTGGAGGTTTCAGTGCTCTAACCTGGGGCATTTGGTGCTATTGCACCACAGCCAATATTGCATTTATTCACTGAGCCACTGCTGACTCCTTCACATTTCCCTGAGAGTCCCCAGATCAAGCCACGAGGTTCTGCCTCTCCTGCCACACTTGGAGGAAAAATCCCATCTGAAAATAAAGGATTCCCTTTCACCCTTGCTGATGGATCAAGGTTGGGCAGCTGGATTCTGGATTCTCTTTTGGCTCTGCCTGAGTTTAGGGACCTGAGCTGGGACATTTTTGGCATGTAACAGGGAAGGATTAATCAGCAGCTTGCACCTTATCTCCTAGCAGAGATGAAGATGAAAACCAGGCTCTGGGAGAGAAGGCAAAGGAAACCAGAAGGACAAGGCACAGCTGAGTTCAGCTGCTCCCTGCACGTGGCCTTGGAGAAGCATTTGTGTCATCAGCCTCATTGCAGGTGACCTGGAAGGGCAGGAAAATCTGTGCAGTGCATTCCAGGGGAACTCGAGTCCAGCTTGTCACTACAAGTTTGATTTTGGCTTCCAGACTGAAATCATTCAGGTGCCACCTGGACAGGGCCATGAGTGGACCCCTGGATTCCTGGATTAGGTCTCTGTGTCCCTTTTTTCCATCTATTCACCTCACTGAGTGTAAAGGACAGAACATACACATATTTTTGTGGCATTTTTGGTGCCAGTCCCTAGGGACCAATCTTTTGGTATGACCAAGGCTTAATTCCTTAGAAAGAAAAAAGAGTGAGGAGTTTACTGGGCATGGAATTATAGCCAAGGGTTAGTCCCTGAGCAGTAAATCCCAGCAGATGGAATGATAAACTCTGAGCTTTGGGGGAGGGTTGGGTGTTTCCAGAAGAGTTTGGAGCAAGTCTCTCCTTCTCCACCTGCACGTGCCACGAAGGGCATGTGGAATGGCAACTTCACCTAATTCTGGCACGGACCATGTGTCTTGGGTTCTGGAGACCCTTTTTGTAGGAGTCTGGATATCCACAGAAGCTGCAGCCCCGAGGATCTGTGTGAGGGGTTGGGATGAGTCGTGCATTTACCCCTGACTTAGGAAAGCCAAGGGTTGAAGCTGCACGAGCAGCAGGCAAACTCCCTTCCTCTGACCTTTTGCAGCTTAATAAATCTTTCAGATTCCTATTCCCGTGGGGCTCTCCCAGTTGTTTACAAATTTCTCAGCATGGGACCCCTTGGGCTATAAATAATGGGAGAATTTTATTGCTTTGTTTTCCATGAAAAATAAAAAGAGTACATCAAGGAGCTCTCTCCTTCCTCCACCCTTTCCTATTCAGCTTATGGAGACCTATTTTTAGCTCTTCAGACCTGGCTCCTGGATACTGATGACACGTTTTTAAAATGCCTATAATTCCAAATACTCAAAAACCAATGTGGCAGAAATACTTTTGTGCTGGAGTGCTGAGGCTGGGTGTGAACTCTGAACTCTCCTTTTTCTACCTGGGAAATTCAGGAACAGAGCAAACTGCCTCTTCCAGGGTAGGAACCCTGGCAAAGTCAGGCCATCATTGGGAATTTTAGCACTAATTCTGTCTGTCAGCTTTTTAAACTTTGCTTTTACTGAGAACTTCCTTTCACAAACCAGAATAACCTTGCAGGCAAAAGGAAGTGCTGCTGGGAAATCCTTTCAGACACTGGGCAGGTGGATGAAACAATTCCTTCCCCACCCCAGAGAGCACACACTCCTCCCCTGGTCACAAAATACATCTAAAACCCCCCAGGTGCTTGAGTTCAAACATTTACTAGTTGAACAAAAGCCCGGGATGAAAGAGAGCAATGTTTTCTTTTGAAACTTCCAACACTGGCATTGGGTTCCAGTTTTGAAATCAGCCTGGTCACACCTCTTGTCTGGAGCAGAGGAATCTCTCATGATAAATAAGCCACAGTGAGGGGTTTTATTTCAGACACAGCTGCCAAAAAGAGACAGAAGTAAGTTTCTCTGCCATTTTAAAGGCTTCACTCACCTGTGGCACCAGTGGGTTCCCACACATCAGTGCAGTATAAACGATATAAAGGTTAGATTGTTTTTTTCTTCTCATTTTTCTTTTCTTATTGACAGCAAAGAACATCCCTCCTGTGTTGCCTGGGGAAGCAGCATGGATGGGCTGGGCTGTGAGACTCCCACAGAAGGAGTGATGTGGCAGCAGGGGAAATTCAGCTGTAAAATGTGTCTTCATTTTCAGACACTCCTTAGGGCCTCCCTAGTCACAGTCTCAGTTGTTCCTTTATCAACTTTCTAAAGTGGAAGATTGCAAATTGCCTCTGAAATCTTCCAACTCTTCCCCATAAGACTGAACTTTTTACATTATTTAGAAGAGAGGGGCTCTTTTCTCTGTAATGGGTCATGTCTGGGGACTGGTAAATTAATACTTGTTTACTTATATCCTCCTGCTGTTCTGTTCAAATACATTCCAAGGGCTCCTCTTGCTGCATTAAGGATATCAGCATGTTGTTTGTTTTATAACCTGGGAGAGAGCATAACAATATAGCTTCTCACCAGGGTGCACACCAGCAACAAATTGAATAAAAGGAAGCAAACTGATTCTCAGAACACAGAGCTTCTGGGTAATCAGAATTGCAGATGCTTGGCTGAGTGTTAAAACTCTTCACCATCAGTCTGACCTTCTCCTGTCTTATTATTGGAGATACTTTCTGGGTGTACTTTGGGGGAGAAACATGGAAAAATGCTGAATAATAAATACTGGGGGGGGGGGGGGGAGCAGAGCTTTGGGATATTGTTGTGTCAGTTTTAGCTAAGAAAACCAGCCTCAAAGCCTTTAATTTTGTAAAAATGTGAACATATTAGAAATCCTAAATGTTGCACAAAGGAAGGATGGAAGCATTTAATGGCTCTGAATTGAAATATTCAGCTTCTTTTCACCATGAAAATGAAGAAAACATGAATCCCCCTTCTCCAGGAGCCATCCCTGAGCCCCATGTATCCCCCAGAGTACAACAATTAGCAGTGATCTGTTAAATTCCTGCCTGCTGCCCCTCTCACCCCCTGAATTTCAGTGTGGGCATCACCAGGTCTTGTGCCAGGGAGGCCAGAAAGGAACCCCAAGTGCTCAGATGTGGCAATGATGGATTATTAGAGACTGATCAAGGTCACTGCAGTGGAAGAAGTTTGGCTCCAACTCCCTGACCTGGCTGGAGGAAAAGCCAATTTGTGCCCTGTCCATCTGATAAAACTCTTCCCACACACTCCTCCAGGCAGGGAGAAATCCCTGCAATCCCAGTTTTGCTTCCCAGTTCTTTCCCCACTGAGTCCACAGATGTGGGATCAGAAAGAAGGGCTGTACCTGAGCGAGATGCTGCTGTTGCTTGGTGTCTACAAAGTTCAGGAGAAAGGCCAAGTCCTTTTCATCTCTCCTGGCCAGGACACTGAGCGGGGCAGCTGCGCCCGCCACGTTCCTGCTCGGCAGCTGCAGCACAGCCAAGCGAGCCCTGGCAAAGTCCTCAGCAGGACAGTGGCCAAAGGCTTCCTGCAGGTGCTTGAGGGCCTCTTGGTGCCTTCCTGTTGGGGAACACCAGCACAAACTCCATAACCCATCCCATGGGGAGAAAGGTACCAAGAAAGCTCAGCCAGGCAGCCTTCAGTCCCCATCCAAAGGTGTTAACTACATCATACCCTGTCCCAAAATGTTTTCAAACTTCTCTTGACAAGCACCATCCAGCACCATCCAGCACCATCCAGCACCATCCAGCACCATCCAGCACCATCCAGCATTATCCAGCATCATCCAGCACCATCCAGCATTATCCAGCACCACCCAGAACCATCCAACATTATCCAGCACCATCCAGCACCATCCAGCACCATCCAGCACCATCCAGCATTATCCAGCACTATCCAGCACCATCCAGCACCATCCAGCACCATCCAGCATCATCCAGCACCATCCAGCATCATCTAGCACCATCCAGCACCATCCAGCACTATCCAGCACTATCCAGCATTATTCAGCACCATCCAGCATTATCCAGAACTATCCAGCACCATCCAGCACCATCCAGCACCATCCAGCACCATCCAGCACCACTCTTGACATTTAATATTCCCTTCTGTCCATTTTCTGTTTGTTCACCAGGCCTGACCAGCTGTGCTGAAGGACTGGAACTCACCTTTTGCCATCAAAACATCAGTGTAGAAGATGTGATGTTGTGCAGCCCTGCAGATTTTGGTCAGTGTTTTTGCCATCGTGAGAAGGTCCCCGAGGGTTTCTTCTCCTGGGAGGTCTTTGGTGGCCACGAGCTCGGTGAGAGTGGCCCTGCCATGCTGGAGGAGCCACCCAGTGACCAACCCTTGGGCTTCAGGCTTCAAGGAGAGGATTGCTGGGATCACTGCTCCTGCCTCCACCTTCAGTGCTGAGGTCAGATCTTGCACTGCCTCCTGTGGCAAAACAACACCAAGGATAGAAATGGAAGCAGTAATTAGGTATTGATCATTTGTTCTTTCTGCTGCTTTCTGTTCTCTGCTGAACCATGGAAAAACTTTGCTCTTCCCTCTCCTTGTGCTGAAACTTTTCCATTTGCAAAGCTGATAGGAGGTCATAAAGGCAGGTTTGAAGGAGTGTGTGCAAAGTGTTTTAAACTCCTTGGGGTTATCATAGAAAATCATGCCCAAGGTTTAGTCTTCCTGTCTCCAGGCTTGGGAAAGAAAATCAGTAACCTCAGGTGGGCTGTTCATACACCCAGGCAAACCCAGGGCCTTTCACTGCCCAAATTCTGTGAGAAACTCCTGATTCCAGCGATTCCATGAGAAATTCTGTGATACTTTACACTCACATTGTTCAATACCCTCAGAAAAATCAGCAAAGCCCCACATGGACAGTACCTTCTGCTGCCTCAGAGCGAGGTGAACGAAGCCTCGGCCGCTCAGAGCTTGCACATTCCTGGGGTCCTCCTTCAGGACGGCATTAAAATCAAAAATTGCAGTTTTCATCTGCCCAAGGCGCCCGTAGCATCGGGCCCTGGTCAGGAGGCAATCCTCAGCATAACCACCTGGAGGACAGGGATGCAGCCATGGTTACTGCAAGGATACCCACAGGAAGCTACAGAAAAGCTCCACTTGGCCTGAGGGTACCTCAGGATGAAGTACAACGAGAGTTTGCTTAAGTGGAAGTTTCCTTTATTTTTGTTGCAAGTGGAATTCCTACCACGTGTTATCAGCCATGAGCTGAAAGGAAAAAAGAATCTGTGTCAGGTTGGAGTGGGAGCAGCACGAATGAGAGGAGAAAGGCCCAAGAGGGAGGTCTGTGACTATGTGAGAGTGGAGGTATGAAGCCATTTGGCTGTTTTAATAAAGGGGTCAGAATTACAGAATAGTTTGGGTTGGAAGGGACCTTAAAGGGTCCCCAACCCCCTACACGGGCAGGGAAGGTACACATTGTTTTGGGTAAATGAGTTATCCAGATGGGACTGACTAATTCCCTGCCAGAATTAATATGCACTGGGATTTGTGATACTGAGCTGCTTTTTTTTTTCTCTGCTTTCACACAAGTGCTGCCCAATAAACACAGAGTTGTCAGTGAAAATCCTGGTCCCTCCACTCCCTGCCTGCAGAGCATTTCTCTCCCTGCCATCCACATATCCCTTCCTTCCAAGGCAATTTCGATCAGGATCTTAACATGGCCAGGGTTGCAATCAATAACTGTGGCATCCAATATTGGATGATAAATCATCAGTGCCACTGGAAATATGTTTTCATAGGGAGGTCAGCAAATGCAGCTGCCTGCAGGGATCAGCCAGCAGACAGGCTCCAAGCAATTCCTCTGCAGTAATGAGGCTTTTTCTCCCTCCTGATTTGCTCCAAAACTTCTGTACCAGAGGTTATTATCACTCTGGAGCTCTACCAGTTGGCTCCTCTAAAGACAATATCTATTTCTTAACAAGCATCTGTTCTAGCAGGTGGGGAGCTGATAAGCTGGAATGCACGGGCTGTGAAATGGAACCATCTCCAAGCAATTAACAGGCTTTTTATTCCATTTCCACGAGCCAGTCTCTCTTCTTCTCAGTGCTGCTGTCATAACATTTGCTCAGAGTGAAAGGCAGATTTCCATACAAACATGGTTTTACTTGGAAGCATTTCCATGTCAGCCTGGTCTCTCTCCTGAGGGAAAGCTGGAACAGTGAAATGTGTGAGGGGCTGCACTCACTTCTTTGCACTGGGTGAAGAAAAGGGGCTGATGTCTCTGCAGAATTGAGCTGAACCCATTTCAAGGAATTTAAAATTTATTTCCTTATTGTTTAACAACACCACTTCATGGCCCAGGTGAACCTGCTGTGCCAGCCCCCACCGGGGAGGTGACAGAGGAGATCTGGACACATCCTGTCCCACCCACGTGATTTCCCTTAGGAGCAAATCCCCACGGGCATCCTGGTGTCCTACCTGCAGCAAGGATGGCAAAGGACAGGTGGGCAATGGCCTCTTTGATGGCAGCACCCTCCTGTTTGCCCTTCAGGATGGCCAGGGCTCGCCAGCGGCAGTGGCTCTGCAGCAGCTTCCGGTCCTCATCCTGGAAAATGTCCAGGATTGGCAGAAGGCAGGAGGAGTCTCCAGTTCTGATCAGCCTCTTCAGCAGCTTCAGGGTGGGAGAGGAAAAGGCAGCAGAGAGAGAGCTGAATGAGATGTGAGGTTGTGTGTGAGACCATCGTGCCCTTCCCCAGCTTCCCCACCTCTCCCTGGGGCTTCAGCCAGCCCAGGACCACAGATCTGCCTGATTTATCTCCCCAGCTGGCCCTGGTGTGAGTGCAGGTTGGAGAAAACAGGAATTCTTATCTTTCCTCACCACCACGGCAGCTGTGGAAATAATTCTGGGCAAATACCTGGAGCTGCCTGCTTTGTTTTGGGCAGCATCTGCCCCACATTGGCAGTGGAGTGTTTTTATAAATACAGGGTGATTGCCCAAAAAAGAGAATGTTCCTGTGGAACACAAGGATTCCAGTGACCCTTTTGACTGCAAAATCAAAACCAGCCAATTAATGGAAAATTAGGGAAGTGCTGTAACTTATTTTTAATATTGTTATTGGGAATCTGGGAAAAGCATGGATTCAAACCCACAAACTACTGTCCTGGAAAAGAATCCTGTCTGACCTTTGGTATCTTTGCCTCAACAAGCACTTTTTTACTGCATTTCCAATGAAAATGAATGAAAAGATGGTTTTTACAGTGCTCAGCAGGGACTGGATATTCAAATCTGAGCCAGAGAAGCCTGGACAAGAAAAAGTTATCCTGATGTACCAGACACATCACCTGAACTCATAACTGTCTCTATTTTATTAATAGATAAAAGTGATTGGCATCTGACAGGCAGGTGGGATAATAACATTTTGAAGAGAAATTTTCAGATGTTCCATGTAGAACTTGCAGCAGAAGCTGCAGATGGAAATCCAGCTTCCAAGGGCAGCACTCTAATAATGCTGCACCCTTCATTAACAGCCTTCCCAAAGGCAGCAAATTACAGCAAACTTTTATTTTTCATAGGGAGTAGTGAAGTGCTGACAATAAAAACTTTCTCCTCATCGGTTAGCAGAATTTATATGGCATTAAAAAAAAATACAATAGTTCCCTCTGATGGCAGAGCCTGGGAATTCAGCTTTGTAATCCTGGGTAGGAAAACCAAGTTGCTGGAGTGGCTTTCAGGGTTTCAAGCAAAATTTATCAGCATTGGAGAAAGAAAACTGCAGACTGGTATTGGAGTTTCTGCATTTGTGTCTTTCTTCTCCAATGCTTCGTTAGGATAATCGAGGAGGTGGCACTTGTGCCTTCTTTTCTCTGAGGGAACATTCCCAATCCCATCATGCTGTCCCCAGAGACAGGATGCTCTGCCTGGTTAAAGTGCTGAGAAATGCCATTAAAAAGCACGTGAGGAATGAGCTGGATTCAGCTGGGAGTCCCTGTCTGGCCTTTTTGGACACAAATTCCCGTGATTCCATGATTTCATGGCTGTATCAGCCCTGTATTCACACCTCCAAAGTTCTGCTAGAGGTTCTGCTCGTGGGCTCCAAGTTTCACTGTGTCACAGCTCTCCATGTTGCTATTCAGGGAGCTCCTAACAGCAAAGTTAAATTATAAAGGGGAAATGCACCCAAACCACTGAACACAGGGATTAATCTGGAATTTCACTGTGGTCTGGGAAAAATCAGCAAATCAGCTGCTGAGAGGGAATGACCCCAAGGATGAGGCTTTTCAGGTGCTCCTTACCTGGTTGCCATCGTACACAAAACCTCTCTTGAGCTGCAGCAGGGCCAGCCTGGCCAGCACAGGGGCCCTCTGGGGGTTTCTGGAGAGGGCCAGTGACAGCATCTTGTGGGCTTCCTCCCCACGGCCCATCTGGTACAGGGCATCAGCACACAGGATCTGGGATGCCTCGTCGGAGCTGTCCAGCTCCACCAAGAGAGAAGCCAGCTGGAAAACCCCAGGGGCATCTCTGGAGGGGAAAAAACACCAACAAAACAAAACACCTTCAAGGTTAGGAATGTGCACAGCCCTGTTTGTTTTTTCTGAAAGGAAACTGAGCTGCCTCCTGGGTACCTCTTCTTCTGGAGCATCATCTGTCCTTCCTCCTGGAGGACCTTCAGCAGCAATCCCCTCTGGTTCCATGGCACGTAGGACTTGATGGTGAAGATGGTTTCATCCAGCTTTAACTGGCAAGCTGTGATATAATCCAGGGCTGTCAAGTAATTGCTGCCACCAGAAATGCGGATCAGCCCACGCCCACACAGGGCTTTGATGCAGCTGTTGGGATGTGGGGAATCATGCTCGATGACCCTCTGGAAGTCCTGCAGGGCTCCGTGGTGGTCCTGGGCGTGGAGGGAGCAGAAGCCTCGCAGTGCCAGCAGGGTGTTGTGGTAAGTGCTCTGCTCTGCTGCCAGCAGCTGCTCACACATGTCCAGGGCCGCCCCGGGGTGTCCCTGCAGGAGGTGACAGTCTGCCAGCCGGACGCTGAGCTCCCGGCTGGACCCTGGGCAGATGTGCAGGAGCAGCTGGATTGTCTGGATGACAGGAGGGAGCAGCTCAGTGCCACGACTGCCCCTGAGCTCAGCCCGAGCTCGCACAGCCTCCCTGTATGCTGCAAACCTCCCCTCCAGGGCAGCTCTGGCCTGCTCCTCGATCTTCTCAGCGTCACAGGGTGAGAAAAGCTCTTCAAAGCGTTTCATTGCCTGGGCAGCGTCTGCTGCAAAGGCCTCTCCTAAATCCTGCATCATTTCCTGCGTCCATCCGCCCAGGAAGAAATACCCAGCAGCTCGTTCCAGGAGCAGAGCCAGAGCGTCCTCACCTCTGAGATTCTCAGCTGAGAAGCCCTCAAGGGCCTCGGTGCAAACAGCCACGCACTCCTGAAATTCGCCCGTTTTCCGGAGGTGAGCTGCCCGCGCCCTGCACGCCCAGGGGTGCCCCGGTGCCACCGCAGCCAGGAAGCCGTAGCAGTCACCCAGCCACTGCTCCGAGGACCTGCAGCCTGGCCTTTCCTCCTGGCATGTGGAGAGGTGATCAGAGAAAGCCTGGACGACCTGGGGCAGGTGCTCCCTTTGCCTGCTGCACACGTAGGCCGCTGCCTCAGTTTGATGCAGCACAAAGGCTTGGACGTAATCCATGATTCCCTTCCCAGCCTGTGTCCCTGAGAGCACCCGTGCCAGCGCCCTCAGCAGCAGCAGCTCCATGGAATCCCTCGGATTAGCCTCCAGCAGGAGATTGCACTTGCTCACCACCTCCTCGGAGCACCCTCGCCGGAGCAGAGCCTCCAGCTCGTACACCGAGGCCACCACGTTGTTGGGGATCAGTGTGGAGAGGAAAATTGCAGCTATTCCCACGCTGAGGGACACCATGGCCAGGTTCCTGCTCTGGATCTTGGGGATCTGACCCTCGCCTTTGCACCAGGCCTCCAGGGTGGCCACCACTCGCTCCCAGAGCCCGTGGCCCATGGAGTTCACCCTCTGCACGGCTGTGGGGGCACAGCAGCTGAAGGCAGCCAGGTAGAAAGCGGTGGCTGCTGGAAATTCCTGCTGGGACAGGCGCTCGTCCCCTTCCCCACAGAGCAGGGCGGCGAGGTCCTCGGGTGACATTTCCTGTGCTTGGGCCTTCACCGCGCGGCATCACGGGTGGGACGTGGCTGGGGCCTGAAAAACAGAAACAGGGGCTGTGGAGCAGGGTTTTATCACAAAATCAGCCATGAGGGGCTGTGGAGCAGAGTTTTAGCACAAAATCAGCAGTGAGGGGCTGTGGAGTAGAGGTTTGATAGAAAATCAGTAATGGTGAGCGGTGGAGCTGAGTTTCAGCAGAAAATTGGCAGTGAGGGGCTGTGGAGCAGAGTTTTAGCACAAAATCAGCAGTGAGGGGCTGTGGAGTAGAGGTTTGATAGAAAATCAGTAATGGTGAGCGGTGGAGCTGAGTTTCAGCAGAAAATTGGCAGTGAGGGGCTGTGGAGCAGAGTTTTAATAGAAAATAATCAATGAGGGGCTGTGAAGCAGAGTTTTAGCAGAAAAACAGCAATGAGGTGCTGTGGAGCTGAGTTTTGACAGAAAATCATCAGTGAGGGGCTGTGGAGCACAGGTTTGAGAGAAAAGCAGCAATGGGGGACCATAGAGCAGAATTTTAGCAGAAAATCAGCCATGAGGGGCTCTGGAACACAAATTTTTCTGTTTGGAGGGAGCAGCTTTTCAAATGCCAGAGGTCAGCAAGCCCAGGTGCTGTGAAAAGCCAGGGTTTGGTCACTGCCCGGTTTCTGGGGGAGTAAAGCCAGGAGGAGAAACATCACAGAGGTTCACAGTGCCCAGGCAGGTTGGAAAGCCCCCACACCCCCTGCCCAGCATTCCCTGCCCATGGAATGAGGCTGGGACACCCGTCTGATCAATCTTTAATCATCGATGTCGCCGCTGGTGGGGGACACGGAGGAGACAGAGCCACACCTCGGTGCCTCCCCCACCCCTTACCTTTTCCCTTGGCCTGGAGGAAGGAGGGCGAGCGCGGATACCTGAGAGGAGACGAGCCCGGGGCTGGGGCGGACGGGACGGGAGGGATGGAGGAAAGGAAGGAGAAAAGGAGGGAGGGAGAACAGGGCAGGAGCGGGCGCTGTGTTGCCTGGAGACCGCAAACACTGCCCGGTGCGGGTGTCCTGCGGGGCGGGGACGGGCACGGGAACCGTGCTTCTCCCTCCTTACCCCGAGGGACCGGGCGGGATGCTCAGGGCATGGCCAGGGCAAGGATGCCCCTCATCTGACAGAAACGATCCCTCACCTTGGGGAAAGAATCCCCATCGCTTTGGGGAAGGGATCCCCCTCACCTCAGGGAAAGGATCCCACTCACCTTCGGGATAGGATCCCCATGACTTTGGGGATAGGATCCCCATCACCTTGGGGTAGCATCCCCATCACCCCGGGGAAAGGATCCCCCTCACCTTAGGGAAAGGATCCCCCTCACCTCATGGAAAGGATCCCCCTCACCTCATGGAAAGGATCCCTCTCACCTCAGGGAAATATTTCCACTCACTTTGGGGAAAGGATCCCCCTCACCTTGGGGAAAGGATCCCCATCACCTCAGGGAAAGGATTCCACTAACTTTGGGGAAAGGATCCCCCTCACCTTTGGGATAGGATCCCCCTCACCTTGGGGAAAGGATCCCCCTCACTTTGGAGAAGGGATCCCCATCACCTTCAGGAAACTAACCCAGGTCATGACCCTCAGCAGGACAACATACAGGGAATTACTTACACAAACCAGCAAACTCTGTGATGCAGCCTAAAGTTTTAACCTTACCTTTTATTAATAAGCCTTATATTTTAATTATAAATGTTACTTCTAATAGTAATCCTAATTTTTGAATAACTACTCTTACCTTTTAAATAACAACCCTTATCTTTTAAATAATAAACCTTATTTTTAAATCATAGCCCTTATTTTTTAGCAATTAGACTGTTTTTAGATCAACTCTGTTTTTACAAGTGTTTATCCTGATGATGTTCCTTTAAGCCAGGGCCACTCTGAAGTCCAACTCTTTCTTTCTCCACATTATTTGACATTCAAAAGAGAAAAAAAACTCCTCTATGATGGATAGAGATTTTTTGACATTTTATTAAGAGTTTGCCCATTACGTTGATTTGATTACTTTCACTTTAATTACCCTAATTAGCCTACAAGATATAATTTAGCATTGCTGTCACATCGGGCCACAGGTGATATTGCCAGGAAAAGACTCAAGGGCACGACAGAAGCAGCTCTGAAATAGAAATCACATTAAGGGGACCTGGGTTGATCAAACACCTCTGCCCCTCCTCGGAGGCTCAGGCAGAGCTTGTGGGAATAAAATTGGGACTGGAGCCTCTGATGGAGCCTGGTCCAGGCTGCAAAAATCATTACCCATCATCTGACTTTGCTGCATGACTGAGTGGGCTGGAAGTTGCTTCCAGCCACGTTTTGCCCCGCAGATACAGAGAAGGTGAGGATGGCATTGTCCTCCATCCATCATTTCCAGCTGAAGAAGGCTGGTCTGGATGAGGATCCCGTGTGCTCCCTGCTGTACACGGATGGTTTAGGGGATGCTGTGCTGGCCAAAAAGGCAGCAGCCTCATGAAATGTTGTTTTGTTGGCTTAAAGTGAGAAAAACACAACCAATTTTATGTTGTGTATCAAACTTAAATCAACTTAGGTTCCTAACTTTGGACCTTGAAGGAATAAGAAGAGCAACATCTAAGGAGCTCAGTGGAAAAAGAGAATATTTCTCTGTGCCCTGGTGTGATCCCTGAGAGTGTGAGTGTTTCAACCTTTTGTTGTAAGAGGTGGAACCAGCAATGTCTCTTAAAGAATTACAGGTTCTTCTCAAGCCCCCAGACAATTTGCTGTGTGTCCTGTGGGGTAGATAAAAAGCACAGGGGAGGGGGGGAAATTGTGGAGATGTCTATCTAAACATTAAATATTAAGTCTGCTACACACTCATTAAATAGTAACTACTACAACAGCTCCTTGGGATGTCTCTGATTACTGATGAATTTTTAAAGGGAGGTGGGTGGGGAGGGAGTAAATACAGAACAAGTTTGCAAACTTTGTTTTGCTTGCTTTGCAGAGCAGGAGGTGCACAAACACATCTGCAACAGCCCTTCTCAGAGACAGGGCTGAGAAATCTTGCACTTCTTTTAAAGGCTCTCAGTTCCTGCAGTGTAACAAGTCCCTTCTCTTATGGCTGTTAAATGCCACACGTAGCTAGGGCTGAGGCTGAGAACCCAGCATTTTGGGGTTGAAAATTTGGCTTAAAAGGAGGATGGCCTTTCTTTGACAGAAAGGAGCCTAATGGGGTGGGGTATTAATAATGTAAAAAAAATCTTTGATTTCTTTGATGACAGTTTTTCGCTCTGAGCTGTACCTGGGCTGGAGAGCAGATACCAAATTCTGCTTTCTTTAGGCTGGTGTAAACATTCAGGCTGGGGAATGAAGATGTTTGTCCTAAATGATCCAGGCTGGGTGACTGGGTGCCCTCCCCACTGAAGCTGAGGAGCTCTGCTGGTGTGTGAAGCCACACGATGAAATTTCATCCCGAGGCACCTTCAGCTCCTCGCCCTCAGTCTGTTGGGAGAGCTGGGCTGCTGGGAGCTCTGATGTCAGCCTGAGGCAGGATCTCCTTCTCCTGTGGAGGGAATTTGCAGCCCTGGCACCGTGTCCCCATGTCCCCATGTCCAGCTGCTGCTGTTCCTTTGGGTCCCAGCAGAGTTCAAATGGAGACCTCTTAGGGTTGTCTGCTAAGATCTGCTTCCTAATGCAGTCTGGTAGGAAATACTCATTCTCAGGATCTTTTCAGTCTTTAAGTATGGTTTTTATCACAGAATCAGTGAGGCTGGAAAAGATCTCCAGGATCAGAGTCCATCCTGTGCTCGATCACCAGCCCAGAGCCCTGAGTGCCACGTCCAGGCCTTCCTTGGACACCTCCAGGGATGGGCACTCCAAACCTCCCTGGGCAGCCCCTGCCAAGGCCTGAGCCCCCTTTCCATGGGGAAATTCCTCCTGGTGTCCACCCTGAGCCTGCCCTGGCCCAGCCTGGGGCCATTTACCCTCGTCCTGTCCCTGTTCCCTGGGAGCAGAGCCTGACACCCCTCCTGTCAGGCACTTGTGGAGAAAGAAGGTCCCCTCTGAGCCTCCTTTTCTCCAGGATTTAAAATCCTATTATAGAATATGTTAGACAGCTCTTGGGTCAAACTTTTCTGCTCACCAGATAATCACAACCTCCTGGGTGCATGAAGGTGTGTGGGCACAGAAAGCCAAGGTGATCTCTCCATGCACTGGGCTATTTTCATCTGTGCTCACCCAATAAGAATGACAACGCCAAGGATTGCAGGGATCCTCGATAAGGAGCAGGATTAAGCTGCACTTGAGCGAGATTACAAGAAAAGTGTGGTTGTTCCATTAGAAAAAGGAATAATCCCTTTGTTTACGTTCTGGAGATTAAAGCAGTGACAGCAGAAAGCACCTGGAGGTCACCACACACAGACTTTGCTGTCTCAGTGGCTGTCTGGGCTGTGACTCTGGGATTCAGCTGGGCAGTTGCAGAATTTAATCTGTTCCCCTTCTGCTGGGAGTTCTGCAGTGGCTCCGTGTGAGGCAGGGAAGTGGCTCACAGAAAGGTTGTGCTTGACTAGGAGTAAAAATCTGTGGGGTGAATGAAGGAGGTTCCCCTATGGTGTTCATGGTGTTCCCATAGGATGTTCACACACCTGCCTTCCCCTCTGATGCTGCATCCTGTGATACAAGGGCTCGAGGGTAGAAATTTCCAGCTGAAATCACACAATTTTGAGGTTGGAAAAGGCTTCCAAGATCATCAAATCCAACCTGTCACCAATCAGCACCTTGTCACCCAGACCAGGGCTCTGAGTCCATGTCCAGTCATTAAATTGGTGTTTAAGAGAGCTCTCAAACATGTGGGTGGAAGGTGGCCCGGGCCGGAGAAGTTTTATCCTGATCATTTCATAATCTGACCTGGTCAGTCAGGATCTGGCTGAGTATTACAAAATTCACCTGCAGTTTTGTCCTTTCCTGCTCTGAGTTATTCCACTGGCATTTCCCAGCCTGGCTTTGCAAGTCCAGGATCTTCTAGATGGAAAGTGCTGAAATCAGGAGCACCTGGGGACCAAGACCAGCCTCTGGATATCCAAACACTCCAACATCCCAGACTTCCCACCCTCATAATCAGGCTGATTTTCCATCTGGCTCACCTCCAGTGAGGGACATTGGAACAGGTTTGTTTGAACAAATCCCTCGATATGCCAAGCAAGGGGCACCCCAAAAGAATAGCCATGCCCTCTGCTTCTGTTTTTCCCAGTGCAAAGTGACAGAGTCACCCCATTTCTGTGGTGTGATGTGTTATTTGCCACGTTTATTTAGGATAGAAGCATTTGAGGCTGAGGACAGTGATGAGTTTGATGGGCTGAGCCTCAGAAGAGACTGAAAACTTGGAATAACAGACCATGAAGGATAAAAAAGTGAAGCTGTTAGCATTGCCAGCTGAAATGAAACAGTTCACCAGCCCACTTTATCCCTCCTGTGTTAATATTGAAGCTTTCTGCTCTTATTTCCCCTCATTCCTTCCCTGCTTTCCAAACAAACAGGAATCAGGGGATGTTGTTAAGGGATAACTTGTTTGGTTCTGCTGTTTCCAAGTCATCTGGGCCTGCAGTAAGTTTATCAACCAGCCATGGCAACATCAATCACCCAGAAAAATAGCACGGAGTGAAATGACTTTTCAAAATGTCGTTGGTATAATTATCATCTCGGCCATTACATTAAATGCCACCATTTATAACTGTTATGTTTAAGTATGCAAACAGTAATTAACTTGGTAATGAACTGAGGACCCCTGTGCCTCTCTTCCCTCAGCTAATTTGCATGTTAATTATCATTAGCAACCAGGGAAACAAGTTATAAACAGCTTAATTAGCAGCTTAATCATTTTTACAAGGAAACGTGCTGCACTTTGCTACACGAGCAAGAGTTGGATTAATGAAGTCAGACAAGGGAGCTCTCCCCGTGCTGGTCCTGCTGCAGTGCTGGGCTTGTTTTCAGCTTGTTTTGGGTTTGTTTTGGGCATTTTGGGGCCCCCAGATGTGCCTTTACACACCCCTGTGCACACTTAGGCTCTGGGGACTCTTGCACAAGGCTCTCTCAGCCTTCCTGATTCGTATCTATTTAAGAAAATCTGAACTTCCTAATAAAAACTAATTTACTTTAGTTTTACCCCCATTTTTTTTCCTTTTTGGCAGAAATTTTCTGTTGATTTAATGGAAAATTTAGATATAGTTTGATTATTAGATATAATTTGATTATTTGGTTGTATCTTCTTGGTTTTGGTTTTTTTGTTCATTTGGGTTTGTTTTGCAGATGGCTACACTTCCATCCCCCAACTACACTATAAATAATAATTCTATTATTTATATTCTAATAGAAATAATAGCCAGCTCACATGCATTTCAAAGAATTTTTTTTTCTTTTTCAGGTTTTTAAAATTAAACTTAGAAGTTAAACAAAGAGCTGGAATTGGGTCTTAAGGACATAATAATTAAAGGAAGAAAATCCAAATAAGAAGGAGAAATGCAACCTGCGGTTTGTAGGTGGTGCTGCCCACTCTGACTGATGGCAGGTGCAGTGACCTGTGTGGATTTGGATTTAGGGGATTTTTCCAAGATCCTGGATGGGTAAAATCTCCAGATGAGGCTGTTCTTATCCTCGGATAAAATGTCGTTCTGGGAATGATCCCACGTTACCCTGCCAAGAGCGTTTCTCACCGGATCAGGAGTCAATAATCCGACGGGAAGCAGCAGGAATTTTGTCCTAAGATGGGAACACATTACCCGAGGAGGCTGTGGGGTCTGCCACCAGGGATTTTGGGAATGGGTCACATAAACATCTGTAAGAGAGGGTTTGGGCGTTCTTGGTGCCGATTCAGGACAGCAGCGCGGGCCGGGAGCCTGGAACCAGGCAGCTCCACCCGACAGCACCCCCTGCATCTCAGCTCTGACCCAAAATCGGGGCTGAATTCCCCATTCCACGGGAACCCAGGGATTGTCTCCAGCAAGACGAAGATTCCCGTGGTTGTGATGAGTACAGAAAGAGGGGTTTGTGCCCGAATTCGGCCGCCGGGGTGGCCCAGCCTCGATTGTCACCCCCGCTGCCACCCCTGCCATGCCGGGCCTCGCCAGCAGGGGGGGCCAGCGCACCGCCGCAAAGGGCGGGAATGGGCCCGGCTGGGACTCGTCTTAAATTATTATTAATTTTTATTTTTTATTAACACAGAAGCAGGAAGCTGCTGCTGCTGCCTCGTGGGCTCAGCGCACGGAACTCGCCCCAAAAGGCTACTTGCAAAATTCTGGCTTTTCTATCCAGAATGAAGGTGTTAATTCTGGGGGCTCAAATGCCTTAAATATCTTTGTTTCTTCTTCTTCTTTTTTTTTTTTTTTTTCCTTGCAGACAGAAAGATTTTGATTTTTTGACATTTGAATTTACCTGCTGGAACGTCACTGGCCTTTATTAATTCAAGGGAGTCTGTAAGGAGGGGTGAAAATCTGAAAGTTCCCAGCTGGGCAGAGAGTGGCTACGAAGGGTATTGTGAAAAACTGCAGTCCTTGGAGGTTAATGTGTAATTTTAGCAAAGAAAAGACAGTGAATACTGAAAGGGGAAGGAATTGTTGCATAAGACAAGGGTGGAGTGCTCCAGCCAGCTCCAGAGCCCTGCATGGCTTTGGAAGGGGGTGATTTACAGCAGCTGAGGGGCAGCCCCGTGTGTTTTATCTGCTCTGCCACTGCCCCCATAGCAGGGGCACTGCCCCTGGAATGGCAGCCAGCAAAGACAGAGCTTCCTGTGCTATGTTCCATAAATTCTTTATCAGCTCAGTAATCAGAGAGCGTGGCTGGATGTTGATTTTGTTACGGTACCTGGAGCGAATCTCTATATGTTAATTTAAAGCCATAAAACTACAGCTTAGGGTTTCGGCATCCTAATTGAAACTTCCTCTTCTTGGAGGCACTCATTCCGCTGCAGAGGAATAATAATCACCAGGAAAGAAAGGGAGATGCAGATAGAATGAGAGGGCATTGCTCCCAGGAGCCCATAAATGCCAGGGAGACTCCAGCACCCGGTGCCCAGCGTGTGCTCCAGGATCCCCCCTGGACTTTCTGTTGGATTTCACCAGCAGTGCAGCAGGAGCTCCACGAGATTTGTTGTCAGAAATGTGGGGTTTGGTCTTTTTCTCCTGGAGAATGCCCTTGTTTGCACTGTCACTGCCTGGGGAGCACCAGAGCTGGGCACAGCCGGGCCCAAGTCGTGCTTGTGTCATTTCATTGTCCTGTTGATATTTGGCTCTTCTGCTGTGGAAGTGCTCACCAAAAGCAGAATATCTGTTCTCAAAGTGTTGAGACCAGCCCAGGCAGTCACTGACAGCTGCAGATCCCATCCTGAAAGTCTCCCACCCCTCAGCCAAGAGTGGGATGGGAGCATCACCCCGAGAGAAGGGCACAGAGGGTGGGCACTGGGCTCCCTCCTGTTATTTCCTCTGCACCCTCCAACCTCAGGGCTCTGTGTCCAAAAATCCCATTAAAGCCCAGGCAGCGTGTGGGACCTTGTGCTTGGAAGCAAAGCAGGAAGGATAAGACAGCAGCAGCTGCCAGACTGGGAGCCAAGGGCTGGAGCAGATCAAAGGCAAAACTAAATTATAGATTGATAGATGCCTTTAGTTTATAAGTTATTAAGCACCAGGTAACAGGTTAGATTAATATTGTGCCTGGAGGTTTCTTTTTTTGCTTCTTTTTTTCCCCCCTCTCTTTCTCCTTTTTTAAAAATTGGAGAAAACAAAATATTTTTCTAATTAAGTAAATCTACAGTGCTTGCTAATGGGGCCCGTCTGTGTGCTTGTCAGGGCACAAGGAGAGCTGGAATAATGATTTTATTTTTTCATTAAATAGAATTATAGGCAGTTACTCAAAGCAACTGTGAGTCTAATTGAAAGAAAACCATTTCTTCTTAATTTACTTTCACGGTTCTGGATGATAAAAGAGTGCGTTCGCTGGAAAATTAAATAAAAAACACAACATGAGGAAGCTTGAAATAATGCTGCTCAGGCACAGGTGGGAAGAGGGAGCACAGCAGTTTTCCTGCTTGTTATTAGTGCAGATACCAGAGCTTCCTCTTACACCCAAAAAGTGGGTGAAAGACTGGGAGAAGCCAGCAAGGGAATTCAGCTTGGAGAGGGAATTAGAGCCACTCCAAGAGTCATTCCAGGGGCAGAGCGGGAGGTGGGTCCATGTAAGGACAAGTTCCAGGGTGTGAAGTCACTTCTAAGAGGGGTCCTGGGGCTGGGAACTGCAACAGGGCTCTGCAAACACTGCCCAGGTGAAGGCACAGCCCAGGATCTCCTCCTTCTCCTTCTCCTTCTCCTTCTCCTTCTCCTTCTCCTTCTCCTTCTCCTTCTCCTCCTCCTCCTCCTCCTCCTCCTCCTCCTCCTCCTTCTCCTCCTCCTCCTCCTCCTCCTTCCCTCAGCTCCAAGCAGCAGCCTTGGGCTCCAAGGGCACTTGGGATTTCTCAGAGTCTCGTGGGTTGTTTGGATTTCTGCTCTCTTCGTGGCCAGGAAAGGTTTGCCTGTGCCCTTCTCAGCTGCAGAAACCTCCAGGCTTGTGCAGAGTGGCCCAGCAGGGGCACGGGAGGGGTTAAATAAATGGGAACTGATTAATTCCACGGCCAGGGTCCCTCCCTGGCCCTGGTGCCACATCTGGCAGGGTCACAGCAGCAGGGCCCGGCTGCAGCAGGAGGAGAGGGTCTGTTTCCACTAACCAGTTCTGCTACTTCTTACACTAAGTACTTCCTAAAGAAGGCCTGGGATAAGGTTTCACCGGGGCTGCCGTTAGATTTACGGGGATCCCATTTGCTCCAGCCCTTGGATTCACTCAGGCCGGGACAAGATTAAAACCAACCCTTCAATTTCCTTTTTTTTTTTCTTTAGGAAATGAACTGTGCCTTTTCTGCTAATGAAAGTGCAGAGACACTGAGCTCATTCAGGCTCTCTGCTGGCTCTGGGTGTGTTTGATGTGTCTTCAAGGTGCACCTGAAGGAAACAAGAAGTTAAGGCAACTCTTGGCAATTAGCACTGAACATTATTTTCTGCCTTTCATCAATACCTGTGCATGTAAGGATGCCTGAGCAGTGCTTGGAGTTGTCACTTTGGGAAATGTTTAGTCTTTTCTGTTTGCAAATAGGATAAAGAAAATGTAGTGAAACTTCCCATGAAACAAAGCTCAGTATCCAGATTTGCCATGTCAAACCATGGCAATCCTGTATCTTCCTGTGATCCTGTGAGGCTGAAAAATCTGTTCCATTCCAGTTGCTGGTAGTACAAAACTCAAGAAGTAATTTCAAAAGAAAATTGGAATCTGCTCTTCTTCTTCTCCTGAAGCATTTCTAAGGAATGGTGTTTGTAATTGAGAAGAGCTTTTCCTTACAAACTGTTCTGCTGCTGATGCCATGAGCCTTTCCAAGGGAAAGAACTTCCCTGTGACACCCCCTGATCTGCTGTGTCTTGGATCAGGATGATTCAGAGCAATGGGACAAGATATTTATATTTTTCCCACCAGCAGATTTAGCTGGGAATTTTCTGACAGAAAGGGTTTTCATTACTAAGTGCTGGTTCAGCCAAAATTATTTTTCTTCCATCTCATTCCCAGAAAACACTGCCTCCATTGTTTCCTTCTGCTGCTGGAGGATCTGGGCCTCTGGGATCAATGGTTCCAGTGCTGTCCCCACAAGCATTTTCCTCCCTTTGGAAACTATGAAGCCTTCCAGGTAGTCTGGAGGAGAACTGGACACCATAAAAATCCCCATGGAGGCAAAGGAGCTGGGATTTTGGGATCCAGCTGAACTCTGGCTTGAGTCAGATTTGCAGAGGCCTTGCCAAAAGAAGGCTGTTGGGGCTTTTTTTGTTTGTTTATTTTTCCTCAGTATCTGAAAGGATGGGGTCAGGTAAAGAAAATCCCCAGTCAATGGGCTCACTGTGCTTTACTGATAATTAAAACTGGGAGGAACTCTCACCAGGCCCTCAGAATTAGGTGCTTTCTGAGCTTTGGGAGCACACTTCCAGTCCATGTTAGAGGAACTAAAATGAAGAGATGCTGCTGAATCTCCCATTTTTATTAATGTGGAGGCTCCCCTGGTTCTGAACATCCCAGTCAAGTGCTCTGAGGAATAACCAGTGTCCTGGGAACTGCCTGATAATTGCTTCTTTCAAAAGAAAGATTTTTTTGTCCCCAAACTCTTTAATGCCTTCCTAATCTGAAGGACAATTTGTCTCCTCTATAATCACTATATTAAAATTTAATACAGAGTATTAATATAACATACTTAATGGCAACCTGAATATTATTCTGGACATACCTGCACTCTAAAATCTCCGGGACCTTGAACAGGGGAGGATTTAACTCTTCCCAGGCTCGTGGGGGTAGCAGAGGTGTTTTTGTTGCTGCCATAGAGACCACTGCTGGGAATTTTGTTGGCAGGTGGCAAGCAGGGAATGTGTCCTCTTATTTTGTCTGCTGGGATCGTTTCAGTTCTGGAAAAACTTCAGTTCTGAAAAAATTCAGGTCCCATTTTTGCAGGGAATTTAGATGACAGGAGAGAGAGGGTGCAGCTGTTGTGGAGGCTGTTACTGTGTTCAGTCATGGCAGCGTGGAGGATGGAGAACTTTGGACATCCCTAAAAAGAAATAACTGAGGAAGAGAAAAGGAAATGTTACTGTCACACACAGCAGCGTGGCTGGTACCTGTCCCCACAGCCCCTGGCTGTGGCTGGGGGAGTGGGGGCTCCATGCAGGGCTCTGAAGTGTGGAAAAGCACTTTCCCACCTTTCTCCTTGTGCCCTTTCTCCCTGTGCTTCTCCAGGGAGAAGATTCTCAAGATCTTGTGCTTTGCTCTTCCTGGAGATGGCCCAGCCTCACCGAGGAGCCTTAAAAAGGGAATCAGCCCCCAAATGATGAGATTGGCTTCAACCCACAAGACTACTGTTGAAAGATTGTTTTAAAATTTGGGATTTTGAAGGTTTGTATTTCTAATGTTCGACCTGTGGTCCACAACTTGCTGTAAAGGAAAACTCAATTAATTTGTAAACACAGCCAGGCAAAAGCTCTGGCTTGATGCAAAGAGCTGAAACTCAGGACAAAGCTCTGTGTGGCTGACAAAGCCATAAAACCTCAGATCCACTCAGAGGAAAGAACACAGGAAACAAATATTTCCATGCGGGTTTGGTTCTGTGAGTCCCTTTTTGCAGGAGTGGCTTGGTGCAAATGAATTCTGAGGGGCTAAAAATGGTGAGAGTCAGGGCTTTTTTTACAGTGTGTTTTAACAGAGTCACTAGGTAAAATATTCTCACCTGGAAAGAAGACTGTGCTGAGGTGGAGGGAGGGGAAAGAAACTGGAAAAAGAAAATAAAGCAGCAGGCAGTGGGTGGCAAAAGGGAGCGGGGGACACAGCGGTGAGTGTGAGGGATGACTTGGAAAGGAGAGGGATGCTATTGAGGAACAGCAGTAGGAAGGAAAAGGGGGGGCTGAGGGGAAAAGCAGGAGACATGGTAAGTTAAGTAAATTCACATTTATTTCTGCAAGAATTTGCTTCAAACGCTCTTCCTGCCCTCGCTGAAGGCTCGGTGTTTGGACGCCCTCCACGCCGGGGGAACAAAACGGCTCTGTTGGAGTGCCGGGGGTGAAGCCCCGGTCACGGGCACGGCCGGGCTCCTGTGCCCCACCTGAGGAGCACATGGAGCTCCTCCAGAGCTCCCCTGGGCCCTGCTGAGCCCGTGGGCCGGGCTGGAAAACCCAACCCCGCTGCTGGTTATCTCCAAGAGCTCCGTGGAGGAGCTGCTTCTGAGCCTTGGTCACCTCCCAGTCATCCCGGTGGAGTTTAAATTCAGAATGGGCAGGTCAGGCCACGCAGCTGAAATGCCATCCCACCCTGCCAGGGGGATGTGCTCAGAGATGGACCCTGGTTAATGGAGGGCCCTGGAGGTGAGAAAATGAGAGGCTTTTCAGCACCAAGGAGGACAGCAGGGTTTCCCCCAGCTCCCCTCCCTGCTCACAGGCAGCAGATACGTCCCAGCTCCTTGGGACTACAACCAGGCCATTGTTCTGGTCCAGGGAACAACGGGAGACATTGTGGGCTCTGCTGCTGGAGGTTTTTGACCGTGTGTTGTGCTCAGAGCATCTGCAGAGTGGCTGTGGAGATGTTACTGCACAGGCCTGAGGAGGCTCCTTCACACAAATCCCTCTGTTTTAACCAGGAATTCCCTTTCCCTGAGGAATCCAGCGTGTTCTCAGCTCTAGTGGCTTCTCTAGACAAAGGCTGCAACCCTTTAATGATCATAATTTGCAATATTTTACCTGCTATGGATCCCACTCGTGGGTGTGTTGCATGGCAGTTGTTGTGGGCATATTCCACAGGCCAGCAGTATTAGCATTATATTTATACATATATTTTTAATTAAAACTGGTTCTTCTGGGCCATTCTTATTAATCTGTTATTTTTGAGTGTAAGATCTTTCCTTTAAAATATGTTGTGTAATGGTATTTAAGAAAAGAGCAGATCCACTTTCTATGTCCTTTAAAAAGTACATTTTACTGCTATAGACCCATTAGTCTTATATGCAGGAGAGCTGTAATTTTAAAGAAATTTTAGAGATTTCATTTGAAATCCCCTGCAGAATTTATTTGGCTTTATCACCTGCAGTGAAAGGCTTTGACACATAAATCCTGAGTTGCTTTCTGAGGTGGGAGCACCATCCCATCCACATTAGCTGGAAGAGAATCTTTCAGGAACACCAGCATGACTGGCCAGTGGTGTGACAATTAAATCTAATATTTCATCCAGTGCAAGTCTTGGTTCCTGTAACAGGAACCCTCCTTCCAATGGGTAAATTTTCTCTTTGGGATGCAGGATCTGCTGGAATTTTGAACCAGGGGCTCCCACCCAGTATCTCTGGCACTGACAGTGATGCCAAGCCAGGAGTACCATGGTTTTCTAGGAGAGGTGAGTCCCTCTGTGAGAGCACCAGAACCAGGGAAAAGATTTTAGATATGAAGGGGGTGTTGATAGGATTTTTTTCTCTGTGTTGATGTTTTTTATCACTTGGGTTGTTGGTTGGTTTTTTTGGGAAGGGCAGCTGATTTATCCAAGTTCACCACTGCCAGAGGCTCCTCTAGCCAGGGATGCTCTAAATGACCTGGAAGAAATCAGAGGTTTATACCTAAATTTACAATTAATTAACAGAATAACTGATAACTTTAATTATGAAACTGATTAATTATCAGTTACTAAAGGTGGAGGAGGCTGAAACAAGGGGTGCTCCTCATGCCATTATCTGCAAAGTTCCTGGTGGGCCCTGCTAACCCAGAGGGCTCCAAGGCAGCCTCCAGCTGGCTGACATTTCCCACACGTTCAGGGTGTCCCTCCAAGATGTTCTCCAATTAGTCACCATCACTCACAATCTGTTTTCCATATTCACCCACAGTTTACAGTCAGGCAGAGGAGCACAATGGCAGCACAGCTGCTCCCAGCCAGACACAAAGGTTATGGCTCTGTGTACATAAGCAAGCTGTGAAAGTTCCAGTCCCAGCCACCCAGCTCCTTCACCCTCCTGTGCTTTTAAAAGCCAACAGAAGCAGAAACAAACAGTGAGTGCGCCTCTCGTCTCAGCCCTGGAAAAACATTTGGAAGCATGGAGTGAAAGGAGGGATTTTTGTTTTTCTAATTTGATTCCCATTGCTGCAGCTGCAGCCAAAACCTTTGGGTTCTGGAAAAGGTTCAGAAAGTGCTGCTTTTTGGAAGAGGTCGTGTTTATTGGAAAATTACATCTTGCCCAGTAAAAACTGACAGTATAAGTACTCCAGTCTATTAAAAGCTACAGAAGACACAGTTAAGAGTTTATTTAATGACTGCTGCAGATGGGGTTTGGGAACTCGGAGCCCTGGCATTGGTGACTTGGGTTGGAGGTTGTGTTCTGGGAAGACAGAAACCATCACTCTCGCCTTAGTGACCCCTCTCACCCACCCTCGTGCCTAAACCAGGACCAACTGCCACAAGCAGGCTCTGCCTGGTGACTTGTCACTGGTTTTTCCTGAAGGAAAGGGTGTCAGGGATCAACACAGCAGTGGGGGCAGTGGACACAGCACAGCTGAGGGAGCCCAAAGCTGGCAGACCTGGGATCCTATTCTGGGAGCAGACTCTGGCTCAGACTGGGGCACGACCCCGTGAAGTTTCCTGGAACTCTTTGGACTATGGAACAAAAATACGTTGTGGAAAGAGAGGAACTGCTGCCCCAGAGATGTCAGACCTGACCTAAACCCCATCAGAATGTCGTGAGCTGTAGGCAGTGCTTGAACTGAGCTCTTAAAACACAACTGCTCCATGGCAGAGCTCTCTGTGGAGGGAGGAAGTTCTGATCAAAGCCTGGATCTCCATGGAAGGTCTATTTCTCACAGTTCTGCCCATGAAGAAGGGAACAACCTTCTCCTTTGCTCAGGGAATCCTCCTGTTCCTTTCCCCCCAGCTGTCAGGTCTCTGCAGAGCAGTAGAAACCCAGGGTGGTTTGCACGGCTCTCACACACATCCCACATCTGCCTCCTGCTGTTCTGCTCAGCCACACCCCACTGGGAAGGTGTGTGAGCCCTGGATGCCTCTGCAGCTGTGCCAGATGTTTGAGTCCAGCCCAGCCCTGCTGATGTCCTCTTTCAGCTCCAGCCCCTGCATTTGCTGCAGTGGTGCACACTGTCTTTGGGCTTTGCCCCCTCTGGAAAACTTCTCACCTCGAATTTGCCTGGTGCCCTCAGCCTGTGGGTTGGGCTGGAACAGCAAGTGCTTGTGCCAGGGGAGAGGAAGGGCTGTGAAACTCAGTGTTGTGGTTCTGGGGTCTGTTGGCTGGAGACTGACTGAGATTCCAGGTACCCATGGAGGTTCTGCTCCCTGAGACCAACCTGGTACTGGATCACCCACAGCTGCCCAGGAATTCTCTCATCTCACTTCACTGGCTCCTGAGGCCTGGAGAGAATGGACAGAGGCTTCCTGTGCTTTTGAGAGGAGCTGCCTTTCCCCTGAGCATCAGCTGTATTTTGGCTCCAGCCAGCAGAAAGTGTCTGTCTGTGTCTGTGTCTGTGTCTGTGTCTGTGTCTGTGTGTGTGTAAAGATCTTCGTGTCGCAGCTGCTTAGAACAAATTCAGTGTAATTCAGTTTTACAAGCGGTGCTAGGCTAAATCCAAATCAACATTGCTTTCAGCAAAATGCAGTTAGAATTCTTTCTGGCGGGCTAGCAGAGTGTGTGTTGCCACATTTGTCTTTCAGAAGTGAAATAAAATATGACATTTACTGACAGCCTGCTTCCAGAGTGGAACGGGCTGAGCTCAGTTACACGCGGAGGCTCTGGAGCCAGTCCATGATTGCTCCTGATTCCTTGGGTTGGAGCTGCCATCAGGATGGAACCTCTGCAAAGAGGAAAACTCATCTAGCAGCAGTCTCTTGTAAGGAGATGGGGGTGTTTCTTTCAGGAGGGATATTTCCAGCTCAAATGTTGGAGTGAATTTTGAAACTCCTCGTGCCCTGGGCTCAAGCCTCAGCTTCAACCTGAAAAGTCTCGAAGGCCACTGCAATTCAGGCAGTTCCATAGCTGAAAACTGGAGAAAACCCAGTCAGCAATGTGTGGAATATTGTATGGCTCCTAGGACACCCCTGGGGAGCTCCCCTCAGATCCAGAGCGCTCACTGCTCACTCAGCTTTGCTGCTCATTTCCTTAGAGCTCCTTCTGCTGTGGGCAACACGGGATCATGGAGTGGTTTGGGTTGGAAGGGACCCTAAAGCTCATCTCTTTCCATCCCCCTGCCATGAGCAGGGACACCTTCCACTATCCCAGGGTGCTCCAAGCCCTGTCCAGCCTGGCCTGGGACACTTCCAGGGATGGGGCATCTCCAGGGTCTGACTTAGTTACACTTAGTTACCATTACAGGGATTTGTTCTCCATGGGGAATAACCGCATTACTCTGCCTAGATACCCTCTTGCAAATCTATTTCCCTCCCCAGCATCAAGCCTGGGGATAAAGAGGGAAAGCCAGAGGTGCAAGGGCACACAGATAAATTATCTGTCCCTCTTTCCCTTGGAGCTGTTCCCTTCCTCTGCCCACCTTTGGACTCTGGCCTTCCTCCCACTCTCCTGGGACACTTTCCCCTCAGAGCAGGTGCCACCCCCAATTCAGCTCTGCAGTATTTGGCCAAGTGAGCAGCTGGGACAATTTGGGCTGCTCTCCTCCCGTTATTCCCAACCTCCTCAAGCCTTGTGATGTTATTTTGGTGATAAATAGTCATCATAAATTCTTTAATAGGACGAAGATAGGCTATCCCTCATCCCAGCCAGGCTGTGGGAAGGTTGTAAATCTGGAACAAGAGCCATTCGTTTGGTTGGAGAATCCAAAGCTTTGCTGTTTAGAAGGATTCATTTCCACCCTGCCCCTCAATTAATCATTCTCCAAGTCCTCATAAATATCCTGGGCAAAGGAAAAGAACGACCTATTCTTGCTGTGCCAGAAATGGGTGGTGTCGTGCTATGAGTTTTTACTCCTCAGCTCACAGGTGAGAAATTCAGCAGCAACCAGAGGCTGCAGTGTGGGGGTTTCTTGCTGCTTTCTAGGTCAAAAGGAGGTGGAATAAATGTGTTCAGAGACCACATAATCTCCCAGGAGGGAGAATAGAGACAGCCAGGATCACATGTAGGTGTGTATTGATGTGATTTCTCTTTTTAAAATCTGTATTGGTGGTACAAACTTAAGAAAATACTGCACCAAACTACTGCAGCACCTCTACTGGTTAGACTTAAAAAAACCTCAATTATTTCATTATTTCGTCTTTTTTTTCATTCAAAATGTAAAGGTGGGAGGGGTTTTCAAGGTTGACTCTCAACTGCAGAAGGCAAAACCACTTTTGTTATTGAAGGGAGACATTTTCAGGCATTTATTGAAAATGTCTTCTGAAAGAGAGGGAAATAATGAGTCACGAGGGTTTCCATACTGCAAAAAACCACTGGAGAAAAGCCCATGTTGTATTTCCATTATAAGGGAAGGTTAGGAGGACTAAAAGCCAACGTGTGAGCAGACTTCACCCAGGAGCAGCTGAAACAGCCACAGTTCTACTCATGGCTGATTCCTTGAGGCTCCAGCCATGTCTCTGCTACAGGTGGAGCTGCTGCTCACTAGACCCCAGTCCATGAGTTAGCCTTGGCCAAAAATTCATTATCCAGATGTGCAAGTTATTATTTTTCCTAAAAATGCCATTTTTTCCTCTTGAGAATGGTTTCTCACCAATTCTTGACTTGAATTGTGTTTTGCAAAATTGCTTTGAGTTTGTCAAGATGTGTTGTTTTGAAATTTTAAAGGGTGCAGTTGTCATCTTCCTGGTTTAAATGACTTTTTGCTTTTGAACGTTATTGAACTGAAGTAAAGACACTTAAAAATGTTCAAAAATGAGTATTTCTCCAAAGTGAAAGGAAACAATATGAGAAAACACTACTTGCTTTAGGTAACTAAACATCCTTGGTGGTTGTGACCAGAGAAAGGTGAGACTTCAACTGAACAAAAAATGGGCAGGTTGGTGGTTCCAGAGTTGAGCTGTGTTTGTTTTGGTGATGGGAACATCTGTCCCTGGCATGGTTCCTGGCAGTGGTTCTGTGGTTTTGGTCGCTTGCAGCCCAAATTGTGGAACCACTGGTGATTATGAAGACCACACCTACAATTTAATGTGACCACACGTGTCTTCCCTTCATTTTCCTGTCACCAGCTGGCTCGGCACTGATTCATCTGCTCTGCTGTGGCAGAAAAATTTCTTCTCTTGTGTGACTTCTTGGAAAGCAATGTGAGGTTGGGGGGGGGGTCATTCTTGGAAAGCTGCAAGAAATCCAGAGTGGCCTTTGGGGATGGGAAGGAGGGAGGTCACTGTGGTGGTGCTGAAAAGTTCAAATGTGTTCAGTGGGGCAACCACCGCCATGGATTCATGACTTTGAAGCTGTGCAAGAAATCCTGGAACACAGGAGCTGTTCCCTGGGAGTCTGCAAGTTATGAGAAGGAAGTGTAGAGGGGGGAAAAAAAAAAAAAGGAAGAGAAGGAAAATTGTCTACTTTTAATAAATTGCTTGAGCTTTGGTATTAGCGGACCAGGCTTTGCCTTGGGATTAGGAGCCAGCTTGGGAACCAGTGAGGGCTATCTTTGCCTTCCTCTAACCTCATTAACTCTGTAATGTTAAACACATTCTCGAGCCGGGCTCCTCTCCGTGTCCTGCCTTCCTCCCAGGGCAGGAGCACCCATCTCAAAAGCATCTCTGTGAGCCGCTCGCGGCCAACGCCGGCGCTCCCTTCTTAGCCCTTATTGTCCGTGCCCGCAGATAACTGAGCAGGTATACACTTAAATCCAAGATAAACACTTCCCTGGCCTCCCATTTATTGCGGGCCTGGGCTGCTCTGAAGCTCGCCACTGTGCTGGGCTATCGTGGCCTCTATCGCCTCCGCGCAGAATGTAATCCATAAAATGCTTTCATGGTAACCTTAGACAGCGGCGAGCGGCGATAACATCTCGAGGCCCCCGTGACAGACAGGAACTTGCAAGCATGGAGTTAATAATGCAAACTTTCAAAAAATGAAACTGGCAGAAGGAGCCGAGGAGGGGAATAAAAGGGGCCGGTGTGGCTGTAATTGGGACCATGTGAGCTTCCTTAGAGAGGGATTAAGGGAAAGAGACAGGCCTCGCCCGCGAAGATTAGTTTCAATTAGACGGGCTGGAGGCGAAAGTCAGGACTTGGTGAAAGATTAAAACAAGAAGGGAGAAAGTTTCCATTGCTTTTGCTCCAGGCCTACACAAGAGGGTTCAGTGAGATCATGCTAATTGAAGGCAAAGCTTGCATGGAAGTTCGGAAGAACTCGCATTAATTGATTCGATGCTGTGATTTTTTTCCCCCTTATCCTCAGTGTTCTTTTGGGTTGTTCTTTTTTTTTCTGTCTTTCTCTGTCTTTTTTTTTTTTTTTTTTCCCCTCTTTTCCCTTTCAAAACCATCCCCACCTTTTGCTGTGGTTGAAATGAAGAGCAGTTGTGGACACCCCACCCCTAGAACTGAAGGGAAAGCAGGGAACAGTCCCTGGTGCCATCCAGTCAGTGCTGTTTCCATCTCCCTGAACCCCTCCCAGTTTAGCATCAACTACCAGAACCAAATTGCTGCTGTCACTGTTGCTGCTGCACAGCTGAGCTCCTGGTTTCACAAATTAAAGAGCCTCTTCTCTTGACAGATTTGTTTTTCCCACATGAAGATCCAATTTAGGGCATTATTTAAAAGTCCTCACTGAAATTTACAGTGTGAGAATCACCCAGGCTTGTGTTTTTTTCCAGTTCTGAGGCTGAGTTGGGCAAACACGTGGTTTCCTCATGGCTCCCATGAAAAGGAGCTCTTCAGGAAATGGGAAATGGTGTTTGAGTCCATCTCTGCCTGGCTGAATCCAGTGCTGGTGTAATTGTGATCCCAGGGAGGAAATTCTGCTTCTTTCCTCCTCCTGCCTCCCTCCCCACCGCTCTTCATAGTTTCAGTGAGAAAGGAAATAATGGAATCACAGAAATTGGAACTGGGGAAGATGGGCTGGAGTCAGCTGGTGCAGAGCCTCTCTCTGGCACAGCCCTCGGTGCTTTGTCTGGGTTGCAGTGCTGAAATTACAATTACACCATTTCCTTGAAGAGGAAACTATTCCAAATATGAAGAAGTTTCCATGTTAAGAATTTTCTCCCTTGGCCCCTTGACAATATTGAAAGTTATAGGAAAATGTATATCCAATCTTTCTATATTAGATCAATATTTTTATTCCATTAAACTTGTCTCTGAGGAGCAAGAGACATCATCTTTTGCCAGATTTCTGTATCAGATTGTCACTTGGTGGGTTTTTGTTGCAGAAAGCTTTGGAATTACAATGCCCAGTCAATTAGAGTTAAATGCATTTTCACAGCCAGCCAGAAAAACATTAGCACTAATCAAAACCATTGCGCCGACAGGGATTCCCAAAGAGATTTTTCTGTTTTGTTGTGCTTTATGAAAATGTTCTCTCAGCTAGAAACATCAAAAGGCAACCACGAGCTTGTTCAGCTAAAATATGAGGACAAGAATGGGAGCTGGAGCTGCAGGGGGATCTGTCTTCTCAGTTGCTGCAGGATTTTTGCATCTCAGCTGCTCTGGGGGCTCGGCAGGGGAGGTCCCTCCTGGCAGCCCCAGTGTCTGATCATGCCTTGCTCCCATCCCATCCCATCCCATCCCATCCCATCCCATCCCATCCCATCCCATNTGCTCCCATCCCATCCCATCCCATCCCATCCCATCCCATCCCATCCCATCCCATCCCATCCCATCCCATCCTCAGCTCCACACGTGCCCATTGTTGGATTTCCATCTCCTGGTTCCTGCTGCACGTTTCAGATTCACAATGAAATCAGATCCTGGGGCTGACTGCTCGGTACCTTTTCATTTTTCATCTTGGGAAAGGCCAAATCTCCTGCAGGATCCCACCTGGCCATGGGATGGCTGTGGGATGTTTCAGCCAGGGGAAAGGACAAACTGCAGGGCTGACCCCCGGAGTGGAGCCCTGTGTGTGCAGTGGGGATGTTTTCTTCCATAAATATCCCTTTTCAATGCACACATCACCTCAAAGTGATGCCTTAGGATTTAACTTTTCTATTTTGTGTATAACTCTAAAACTCCATGGCCTGTCAGCTACTGTATCCCCTTTTATTCAGACAAAACAATTCCTCTCTAGGCCTGAAACTCAAGGACATCTTCTTGCCTCAGGCCCCGAGAGGTGTAAACAACAGTGAATTGTGGGAGGACAAACTTGGAGTGAATTACTTTCATTACCTGAAACTTTAATTGGAGGATCAACTGTATGCAAATCTCCTGACCATCACCCATCTTGGCTGTAGCCCTTCGGGGGCTTTTGACTGCCCAAGGTGTTCTTACTGCAGGCCTTTATTAAATACCCACTTTTATTCTCCTAATTTTGTCTAGCCTCTGGTTCAGGTAGCCACTCCAAGGCATCAAAGGTATCACAGAATCCCTTTCTTAGCACAGAACCCAGGAGGCTCCAGCTGCAGCTCACGGGGGTCTCTGAGAGTCCAGGACCTGTCAAGTTTTCCCAGCCGTGGAAACGACACCACGGATATTCCTGAAGTGGATTTGGACTCATCGGGGGCGTGAGAGGCTGCGGTTGGCTGAGGGGTGTAAAGATCTGACAGGTTCTGAGCATGGGCTGTTGCTGAGATGTGGGAGCACTGAGCAGAACCAATTGACATCATCCTCTGCCTCCGAGCAGCACCTGGACACAAACAGCACTTTGTAATTACAGGATTTCTTTTACATGGAAACACTGACAACATTCCAATGTTTCCCTGTTAAAACCCTCTATCCCTGTTTCCCTCTCCCCCCCACCTACCTCCCTCCAGCCTCTTTTTTTGGGTTTTTTTTTTTTTTTTGGCCTGGAGTTATTACATGGAAGCCTGATAAATGGATGCTGTGAATGAATGTTTTCCAAACATTGTAGGAACTATTAAGAAAGTGGTTTTCCTTCTTCCCCTTTTTCCTTCCCACACTCCTCCCCGCTCCCACCCCACGACTAATAGCACACAAATAGCACTTCATGCAATTTTGGCTACTCTCCACTATTCCAGGCAGACTTCAGGAAATCTCTTGATTTATAGTTGGGGCATCCAAAGGCAGCATGCTGCCTGCTTCCTTCAGGGATGCCTGTTGGTGACATTTAGTGGGGTTGAGGTGCAGTATTTCAAGTGGGCAATATCCATATTTTAGTCAGATAACTCCATGTTTATACTCATAAATTGATTTAGTAATGAAATAAGCTCCTTTCATGATGCTTGCTGGCTTTAGGGGCTTTGTTATGGTATACTCAGACTTCCTGAAGTTTAGTTTACCAAAGCAGAGCCAAACTTTTCTATCCATATTCCCACAAGCAGTCCAAGTGAATTCAATAGGGCCATTCACATTAATAGGGAAAGCAGGATTTGGGACTGGGTTCAGAAAGCCCCTGCAGCATGTGCTGGGGGCTCAGTGGCCTTTGGGCTCCCCACTGCTGCTCTTGGCCGCCCCAGGAACATCAGTCCTGAGATGTTTTATGAGGCTGGAGCTTCCTGGAGCCCTGTATCTGCTCTCCTGCAGATGGGATGCTTGGAAACCCCAAGGCTGCAGCTCAGTGCTTGGCCCCTGCTTTGGTTTTTGCCTCCATGATCAGTGCCCCACAACTGGGAGCAGTCCCCAGGAGTATTCCCTGCTGTTTGGAAGGGTCACAGAGTCCTGGGGCTTTCCTGCTCTCTCAGAACTGGTCCTTCAGGAGGACAAGGTGGTCCCCAGGCACTGGGGGCTGGCTGTGCCTTGTGCCATGGGAAAACATGGAAAAACTGCTTGGGATTGCTATTGTTTGACTTGCTTGCTCTTAATGTAGGTTATATAAATTACTTTTCAGTGAGGGGCACAGTTTTCCTTGTTGGTCCCTTCTCTTTCTTAGATATGGGGAATTTGAGGCCCTTAATGCACCACCAACAGAAATTCAGCTTAACTGGGTAACACTTACAGAACCCAATCCTTGGATAAATCTGTGCCTCTGACACAGGAGTCATTTGGAGAGAGAAAAGGCCTGCAACTTAATTGTGTGCTCTGCTGAGAGGGTTCCTCCTGCTCAGAGCACAGGGATCACTCTGGACCATGGAGGGCCAGAATAAATCATGTTTCACCCCAGTTTTTGAGGTGCCTGCCTTTAGAAACTTTGCACTTCCTTGATGGGCCTTGCTGATCTGACCTTGCTGATGGAGCATGGCAGAGTTTCCTCGTTTACACTGAGCTTAATTCAAGCTCCCTTGCAGTGGGGACCTGCGAAATCTTTCCATAGGAAATGTGGGAATAAGTGAGGCTTGGCTTTGACTTCCCTTCATGGGAGACAGGACTGTCACTGTTGTGCTTGGAAGGAATTTCTCATGACATCTCCCCCTAAGCTGGGCTGGTCCTGGCTGCAGGGGGAAGGTCTTTGCAGCAGGCAGAGAGATTCTTTATGGCACAGAAAGATGGGTGTTGGTAAAAGTCAAAAAAACCTGGGTTTTAGGCTTTCATATCCAACATCTCACGGGGAATGAAATGTTCATTGAAAGATGCACCTAAATTCCTGCACTCCTAACTCAGACAATGGCTTTGACCCAGGATCAGGGTGTTCTAGTCCCATTTGGAGCAGATTTGTTTTTCCTGCAGTGTCGTTCCAGAGATTTTTGTCCTTTTTTTTTTAACAGATGGGTGACCTGTGACATTCCTTCCTTCTGGAGATGTTCTGGTTTTCTCCTCTATAAACAGAGGAAACACCCATTTCTATGAAGTGCTGAAGACAAGGCCCACACAGCCTTGGCTCTGCTGAGAGGTCTTTAGAAAGGTCTCAACTTAAAGCTTTATTCAATCAACAAATAATAATAACAATAACAATAACAATAACAATAACAACAACAATAACAACAACAATAACAATAACAATAACAATAACAATAACAATAACAATAACAATAATAATAATAATTGTCATCGTTGTTGTTGTTATTTCTATTATTATTGCTATTATTGTTATTGTTATTCTTATTTCTTCAAAATAATGTTATTATGCCAAACTGTGGCATCCTTGGACAGCTCTGGGGCATCATCTCCCACTGGCAGCAGAGGGGATTTACTTGTTTCATATTTGGAATTCTGCCCAGAGTTAAGAACTTTTCTATTGGTTTAGTCTTGTTTTGAAGGGAAAGGGTGTAACAGCACTGACAGGTATCTCAAAGTTTTTTAGGGGATGTGTCTTCAGGTTTCTCATCAATTTCAAAACTATGTTTATCAATAGGTGATGTGTCTTTCTCCAGTTGTAATATATTTTGCTTTATGTTATTTGTTTTCTCCTTTATCATTCATTCTTTATCTTAAATGGAAAAAAAATATCCCACACGAACTGTGAAACAAAGGAGTTAATCTTTTCCCTAGAAACATTCTGATATTTTGTATATCTGCTTTTCTCTCTGGATTATGGCAACAGGTAAAGATTTTCCCAAGAACAAAGTAAGCCACGCTTACTCACAGAGAAAGCAGAAAGTTTTTAAACTTCAGTCCTGAAGTGGACAAAACTCTGACAATTGTGCTCCCAAAACCACACCGTGAAGGCACCGCAATAAAACCTTTTTTTTTTGAGGAGCTTGAAGAGGAAAATTTAATGGAGGAATAGAAAGCAGGACAAGCTCCAGAGACTCTGTTCCTGCAGAGCTGTGTGGGACTGGGGCCTTTGTCTATTGAAAAAAATGGCCCCAAAAGCCCCTTCTCGTCTCCCACTCCTCCCACGGCTTCGGCTAAATTCTCGGATCGTGAGGGCATGTAGGGAACAGCTGCTTATGATCTCTTCACAAGTGCTGGGTCATTGGTAAACAACCATCCCTCCACCCTCTCGGAGCGAAGGGGGGAAAAAAAAAAAAAATTATACAAAAAATGCATTCATTTTGCTGATGATGAAGAGTAATGAAGAGCACGTGCACGCTGCGCGCGGAGAGAGGGGAGAGAAAAATGACAAATTAAATCATGTCTGGTTTGACAAGCCTTTAAGTGTAACAGATCTGCACTTGTGCTGGCTGACAGGCGTGATTGATACCACGGAGCACTCGTCAATTTTTAAACACACAGCCTGAACAAAGAGCCACTTCATCCTGGGCCTCGGAGTGTCGAGGCAGCGCGGTGCTACCCGGGGTAAGCGCCCTCCGTGCCGCGTGTTTTCCTTGGCAAACCCCGGCTCCTCGCTGTTTGGACAACTATATTTATTTTTATGATCCCTAAAATATTGTAACCCAGTCAACTCAACAGTCATTTAAGGTAATTTCTGGTCTGAACGGCATCTATTTTCTGGACAACTTTACAATAATGTATGTTTGCTGTGGGCCAAGTTCTTTGTGTAGGTAGCTCTGTGTTCGGAGCTGTTAAGTGGGGGAGAGTGGCAGGATCCAGGAATTTCTAATAAATTGAAATCTAAACCTCCTGGATGTTTCAGGCTGTGCCATTTATAGGAGATATTTAGCACGGCAAAACAATATGCTTTTCTTTATGTTTTATTTGTGTACAAACCAACCAACCCAGACTTGGCTTTTTGGGGTGAAAAACTTGATCTGAGACAGACTTTGAAAGTTTCAGTCTGAACAGGTCAAGGTGTTAAATGTAAAAAAGGGCAATAATGTAAAAAGAGCCAGTCTTCAGTTATCAGTGTTTTGCTATTGCACCACAGGAACAGTTTCTATGGGGCTTTTAAATGTATTAAATAGGAGCTGGAGGACCGTGGATTGTTTGATATCAAAATTGGATCAGCAGTTCAGAGCAGCCAGAAGGATTTGTGATGGCACAGAAACAAGCACAAAAACCCTGTAAGTGCCCTAGAACGTGGGTAATCCTGTGGAAGGAGACATCAGTGCAATAACTTTGATTTTTAAAGAGGTAACTCACTCAAAGCAGAGTTTGTGGAAGAACATCCCACCTCACCCTGCAAGCAGCGAGTTTCTGTCACCTGCAGGTGCCCTTGACTCATGTTTTTATGCTGCTGTGAAATTATTTATGAGCAGGGAAGAAGAATCAGCACAGCTTTTAGCTAAATCCGTGGTGTCTGTAAATCCAGGAGCCTCCTCAGCCTGGGGTTTAGGAGATGCTTCCCTTCCTATCAGCTGTGTCTGTGCAGGGATAATTCTGTGATCCAGCCTTTCATTTTCTGTATCTTTACTACTTGTCCTGGGCTCTTGGCTCCATTAAGGGTGGATGCCCAACTCTGTTTATTTAGGCCTTTTTAATCTGACATTTCCAATCAAGCTAATTCATCCGAGAGAGACCAACCATCCTTTTATTTATTTTAGCCTATTTTAGCAAGGTAACCCAATCCAGACCATCTCCATATCTTGTTTACAAGAGCAGCTGTGGTGACAACATCTGTCCTGTGTAAAATGTCAAAAAAAAAAAAAAAAAAGGGGGGGAAAAAGAAAACTTGGAGAAAGTCATAGAGGCATCAGAGCTGTTATTCAGCCACATGTGGCAAAATGAGCCTCTAAGATTATTTTCTGCAGTATTCAGAGAAGAAATAAGGTCAGAGGGAGGTATCAGAGGTGTGGGTGAGGGTCTATGTCCCTGGGTCAGGCCATGGAATGTTCCATGGAATTTTTTACATGCTGGGAGTAGTGGCACTTCCAGAAGTGTTTGGACAACGCTCTCAGACACAGGGTGGGATTTTGGGGTGTCTGTGCAGGGCCAGGAGTTGGACTTTGATTATCCAGGTGGGTCCCTCCAAATCAGTACATTCCCTGATCCCAGGAATACTCTGACCAGGTACAGGAACCTGTGGAGGAAATGGTTGTTTCATGCTTATAGAAGGGGTTTGTTTATGAGAAAATAAGGACAGGTTTTTTTCCTGATGTAACTGATCACATACATCAGCAAGAGAAGGTTAAAAGGAAGGGAAAATATTGTAAAAAAAATCAGGTTTTGGGCCCAGTAATATCTGAACAGGCAGAAAAGGGGTTGTGATTATTGTGATTATTTGCATATCAAGCTCTTGTAGATTCTGAATGGCACTAAAGGGATTTTACACCTTGCTGGTGCAAACTGCTGATTTTAAAGGACGCTGGGAAGTCGCTGTTACCATCCAATAAACGAGGGGAAGTGGGACAGAATTCCACTCTGGAAGGTGAACTCACACCGAAATGACATTTCAAACACGTGGGGGAGTGCAAGGGAGGGACCTCCAGGGTGACACCACCTTGTGTCCCCAGGAGGGAGCGAAAGCTGAGATTGCTGGGATGCCTGGGCAGCACTGATGGCTTGTCCTGATCCCTGCTGAGCCCTGAAAGCTCTTGGATTTCAGGAAGAGGTGGGAGCCTGAGGAATTTATTTGTCACTTGAGCTGGGGATGACCACCAGGAATGAAACCTGCAGAGTCCGTTATTCCTTGCTGTGGTGCGGTGGGCTCCTGTTTGAGTTCTCTGCTGCAGCATGTGTGGTTTGACGTGAATTGTCCTTACCCACAGTTTATGGAATAATACTGGAATAATATTTATTGATATGCACAGAAGGGGCTGTACATCAGGGATGGCAGCAGCCTTTCCTTGGCTCAGGTCTGACCTACCCATAAGATCAAACCCCATGGTAGAGCTGGCAGAAATTTGGTGTTCCTACATTTTGGGGGAGTTCAACACGTCCCCATCCCAACCAATAACGAAATGATTATTTTGTGAATTGAACTATCTGTGGTTTATCCAACAGCCATTTCTTACAGCAAAAAAAAGAGTGAATGTTGTATATCTGATAGGCACCTCTTTGCTACTAAATCTGAAAAAAATGATGTTAAATTGGAGAGAGGAAGAATTGCCCCACTGATCCTTCAAATTTCAACCAAATCAGAAATAGATCTGATGAGAACCACTGTGCATGGCATGGGAGCCAAACATACCTGAGAGAACTCTTTAACTGCATTATGGCCCAGGCTGGTGATACACAAAACTGAGCCCCATCTGCTCCTGCTGCTGCACTTGCATGCACGTGACAGAAAAGATTAAAACAAGATACCAACATAAAAGTCGACTGATACGGGAGGAGCGAGTGGGAACTCCTGGAAGGAGATTGTGAGATAGTGACAGCTTGGAATAAATCCAAACCCAGTTGCAGCCTGGAGAAATTGGCTTTCTGTTGTTCCATGTTTTCTGTAATGCAAACCAGTGTGTGTGAGGGGCTGGGGGGATGTGATTGCCATTAGGAAAAGCTTTTGCCAGCACAGTAGCTCAGACACCAGGGGATAATGCATTACACTGATGCTTTCCAGGACGTGGATTCCACGGGATTCCAGGCAGTTGTGCTGCTGATTCCGTCGGGAGGATGCGTTCCCCAGGCACAGTTTCCCCTGGTGGCAGTGCAGGTTAAAGATCCAGCCCCGGTCCAGAGAAACTCCCCCACCTTCCTGCGATGCTCAGGTTTCACCGGCGCCGCTGCCCTTTGAGGTTCCAGGGGGAGGTCGGATTTCAGACAATGGGCAGAACAATGGGGAAAGAGACCCCCTGGTCCTGTTACAGCTTAATCCCACCCGCGGAAAGGCTGGCTTGGCCCTTCAAAGCTGGGGCACGCCAGAACACCTGCGGAGATGAAAGCACCTGGCAGGGATGTGCCACTCCTCGGCCCTGCCCAGGTCCTGGCTTGGCTCAGGAACCAAGCAGGAGCTCGGGAGGATGGGGCTGATGCTCCTGACAGCACCAGAGCTGCCTTCAAACCGAGCCACTCTGGGCAAGCAGGCAAAGAGAGGAGCTTTGACCACTTGTGGCCACTTGAGCTGGGGATGACCACCAGGAATGAAACCTGCAGAGTCCGTTATTCCTTGCTGTGGTGCGGTGGGCTCCTGTTTGAGTTCTCTGCTGCAGCATGTGTGGTTTGACGTGAATTGTCCTTACCCACAGTTTATGGAATAATACTGGAATAATATTTATTGATATGCACAGAAGGGGCTGTACATCAGGGATGGCAGCAGAGGAGAGCCCAGAGGCTCGGCGCCGCGCTGAGCAGCGGTGACACGCACAGCTGAGTGACAACGCGCGGCCCCGCGCTGCCGAGCCCTTCCCTGCTCTAGCCTCAAATTGATGCAATAAATTTGGCATCCTGTCCTCGCTGCTTTGCTGCTGGACACGGCCACGTTCCACTTCAGAGGCAGCAGGTGCTGATGGCTGCGAAACTCGACCCGGGGATCGATTGTTACGCATCTTAAAAACTCCCACTTGCCAAGATGTGGAAGGGAGCCTGCAGAACGAGATTTTCTTCCCTTAGACCTGGAAAACCTGGTGGTGTCTGTGGTTTTGTAAAACCTCTCATACTTTATTTATTTTTATTCCTCTGCTAGCCCTTGGGTACAGATTACTTTCAAACAAGCTGGTTTACTGTTTGCATAACACAGGCTTAAATTCAGTTAGAAATGGATCGTTTTTCAAGCAAAATTCCCCAGAAAATAATTACAAGTATTTGGGGGTGTTGGGGAAAACATCAGAAATCTTTCTTGCTGAGGTCTGGTGACACCTGGCAATTAAAAATAAAAATCCATTTCGTGATCCAGACCTTCCTCCTCGTCCTTGGGGACAAATTAAACTGAACTGCAGAAGTTTCAAACATACTTCTAAATCCAGCATCGTTTGCTTCTGGGTAGATTCTACATTCTACAAATTATTTCTTCCTGGGAAAGTGTCTTGGATTCATATTAATGAGGATTCCATGTTTGTGGTTAGGGGAAATTCAGTCTTGTGGCTTAAGCAGCCTCAGGACTCTCATTAAGTGCAAGAGGTTAATAATCTAAACTAGCAGTTAACTAGCTCTGGTCAGCAGAGCATTATTGCTTTTGGCTCAGGCGAGCTGAGCTGGTCTCTTGTCCTTTGCAGTGCCAGAAATGCAGGTGGAGACCAAACCAGGTGAGTTGCAGATGAGCCATTTCTGATTTCGGTGCTGGGGGAGATGCTGGGAAGTGTTTGGAGTGGAAATAAGAGACTGATGGAAAAACTGTGTGAGAGGAGGGAGGTGGGAGCTCTGGGGCGAGCTCTTCACTCAGACGGGGTTTGTGCTTTGCTGGTTTGAGATCCTGGTCCAGCCAAGGGCTCTGCACAGGCAGCTCAAGCAAAACCCTCTTTTTTTGTGGCAATAAGGGGTTGCTTTGCTGCAGCCCAGTTCAAATATGCAGAACTCCCAGCAGTGCTTGGCTCTGTGTGGGGAGGCATTTCATGTGTCGGGGACAGCCACTGAAGGAAAGCATGGAATTCCAGAGCCCTGGTTGGAATGGAGCTCTGGAGATCCTCTCTTCCAACCTGCTGGTCAAGCAGCTCCACCTAGGTCGGGTTGCTCAGGACTGTGGCTTGAACACCACCAAGGGCAGAGCCTGCAGAACCTCTCTGGGCAGCCTGTTCTGGTATTTGATTGCTGTCCTGGTGGGTATTTGGAAATTCCTCCTTCCAGCTGGTGTCCAGGGCCCCCACACCATTGCCCCCGTCCTCCAAGGACAGCCTGGTCCCATCTCTGCATCCTCTGCTCAGAGCCAGCGCTGAGCTCTCCCCTTTGCCTTCTCCGTGTCCCAAAACCAGTCACCTCTGTCCAGTGCTCCCTCTAAGTCACCCTCCAGCCCCTGTCCTGTGGTCCTGTAGTCCTTTGGTGAAGCCCAAACTGGACACAGTGCTCCAAACCCAAAGGGAGAAGAGGGAAAGGCTCATTTTCCTGGCTCTGCTGGCTGCATGCTCCCCAGGACAGCCTGGGATGTGGCTCCCCTTCCCACCTACCAGCAGGATTTAGTTACTTTGTGGGTCAAGAGACTGAAAGAATCAGCTCAGGTGCTCCTGACGTTGAAGAATTGCTGCAGAAAGGGGAGGGCAGTCACAAATTGGCTCTGTCCTTCTACGGCCCACAGAAACTTTAGTTTTAATTGCATAGACTCCAAGCAAATCAAAAAGAAGCAGCCAAATCAGTTATCAGGCTGGCTTCCTGCAGCGTCCTGACAGGTCCCAGAGGCCTCTGCAGAGACAAGGTTTGGCTGGTTTCTGCCACATCCTCTCTGCCTAAATTTAGAATGGTAAAAGGATTCTAATCTGTAAGAGATCTTTTTATGGAGTAGACTCCGTTCCCAGTGGAAAAAAACAGGACATGATCAGATACCTTAGAGTGATTCCCCTCTGCCTTTCTAATGTGTTTATTCCAAGGATACAGCTTATTTTAGCAGATGTCTCCTGTTGGAGCATCCACAGATTTATATTCTGGTGGTTTTGGAGAAGAGATCCCCAAATATCCAGAAAACTACATTTCATTTAGTCTTGATAACATCAATCTGAGAACAAGCATCCAAGATGATGCTGTCTGGAAATCCAAAACATTGTGGAGAATCAAAAAGAGCTGAGATGTCTGAAAGAAAAGCTCTTTTTCCCCGGGGCAGCCCCCTGTGCTGTCCAGCCCCTGCTGACACAGCCCACACCACCCTGAGCTGCTTTTTCACCTGCTGTTAAAGGGGAAAGAGGCTCATTATCTATGATTTTTGGGAGGGATAGAGATGCTTTTGCTGTCTGGAGCTCCTGTGGCCGTGGTCTCCAGGGTGTCTCTGCTGCATCAACAGGCAGCTGAGGTTTGGTGGGAGCAGGGGGAGCAGCAGGGGCTGCTCACAGTGAGTGCAACGCTCAGAACACTTGGGAGCCCCTCACTGATGTGGTTTGGGGCTGTTCTGAAGCCTCTCTCTCCTTCTGTCAGGCTCTGCACAAGCAGCTCCCCTTGGGAAGAAGTGCCTGGGACTCCAGCCTAGCCATACATCTCTGTCAAAATCCCTATGAATAAATTAACCTTTCTAAAGATTAGTGCACCCTAATACCTCAGGGTTTTTTTTCTTGTGTTTTTTTTTTTTTTTTTTTTTTTTTAACAGAACAAATGCTAAAAACGCCTTGACAGACCTGGCTGGGGTTTGTGCTGTGGAGCATCTACAAGGGATTATGCTGTGAGTGGTGTTAAAGGCACAGCCGTGTGATTGTGGCCAGCACTGGCAGGTCCCCTCCTCTGGAGAAGGGCAAAACTCACAGTTATGAATAGGAAATCCTCATCTGGGCAGATAATAAAAAAGCTGAAGAAAGCTCTCGTGCTTTTCCTTCTAAAACACCTCAAATCCAGCCACCTCCCAGTGCTTCACCCCTGGTAGCTCCCCAGACAAAGTCGTGGTGGGGTTCAAGCAGCTCTGAAGGTTTTGGGAGCTGCAGCAACACCGAGCACTGGTGGCCAAAAGGGAACAATGGGCTCAGTGTCAGCAGCCCAGCATCCCCTTCTCCTCCAGGCTTTTCCCTCTTTCCCTGCTCGACTCCAGCCCTTATTTTGGTAGGACAGACCAAAGGGAGGTCAGGTATCTGTGGCTCCACTCTCCTGCCATTGAACTGCTGGAATTGATCTGATCCTTTCCAGGAGGCCGGGGCGGAGGGGGCCATTCCAAAGATGGCAGGGAGTGTTTTGATTTTTGATCCTTTTGAGATGAATTATGGGGAGGAAGCTGTCTGCTATCAGAGGAATTAGTCAAATTCCTTGTCAGATGTGCAATCCCATTAAAAATGCATTATCTGTTTTCAAAGCTTAAGTGTGGGTGTTGGTTGAGAGTCTTTAAAATATTATTGTAAACTTTCACTGAGAAAAAGTATTCCTGAGTCTTTCATGAGGGCTAATCCCACTTCAACTACCATAAACCATCAACTTCTGGGGTGGCCTTCATGAGCAGTGCAAGGCCAAAGCATGCCATTATTCTGGGAAAATCCCCCTGGAAGATGCCCACATTTGGTTTATGACGTTATTAGCAGCTCAGCATTTGTTCTGATAATGATTCTGCTCCTCAAATTCTCCCTTTGCCTTCCTGCCTGGCATTTAGAGCTCAAACAACTCCCTGAATCCAGGGCTGAACTCATCCCAAATCAGATCCCCAGCTCTGCTGCCAGCAAAGAGTAAATTCGTGATCTTTAAATGTATCTGCTCCTAACCTGAATATCTAAAATGTAGGTGGAAGGAATCTCAGTCAAAGCTTTGAAGAATGTGCTCGTGGAGGGAAGCCACAGGTTCTTCTGCGAGGGATTAACGGGATATCCTGGAGCAGCCAGTGTCACTCATTCTTTGGAACACAGTCCAAGGAATTATTTTAATAAGCAGATAAAGATGCCACATAAACTTCTCTTTTTAAAGTATCTATTAATTGCAGAATTACACACGCTTCCTATTTTTTTTATTTCCAGGAAAATCTCACAGATTTTGGATGCCTTTCACTGACACTCACAACCACAGCACGGCTCCAGTTGGATTTACAGTAGCCATGGCACATCATAAACGATGTTCTGGGGCCAGCTGAGCTCTGTTCCACAGGTTATTTCCCTAGACCTTTGCTCACTGGAATTATTGTTAGAGAAAAGGGGTAATTCCATCATTTTTATTTGCTTCTCTGAGCATAACTGGGATGGCCACAAACCTGCAGATCAGTCTGTACAAAAAAAGGCACACATTTTAATGATCAAAAAATAGGGTGGTCACCTTTTCAGAGGAAGGAAACAGCCTTGGCTGGCAAGGCCTCCTTTCCAGGCCTGTGCCAGCACCGAGGGCCGTGTTTCATGTTACTTTGTTTTTCTGTTCCATGCGAGGAGTTGGCAGAAAATAGGCAAATTCCTCAGGTCTGGCTGGGTGCTCTGGCTCTTACAGTGAGCATGTTTCCTGCCTGCATCTCTGGCAAGTGACTCAGTTTCTATAACAACTCCAGCCCTCTGTGTCACTGCGGGGTAATGGAGCTCAGCTTGGTGCTTATCTCCTGAAATACCTAAAAAATTCTGGCTTCAAATCACTTTCGACAGCGTTGCCAGTTCACCTGTTAAAACATTTTGCAGACAACAAAGCATGAAAGGAGTAGAAGCACATCAGGAGTGTTTGGGATAATGTGCTGTCTTTGAGGGCTTCTAGGGTGCTTTGGTTTTATTTTGATGGTGGCTGAACTCCCCAGAGATCATAACTGGGACCTGTAAACAAATGCTGGAGAAATCACTCTTTCTTTAATCACCCTTTCTTTAGCCAATCCATATAAAAATTCAGCCCAAAATTACAGTTTGAAGAGAGTTTCGCTCTCTCTGCTAGAAAAATGAAAGGGCACCAGCAAATATTCCCCTCCACCTTTCCAGGCTCAGCAAGCAGTGAATCTTCAGAACCTGAGCTGGTCTACCTTGCAACATTTCCACCACTCTTTGCAGTCTTGGTCCCACAGAGCTCACACTGTCCCAAACATCAGAGGCAGAACCCTGCCTGACATTGCCCAGACAACCTCATAACCGGGTAAAGCCAGAAAATAAAGAAATTTCCTTGGATTCCAAGTGCTAAGCAGAGAACATGTGGTGCTCAGGTCTTCCCCAGCCCCACGAGGCAGCTGCAAACACAAGTTATTGCAAAGCTGCAAAGCAGAGACGGTGGCACTTCAACGTTTCCTTGTCCAGAATGGGTTTATCTCAACATTTTATGTTATTTCAACAAAGTGGAGTGTTTACCATAAATAGCAGGCCCTGCAGAAAGCCTGTTGGAACACTCTTCCTACTGTGAAGCAGCAGTACCTCAAGCCTGAACCAATTTAGGGGAGGCATTGGCCATATGATTTTAATATTAACAAGTGGAGCAAATTTGTGAGTGGGTTGTTGGCCGGTTTCATAGCGAGGGGCACCTGCAACCCATCAACACGGCTCAGGCAACAAGGTGTCAATGCACAGGCGGAATAAAAACACGAATTTGGTGTGTGCAGGGATCACTCAGCTTGTGGGGAGGTGTTAACATGCGGGAGGAAAGGAAACCTCGCTGGTATTTGGTGCTTTGTTAGCAATGGCCCAGCCCTCCGAGGGGACAGAGGCAGGGTGAGGGGTGGAACGTGGCACGGGGCACACCCCGGGCTGCTGCTGCCAGATGTGAGGCCCAGATGTGTGGGGTGGGAGCAGGGCTTGAAGTTGGAGGTGGCAGAAATTGGCCTTGACCTTGTTTTGGGAGGTAGGAGAGAGCTCCTGTGGCACGTGGGTTGTGCAGGTCTGGGAAAAGTTTGGAACGTGCAAGAGGGGCAGGTGGATCTGTCAGCACAGAGCAGTCTCCTGAAGTCACCCTAAATCTTGTGTTCCTTGAAGGGTGCTTGAAGGACCTTGGAAGGATCCTGGAAGGACCTTGGAAGGATCCTTCCCAGCTGCGTCCCGAGCTATTGCTTACATTTTTTGCAGGGATGTAATTTCTTGCCCTATTTCATAGATTTCTCCCTTCTTGCAACATCCCAGAGGGTGATCTCAGCACGTTGTTATGTTCTTTCCATTGTGTGCCAGCTTCAAGGGTGTATTTTCATTTATCTGAATAAGCACAGACCCACAGTGACAGGATCCAGGGGCAGCCAAATATGGGCTGTCACAAAACCATGGGCCTGTGTTTGAGGGAACACAGCTCACCTCCTGATCCCACCTTCCCCTCTGACAAACATCTGGAGCTGCTGTGTCCTGCTGGAGTTTCTTTCTCTTTCTCTTTGCCTTTCCCTCTGTTGCTTTGTTTCTTTATCCAGGCTGGGGTTGTAGGGGCTGCTCAGCCTGGAGAAGAGGAGGTTGTGTGGAGACCTCTTTGAACCTTCCAGGACCTGAAGGGGCTACAGGGAAGATGGAGAGGGACTGTTCAACAGGAACTGGAGTGAGAGGACACCTGGCACAGTGTGCCCAGAGCAGCTGTGGCTGCCCCTGGATCCCTGGCAGTGTCCAGGGCCGGGCTGGACGGGGCTTGGAGCACCCTGGGACAGTGGAAATTGTCCCTGCCCATGGCAGGAACTGGATGAGCTTTAAGGCTCCATCCAGCCCAGCCCATTCTGTGATTCTCTTGCTTAGCCAGCCTTGACTTAGCAGAATATTCACCCTCCACTTCAGGAGGTTCACACACACCCTTGGCACGTGGGGACTTCCCTGTGTCCATGGTCACTCTTCTGCACATCTGGCATAACACCAACCTTCTTTCTCCATCCAGTTGAAACCCCCTGAGCCCACACTCTGCTTTGTCAGTCACTGTTTCCTGTCACTTGCCATGGCCTCTTCCCTGGAGGTAAGAAAATAACCTGGCTCTCTCCCTCCCAGTGGTAATCTGTTGTTTTGGCATCCTGTGAATGACTGGTTTCAGGCGAGTCTGTCAGTGTCCCTTGCCAGCAGCCAGGTTTTGGATGTTTGCTTTGGGAACATTTTGTGGTTGAGTGGCTGTGTTCCATTCCACATGTAAACACGGGTGAAACTCACATTTAGCAGTTCTAAACACTTGGACACTGGTCAAAGGGGCTACTCCGCTTCTCTTTATTTAATACACTGAGATTTTGCATAAAGTACAGAACAATTTAGTAGCAGGAATGCCTGGGACCTGCCAAATGTATGATTTTGTTTGATTTTATTTTTAAAAATGCCTAGCACACAAGCTGAGCCTTTATTTGGAGGGAGATATCGAGAAAGCAAAGCTTAATTGACTCTCAGACTGTACAATTGGAGTCATGTCTAAAAGCAAAGCTGCCTTTCCCCTCAGCGTGTGCTTCTACTAGAGGCCACTTTCCACTCCTATTTGCATGAGTTGAAACCACAGTAACTCCCCACACGGCTGTGCCAGGATGGCTTGAGACTGGAACTGGGTCTCCAGCTCTTTGTTTTTGCTTCCTCAGTCATCTGACTGCTCCCAGTGATGCCAGTCTGGTTCCTTGCCGTGGCCACGCACCGGAGTCTGGCTGCAGCACCAGCACCTCGTGTCTGCTCAGCCCTTTCCCAAATCCAGACCTTTTCCTGCTTCTTCATGTGGCAGAAGGTGAAAGTGTTGGGGCCTGTGTGTTTGGGCCACTTCATTTTATACCCTGGATTGTTTGCTGAGGACCAAGCATTGAACTCACACTCCTTTTCCACACTCCGGAGAAATCCAAGTGCTGATGTCCTTCCATGTACTTGTGGTGAGCTGACATCCACTGTGCAATGAAACCACCACTTCCAGACCTATTTTAGCTCTAAATATGTCCTTTAGGCCTCCAAACGTAGGGCCTTTTCTAGTGAGGGACCTGGGAAGAGCAGAGCCCAGCCTTTCAGGCATTTGCAGGTTAAGGGCACCTTCTGGCTCCCTGAACTCTTGTGGGTTTTCATGCCCAGCCTGGAGGGGACTGAGGATCTCTGGTAGCACTTGTTGGTGCTCCACAGCTTGTCTGCTCACATGATGCTGGCAAACTGCCTCATTTCCAGCTGCTAAATTGCATTCAAAGGCCATTTAAAATACTTTCCTAATAAAACTTGCCTATAAAAATAGTTACTATAGCTGCTGCAAGGATGTTCTAGGAGCCAGTCCAAAAGACAGTCCCTACTGAGATGAGATCCACCCTACTAAAAAAAGCTGAGAAATTGCAGCCTTAGCAGGGTTCCAGCAGGAATGAGCAGCAGCAAAGTGGCAGCGGAAGCGTTAATCAAACCTGGGGCTTTCTTAGTTAATGCACAGTCACTGCTGCAGCTGATGGATCAGATAGGGAGCAGGGCTTGTTGGGTAGGGCTCCTGAGCTGTTTAAATACGTTACAGCTTGGCTTTTAAAGTAGAAGAGCTTGGATTAATTGAGTAAGTGGCACTTAAGAGATTGCAGTTTAGGAGGACGTGGAGTGTGGCTAAACACAGCCTGGGTGTTCTCTGGCTTTTCCCTCTCCCAGTGTGTGCTGCTCTTTCCCCAGGCTGGGGACACAGCAGATCTGCTGCAGCTTTTATTGCCAGGGAGCTGAGACATGCAGCTGTTTCCATTCTTTGATCACAGGAGATAGCAGGACAGGCAGACCCGGTGCTGATGCAAACTCCTTTTTCATTCAGGACAAGCTCTGTTAAGCTTAGTCCAGCTGCATGGGCTCCCAGGAGGGGCACAGGAGGGTTGGGACAGTGCCCCTGTGGCAGATGGTACCTGCTGTGTCCTCTCTCTGGCCAGGTATAACTATCCCCTGTTTGCCATTCCATTCCAAGTGTGCTGGAAATGCAACTTTTAAAAGGATTATTTTCTCCAAATGCAGCAGAAGTCTCAGGGGCTGACACTTCCCTCTGAGCTTGAACATCTCCTTTCCCTTCTCATGGAGGGGAAGGGTGGCTCTACCTCAGCCCCATCCAAACAGCTGCTGCTTTAATTTATCCTTTTGGTATCAATTCAGCAAGGAAAACCTTTCCAGGTCGTTCTGATTTGTGGAAACCTCTTCTCAGCACTTTGTCCCAGGACAGACACTTGCTTTTCTTCATATTTGGACATGCCTGGTTCATATTCCAGCTGCCCCAAATAGCCCAATTTCTCTTCTTCCATCAGGACTTTTTGCTTCTGTGCCATTCCAGTGGCAGATCTGGATTCTCTCTACAGGAGGGATGACAGTAGCAGAAGGAGCTGTCAGGGAGCTGGTCCCACTCCATAATTTGCTCAGAACTGGGCACCTTTGTGTGTTTTCAATGGGGATTTAGGGGTGAACCTTACAGGAACTCCTCCTTAACACACTTAAGCCCATACCAAGGATAAAAGTGCACATCTCCAAGCATGCCTGTAACTTTTAAAAGCTTTTTAGTGTTCTGCTCCCCCCCCAAAAAGTGGAATACTTTGATTATGCCCTGGAGAGCCAGAGTGGTTTTTCTATGAGTCCTTTTGGAAATGGGTGATTTTTTTTTTTGTCTGTATCACCCTCTCCTTGCTCTCTCCTCAGTCTTTGCTTGTGATTTCCAGGGAGGAATTGTTGCAACACTTTGTTGTGTGGTGAAATCAAACCTGGGACGTTTGGGATTGAGGCAAATAAAGCAGCAACCATGGAGCAACACGAGGTGCAGATATTCTGCCTTTGGAAAGGGCTCTTCCTCTGGCTGCAAGTAGAAATTGTCTCATTTGGGAAAGATAAAACATTGGTTTCTAGTGCTTGAAAATTGCTTTCTGTGAATTTCTTCTTTTCTTTAAACTTAACTGGCTTTAAAATGTGTTAAAATGTAAACTTTTATTTTAATTTTCAATGTAAATAGAGCTGTTTTAACAAGACCTAAGATTGCAGAAACGCTCTCCAGGAATGGGTTTGTTCACTTTTGTTTTATGGGAAGTTGTAGCACAGGAAGTGATGGGCTGTTTTTTAGTTAATTCTAAGTGAAATATAAGAACTTCTCCTTTCTAAGTTGTCTAATTCAGGAGTGGGTACTTAGAAGGAAATTCTTCCATCCTGTCTAATTGCTGTCTTAATTTTTGATCTGCCATGAGAGGTATAACATAGAGGGTTATCACTTATTTCATCCTTCTGCCTTGCTAGGATAAAACTAAAATATAAAACCACAGACTTTTGGGATCATTAACTAAACAACATCTGTGTAAAGCTGATTTGACCCACATTACCCAAATTAAAACCAAGATTATTTACTAACACAGAATTTTTCTGGAGTACCATAAGTGTCGACAACACCCATCAGCTTTAAAGTGATATTTGTGCTTTTCCTTGTGCCTGTCACTGCAGCTGGAATTTAGGACATTCTTAAGATATGACTTTTATAAGTTTCAAGCACGGAGGTGCCCATATTGACCTGAGTGATGCTCAGCCTGTATGGAAATCAATAAATATTTAGGATCTCGCTGCAAGCGTGTAGTTTTTAGTGGGAGTTCTTGCCCTGCCATCACAATAACCCTCTCTGCCAGTAGGTGGGGTTCCAATCCTGTTAAAAAAACCTGGGAAAGCCTGTCCATGACTGCTCGCTTCTCTCGCACTTCCATCCACAAGCTGGCCACATCTGGAAATGTTTGATTTGATATAGTGTCGTTTTACATTGCAGAAATGAGCGTAAGCGGTTTTTTAACCCACCAAGTGAGAAATGTGATCTGGGTTTTACTACCGACCCTTTAAATAAAAAACAGATCGCTTATTAAACCATTATCTATCAAGGATATGGAGAGGGTTGGAAATATCCCAGGATCAGGATTGGAATTGGAAGGGACACATTTCTGTCTACTGTCCGGCCCTGATGGGCAGGAGTGCAGAGCTGAAATACCTCACAGGAGGGGAAACAAATGCAAGGAGACAGGAAAAAGGAACAAATTCATCTCCTCTCCCTCTATCTGCCTTGGCTTTGACCATTCCCACTCAGGCCCGGGGCAGTGCTGATAGGAAAGTGCTGAAATGTGTTATCAGGTGTTGCTTGTTATCAGGGCTGGGGTAAAATCTTCCCTCATGAGCTTGTTGAGCGGGAATAGATCAGGGAGATTCAGCACATCCCAAATCCCTCCTCAGTGCAGGCCAAAGACAGCGAGAGGAGCAAACTCCTGCCTTTAAAACAGAGCTCAGAAGTGTGGCACCCTTTGTGCCAGCTCTTTGTAACCCCCTGTGAAGTGCAGCTCATTTCTTTGTGTCCCAGAGGATGCACCCTGGTTATTGCAACTAATTCAGCCCCTTGTTTTCACCCTTCTTTGAGTGATGTTTCCTCCTTGATAAGGACACGTCCCCCTGGCTTTGACAGAGCTGCTCACGTGAGCAGAACCAGCAGGGCTTGGCTCCCTGTGAATGATGACAGTTGGCATCTGTAATGAAACAAAGATCAGATCCGAGATGGATTTTTTTGGCCATCATGTTGCATTTAAAAGCTCGTATTACTTTGGTTGTATTACATTGCATCACACCCGGCCGAGTCAATGTGTCATAAAGCTGCCTCATGTAATTGTACCCTGCATAAATGCACCAGAATGCCCCTGAAAAGTGATATTTCATGCTTGCCAGCTAACGCCTCGGCGAAGATTAAATCCACCAAAAGTAGGTATGTCCAATTGTTCGTTTGGATCAGCAAATAATTCATTACCCACATTATCTTTTTTCTGAAATGTCACTCTGTGTTGTAAATCACTACAGGGCCTGCTTAAAATGCCAGCACAGGGATTTGTTTTAAAGGGAAAATGAAATTTTAGGGCCAATTCACACAGTAGTTTTCCCCCTGAAGCAGGGCTGCCCATCTCCAAAGGCAAAGTGCCAGCTTAGAGGATTTTTCTCCCTTTAAGTTGTGATTCTCCCTGGGCTCAGTTTATTCGTGCGGAGACTCCCGCCCAGGCACAGGCCTGGAAATCCTGAGGGGAGCAAACTGGGTGTTGTGAATGGAGCTCTTGGGACCCTCCCTCTGGTCTCTTTCTGTGAATTTTCTCAGGGAAAAGGAGCATTCTGCTCTCTTTGTGCCTCCCTTTGCCCATCAGAAGCTCAGGAGATTGCTGTGTTAGCAGGGGGAGGCCTGGCTTTCAGAATTAATTCCTCCAAGCTGGGATGAAGGGACAAGGTCAGGACGTGGATGACAAGGAGAGACTCGGAATCTCCTGAGTGGGAAGGGAGCCGCAGGGATCATCAATCCAACCCCTGGCCCTGCACAGAGACCCCAAAAATCCCACCCTGAGGACGTTGTCCAAATGTCCTGGAGCTGCTCGGGGCCATGCCCGCTCCTTGGGGAGCCTGGTCAGTGCCCCAGCCCCTTCTGGGGGAAGAACCTTTCCCTGAAATTCAGCCAAACCCCCCTGCCAGAGCTCCAGGTGATCTGGGAGGTCAGCACAGCAGCTGGAGCTCAGGAGATCCCTTCCCGGGAGCAAGGGGAGGTGGCTCCAAGGAAGCGCTGGGGCGGGAGCTGCAGGCAGCTGCTCCTGTTCGTGGGCAGGGAAAGGCCGGTCCCTGCGCAGGCAGAGGCTGCAAAAGGCACGGCAGGGGAAGGGAAAGCCCCGGGGCTCATGTGGCAGCTCGAATTCCTGCCAGGGCCCGGGGAACGGGGCCAGCTGGGGCCAGGCTGTGGCCTCCTCCCGGGGCAGAGCTGGCTGAGGGCTGAGAACCGGCGCGGGGAGGAGAAGTGGGGTTCTGGCTGCTCCCAGCCTGGCTGCAGGGCGGGCAGTGACTTTTTGGGGTGCCACAGAAATTTTCAGTGTGCACAGCCAGTCAGTGGCACGGGCAAAACCTGAGGCACTGCAGAGATGATCTTTCAGCACAGGAAGCTTCCAGGCTCAGGCTGTGCTGTGAATTTTGACTAAGAATTACCTCGAGAAATGACTTTCTGAAACACTGATGGAACTGGGGAAAAATGGAATAGCACCTCTGAAACTGACCCTTTTCAGCAGTGATAATTGAAATATTTCAGCATAATTTCAAATTGGGGACACTCCAATGGCTACAAGAGTTGGGAGTTCCCCTCTTATCAGAGTGATGACATTAAAGATCATCTCATTCCACCCCTGCCACGGGCAGGGACACCTTCCCCTATCCCAGGTTCTCCAAGCTCCATCCAGCCTGGCCTTGGACACTTCCAGGGATGGGACAGCCACAGCTTCTCTGGGCACCCTGTGCCAGGGCCTGACCCGTGTGTCAGACACATTAATTAGCCACGTAATTAACCTCAGGATGTGCTTTTCAAAAGCCTCTAGATTAATTCAGGAAGGAAGATGTGTCCAGGTAGTTATTACCATTTAATTGCTGCATTTTGCCAGTAGAAAGTTTCATAGAATATCCTGAATATCCTGAGTTGGAAAGGACTCACAAGGATCATGGAGTGTAATGTCTCTGTGTTGGCCTTGTTTTGGCATCATTCAAACTTATTGTTGAATGTTGGGAATGTCATTCAAACTTATGGTTTGTTGTTGTTGGGAATGTTGAGGAGTCACATTTGTTGGGAATAAAGCAGGATTTATTTTCTGCATTGGTTAGTGGCACTTCCTCTCCTCAGCCAGCATTCAGACTGGAGGGGATGAATCACAAGTAGAGCAGCAAAACTCTTGGTAACACTTTAACAGGATTTATTAAGTTTGTTTGCCTGAATAAACAGAAGAATCCTCCAGCACTTTCTCTTCTGAGGATTAACAAGGAACCTGGTTGCCTGACACTGTGATTTCAGGATTTTATGGGTGTCTTTATCCTCAAATACATTCACAGATCTCAAATTTTATCTTTTTTTAGGTGGCAGGAGGGACATTGACCCTGAAGTGAGCACCTGTATGGTGAGTTCCTCAACTCATGGGTTTTACAATGTTTTCAGCTGGTTTTAAAGCTATTGCAGTCAAGGAGGTTCAAAAGATTCATAAATCTGTGTCCCAAATTTGCACCAGCACAAATCTGCAGCAAATTTGCAACACAAACCCTGTTCCATGCTAATTTTAGGAGCCATTTTTACATCACCAAGAGTGAAAAACATCCCACACCTCTACTGTGAGAATCAATTGGGAAGAAATAATATTGTGATTCATGTCCAGGCATAAAAGTTTATAGCTATTATTTAATGCCTGTTACACCTCAATCCCTATCTGTGTGTGGAACTTGTTTGCTGTTCATGTTTCCCCACGTACTTTACATTCAATTTCTGCCATCTCTCCCTCATTGCCTTGCCCAGGTAATTAGCTGTTCCACATTTGGGGCTAATTAGGAGAAGTTCCAGGCTACTGATACAGTCACACACCTTGATTTTGAGAACTGTGTGGAAAGGGTGGTTCTGATCCATTCCTTCCCAAGGAGAGCAGCACCAGTGACTTCAGCTGAGCCACTCCTGATTTATGGAGCTGATTTATCCACAGTAAAGAGCCTGGCTCTGCTGGTTTCCCTGGGATAGTTCTGTTCTTTGGGGGATGAATTATCCTGCTGGCTGTAGCTTGCTAGGGCTGGCTGGGAGCTGCTGAACCAAATGCAGGTTTGAATATGCTCAAGAAGTTATGAAAAAACCCCTTTTGATTGGGTTTGGAGCTTGGGAATCATGGGTTACAGTTCATCCCCTGCTAAACCTCTTCTCTAAGCTTATATATTCTATCTACACTGCACATATCTTTGTTTTTTGTACAAAACCCTTAGGTACTACTCAAGAATTCCAGTTTTTGAAAAACACTCTGAATGCCTCCTATTGAAACTTTTTCACTCTGAACCATCTTTTCATGCCTATATTGAAAATATTAGCAGCCTGTTTGTGAAAGAAAAAACCAAGTTTCCACGTCCATATGGAAAATGACTAAAGGGTATGGATGAAATTAGGGCTTGCCTGTTGGAACATTAACAGATTTGTCACACTGTTAGTCCCAGCTAATCCATGCAAAGTTGGGAAGAAAGCAATTCAGGGTGGATTTGGGAGCTCCTGGCTGTGGGAAGGGCTGTCCAGAGTGCAGGGCAGGGATGTTCCTAAAGCCTCCTAAACACCAAAATCCTGATTTCCACCTGGAAATCACCTGGCAGGGGAATTTGCTGCATCTTATACAACACAACTGTTGTGGAGCACGTTAACTTGGACATGTAAATCCATTTCTCTTCATCACAGATACAGGGAGAACCTGGATGTAGCCCAGGAAAAGGTGTGGGAAGATCTGGAGGAGCCTAAGAAAGGGGAACAGCTGGAACAATGCAGGTGCACGTGGGTTTGTGCTCCCTGTGCCTCCCCATTCCTGAGGGGTCCTGTCCCAGCAAGGCTGGGTGACAGAATTGGGCTGAAATGCCCAAATTCTGCTGTGTCTTTGTCACACCTGAAGCCCCCCGAAGTTTGATGTGCTGTGGGTAAATGTGCAAGAGATCCAATCCTTGTTCAGCTGGGAAACAGTCGGAAACAGTGATCAGGGAAGGGCAGTTCTGTCCTTAGAGTGGCCCTATTATTTTATCCTAACAGGCTTTGAATCAAAGTAAGAGAAGATGCCAAAAACTCCTGCAATTTCCCTACCCATATTCATTCAGAGAAAACTTAGGAAATCAGTGCATCTTGCTGCATTTCCCACTGCCTCTCCAGGATGAAGGATGAACTGTACTCCATGCTGAAGCTCTGCTTTGATCTCAGGGTATTCCTGTTTAATTTCTGGTGCTTTTAGCTTTTATCCCCAAATCATTTGGCCTGGGAAATGGGGTTTATGCACACACCTGAAACACAGGCCAAAAGAGACAAAGGCTGAGATGCAGAGGCTGCAGGAGGCTGGCACTTTCCTTTTGTATTGTGGGGTTTGTTTTTTGGGCTTTTTTGTTGTTGTTGTTGTTGTTGCTGCATTCCAGTTCTGATCCTATCTGTTAATATCCTAGCTTGGCTTCACTCCCTCGGAGTTTGATGTCCCAACTTTTCCTTGTTAGCACCAGGAAATCATAAGCTTATAGTGAGTGATAGCCAGTGGGTCTGGGATTGATTACAAACAAAAATCCTAGATAAGATCATAAATTTAACCCATCCCTGTGATGTGATCGTATCAGGATTCAGGAACGTCTCAAAGTTGTTTCCGATTTTCAGCCACTTCATCTGGTTTCCATCCACCCCAGCTGGGAGCAAAGTCCTCTTGCGGTGGACTCTAATCCATGCCAGCCTGGGCTTGGAAGAGCCCCTTGTTTCTGTTATTATTGTATTATAAAAATGGATAGAAGTGCTTTAGACAGGATGGACGTTTCAAGGAAGATCAGCTCAGGCACCGCTGAGATAAAACTGACTCGCAAAGAGCACAGGACTGATTTCCTGCCCTCCCATCCCCTTCCTGGGCTTTGGCTGCATCTAAACAACTTCAAAAGGGTATTTTCACACCCTGAAAGTCAGGAGAGGAATACTGGAGATAAAACCTGTGCTTGAGGATTCCCTGAGAAGAGCAACTGAACCAAAACAACTGCGGTCAGTCCCCGCAAGCCCAAACGCTGCGATGTTTAATCCCCATTCCTCCATCCCAGGGAGAGATGTTTGTGCTCCTTCTGCAACCACTGCTCGTCTGTTTTTATACCCATCCTCCATCCCAGCTGCCAGCTTCCCCTGCTGGAAATGACTGCTGGGATGGAGCCCCTGTGCCTGGGAGCAGATTGAACTCTCCACCTTGGGCGGCAGCGCGGGAGCCGATGCGCTCCCATCCGTCGGCGGCCCCCTGGAACCAGGTGATTTAATGTTACTGTTGCTTTAACGGCCTCATCGCTGCTCTGGCTGCACAGTAGTTGTCTCCTGTGTGACTGTGCCTGGGAAAATCTATTACTGGAGTGCCATTAATCTGAGGCTGCCGCCTCTGGCACTTTCTGACTCTTCTATTTAATGGGCCTCTGCTTCCGGAGCTCTGGAGACATGCTGTTTTCCTCTCTTGATCAGCTTTGTTTAATTATCAAAATATTTGATGCAGAAAATTGACATTAGTTGTGAAGGTTCCTGCCTTCCTCCTCCTCCTCCTCCTCCTTGCAGCCCTCCCTCCCAGCTCTGCAGTGACTTTGAGATCTTCTGCGAGTTCCACCTTCACCTTAAAACAGAAAATCCCTGGGGCTGCTGCTCTGGTGAGCCACAGGTACCTGCTGGGAGCCCTGGGCACGTAGACCTGCACTTGTGTCTCCTTTCTGCACAGGTGACAGTGCAGCCAGCTGGAATTGCTGAAAACCTGGGAAGAGGGAGCCCTGTGGGTTGCTGTGCCTGGCTCCAGGCTGAGCTAACCCATAAGTGAAGGCTCACTGAGGTTCAAAGCCCTGCAAGTCCCTTAGAGCTGAGATTTCCACTCTGGCTTCCTTCTCCTGTTGCCAAAGCTGGAAGCTTTAGGGCTTGCAGGTGTTTCAAGTGAATTTTGGTTACCCAGTGAGCACATTCCTCATTCCAGGGCTTTGGGATGGGCCCGTATGAACCAAAATTAATAGTTAAAACAAAGATTATGGGGTAATACTGCTACCACATATATCAGGATCTTCATGAGCAGGGAGTTCCTGCAGAAGTCCTCACATTAGCCAAAAAATCCATTGGTGGTGAGAAGGCAAATTCAGCTAAGGTAAATCATGGTTCTCACTGGATGTCCTGAGCTGCTGGAGCAACTCTCACATGGAAGTGGTTTCCTGTGCCTTGGAGAGTGGGTGCCATTATGGAAAACAACCTTTCTCCAAGCCAAACTCAGCAGGTCTAGGGCAGGGTGAGAGGGGAAATGTCCGGGCCCTGTTGTGTCAGCCAGGCCAGAGGAGCTGGTGCTTCTTGGTGGGCTTTGAGTCTCTGCTCCTGTCAGCATTTCCTGGGGCCAGAGGCAAAGCAGCCATGAAGAGGCTCCCTCAGCAGTGCCACAGTCTCTGTCTCCTTTCTGCTGCCCGTCCACAAAGTGCAAACAAATAATGGGAATTCCTGAGATCTGGGGCTGCTGGGAGGCAGAGCAGGGGAGCTCTTTGTGTGATGACCAAACACAAACACCACTGTTGTGTTATTTCCTCAGACATGTTCCTGTTTGCTCCACTGGACTTGGCTCCTCACTACCAACATCCAACCAGCATTTCTCTTTTCCACGTGCTCTGCTTTCTTCACAGGACACAGACAGGCTGTGAGGAAGGGGAGGAAGGTGCAGATGGGGCCTATAAGCATTACCCAATTCACTTTACGTTGGCTTTCAACAAGTAAATCACATCCCAGCAATAATTATCCACCTTTACCAGCAAAGCCTTACCTGCTGCTGTCACCCTCATACTGGGATTTGTTGCTGTTTGATGTTTGTGTCATTTATTTTGGTCTCTCTATATGAATATTTCTGTTTCCTCTTATCAATTTAAATTAAAAGCATTACATTTACTAATTAATTCCTGTTAGAAGGCCGTCAGAGGAGCTGGGGTGTTTGAACAAAGCATTCTGCAGCGAAAAATGAATGATATTTCACTGGAGCCAGAACATTTTGCAGAAGGACACAGATTTTGATGAGGAAGCTTCTGGGCATCAGAGTGTTTTGTCCAGCCAAAGACAAAGGGACACTGAAGGAAGAGGTGACCAGACACGAGTGAGCTTTGCCACTGCACAGATGATTCTGTTTTCACCCCATGCAAATAGAAACAAGGCCAAGGTCTCCAAACCTTGCAGTGCTGGGTCAGAGCTTTGCTTTCAGCTGCTGCTGTGCTCAGCTGAGCCCTGCCACAGGAAGGGAAGTGGCTGGGCTGCGTTGGCACCTCCCTCCCAGCTGGAGCAGGGAATGGGCCTGGTACTGCCTCAGAGACAACCAAAATGGTACTTTTTGGGCTCAGGTTTTGAGCAAGTTTTCAGCAGAGCTCCCACTCTGCCTTAGGTAAAGGCCAAATGGATGATTCACAAAAACATGGCCTGTTAGTTACTGATGCTTGGCTGTGTAATTAAAAAAAAGAAAAAGAACAAATGAGGTTTATGGTTTTTTCCCAGGTTCAATCCTGTGTGGTTTAAATTCTTCAACCCCTCTCTCCCACTGTTTTTATCCTTGGAATATTTTTGTGGAAGTCAGTGGAGTTACCTGTGTGTAATTCTGGAATAATCCATGCCAGGCAGCTCTGGACCACTCGGTTAAATGGGGAGTGCAAGAGAGAATCAAATTCAGGCTCTCCTTGTGAATAACCACTGCTAAAAGCTCACTGATAAACCTCGGTGCTGTTTGGGGCTCAGAAATGCAAAGCTGCTCAGGCAATAGAAATTCACTGCATCACCAATTTGGGCATCACAACAAGGAACACCCGAGCTTCATTTATACTGCAAATGAAAATAATCCTGAAGATACAAACCACCAAGGTGCAAAATGGGCTTTCCAATTCATAAGCACAAGCCACCACGAGTTAAAAACCTCTTGGTTCCTTCGCTGAGTGCCCCAGGCAATAGTTTTCATCTATATTTCTCCATGGTCAGAAGTCAGAGCAGACCACTGCTATCTAAGACCTTGACTTTTTTTCCCTGACAGTTACAATTATTACAGCCCGGGGGACTCATTTTCTCAGTCTGGCCACCCGCTGACCTAGCCTGCAACCAGAATACACTTTAAAACAAACAAACACCAGCTCAGCTCCCCTCTCCTCCTCCTCCCCCAGCCCTGGAATATTTTCACACCGCGCCCCTCGCAGAAGGATATTAGCCACTATTGCTGAAGGCACAATCACATTATCAGCACCATTCTCTCTCCCTTTCTCCCTCTCCTCCCCCCAAAGATAAATTTTTTATGTTGCTATTTTCTTCTCTTTTGTATTTGGCACTCGATATTTACGTGATAAACTGCAGAGCTGCTGCTAAATGGGCTCTGATACAACTTAATAAATACATAACAACATCCAGGCTGCACGGCACGGCGTGTCCTGGGCTGCTCGGGATCCTTGCAGACAATGGCTGCTAAATCAAAGTTAAGCCTTCCTCTGAGGAGCTCAGATATTTATCCTGATAAATAAATAATATTATCCTAATAAATATCCAGTAATTAACGGCATGCAATGAGCTGGCTGATAATCCTGCCTCTCCCTGTTTCCTCCTCCCTGAGCGTGGCTGTGTTGGAGCACCAAGCTCCTTGGGATGAATATGTAAGGAATACACAGCTAACAATTTTTTTTCACTTGTCTGCTGTTGTCTGCTGCTGCAGCTGGGAGATGTCCACGTTTAGTCCAGCTTTATTAGGCCAGACTTTAGAGAGAAGCCAGTGTGAGGTGCCCACTGAACTGAGGGGATTCAGTGAACACAGAGAGAGTAAATCCAGGGGTTGGGCCTCACTAAGGAGAGTCATGAAAGGGGAGAGAGCAAAAAAAAAAGATGGAAGGAGAGATCCCCTGCTCCTGCCATGGAGGCATCTCACTTTCACCTGAAGTGCACAAACCTTTCTCTGTTCTCATAGTTTAACAATTCTAAAGGTTTTTTTCCAAATTTTTGCAGCTTTAGGTTTTTTTTTTCCTTGTGTACAGAAAGTATTTTAACCTGGCTAATTTCTTAGCACACAACGGACAAAATATTCCCCCCAAACACGCCAAGCAAACATCCAGTGAGGTTTTCCAGCTGAATCATCACTCTGTGTCCTGGAGACATGGGATCATAGAATCCCAGAATGTTTTGGGTTGGGAGGGACCTCAAAGATCAACTCATTGCAAAACCCTGTCCTGGGCAGAGAACCCCCTCAGATCCCATTTGTACCCAGTGAAGCTGTTCACAAAATGCTGTTTCTTCAGGGGTAGCTGCCCAGGCATTCCTGTAGCCAGTGCTGGGGTATCTTTCTGTGGAAGCAGTATTTCCTTGTTTAGTCCCTGATAAGAAGACTGGTCAGAGAGTCAGAGTGTAAAAAATTCAGCTGGAGGTGACCTGTGAGTGTTGTATCTGTGATCCACACGAGGTGACTTTAGTTCCTACAATATGCACACAAAGGTTTTGTTATCTTTCCAGGAAGAAAGGAGAAATTATCCCAGAGTTTGAATCGGGCACAGGAGAACATTAAACAAAACGCTTCAGCAATCTCTAAAATCCCTATATTTTTGAGATGAGCTGTTTTCCCTGTGATGGCATTGACGGCAGGGTGAATTCATGCATAAACACGCACAGGGGACACATGTGGAGGTACATTCAGGAATCATTCCTCTAATTCCCCCCTACTTTCCCTTTCCAAAATCCCTCTCTTTTCTTTACCAGAGCCTTTCCCGGCTGCGTCCTAATTGCTGAAACCCTCGGCACAAAGTGCCATCAGCCAAAATGAGGCGAGGCAGACTCACACACAAGCTGCAAAACTTTGCAACACAAAGCCACCGGCACAAAGCGTTTGGCTCTATAGAAAAGCCCAGTGAATGCCAGGAGGAATCCCAGAAAACTTCGCACGATGCTTCCAAACGCACCCCGGGGATGCGGAGCTCGTTACCTCCGGACACCGGAGGAAAAGCACCCCGGGCTCTGCGCCCTGGGCGTTCAGGGCACCGCGGGGTTTCACATCCCGCAAAAAAGACCTCAAGGAGCGTCGAGTGGCCCGTGGAAGCTCCGGGAAAAGCAGCGGGTCACTGCCCGCAGCCGCTCGGAGCAGGGATGGGGAGGCATTTCCATGCCCGCTTGGCAGGTGACTGCTCCTCGGACGGGGCTGTCAGTGCTGCGGGGTTATCTGGATTTAATGCAGGCAGGAACTGAACCACAATGAGCATTCAGAGAGCTCGCTGCTCCCTGTTTGTTTAGAGACAAGCCATCTTAAACTTGTTTGAAGCCCTTTTTTATTGAATTCACACTCTTGTGCCAAGCACTGAAAGATTTACTTTGGCTCTTGCGGGAAGATGGAAAGCATATGAATGCGTGGCTGGCTGCCAGCCGTGGGTGAGCTCTGAAAGGCCCGGGACAATGCGGGTTACGGGGAACAAACGTGAATGCAGCGCCCAGACGTGACTGAAGAGGGGCTTTGGCGCTCCCAGGGCTGCTGGAGGTTCCATCCAGCGGCCGCAGCGGGGTCAGGAGGTGACACACGCGACGGTTGGGACTCTGCACCCCGAGCATGCTGAGCCACAGGTCCAGGCGTGCGGGGACAGCGGCTCCCCCGCCTCCTGCTCCTCCCCAGGCTCCAGCTGCACAGGCGAAGCCCCAGTTGGACTCATCCAAGGCCAGGTACCCCAATGGCTGTTGTGTATTTCTTGCAGATGTTGCCGTAATTTTGTTGTGGTACAATTTGACATACGGCTCCCCGCTGCATCCGAAAGGGGCACATTATCTCAATTAATGTTTCACGGCAAACATGGCACTGATAGTATTCATGGGACTAAGGACCATTACCATTTGCATGGTGACTAGCACAAGAATTATGACTATGTGTGTTTTCCGCAGCAAAATTTGCCCTCGGGCTCCTTTTTTATTTTTTTATTTTTTTTTTTCTTTCCCTTTTTGGCTTGTGACAATGTTCCCTTTTTCTTCCTCCTTCTGTTTTGATTTCTACTTAAAGTTTTATGGCTCTGTCCCCTCCAGGGTGCTATTATCTTGTATGCTAATAGGGCTATGCATATTCTATTAGCGTTGTCAGTGTGAGATAAGAGGCACATTCTGTAAGGAGCACTCAGGGGGTAATAATCCCAGCAAGGGGTCTCAATGTTAGTACATTATCAGTCATCTTCACATTTCAGTGGAGCCTGTTTATGCACCTCTTCAGCTGCGCAGCCCAGACACCGAAAATTGCTGAATGTTTACGGAAACTGTTGTAGGGGAACATAATGGGGCTTGGAGATTGACTTGATAAAGGAGCCTTCTCCTTTGTCGCTCGCAGATCCAAGATGTTTGGAGCTGGGTGCAATAAGGAGGATAATATGTTAGGATAATACTCTGGGATAATATGTTGGGATAATAAGTTGGGATAATACGTTGGGATAATACGTTGGGATAATATGTTGGGATAATATGTTGGGATAATATGTTAGGTGGCATTTAGCAGCTGAAAGGAGGGGCAGATCCATGCTTCAAGCAAAGGATGAGAACAATCCATGCTCCTTCAGAGATTTCTTTTTTTTTCCCCCTCTCCTGGTTCGCATCACCAGCGAGGCCGAGACTTTTTACACCCTTTAGGCTCGAACTTGAGGGCCCGCGGAAAGAAAATCGGTGGCAGCGTGTGAAGGGCGAATGAGTGACTATTTGCGGCTCTTTGGGAGTTAAATAACATTCCTGGCTGGCAGCGGCGGGCAGTGGGCTGTGAAATACGTGTCATGCCAGGGTTTCCCCCAGCTGGGCAGGCAGTGGTTGGATGCAACTCCTGTTCCTCCCACTCCACTCGTGTCCCCACGAAAATTCCCAGCGATTCAGAGTTCTCCTAGGGATGAGCGTCTGTTCTGTTCCACCCTGGCATGTCTTGAGCAAGTCCGTTATTTACCAAAAAAAAGGAGAAATTTTGTCTCTTTTTCCACTTTTCTGAGAGCGCTGTTTTGAGGGAACTTTTCACAGTGTTGGGTTTTTATCGTGGAAGTTGTAGGAGAAAAGGAAAAGTTAGTTCTTTGTATGTGAAGTTAGAAATAAATGTGCTTAAATGGCATTTTAATGGGGTTTCTGCATATTTCTCAGTAATGGAGTTACTTCTGATCCAGCAGAGCAGTGGATTTATGTGGTGAATATGTGGCAATTTGATGGGATTTATGTGGGAATATGATGGGACTCAAAGTTGTCATTTCTTGAGTTAAGGATGGGAAGAAAAGGAGATTTTGTGCTTTTCTCAGGTGGGATATGTCATTAGGTCTAAAATCATGGATTTTGTAACAAATTCAATGCCTGATTTGCCACAATCAGGGGTAATTTCAGGAAAATAATCTAATGGGTAATGAAAAAATAGATGAGAGGTGAGGAACCAACCTCATGTTTAGAATGAAGGAACAAACAAGTTCTGGAGATAGGGAACTTCTGCTGTTCCTACAGAGAAACTTTCCTCTGAGTAGAACAGTGAACAGTGCCATGGGCAACACCTTTAGGAGAGGCTGAAAATGTCACTCAGTATAAAAATGCAAATTTTTAAACGCAGAGGTGCCCAATTAGGGCATCTAAACCCAATTTCTGGGTCCAGGAGGGAGAAAAAGGCTGGTTTGCATCACTTGTGTAGGACTTCAGACTGCACATGGATATGAACACTCACTCCTTACTTTAAAAATATTTGTCCTTGACATTTCCAGACACATGGCTCACACCAAATGTATGCAGCTCCATCTCCTGAGGGTCCTGAGATTAAAACCCCTGCTTTCTCACCTTGTGATCTGGCATTAATAGCTGATAGAAAAATCACAGACATGACTGACATCTTCCTAGAAATGTGAGCCTGTGGAATTAATGAATGCCATGCAGGAAAGCAGGGGTCAGTTTGGAAATAGGATTTCTGTTGCCAGCCATCCAGTCATGAACTGGACAATCTGCTGTGCTTTTTTTTTTTTTTTTTTTTTTTGCTTCAGCATTGAGGAAAATTGGTTTGGAGAATAAAGCAGTTGGAAAATAAGCAGCTCTGTTTCTGTGGCCACTGGAAATCAGGCTGGCTTCTGTTTGCCTGCCCTCAGCACGTTCCTTGGCTGCTGAATTCTGTATCCTGCTGCTTGTCTGCAGGGTAAATCTGCAAATCTTCAGGTCCAGGGGCTGCTGGGGCTCCCAGGGCTGGTGGTCAGGGCCCGTGCTGAGGTTGGCTCAGTGCTGGCAGAAGCTGAGCCTGGATGCTCCATGGAAAGGCAGGGCAAGGGTGGCAGGGGGAGAATCCCAAAGTCCATCAGCTGATTGGGGCTTGGAAAACTCAGCTCAGGAGGATTTTCCATCCCTTTGATCAGGGCAGTGCAAGGGATGTATCTCACCTTGCCTTGAGGTTTGGGGATCTCCCGTCCCCACAGCAGCAGACACAATCACTTTGCCACCTCTTTTCTACTTTTTTTTTCTGCTGCATCTGTCTCCAGATTTGTCAGCACTGATCATGTCAGGATGAATTTACATTTACATGTTGAAATAATGTTATTAATAAATGAAACAGGTCAGGCTCTCTATAAACCTTGTCACCAGCGTGGATTCAAATTGCTAAAAGTTCTCTGCTACCAGTGATGATCTCCCTGGAAAAACTGCACTTTTCAGGAAACTCAAATATTTCATCAGAGAAGCAACATCTTTCTGCGTATTTTTAGCACAAGATACAAACTTGGAAGCATTTTCTTTGGAGAAGATGGATGGATTTCCTTTTCCTTTTTATATCTTTCCATTTGTCTGTTTCCAAGAGCACGCCAAAAAAAAAAATTAGAAAAGATACAAAGGAAGTTGGAAGAGAAAGAATTGAAAGCATTTTAGTGACACTTTTTTCCTCGGTAAGGACCAGGAATATTTGAACAGCCATCCAGAAATGCTGCAAACCTTTCATTTGAGAGTGACACGCCATTTCTCAGCGCCCTGTCACGGCAGCTCCCACCCCTCTGAGCTCTGCTGCAATCTCTTTTGTTGCTCCTGGGTGCACACCGGTTGTTTTGGCTTCCACGGTGAAAAAGCAGAACTCCTGAGCCTGTCACTAAGCCAGGGACAAATGCAGAAGGGAGGGAATGGCACCGCTGCTGCTGCTGCTGCTCTTTTGAGATGACATCAGAAAAACGCCCGTGCCCGGTCCCTTTGTGCACCCACGGGCACTGAGGGGCACTAAGGGCTCACTCGAGCTGCATTCCTCACTCGAGGTGTCTTTGAAGGAAGATTTATTCAATTCCATCGAAATGAGGGTGTGTTCAGCTAAAGCAATCACTGTAAATCAAATCTCTCTTTGCAGGACCAAGCCAGCTGCGTTTGTAGGAGCTAAAAGGATAAAATTAATGAAATCCCCGGGATGGAGCTCTCTGGTGTTTCCTGGGGCTCTGTTATTCTTTCAGAGCGACTTCTGGAAAAAGGAATCCCCCGAACGTCCCGTCTGTGGGACCTGGGGGTGAGGGATGAGCCCCCAGCCTGCTGCAGGCAGGAGCTGTCAGAGCCCTCTGGGAACAGGGCCCCGAAGGCACCAGGAGCCCCCGGGCTGGGGGCCACGGCGGGACCCCCGAGCCTGGCACGCCGGGGAGCCCTGGGTGCCATCGGTGAGCGCAGGAACAGAAAATGTGCAGAAATGTGGAAGCAATTACTTTAAGAGCCGTCTTCTGGGCAATTCCCAGAGAGACATCAGACCCTGTATTTATGAAGCCTGTTGCATCGGGCCCTAATGAAGCAATTAAGCAAAGGGTCCTCTGTGTTTGATCTAAATGTGGTAATTTTTACAAAAACATCGCCGAGTGATAGATACCCATAACTCAGAGTCCTTAATTGTACTTAATTTGTTTGGAATACGAATGTGCATTTAATTAAGCCGGGGCTTTGCCCACATGTTTAAAGAAGGGCTGTCAAGGAAAATTAAGGCCCAGTTTGTTTTCAGAGTTACTGGTTTTTATCAGGCCAGGACAGCGATCTTCGAACAGAAGGTTACAGATAATTAGGCAGAGACCTCAAGCCAAAAAAAAAAAAATCAGAAAAAAATCCAGATACACTGTACAGCTGAGAAAGCAGGAAGAAAAACCCCTTGATGAAGAAACATAAGATTCAGCTGCTCACACAGGGAAGTCATGCATGGCTGGGATTTGGGAAATGGGACCTGTTGGTTCAAATGTGGTTTGTGTTCCTAAACCTGGGGGTGGAGGATGGCAGGAGCAGCTGGTTCCAGGAGCAGGGGATGCAGGGATGGCATCACCATGGAGCAGCAGGGACATGGAAAGGGCAGGAAGCAATTTTTTTTTGTCCTTGGGATTCCTAAATCTGGGAAAGCTGGGTTTTAATTACCTCTGTCCCAAGAGCAGGAATATTGTAGGTGCTGGTGGTGTAGGTGCCAAAATTCATCCTGTTGGGAAGAATATTAATCTGAGGCTTGGAAATGGAGTTTTCTCCTGGAGAAGCAGAGGTTTTGATTTGCTGATACTGTTCTGAAGCAGCACTTTTTCATGCAGATAATTATTTTCAAGAGTGGCAAATGGGGAGGAAAGCACGCAGAAGAAAACCTTGAGCAACTGGATTTAAATCTTTTGTGAAAAAAATTAAAGAAGGCAGTTAGAAATTAATAACACTTCAGCACATGAAGGAAAGGGGGATTTTTGATATTGAAAAATTGGTTTCTCAGCACAACAGCAAACAAAGTCCATGTGTGGACGCCACGACTCCTCAGGAATCACATGCTGGTTATCAGCCTCTCAACACTGCCATTTTCAATGTCCTGGTGAGACATTTCTGTCAAGGGATTCTTAGGGTGGAAAATCCCTCCTGTGGTGTTACCTTGAAGCCTAAATGGGGTAGGTGGCCAGCAAGGAGCTGTGCACTCATCAGCAGAGTCACAGAGAGGGTGACTTTTCTTCAGAGAGGAGCTACGGCTGGAACAGAGCTGGAAATTGAACCCAGATCCCCCACTCTGAGGGTCTGAAGTGGGAAAATCCTGATTTCTGGAGGGCTTTGAGGGGCTACAGTGCTGATGGCAGCCGCAGTGGTATTAATTATGGATCATGAAATTGGGAAAATTGGTGGATTTTGAAAGAAAAGTTATAACTCTGGTGTTATCTCCTGATTGTGGAGCTGCCTTCACCCACTCACAGCTCAGAGAAGCTCACTGTGGGATGGTACCTGCCCTTCTCTCCTTGGGTGGCTCAATTTAAAAGTTGGCAGAACACCCAGAACGGCCCTAATTTAGAATAAAATGAGTCAACTTAAAACAAACAGAATAAAATAAAATAAATCCTATGGCATTAAAGTTCTTTTGGCTGGATCAGCCCATGCCTCACCAAGATTTATGGCATGAGTGTCAGAAGGAATGTCCAGCCCAGTCAGAACAGGATTCTCCCATGTTGCAGGCTTGTGAGAGTTTGGAGACCCCAAAAATAAGATGTTGAAGGGAAAAAATGCTGAGGGAGAGCAGGAGGGTGCTGAGAGGCAGCAGGAGGGCAAAACAAAGGCAGGGGGATGCTGAATTGTGGGGATCCTGGGTG